>OV121138.1:0-1200000 GCA_921294245.1 Brassicogethes aeneus | reverse complement strand
AATTTTAAAAAATATTGAGCGACCCCTAAAAGTTTTTTAATCGAGCTGATATTTTGACAGGGCTCTTATAGCATGATAAACTAACATATTTTTGCAAGAGACAAGAAAAAAAAATAATCTTTTTTTTTTTGGGCCACCCTAATATATATATATATATATATTAAATAACTCCTTTGCGCACCCTTGTATTAATTAAATATCCGACTCGGTTAATGGTTCTAACACTTCCAATCTTAAGATGTACTAAGCCTAATGAAGTGTGCTTCTAATTGCGGGTTTGAAGCGGGATGTTCAATTTTCAACATGGATTATTCCCTTGCTATCGCGATCATCAAATAGTAAAAAGCTTCGTTTGTCTTAATTTTCTTTTCCCTCCGTTTTATATCTCTTCTTAAGTAATTAACACTGTCGGTCTGTTTAAATATTAAAATTCGATTAAAACATGCTACCCTTTTAAAATGTTATCTTTTTAAAGTGGTTCTCTTTTATCTTTTTCATATTTTACAAGTGTACAACCCATTGGATAGTTGAAGAGTATTATTAAAAACATAAAGTAGGTAATCACAAAAAATAATCATTTTATTATGGTGTTAATTGTATGGCATACAAAAGGTAAAAATATTTTTTTTAACTAAATTTTTTTGTACAAGGTGTATCATGTAGCAGAGCTTATATAACTAGCTTGTGTTGTAAAATGCATTTTATTATTATTATATTAAGTGCGAGTAGTAAATATTTATATGGAATATACTTTATATTAATAAGGCAAATATTAATTTAGCTTTGTACATGTACCATATACTGGCGAATTTAAATCAATATTAAATTTAACATGAAGACAAATAATAATTTTGGTCGGGTGACATTAATATTTACTATAACCATTTTGAATTATTACAATTACCAAAATCAATAAACCCCACACAGTGTAGGTAATATTTTAAATATCAATTTTGCTATAGTCTGAAATTAATTTCGTATAATGCAATAATAATTTTAATGAAACATGTTTAACTACTATTTTATTTAAAAGTTTCCTTATCCTACTAATTTTCCTAAAATTCTTGAATTTACAAATCAATTTGATTCCAAAGTTTTAACGAGCACCAAAAAGGATACCAAATTCACAAGTTAATGTAAGTTTTGTATTATACCAAGAAATATCCACTTAAGTTCAATAACAAGAATTTCAAACTTAAACAAGTTTTCGCACTCTATAATACATCGTCGGGAATTATAATTAACAAAGTTGTATAAACATTTTGCTTCAAAATTTTCTCTGGACTTATTTAAATAATATAATTATATTTTCAATTAGGTCTTATAATAGTTATTTTTGTGATTTATATATTAAAATAATATTTTTTCGTAACCAATATTACTTAAATTTAAGTATTTCAGATTCCTAGTTGCATTTTATAGAAAAAACAACAAGTAACCTCTCACGGACATTTTTAATTTATCCTAAATACCAACTGTGCAATAAATGATATAAAAGTATATTAAATTTAATAAGAGCGATACAAAAAATATAAATCAAGAATCAAACTACAGAAATAACTCAATTGATATGATATAGGTTTTCCTGCCTTTGAGTAAAACTTCCACCTCGTATTTTCGACATTTTTCCTGTCAGTCTCCCAAACATGGATATAATAAAAGAAAGGTCGTCCTTTTTTCAAAGTATCAATAAGTGGCTTGAAAATATAAGCCATCCGTTTGTCACAGTCCACAGTGACAGGCAATTTTGGAGATATTGACATTACACCCGAGTCAAAGTGCCAAGGGAAAAAGCGTGTGCTTAAAAATTCACATAACTGTTGAAATGAAACCAAAATAAGATATACACGTCAAAATAAGAGAGTTTAACCTCATTTTTGTAAAGAAGAAATCATAATAAATAAAATAAATAAAAATTTGATATTTTCAGATTCTCAAGTTGGTTAGATACAGTTGCCTAAAAACTTTTTCATGCATTTTATGAAATGCATGAAAAAAGTTAAAATAAATACAAACAAAACTGAATTTAAAGTGGCTTAATTTAAATCCGATTTGTTTCTTGGACAACAAAAGCAAAGAAAACCTAATCAGAATAACTGCGTCGTACATCCGAATATCGTCTTTGAAAGAAAAAATACGAAAACGCGGGAAGTTTTCCAAATTAGTTTTCCGCCACACTCATATCTCAAGATGCCTTGGAGATGATGGATTTTCCCTGATTCCGCTTGTTTTTGCAATTCAAGTTTTCAAAGTCTCTACCTTAAAGTTTCAGAGTTGTATTGCACAGTGGCAGCTTAATCCGCGTTTGTCTTAGAACAGCCCAAAGAGAATACATATTTAGATTTACGAGGTGTGTTCAGAAAATAACGGGAATTGTTAAATTTCGCGGGTTCGGAGGGTCCGGTTGTCATAAAATTTTCTTTATTATGTTGGTATACATGCCCCCGAAGTATGACAAAAACTTTAGCTATTTTCATTTGTTTACTTTGTCTGTGGCAGCCGCTAAGGTTAGACGTGTTTTATGAGCTCGGCGATTTTTCGTTCGTTAAAAGAAATGGATCAAAGAATTTCTATCCAATTTTGCTTAAAAAATGAAATAAATTCTGTGAAATGTTAACAAAGGCCTATGTGAGTCCGCTATAAGTAAAACAAGAGTTTACAAGTGGTATAAGAGTTTCCAAGATGGCCGTGAAGACGTTGAAGATGACGAGCGCCCTGAACGCACAAGCACATTAACAACCGATAAAAACATGAAAAAAGTGGAAGAAATGGTTATAAACCATCAGAGAAGTCGCTGATGATGTTGGTATATCGATTGGCTCATCCCATGGAATTTTTTCGAATGTTTTTGGTCTGAAACGCGTGGCAGCAAAATTTGTTCTAAAATTGTTAAATTTTGAACAAAAGTTTTGGCCAAAAACAATACTGTAATGATGCCTCAGCCTCCATATTCGCCAGACATACCTCTGTCTGACTTTTTCCTATTCCCAAAAATAAAGAGAACCTTAAAGGGCCGTCGTTTTGCAAGCATAGATGACATTAAAAGCGCTTCGCTGAAAGAACTAAAGGCTATCCCAAAGATCGAGATTTAGAAGTGTTTCGAGTATTGGAAGAAGAGCTGGCACATGTGCATAATATCCAATGGGGACTATTTTGAAGGCGACAACATTAATGTAGACGAATAAATAAATATTTGTTTCAAAAAACGAAAATTCCCGATATTTTCTGAACACACCTCCTATGCAAGACGAAATTTATATAAAAATTCAGGCATAAAATTTTATTTAGTAAAATGGTTTTTCTTTGAGCTAAAATTTCCACTTTCCGTTTTCGAAGTATCAAAGCAAAAATCTTACGATAAGTCAATTCATTGGCATAGTTCAACCAGTTTTATGATGCAAGATTTACAAAATGAAGTAATGCTTCTCCGAAATCATTAACTCTGACAATTTTAAACCTGGTTGATCTTTTTTTCTTTGGACGCCAGGTTATGTTGAGACCTTTTATTATCCATATATTTATGTAACTAGGCATCAAGTTGTATTATACGTAAATAATGTTTCATTGAAGCTTAATTTCCTTTTTTCTTGCCCCACGTATCACAAGTATCAAAGCTTTAAAGGAAAATTCTTATGTTTATTTTGATGCGATTTATCATAGAAATATTGAATCGGTGATCCGTGATAGGTCAAAAACGTGTATAATCTTTGAAACTAGAAATAGACTATGTTTGAAACGTGATCCCGCTTTTTCACTTATACTGCCATGTTTTACATTTACCCAGGGGACCTAAAACTTCTTTGCGACTAGAATACCAAAAAATGAATTTCCGAATGTCAATCTTGCCTTTTTATGTTCGGCAAATACAAACTTTTAGTAGGCGGTATATGTTTAGTAACAATTCATAAATCGATGAAAAATTAAAAAAAATATTATTTCCTGCTGTCAAAATTTTCGACAGATATTATACTATTAAAAAGATAGCGGATTGCTTTAGTGAAAGGTTTTGACACATCAACGTTACAGTTTTTTTTATATTAAAAAAATATTATTTTATAGTTATATTATAAAATTAGTTTTTATCATTGTCAACAAACCAAGTTTTATATAAAATAAGCAAACATCAATCAATTAGGAAAATATCCATAAATTAGCATATTAGCCTTGTGTATAATCAGTGTGCAGTGTGCTCAAAACACCATCGCAATTATTGGGGCTCTATTGCCTACGTTTATTATTGGAAAATATTGAAACACCGGAATGCATATTAGCAGAGACTGTAAGCTCTAAAGCTGCAAGTTTTAAGCTGCTAATGGAAAAGTGCCGGCGACAATATGATTCGCTTTGTTTGATTCTGAAATGGTGTTAAAATAGCCTGCCTTTGTGCCCGACTTAACTTTCATAACAATTGTTATATAACCTTTGGGCTAAATCAGGATTTAATATTCAGTTTTATGGATCTTGTTAATGGAACACATTCAAAAGATTTTTTTTGAATAGGAGATTAATATATTGTACTTTATTTCAATAAGCAGAAACATTTTGATGGTACATCATATTTTATATTATTATATTTATATTTTAGAATGAATTGAGTAACTATTTATTTTAAGTAAATATTAGGTTTTAAAAGTTAAGTTTAACATAAAATATGACCTTTCTAACATCACTTTTTAATGTGGAATTAGATATATTCCTTAAAGAGTTGAAATATTCTATCATCAGATGACGGAATAAATAAATATTTGTTTCAAAGATGAACACACCTCGTACATAGATTTTATACAAGGAATAAAAATGCATTGCAAATTCCTTTGCAAAGGTTAAAAAAAACGCAACAATAGGATACTGGGGTACCAAATTCTATAACCATCTACCTAGAAGTAAAAGAACTAAATACAGAGAAATTTGCAATTTCTATAAAAAAGATGCTACTTGCTTTAATTTTACGAAAGTGTTTATTTTTTATTACTGATTGTGTGGATGTACCTTTACTGATTTCGAGCTAAACGCAATAGATGGAACCACTCTTGATATGTAATTTCAATGTATTTTTATTGTATTGTACACGTCGCCCATACTAAACAAAAATATGAATGAACGAAAGTGTTGATAAAAGTTGATGTAAAAACAATGATAAATGAATAAACAACAATCTGCTACCTGTGATACGTTGTGACGTGTATTGGTTTTACTAGTGACAAGAAACGTAAGCTTTATTCGTTTTTTACGTACTTGCACTTCCATTAATCATTCAGACAAGGATTGTCAACTGGATCGTTTCAACGTCAGCGATTCAGAGGACACTGAGGCCTCACATCCGATCCCGGGTCGTGGCTGCTCCACCAAAGAACTGACCTGAATTTGAAACTATTTTTGCAAACGATGTCAACCTGATTTTTTAGTAAAATAACCTTTTTACGATATAACAAGAATTCAGTTAGTGGACAGACGAAAAGTTTGAAAAGTTGAAGACACATGAGGATGAAGGACTTATGCTACATTTTAATAAATTAAAAATATAACGTATGAAATCACGGGTATATATAAAATTTAAAATATTACCTAGTATTTTTTTAAATATACATAATTGCGTGTAGGTTTTTTTTAATTGAAAAAATCATCTCAGTTGAGTTAACGTTTACCTAAATGTCATTTTTGAAAATGTTGTTTCATAAAAAAACCTATTGGATTAATCTATATTTTGGTGTCAAATCAATAATGAGATTTTGTCAAAGTATATTTGTTCATTTTACAGTTAAATATTGATTTAACATAAACTAATTTTTTGAATTAAAATGTTTATCCTATTTTGATTTAATAGCTGGAATTTGTTGAATCAAATACTGAAATTTTTAGGATTACCTAAAAAAACTTTTAAATTACGTTTAGTTCCTCTTTAAATCCAAAACATTAAATTTGTTCGTTTAACAAATTGTAAATGTTACTTTAAAATTTGTTAATTTTGAATTCACGCCACGTCATTAGACGGTGTTGATCACGTGATGTTCTTACATCTCGCCTCAGTTGGCTTACGATAGGAGTATATAAGCTCAGGTAGCCGTTTGTTTTCGGTGTGTTCCACAGTGGAACTTCCACTACACCAAATTGCCAGACACTGATTATCAGTGACTGATAAGACCCCAATATAGGTCGAATTAGCTGTCTGTTGGTAGGTATTTGAAGTAGGTGGAACGCACTCAAAACAAAAACTCTGACGAGGGAAGGTTCAATTCTTTCTCTTTATACGAGCCCTAACCACATAATGTTCGGACACTTCATAATTTATACAGAAATTTTTTTCGTGAATACTATCTCAAAATTATTAGAAAAAAAAATTTCTGTATAAATTATGAAGTGTCCGAACATTATGTGGTTAGGGCTCGTATTAATTCCATAATTTAATTAACCCAACATTATTATTTTAATTTAACATTTTATTGGTGTTAAGTGAATATGCTAAAAAGGTTACCTGGACATTTCAAGAAATTTACCTTGACCTCTTATTTATATTTTCGAAATATTACTCCGACATATCAAGAATGTTTAAATAACCAGATTAGAACAAATATTCTCATTTTGTTCATTTGACTAATATTTGTTGTTCAATTAAACAATACAATTTGACATTTTCAGATGGTTAAGTAAACGAGCAAAAACCATTTAAAGTGCATAAAGAGTTGAAATAATATTTTTGTTATTGTTTCAACAGTTTATTTTTTTCAGTGTATAAGATGGAACCTGGTAAAAATTTAAAACACGTTTATATAAAGGGATCATTTTAATTCTCATCAAAGTACCTAAACCTTTTTAAAAGATTGATGTAAAAATAAAAAGCAGGATACATGTACCGCCTATTAACTAATCGAATCTGGGATGAGACCGGAATAAATTTTTCAAAATGTGATAAATAAAAGAAACATGCTTTCTAAATAAAGTTTTATTGGCTTTATTAAATTTAAATTTTTAAGGCCTATACAATTTAAAGGTGTCTATTTTTTTTTAAATAAAACAATTTCTTGCGAAATAATTCGGTAGAAACCGATGGTAGCATCGACAAACCGATAAAATTTTTATTATTTTTCGCGAAACTTTCCCTTTGTGTCTTTGTAATTTAAAAGTAATAAATTTTGGTAAACGCGCGACGTGCGTTATAAATTCAAGCAATAAAATTCGTTTTATAACCGCAAACATTTAACATGTAGACTGGAACTAACGTCCGGGACACATTATAACACACATTTCAACCGTTTCGAAATGAAATAGGGCACTATAACTTTTAACTTCGATTACTACCACTACGGTTACAAAAGTTTAACATTTTTTAATAACAATTGTTAACACCTATTGTAATAATTCGTTAATCTGTATAATACAAATTTGTAGATTATAATCAAATTACAATATTTCTATATTATTATTTAGCACAAAACAATTTTGCACATATAGTTACTATTTAAATAGGGACACATAATTCCTTTCTGTGCACCGCGGTGAGCAAATTCTCTTTATTCTACTTGACTATAACACAAGAATATGTTATAAAGTTTAAAGCACAGTATGTAGTAAGCTTTTGTCACATAAATATAAATGATATCATTACTTTTAAATTAGAAGAAAACTGTTGGTGCGGCGATAAAATCCGGGTGTCGCCTAATTTGGATAAAATATTTAGGCGGTAATTTAGAACAACATGGTTCGGAGATTTTTAATGCTCGGCTGACCGTAGCCAATAATTTAGCATGTTTGAAAATCTGCATCAGCCCACACGTGAATCCAACGACTTTGGCACACTAAGGGGTTCGTCTGGTGTGACATTCTCTCTTAAAATAAAATTGTCAAATTTTTACTATACGGACAGAAAAGTATAAGGCTGATAACCATAATTATAATACCCTTTACTATAATTTATATTACTATCTTGTATATTGCCAGATACTATGCATATTTAGTAATTTTTAAATATACATTTATGTTAAACCTTAAGGTAAAATATTATTATTCTCAACCAATTTTGTTTTTAATTCTTATTATAATTAGATTTTTTCCATTATTAATAAGTATAGTAAATTTTAAAATATTATGTTGCCATTTTAAATATAAAATATTTTAAAATCGAATATTTTTTTATGTTAACAATAAAAAATTGTAACATATTTATTGTACTTTTTAATATACAAAAATGTTATGAGAAATAATTGAACCTACACCTCGCCAAAGTTTTTTGTTTTGAGTGCGTTCCATCAACTTCAAATACCGACAGACAGGTGTTTTGACCTATATTGGGTATCATCAGTGTCGACACGACACTGTCGAGCATCTTGTAGTAGTGGAACACACCCAAAACAAAGAAATACCTGAGCTTATATAACATGGTTGGTAAGCCAACAGAGGCGAGATGTAAGAACATCACGTGATCCACACCGTCTAACGACGCGTCGCGACGTGGCCTTTGCCGCAATCGGTACATACTATGCAACCAAGTTCAATTCTTTCTTATAAGTATTACCAGTAATGGGTCAAGAAAGTTTATTGAACTAAGAAAATTGAATGTTTAAAATGTCATGAGTTACTATATTGTATATTATATTTAAATTATGTTTATTTGTATTGTATAATAAAAAATAGTATTTTGTATTACAATCTTAATATTGTATTGACGAATATATAATATTGTTACCCTAAAAATTTCTTAAAGTAAATTTTACTATATTTTTTTTACTACCTAAAATTTATTATACATTTCTCTCCGTGTATATGAATTTGTATCAGCATTGTTTAATAACAAAACAGTCAAATTTAAATAATTATTTTTTACTACTTAAATTTCTTTAATCTTCTTTATTTTTCAATTCATCGACGTGATCTTCATTAGATGACCAGCAGAAACGCGGCATGTTAGAAACCACTAGGCACCTCTTTTTGGAGTTTTTGTAACATTCGTATATCAAAGTTTTTCGCCAAATGTTTTTTTGTAACATTCTTAATGGTTCAGCACCCAAATTTGGGTAAAAATGCAAAATTGAATGCAGGTTCTTTTTTCCATAATTTTTTGCACTTTTGGGACAGAAGGTATATACTAAATATACTTTATACATATAAGCCAGTAGCTAATTTAAAAAATGTAATTTTGAAAAAAATCTGTATTTTTTTCTTCACACCAGACGGCCCCTTAAATAGTGAAATGGTGAGGATTAGTTACTTTACTAGGAGTAAGGCCGAAAAGGATATTGGCTTATAAATCAATATGTTAAACCAATTCTCGTTTTGGTCGTAGGTATTATGCTGTAACGGATTAATATGAAGTGAATAATTTCCGGCGTGTCCGTTTACCAAATTTACGAGGAGATAAGATATTTTGCCGCTGCGGCAACATAATTTTCAGTCAGAAAGCAAATTGCCCAAATTTAATGCCGCCATTGCTTCAAAGATAGTATCTCATATGATACCGACACACAACAATTTAAACTAGAGTGAAGTAAATTACAATGTAAGGAAATCGTTTATACTTATCTTACATTTCTATAGTTCTGAGTAATGCACAATACTTCAGGTTGCTATCCAATGTTTGTGCCATATACAGCCCGTTCAGAGTAAAACCGAATATAGGGAAACGTATAGGGCGTCTCGCTCCAACGCGCGACACAGTAGCTAAGCAAATAGCCTGCATCGCTAATGAGATTTTTTGCATTATTATCATTTAATTTTTAAGGTCGTCTTACCCGCTCGACCTTTCGTCATGTCGTTTATCACACAAGCTACTGTGACGCGCGTTGGAGGGAGGCGAGGCCACGCCCAAAACGTTTCCCTATATTCGGTTTTACTATGTATATGATTATAAAAATATAAGACAAATCAACAAAAAAGTTTATTACAAACATAAACAATAAATTCTGGTATTGTAATATAATAGGTTACAATTTTCCAACAAGTGTTAAAGTAAGGCTCTAGTTAAATTGCTTTAATTACTTAGGTCGATGTGCAAAAACCGTGTTCGTGTCAAAAAGCCCATCTGAACTGGTAACAAAGTTCCAATTTGCGGGTAAATTATCCAAAGTGAATTTGCATTAGTGTGGTGCATTACTCTCTAGTATATAGACATTAGAAACTTTAGGATTAATGCATAACCGCACTCGGTGGAAGGGACTGAGTATCTTGGACGTCACGTACGCTTATTCAAGCAGTGTGTCCTTTGTAATCCCCGATTTTCCATACAAATGAGCGCTAACGATAGTTTGAAAACTCCCGCTCCAAGACATTTAACTTTGACAGCTGGGAATTGATGTTGAATCATTTTAAATTCACGCAACGTGCAATGGTTTGTAAACAAACAGATTTTAAGTTTAATAGGTCGGCAATAAAAATTTAATCTAAAAAACGTTTAACACGTGGAGCCAGCAGGCCGAATAAAACTACAGGGTCTGGCAGAATTAACATATGGATATGAGTGAAGAATGTTTTGAAGATAAGCTAACAAAGTTTTATTATGCCATTATATCATGTGTTGGTCACACCAAAAGCCTTCGTTCATATTTGGAAAATGACAGTCGGTTATCACTAATTCTCAAAGAGGGGTGGTGCATTTAATTAAAAAAAATAGTTTAATATGGTCAATAGGGTGTCCCTTATTTTTATTTTTTTTACGCATACCCTCTAATTATATTTATTAGGTGTTTATATACTCCCAGTAAAAATTTCAGCTCATTCTATAAACGGGAACCCGTGCCGACTTGCATCTGAACCCTCCGTTAGCCAACGTTAGGCGCGCGGTTATTATGTGACCCTTATATTATAAATTATTGACAAATGTTAAAATATAGTTTTATTTATGTGTATACTTTGTATACTTTGATAAAAATGTATATTTTCACAGGGAGTGGCTAGTTACCCGGAAGGGTCTGGTGAATAGGCCGTAAACTCTGAAATTGATAAACTTAATGGGTTTTACTCTAAATAACTATAAGAGTCTATTATGAGAGATGACTAGCGAAAACCTATAATAATAATTGAACTGTCTGAAATATTTTTTTGAGGACATCAAGAAAAGAAATGCTTATAAAAAGCTGAAATTTCATATAACAGTATATTTTAGCAATACTAATTAGTATATTAATATATTTAAGGGATAAAATCAACTAAATTAGTGAAAAAAATGATAGAAACAAAAGCAATAATATTAATTAGTAATCATATTTAATAAAATCATTAGAAAAATACAGTCATGAAGTATATCTTCTTTTTAAAGTGTTTCGTGTTACAAAATACCGCGCGCGCCTAACGTTGGCTAACGGAGGGTTTAGATGCAAGTCGGCACGGGTTCCCGTTTATAGAATGAGCTGAAATTTTTACTGGGAGTATATAAACAAGTAATAAATATAATTAGAGGGTATGCGTAAAAAAAATAAAAATAAGGGACACCCTAATGGTCAACCTTACTTTACCTTGGGATATGGACAAAAAATTCGTAGACTGTTTTTTTTTCTTAAAACCTGTGGTAAAAATTTAACCGTGATCGGATAATCTGGATTTGGCGTCTATTTTCCCGAGCACTGATAGGTATTGTCTGCCGTTATAAATGGAGCGATACAATTTGATTGAGGAACGAAAAATTAATTTCTGATTCCATAAATCCAATTAAAAAAGTTGTAATCCAGTCCTCGAAACATGTAACGCGTAGTTATTTTTTTACGCCACTCAACACTTTCTAAACAGTTTCATCAAATTTTTATTATCCTTCGACAATATCTTTTTCCTTCCTTTAAAATATATAATAATATTATTTTTGTATACCCTAAAGAAGCGTCAGGGTTTTACAATGCAATAATAAGTTTTTTCACAAAAGAGAGGAAGGCAGAAGTCTCACTCGAAAAATTTTACTTGCAAAGTTGCAATTGCACAGATAAATAGCGCACCTTATTTGTGTTTTGCAATGCAAGTAAAAACTGAAAAACCTGGTTTAGTACTCGATTTCGATTAAATATTCTTTATATATTATCTAAGTGATCATAGTGAATTATTGTGTTTTTAATTAAATCGGTGAGAGTCCAAAAGTGAAAATTTTGACAAATTATTTTACAAAACCAGTTTTATAATTTAAAATGTATTTTTCTGAGAATACATCGAACTACGTTATAAAATATAATAATCATGTTTTATAATAGTATATTATGTATCAAGTTTGATAGCTTGCGAGCAAGTGCTTAAATTAATGAGTGTATAAAAAAGTTTATAAACGAGGGCGTTTTAAAGGTGGAAGTAGAAAAAATAATTTATATATTTTTTAAAAATACATTTTAAATTTTAGACTTGTACTTTTTTTATTTGACCCCTTAAAAAATAACTGGATTTTTAATAGTACGAATTCATAGCAACACAATATTATATATAATATATATATATATATATATATATATATATATATATATATATAAAATATATATAAAATAATACCCGTTTTTGGTCTTTCACCGTAGAGACTTTTTCAATCAACGCTTCTAGAAGCCAAAGGATACAAGTGACATTTTGGTTTGTAGCCAAGGGATATAAATAAATTCTAAGCTTGTAAAGCTTAAAAAACAAAGTCATAAATCAACAGTTTTATTCCAAATTATTAATTATTATTAAATTATCATAAAGCTTAGCTGTCTTCTGTACTTAATTATTATACATTTTAAATTAATTTATTTTTCAGAATCCAAGGCTTGCCGAATAATATCCCCAAAACTTGTAAGGATGAAAAAGATTTTCTTTACTTGACGCCTAGCTTAACTGTCTGATTTTCTTATAAAATCTCGGACGCCAGCTCAACTTCTTTAAGAGGTTAGAGCTCCACTTACCGGGGACAGCTTTTATACAATGGAGAAAGTTTTGTGGTAAGGTAGCTTTTAATATTAAAATACGAAGTTCCATTAATACATATAGAGAAACCCTACAAAATTAGATATAAAATGGAATGAAATAATTGGTAAAATAAATACAAAGTAGTAAGTTACAACTTCTCTGGGGAAATAAATACAGAAAATACAAATATATTTATGTTTTAAATGTATTTTGTAATTTCTATACGCTTATTAGAATCCTAATCTTATTCATACTATACATTATCCAGACAATTTCACCCATAAGGTTTTTCCCTTTTTTATGATTTTATCGTTGTTACTATGTACCAGTATACTATGAAAAAAAGTATTTGGAAAATAATAGAAATTTTTATTACAAAATAATAGCAGTTGTAAAAATGTTGCAATGTATGTACATTATTTTACTCCAAGGACACGTTTTTCTTATAGATGAGCTATTAAAAGTTTTAAAGCAACCCGTATTACATCATAAACTGTTTTGTTGCAAGTTAACTGCCCAAAAAGGAGAATAGCGATGTGTCGTGAGGGGTCCATCTATGACCGGAAGTTCACACATTAGGTCCTTGAACCGGAAAGGCTCCGCTCCGGAGCCGAGACCGGAACTACGACCTGTATTTCCGCCGATGCGATGTCCAGCTTAAAACTTGTCTCCGTGTTCGGGATAATTACGTTTTTGTTTTAGTTTTATTTACGAGAACTGCTGTATTGTAGTCGTTTTAGTGCGAAATCTAGGTTAAGCTTTGTTTTTGATAAAATTTAAACTCCATTATTGGACGTTTGCTAAGCAAATTGCTTTTTATCTAAAAGGTTTTTAAAAATAACATTTATATGACGACGTTTCGGTACAATCTCATGTACCATCTTCAGGTCTGCTGGGCTGCTCTTGACGTGGAGTTACTCATACTTATATATATATATATATATATATATATATATATAGATATATATATATATTCAGTCCCTTGAGTTTATAGTTTTAAAGCAGGATCATCTTCCAAATATCAATGTTTTATAGTTTAACATTAGTTATTTAATTTTAAAAATATTATCTTCATTCCGCTACAAAGGAAGTATAAAAGTAGATATAATTATTAATATATTTTGTTCATGGTATTTCACAAAAATTAATAGTATTCTTAACATGGCCTAAGTAAAGAGATTCTCCATTGGTTTATCCTTGTTGAATAAAACACACTAGCACTAGTCTAGGTAGACTTTAAGTTTTTTTACATAAATTGGCACAAAAAAATCAGGAGAATAAATTTAATTAATAATCATATATCCCAATCACGCTGTGGCCTCGACACGATTCATTTTAGTAGCAAGGTGATTAATAAAGTTAACAACTTTCCCCTATATAAGAAACTTTATTAATAGCAAACTATATTATGTCAATAGTGCCCTAGGGGTTTTAAGTTTAATATTAATAGCAGTTTCTACTAAAAATGTTTTAAGAAAGTTTGGTTTCTTTTGGTTATTATGTACATTTTTATTTTCTAAGGTCTGGTTCATATTAAGATTTGACTCGACAAAAGGTACCAATAAGCGTGTCCGAACAAAAAAATTAATAAACCACTTTGGTTTAAACAAAGATTTGATTTGTTTTAATTTTGAAGCATAGTTTATCTTTTATAATTTGACTCGTGGTCAGTCGAAGTAAGGAGGCTAATAAAGTGCAATACGCTATTAAAAAACTGGTCTGAAATGTTCGTGGCTCCAAAACAAGAGAAACTTAAAAAAGGAAAACTTTTACTGGAAAGACAATTTACAATGTTCCATCGTGTTTTAATTTCTCATATTTAAACAAAACACCACAAAATGTAAATTAACAAAACGTATAAATATAATACAACTAAAGGAATTTTACATGTAATTTCATAATATTTGACATTTGTACCGAACAACAAATTTTAACTCTTCCAAAACTATTGTGTGGATTAATTACAAAACGTTATACTCAAGGGGATAGCGAATGTGAACAGAACGAGAAATGCTATTAACGTTGAAGTCATTAAAATAATGAATGTGTGCCATTATATATCAGATAAGATCATACATTACTTCAGATGGTATCAAACACTACTCATTGTACACAATTACTGAAACAGATAGCGAACAACTGTTAGTTCTCAACTTTAAGACAAATTATGAAAATTTACACCAAGTAGCTAAAAGATTAATTTAAGTATATTTTGCATAAAAAATTATAGTTTAATTAGTTTAATCATTACTACTAAGTTACCTTAAATAATATAATGTTCATACGAATTATATGGGCTCTGATAATTTCAATGAAAATCAAGGTAGGCATTGAATGCCTTTGGAAACATATCAAATTAAACTTCTGCCTATGCTGGAAGAGTAACTACAATCTAATGACTTTAATTAATATCTAGTAAGCTAATATACTGATTTTAATTAAATTTCAACATAATTGGATACCCAACATTTCTTGATGTAGAACCCCACGTTGTACATCAAGAAATGTTTGAGGCATATGGGTATAATAAGATTTTATTTAGAGTTTGCGAATCTAGAATCTAGAATCTTGTACACTTCTTTTACAAATTATCATTTTATACATATTTTGTCAAGGTGGATTTTTAGGATTATAAAAATGGTATTGTTCATAAAAATACGGATATAGAGTTTTTGATAGTTTTCGCATGAATAAATCCAGAGGTAGAATTGCTACTTCGAATAAAGGGTGGTTATAATCCACACTTGGCAGCACAGTCGTTGTAAAAATTGTGTATGACGACAAGACAGGAAAATATTTTAAAATATTCGCCTGAGCTGTTTAGTTAGTAGAAACGAGAGTACGAGAGAAAATAGACATTAAATTTTAAAGTCATGGTTTAAAGTGGCCACTAGACACTTACGGAAAATATTTTTCATAAAAATGTCCTGTTTATTTTCAGCTCAGGAACAGTATAAGGCAATTAATTAAAAACAATATTTTATATAGAATAAAAAGTAGGAAAAAATAAAAGAGCAGTTTAAAACTTTTTCAATAAAACACAAACGTAACTCGGACGAAAATAATTTTAACTACCTCTTGGCTAATAGAGCGTTTAAAGTAACAAATTAGTCTTTAAAACTTTTTTAAGTATTGCACGGATTTTGAAAGCGCGCTAAAAGGAAAATGTTTGTTTAGCAATTAAAGTTTTGCTAAAATACATAGTGGAAAGCAATTTTATTTTTAATTTAAAAGTTTAAATTAGCATCTGTTACTGGAGACCGGGCTAAGTTATTAAAGACAGAATATATAAATAAATGGAAAAAAGTATATATAAATAAAATATTTTTATGAAATAAAAAATAAAAAGTGTGCTGAAATCTGTAAAATACGAAAATAAAATTTGAACCGGTCTGAAATTCCAAAAGATTTTTTGCAACCAGCAATAACATTAAAAAAATTTTCCATTTTCAATATATATTGCATATAATAATTTTAATCAAACTTAAATTTGAAACATTATTTATAGATTCAATGTTTTTCATTTTGCATTTGCCTTTATAACATTTAGTATGAAATGTAAAATTATAGTTTTTTAACAGAACAATAATTGTTCTGTTAAAAAACTATAATTTTACATTTCATACTAAATGTTATAAAGGCAAATGCAAAATGAAAAACATTGAATCGATAAATCATGTTTATAAATAATTATTATAATATTGCAAAAATAATCTTTCTTCAATGTTTTAATTATGAAATATTAAAACAAATTCCAAATAAAAAATGTTTGCAATTTTACTTTAAATATACAATAGCTAGCTAGTAATATTTATTTTGCAACGTTTAGAAAGATTTTTAAAATATGACAATTTTATTATTACATTTTTTTTCTTTTGGGCAATGTTTTATCCAAAATGTTACATTTAAGTGATTGTTCATACAAAGCAACATTGTAAGTACACAAATTTTTTTCATTGACAAAACCTTGACCAAATGAAATATATCCTCCGATATATTTTCGTTATTTTTTAAACCTTAATTAATAAAACTTCTAAACTTAAACTTTATAAAGAGGAATTCGTAATATTTATGATTGAAATAGCAGCTGGTGCAAAAAGAGGGTCTCTAATTACAAAGGTTAGTTTGTCCCGACTTTTCGGTAGGTAATTTGTTTTTGATCCCTTTCAAATTGAAACCTTATCGCTTAAGCAATATTTCTTAAGTCCTGAACTCTACAGGTGAATAATGGAACCCCAACAATAAATACCTCGAAAGTTAAACCGGCAATATTATGAAAAATGTTTTAATGTTTTCAGCGAGTCAATATCGTATCAATTATAATTCACAAAATCGTATATTTATCATAATTAAGCTAAAATGCGCCATTTTAAAATAAACCTATTTCGATGATATTTAAATAAATTATACATATTTGGATTACATGAAATTTATCGCTAATAATTAATTATTTATTATTAAATATAATTTGTAAACGTTATTTATTTTATCGTGAATATAAGTTAATTAACAAAATGTTAAATTAAATTAATAAAATACATATATAAAATATGTATGTATTTTAATAATATTATTTGGACATGCAAAACATTTTATGTTTTTTAAAATATTGTACTACATATAACTAGAGGACTTAAAATTCTTAAAATACGTACATAAAATACATAGAAAAAAGTGAATTTTTAATTTATTACTTATTGCCATAACTTTTGAAAAAGATACTTAAAAGTACTGATTACTAGAGACAGGGCTTTAAGGTACCTTTTTATATTTTGCCTTTCGTCCTTTTAGCTTTAGCTAGTCCGGTCCCTATAAGTCATTACAAAATTACAAAACATCCTTTTAGAGCTAGGATATGCATAATACATTAAGTAACAATAAAATCCTAATTAATGTGCATACAACAAATATATGTTTTTGACAGGTGAAAGCTGTGTAAACTTTGTATAAAAGCGAATAGATAAAGCGCAAACAAACATGTGTTAAAATAATTAAAATACGTATATGTATACGATCAGTGGCGTAACAAGACAACGTGAGGCCCTGGGGAGCAAGTAAACTAAAAAAAATAGAATTTGGACAATTTGATTTTTTAAATTTGGGACCCCTACTAACATTGTTAATATAAATAAGATGACAATAAATATCCATGAGTTTGACCCATATATTCTCATAAAAATATCTATCACAAGGGTGCGTCCTTGAAAAAGCTATAAAATAATTACTGGACCAAATAAATAAGGGACGTCAAGCGTTTTAAATGGCAGGACAAATATTTCAATTAAGTTAAATCATTTCATCAGGAGAAGGGATTCTGTGGAATACCGAATCCAATTTGGCAGGGTCCTGCGGATCATGTAGGCAGTTATTACGCTGACATCGGCTTTGCAAAATGGCGGCATCCACCAAACCTGCAAGAATTTAATGTGTGAAATGTGGAAAACAGTGGCGGGGATACTGAAATTTCAATAAAAATATTGACATTATATTGATGATACATTGTCAATTATATAATTTTAAAGTTTTTTTTAGGTATTTATACTTCTTACATTCTCACTGTCAAAAACTGCTTCTATTTCGGATATGAACGGTTGTTAGTCCATTTTCACAGGATAAATTTTTGAAATATACCTACGGCCATTTTGACCGCCGATAATACAGATTCCCCAGTTGGAAATTCTTACATCAATGTTTGGCCTTAACAAATATTTCATTTAAATTATTTTTTAAATAATAATAAGTATTTGTTTTAGAAATACTGTGGTAAGCAAATTGTTTATAAAATTTTCTAGACACTCATTTTATTACCCTTTCATAAAATGTTATTTAACAAAAATAGTAATTTTATTAATTAGATTACTTCCCTCATTATAATATGAACCAATCAAAAGCCTTGAATTTTCGAATAAATTTCGTTTATATAAGCGATTAAATCACTAGAACTATTTAACAGCGATTAAATTTTAGCCACCATATTGGATTTTTTTTTACGATTTTATGGTGTTATTTACAATTTTTAACAAACATTTTTTAAAAAACAATAAAAAATAAGTTATCTAGTTTACGAAATATCAATTATTACTTATTATATACCTTAAATTAATGGAATTTTCTTTAAAAAAATATTTATAAATTTTGACACATACGTCAGATTTTATGAATTGTCAAATAGTTTCCTTTAATTCGAGAAATAATCTAGACGTATATCACTCAACCTATAAATTTAATCTGTCAAACTATGCTCAGTAAGTTTTTTATTTGATTTTTCTTTTTGGAAAATAGTTTCATGCAAAATAATTAAAAATAAAACCCCTCGACCGCTACGCGGTCTCGTGATTTTATTAAATTATTTTGCATTCAACATTTTCCAACAAAAACAAAACAAAAAAGTACTGAGCCTAGTTTAACCGATTAAATGTGATATAATATATGATAAAAAAATCGCCGCGGCGGGCAAATATATAATAATCGTCGCAACAAACATTATACATAGACACTTCCTACATTCAAATGACATTTGATTTGATCATTAAATAACATTTGATTTAATCATTAATATTATTTATTAGTATTATTAAATGAAATTATATATTCGTGATAAAAAATACGACTGTACTGCCTTGATACATAAATAATAAATTAATTGACATAAAATCTGTGGTTATGGTAATTAAACAAAATTGTACTAAATTCTTTAATAAAATTAAAAAAGTATATTATTAAATCTTGGGAAATTAATCAATTCGGATTACCACGAATATGAAACAGTATAAGTAACTCTAAATAAAAAACTATTATTTTAATTTCCAAGATTTAACATTTTTAATTTTAGCTCCCTTATGCCCAATTTAAATTCGTGACTAAAATGGCATTTATCAAAATTGATACATAGTTTTCAAAATAGATAATAATTAATATATGAAAAAATCTAGTTGTTCTCAAAATCCATCAAAAACATTTTTAGGTAGACTTAACCCACTCATTAAAATACAAGCAAAATGCCTTTCAAAATTATAAGTGTAAAATAGTAAATAGACTTTTCTATTTTTTCGTGCAGAAAAATTACTTTTCATGTGCAGAAATAATATTTTTTCTGCAACCAAGGGAGCCTCGCAATTTTCTAAATATAAACCTTTAAACTTTAAAAGCTTATCTAATCTTAGTTGATTGAAAGTTGGTACCTTTTACATGCCAGTTTGTCTCTTTTTATGTTTGTTGTATGGTGAGAAAAAATAAGAAACCCTGGTGTCATTTTCCAATTTTAAAATAAAAATACAAAAACCTTAAAAAATTAAAATATTTTCTGATTAGGCTGCCACTGGAGCTCCAAAAGACACGACAAGCGACGAACTTGGGAAGACGTTTGCGCCAACAGAGTAGACTACTAAAGTACTAAAGATTCTGTATTCTACAGACTTACTTCGAGTGTGTAAGTTCGTGATAAGGCTGCGATGCAATTAACGTTTCCCGTCCCCGTGCAGCTTCTAAAAATTGCCGTAATTTTAAATAATTTCGGCCCAAGGAGCCGAGATTATCAAATTAAATAATAGTTCGTGTACTGTTTTACAACGTATACTACAATAAAATTATATACTAATATTGCTTGTAGTAACAGATAAGCCCTGTTTTATTATACTACCTTGTAAAGCTTCAGACACCTTACAAAGGAAATTAGTTTGCTTTAAGTAATTTAATTCTGACTAAGATTTTGTATTAACGTTTTAAACTTGTTAACTTAGTTTTAAATAGAAGGAGTGGTTATTATTTAAAAATAGGATTTTAAACGACTTTTAATCAATATTTCTAAAAGCAGTTTGCTGTTTTCGCATTTTTATCATAAAAATTATAAAAATATTATTGTTTCAAAAATGGCGGATGCGCCGGGATTACTGCATGCTTAATTGGGGTATTTGTCGTAAAAATAAATCCCCAACAAATAATTGGCTTATATGTACAAAAATGACTGAAATTAAAAGTTTCTATTCTGCGTCGCGTTGACCTTTTATAAAATGGCCAATAGCCCTACTAAACCATTATAAATTTAAAAAAAGAAAACTAAAAAAAAAGAAAGGAACTATTAAAGCAATCTTAACCCAAAGTTCGTTAAAGTAATTTTTGAAATATCAGTTTCTTTGGATGTTAATGTTACACTGTAACTTTTTGATTTTCCTTTATCGATATGTTTCTTTACCATATTATTCTTTGACCTCGTCCAATATACAGGGTGTTATGTAATTAATGTTATATATTAAAATACTGAATACCTTTTTACATAAGGAGTAAAGGAAAGATATTTGAAAAATAATTTTTCCAAAGATAAAGGAAAAATATGCAATAGAAGTTTTTTTTTATATTTTTATGATTCGCCACTGGTTACACATTTGGTTTATCTCTGCACACTTGTGTTCTGTGAGTACATAGATATCAACCTACAAAGTAGCTGCGCGTTGCCAGATGTAAAAAATTGTTACAAAAAATTTTTTTTGCAAAAAATAAATAAAAAATCAATAGATACAAAAGTTTTATGCCCTTAAAGCTCTAATACCCTTCTGTATTTATTTACTCATCCAGCTATTAGCTTAAGCAATGATTAGAAAATTTAGTACATATTTTTAAAAATCCATAACCACAAAATTAATTTTTTCATCAGTTTTTTTCTTTCTGTTTACTCAGATGAAATTGGGACCAGTTCACAGGTTAAACTTTAAACATTTAATTTGTGTAATAAATCCAAAACCACTTTCCTTAGTTAAGATATTTACAATTTGAGCACATAACCTAACATTTTAAAAAAATTCACTAGATTCTGTCATAAAAGTTGGCAGATTTTGTTTGAATTTACCTTCAGTGCAAAAATGACATAACCAAAAATTAATAAAAACGCCAAAATGACAATTTGAATTGTTAATTTTGTCATTTTTGTAATTAAGCTAAATTTATACAATGTTTGTCAACTTTTTTGACAGATTTTGGAAACACTGTTGTTACCAACCATAACATAATAAATTAAATTAGGCAACCAGATTAGCCTAAAGTTCCTAGTCGATCAGTGGCGTACTTTTTGGTAGGATAAAGGTTATTATAAATTATTTTTAGACTTTGGAATTTAGAAAAAAAGTTTAAGGTGCTTCATTATGGACCCTAAGGAACAACCCATTTTAATATATAACATTAATTACATAACACCCTCAGATTTAATTTTTAGGACAGAGGGTTGGTTTTTCACACTGTCCTTATTGTCCTCATTGTTCATATTGTCTCTCAAAAATTTAAAAATATTTTTCTTTGGTAATGTTAACGGATTTAAGCGACTTACCTGTTGTTCATTAACAAATTATTAACAATGGTAAATGCGTTAAAAAATTAAATTTTACTGCCATTTATATCAAATTGAATGCTAAGTTGCCAATGTGTGATGAATCAAACCCTTTGAAAAGAAATATTGTTTCTATAATTAAAATATTTTTGAAAAGTTGTTTGTTTTATACTATTACTATGTCAGTAAATTTGTTTTTAGAAATCATGGCAACGCTGTATACAGTGTAAGAGAGCTTCGTTATATCAAATATCCAACGGATTGGTCTTCAAATTTGGGCCTGTATAAATATAACCATAATTTTAGGCGTCGTCATTGGTCTAAAATAAATCCTATTCAACTCAACGCTTTATTCTTAAATGGAATAATTATTACTTTACGGACATGGCAAATAAAATCCTTTGATAGTAAAAATACATGTATTTATTAAACTATTAAACATAAGCTAATAATATAAACGCATAATAAATTAACAAAAATATAAAAGCACCAGTAGAGTTAAGGGTTTGATATTAATACAAACAACGATGAAACTTATTTACATATGTTTAACAATGCGTATATTACTTCATAGGAATTTTTGAAAGCATTACATTCATTAAAATAAATATCGATATTTAACGTTATTGTCTAATAAAAGCATTTATTAAATAGTATGGCACAAAAGTTTACCTTATTTACGTATTTGCTAGCAAACCAAAA
Source organism: Brassicogethes aeneus (assembly GCA_921294245.1). Lineage (NCBI taxonomy): Eukaryota > Metazoa > Arthropoda > Insecta > Coleoptera > Nitidulidae > Brassicogethes > Brassicogethes aeneus. Next base: position 1,177,142 of record OV121138.1, on the reverse strand, counting down.
TATTTAAATTAACGATGGTAATTATGTAGGTATAAAAATATTAGCGACTTATTTACAGTTCCTCTTTGGAAGTTATTATTAGTGTTTTGCCTTTTAAATTTTTAAAATGTGTGAGTAATATATAATTTATAATTTTTGGCACAAATTAATGGTATTCATGAACTTGGCATTCCATATTCGAATCAATATAATAGGCCAACCTTTAAATTGAATTTAATCCATTTCAGTTATTTATAATTTATTTATGCACAAATCAATGTAAAAAATCTCAAACGTTAAACCTATCTTTCCCAGGGTAATTTGGAAATGCTGAATGAAAATTTGTTATATGAATTTATATTACTCAAACATTAAACATAATTAAATCTTAATATACTCTAAGGCAAATTGGTCCGTAATTTTTTACTCTACAGGGTTGTCCAAATTATCATTATTTTCCGAATATTTTTTTTAATTGTAATAAAAACAGCAATTATATTTTGCAAAACTCTAAAAAGGAACTAAATCAATTTAAATTTACTATATTAAAATTTAAAAATGAAAGGGATACTTTAGACCACCCTGTATAAGGCAAACACTATCGTTTTTAGTCCCAAACTATGGGTCATTCGTCCCATAGACACATCTGTTTCTGCGCTACGTAGTAAGCGAACAAGTGACACGTTCTACAAGTCTTGATACCGCAACGATAACTCATCACTGAATTTTTTGTGGGTCCTTTGCCTTTGCAGTACTTTAAACCGCAAGGGTACCAGCCTATGCACAGTTCCAAGTGGCACTGACACTGCGTCAACATGTTTTTGGTGTCTGTGCAGCTGGGTAGGGATGAGGTGTCTTCTATCCGAAGGTCGTTGCTCAAGAAAAGGTTGGGGGTCGATGGAAATGCTTTAATAGCTGTCAAGTATGACGTTTCTGAGATGCCTGAAACAAAGAAAGTCCTGATATAATGAGCAACATAGGTAATAATATTTAGGCTATAGGAAAAATCATTGTATGCCTATTCCCGAGTTCTTTTACGACTTTAAATATATTAAGTGTAAACCAATATATAAATTATAAAACTTGTGCGTACTACAAAAAGTGTTTTTGTTAATGGGCTAAAATTATTTAACACTTTACCAACTGAAATTAAAAACTGTGATACTTTAATTAGTTTTAAGAAATATATTCTATCTTATGTAAAAGAAAAAATTGACCTGTGATATTTCTGATGTTATTACTAATATTTTTATATATATAATGATGAGAAATTGTAAATAGCTTATGCTAATAATAAAGATATATTTATTTGATATATTTATTTAATATTTATTAAATAAGTTAATATCATTTGGGCCTGGATTCTACGACACAGGGTAGTGACATGAACTTTTTTACAGTATAAAATTTAAATTTTCGTCAAGAAATATCCCAGTATTGTTTATTTTAAAAACGTCAGGTTCCTAGGTGTCACTCTGTATAAAATATTAAAATGGTTTTTTTGTATCTTCTACACAAAACCTTTTATACGCAAATACACTCATAAAATACCACGGAATTTTTACATATGTAGGTATAAAAAATAGATAATAAATAAAAACATGTCAAAATAAAAATAAAAGCCCATTTTATACACGGTTATAAAACCGATATAAAAGGTGTTTTTGTATTGAACAACAAACAGTTTTGCCACGTGTGATCCTTGATGAATTTTATTGGTGAGGATACACACAATATCGTAAATTTGTCCTGTCCGATGTTTTATGGATTACCCTTTAATTAATTTTTGTACTTATCGTGAATTTCAGTTTGTTTAGGCTTTCGTTGAACTTTAAATGAGTTTACGTTATTAAATTTTGTATTGGTTCAAGTTAAAAATGTTTAGTTTATTTTAAAAAAGTTTTGCTCCGGGCAAATTTAATTAACTCTTAGGTCGCGAAATTTTACTAAAAAGTGTGTAACATGTTTAAAGTTATGGTTTCAAACTGTTTTACAAAAAACATTAATAAAAAGTTGAAGTCCAACTTTTTAAATTTTAAAGCGTGTTAGTTAAATTTTATGATTTTTACCTTTTTACGCAAACAAACAAAACAAACTTTTAAATTAATAGTTACAATTTTGTTGTTTGTTAAGACTTGTTCCTTTAATATTTGATAGAAAATTTAAGTTAAACCTTTTTTAATTCAAAGGTTCCTGATATTTTAAATACACGGGCCGCTTAATAAATCCTTTTTTCCTACAAACGTCAGAAAGTATAATTTTAAACAAAACACATCAAATGAATGAAAAAATATTACACTGTTTAAAATATCTGTGGTGTAAAAAGTAATCTTAAAATGGTGTCTAAATCCAACACCAAGTGGTGTTAATATAAACACCATGAATTATGGTTGAAAATGTTATATACAGCAAACACCAAAACGGTGTTTATCTAAAAATATTTGAGAAGTGCACCTACACAGAAAAAAAGAATAGTTAATTTAACAATATTAATTTAGTTGACCCATAAGTATTTATTTAAATTAACTGTGGGAAGGTTAATATAAACAAAGATTAGTTTGACGGTACTGAAACAGGTAGTTATTTTTTTTTAATAAGTTAAATTAACCCAGAAAACTTTAGTGAAACCAACCCTCTGTATGGTTCAGTTTACTAAATATGTTTTTTGTAAAATAAGAGTAACTTCAACATAAAGCACTCTGTTAAAACGATTAAAACAATTTGCCGTGCATTCCTGGTTGCATAGTATGTACCGATCGCGGCAAAGGCGGTGTAGATCACGTCATCAGGTGATCAATATGTTTATATTAACACCACTTGGTGTTGGATTTTGACACCATTTTAAGATTACTCTATACACTCTATACACTATAGGTGAATAATATGTAAAAGCCATGTTTTCGTATATTAAACATTGAAAATAATTAAATTAATTAATTGAAATCTAAAAACACCCAAACAATATAAACAATAATGGCTTTTATTTACTATGATCCCACGGTAATAAATTTAATCAATTACGTGTGGTTTGTGTTCTATAGGTTAAACCCCTAATAATTTAGTTTATTTTTTACAGAATCAACACAAAACGTGTGTTAAAATTTTATTAAGATACATTAAGTAGTTAAAAATAATGTAATTCACTTTTACAAGAATTTGATTTTTTACTGAGCCTATTAAATTATAATTGTACAGGATCAACATTTATACCACAAAAATATGATGTTACAATTTAATATTTAAATCTATATTAGTTTTTATTTTAATTTAATTTTGACATAAAAAATCGTAGGCTCATTTGGGAAATTACGTACGCTTCTCTGCACGTCAATTTCGCCAATAACCTTACTATTTATTTAAACACAAACCTCAAAATGCCAAATTAATTTGTAGTAAGAAAATTAAATTATAATTATATAGAGTCTTTTAGGTATTAAATTGACTTAGTTAAAGAAATAGATTTCTCAAAAAACTTATTATTTAAGGTTCTTTAAATATTAAAATTACTTAAACCATCACTTTATAAGCTCCCAAAGAATAAACAAGTTTGTTAAATCTACCGGAAAAATCATTAAACTTGATAAATATGGTATGCTCCCTAAAGCATAACCTAATTAAAAACCCCTTGTTGCAACTAATTCAAACACCGCACGAATAACAACAACTGGTAGTTTGTATATTAAAGCGCGCAACAATGCTGCACATTACTTACACGGTATTGTATAAACAATTAAATCGCTAGCATTCCGCTCAAACAATTTTAATAGGAAAGATGCCAGCTTCAAGTTTCACATACTATCGACCTAGGTAATCTATTGTTTGGGAAAACTATTGCCGAGAACAATGAAAATTATAATATCTGATTATTATAGTAGCTATTCAATATAGCTAGACGATGTTGAGGGTTCATACAATTTATAAACGGTTACAAATTTTCATTTCTCTGTGTAGTTATTTTTAAACTAAAAACTATATAAAGCACTAAGACCAATACATAATGATTTAATTTAAAAGCAATTTTAAAAATACATGTAAGAAAAGTGTCCAAATTTACTCTTTATTTTCCCACTGTCCCATTTAAAACCATTTAATTTCATTGCCGGATAAAGGTTTTAAAAGTTGCGATATCACGAATAAAAAATGTATAAAGGGTTTACATTTGTTTTAATAAAAATGTTGAATAAATTTTAGGAGGCTAAGCAATGACGTCCATTGTGAATAATTAAGAGCAGAGCTCTTTGCATAAGTGCTTTACAACATAGATTACTTTGTTTGCTTAAAGCTGACTCCAAGTACAGGTATATTTGTACGCGCCCTACTTACACTTTAAGTAGGTATATGCCCTAGTTAGTGTTATTAAAACTAATTAAAAATAAAAAGTAAAATAAACTTAATAAAAATAAAATTCTTTGTCTTAGAGCTTTAAGGATAACTTTGCTAGAAACGCCTGTATTTATGTTACTATGTGGCGCAGAATTTTCGTTTTCATTTTCACCCATTAAATTCCCACTTAATAATTTCGTCTGGCGAAGCTTTTAACGGCGCCAGCACGGAAAATTACAAAGATGATAAATACGAATACAAGGCTCACCTCGCCGAGTGGGCCATAGATCAACTGGCCCTGAGCTCGACTCGGAGACACCGGGCTTACTAAATAATCCTTGCACTACATTATGTCCTTGAAACACACCGCACTCATCTCCACCTTGAATTTAACCCGAAGAATATAAAAACTGTATTGTATATTGGGACATCATTTCATTGTATCATTTATATACAACTACAAAGATACAAATTTGTTTGTGACCACTTTTCTTATTATTAATTAATAATGTACAATACCTTGATCAAAAAATATGAAATACACAAACTGAAACAACAACCAACGTTACAATTTTGACAGCTGAGTAATTATGTAGCTTTTGACCCATCATGCGCCGTTAAATAACTTTTGATTCCGCTACGTCATTAGTAATGACGTAATCATTACTTTTCTTTCCATGAAATGCAAAAATATTTCTTCTGAAACCATAAGCAACTTTTTTAAGTTAAAGTTTTGTACAAGGCTGTTGGCACGAGCTCAAATTTTTCCTGATATCTGGAAACTGCCAAGGGCTTTTTACCTCACTTTTTACGAATGTGACTTTCTTTTCGCAAAAACATGCACTAGATCTATACTCAACGGTATACCAGACTAAAATCTATGCCATCCTGATCTACGCCCAAGAGAATCTCCAGACAGGTTACTCGGGTAAACCTATCTACATATGGAGAGACAGTCAAGCATCACTGGGCTCTTTCTCAGAAAGGGTCAACTGCATAAAAACCCCAGAATTACTTAGTGTGCTCAATAATTTCACCCTTGTCTGAGTACCAGCTCATCTAGGTTTCATAGAGCCAGAAATGAGTGTCTAGGAACTGGACACAACCAGTTTCAGAACAATTGACGAGAACAACAATTGTTGTAAGACCTTAAGGCCTTAGACAGTCAAGGGGTTTTATGAAGGGTTCTACAAACTCTCAGCAACAAGATGAATTATAGGTTTTGCAGCGAAGTAGATGAAACTACCCTAGTCAATAACATACCAAGACACCTCGAGGAAAGGGTCATTCTTTCAACAAAAATATTCACAACTTTACACATAATGACGCATTTGGATCTGACGTATTTCGAATTGCTTTTCATGTGATTCCTACCTTGCAAAGCAGCCCACTTGATAATATCTTCATGCCTAGCATAAACATTCGTGCCGGCTTCGGCGCATAGATCGGGAATGTAAGGCGAAATCATTCCCGAGTGCTGCACGAAGACCACGTAGTCCATGGTCCTGTTGGTCCTGCCTAAATCCTCCTCCGGGGTCCTGATTGTTCCGGGATTCTTCTGCCGCAGCTTGGACATCGCGTCCGAAGATATGAACGAGTCTTTGGGAAAATGGAAGATGAAGCACATCACTTGATACTGGCTTTGACCTCGCTCCTCCTCGCCCAGAATCAAGGATTTCAGTACTTGTACTTCCTGCAACAAAGACAAAGGATAAGTAAATAAAGTCTGTGACATAATTTCAATACCAAAAGAAAGTTAAGTTTTAGCCGAGGGGTCAACCACCCATTTCTATTGTATTCCTATGGTATTCCCCCTCTAAAATGTCCAGGGATTCCCAGGTGTGGGTGACCCCTTGGTTTTAGCACTCTATACAAATATACATATACATTGCACGCAAACTATCTTTCGGTTAGCTCCTGTAGCTCTTAAAAATCGCATATTGTAACCAAACTATATAAATTGATTTATAATAAATATATAATCAGGCCAATTCACTAACATAAGTCATTAACGTTAGCCACTAGAATTAGTGGTTATCGTTATATTTAATCGACCTGATTGGCCGGTTTGGCAGATAACCACTGATTCTAGTGGCTAACGTTAACCACTTATGTTAGTGAATTGGCCTGAATGTTATATTATTTAATGTACCCAAAAATTCATGGTTATTAAATTTATTTTCGAACAATAAATGAAAATATTACAAAGGATAAATTTAAGAGAAGTGACGTCCGAAAGGGACAATGACACGCGAACATTCTGAACATGAAATATGAAACACATCGCTTTATATTGGCCAGGATGAAGGATTTTAAAACGCGGTAGAGTAAAAGGATATGAATAAGATGAACGAGCGTATTGGATACGTTTTTTACTCACTCATTACAAAAAAAATCCTTCTAAAAATGTATTATCGGGTGCAAGAAAACTGTGCATGTTTTAAAAACAAAACTTGCAAAATTTCCAACATTTACTCTACAAATCATTTTTATAGCTATATTATTCTATAAACGATCTCATAGATTACGTGTCGTCAGTTATTAAATTGTAAAGTTAACTCCATTTTATACCACTTATGGAAATTATGTTTTTTTTAAACTGCAACTCAATTGATTTTTTATTTATGAGTGAAAATTTAAAGAAAATATTTTTATATATCTTCAGAGCAAATAAAGTAGGATTATTCTAGTTAATATTTACAGACATTTTCTTTTGAGAAAAAGGTTACATAGGAAGTTAATTTTACTAAAAAAATATACTTTTTAGTAACAATAAACAAAAAAGCGTTATGAGTAAACTTTTATAGACACTCATTTAATTAAATGCTTACTCGCAAGCTCGCTAGTGCCCAATTTAAATTCATCACTAAAATGGCGTTCATCAAACTTGATATATAGTATACTATTATATTTTTTCCCAACAATTTATATGACAATGTTTAAATAATACATTTATAATATAACAATCCATTTTAATAAAAAGTTACTGATAAAAATAATACAACCAAATATTTACTTTTGACAGGGAAATTTCCCTTAATTCTAACAGGGTAATTTTTCTCCTACAAAGTAGAAGTTAAAATTATGATTGATTATTGGGCAGTGGTCATTTTGTTTTTGGTAAACATAAAATCCTCTATTTATTCTGTGAATAATTAAAATTTGCATATAGTTCATTAACTTAGAATGTGAAAGCCACAAAGTCTAAAATGATTTATACTAAACGTGACTTTGACAAATTATAACTCGAATCACGACGAAAATAAATATATTAAATTACTAATATTTTTCTTTAAAATTGCCTCATCTGAATGCTTTAGTCAGTATGCACAATTTATGGTCTTTTTACACGATATAATAAATTTAGTGACAATCAATTAACATTTAAACCTAGCCACCCCGTTAAAAGTATTTGGCTATAGTTGCGTTTATCAATTTTGAAAAAATATGATACAATTTGTTCGTGTTAGATTACTTAATTAATTAAATTTTTACACTCGCTATAGTCGACCCTTCCCTGAATATTATCATGATTACCTTTATAATTACCTACAAAAAAATATATTTTCTTATCTCCCTTATTTAAATGAGCCTCTTAAAGCTTAAAACGCTCGTCTTTAATACCCCCGAATTTATTTCTTAAATCTGACACATTTAAGGGTATGTCGACAGGAAGGATCCTTCCTTAAAGGAAAGGAGATAAATGAATTTATTAGCCTGTCCTGATACCTAGTCTTATCTTTTATTTATGTAATTTTGGTTTCTGTCGGTATAAAAGTCTTTATGATTGACAATAAATTTCACGGAACCAAGCCGTCTTAGCCTGTTTAATAGCCGGTTTTAAAGGGGTAACGTAATTGAAATATTGAAGTTTTACTGCAGTACTGGTAGTAATAAAATATTTTATCTAAACTTATGCATTTCATTTCTATATTAAATTCACCATAAGCAATTTTAAACTAGGTTTTATTAATAAAATCGGGTTTAAAACGAAAATTTTTTGTTTAAATATCATAATTAACTCTTGAAGGCTTAAATATGGCTTTAATTAAGAAAATTTAAAATACATGGTAATTATATTAATTCCCTCCTAGTTTATAGCACTCCTTGTTAACAGCATTATATTTCAAGTGACTTTTAAGCCTTTGAAGTAACCAGCGCAAATATTTTAGCGCACCGCGGCTAAAGGTTTCATGTGAACCACTAATCCAACGAGAATTACTTGAGACGCGTTCTTAATGAAGCGAAAATGTTTATTTTCCACCTCGACGGCCAATATTTACCAAGCTAACACTGATGACTTCCATTACACTGGTTTACAGTCAAAATGTACCTTGAGTGCGACTATTTTTTTCTGATGTATTTTGGCCTGCTAAACTCGAAAATGACAATAAAAATTTTTTTTATGGCAAGATTTTCCAAATAAAAAATTGTCTTTGATTTTTCGATGCCGGCTTTACTATTTGGGATATATCTCGAGTTTGAAATGGCCAATTTGATTACAACAGATGTCAAATTAAACCTAATTAACATAATAACAAATGTAATTGTATAAATGCCCAATTAGTCAATAAGTTTAGGTGCAATGGGGCCAAATATCAAGAAAAAGTCAATTTTTTGGACAAAATTGGAATTAAGTATTTACTATTTTACCAAAAAGAAGCAAAAATCATTAAAATATGGCCTTTTTTAAAATATCTACAAGTAGTAATTCTATGGATAAATGTCAAAGTTATGACAGTTTATGTACAGGTACGTTGTGATATCTTCTTTTTAAAGTGTTTCGTATTACAAAATACCGCCCGCCTAACGTTGGCTAACGGAGGGTTCAGATGCAAGTCGGCACGGGTTCCCGTTTATAGAATGAGCTGAAATTTTTACTGGGAGTATATAAACACGTAATAAATATAATTAGAGGGTATGCGTAAAAAAAATAAAAATAAGGGACACCCTAATGTATATATATATATATATATATTTTATCCCTTAGGTGTAAATATGTCTCTGAAGATTCATTTCTTACATTCCCACTTACATTTTTTTCCCAAAAATCTTGGTGACCTGAGTGATGAGCATGGTGAAAGGTTTCATCAAGAAATAAAATCCATGGAGCGGCGCTATCAGGGCTTTTGGAATGAAAGAATGATGGGGGATTATATTTGGTTCCTTGTAAGGGAATCAGATAACGAAAACAGAAGGCAATCTAAAAACCTAAATTATTTTTAATTTACAATAGTATTGTATATTAAATTATATTATAATGATATATAGAGTGTTCCATTTAAAATGAAACATCCTGAATTTTTCGGAAACTAAAAGAATTTTGAAAACTCACGAGACACATAAAGTTTTATATCGAGGGAGATTTTGCCGTTAATGCTATTAATGCCAAAATTTGGTTTCCCACCCTTATCCTCTATTCCCAGGAGCTTTTCCCTTAATAATTTGTACATATCTAAAAAATGAACTGACCAATTTAAAAAAAATAAAATGCCGTTTAATAGGGATTTTCAAGACCTTTAAAATAATGTAGTACTCTGTACCCCTTCTCTATTTAAATTCTTAAGGGGGTAACTCCGGGGCGCAGAAGGTAAAGGTGGGAAACCAAATTTTGCCTTAAAAAGTTTTCCCCCTCGATATAAAACTTTACCTCTCTCTGCGTTTTTTAAAATACTTCTATAGTTTCCGAGAATTTAGGGGGGTTAGTTTTAAAAGGAACACACTGTATATTAATATTAAAATATAAAATAAAATTTATTTAACAGTAAAAAGGTTCTAATAGGCAAATAGAACCTTTTTTTTTTAAAAACTTAATTTCGGAAAAAAATTTACCTGTCCACTTTTTGCATTAACCCCTTTAATTATAATAATTATCAATAGATTTGTTTTAAAAATATCTTGTTTTCTTTATAACAGTTTGAACTCCACGTAGATAATTTAAAAATTGACATATTTTGTTGATTTGTATTCATCCTTGGCAAAGAAAATAATGTTACATTCTCATTTTTCTCCAAAAAAAACGACTTTTTCCAATATTTGAGCCCATTGAACTTAAGCTTATTAACTGATTGGGTACTAATAAGGTGATATTTGTTGGCGACTCAAATATGTTTAATTTTAAACTTTTTTCAACCAGATTGGCCATTTTTAACCCGAGATATGACCCAAATTGTAAAGCTGCTTTCTTAAAGAATCAAAATATTAAAGAAAAAAATTTATCTCAAAAACCTTGCCATAAAATTTTGTTTTTTTGTGATTTTTAAGTTTAACAGGTCACAATACATTAGAAAAAAATAGTGGCAGCGAAGGTACATTTTTTTAATTTTAATTTGTAAACCAGTGTTATTAACTACTGTTGTTGAAAGATTTAAAAGTTTATAAAATACATTAAAAAATACATCTTATTAGTATATTATGTATCAAGTTTTATAAACGCCATTTTAGTCACGATGTTTAATCAGGCAAGAGCGAGTGTTTAATAAAATGAGTGTCGCAATCTATGAAACAATAAGGGAATCTGTGTGTCGCCGTCAAACTGTCAAATTTTTATATTTTATAAACACAATTATAAAGGTTATAAATCAAAATGTATTTCTTGAAAATTGACAGTTTTCGCAGTGAAAGTAAAGAAAATGTTTTATGAGCACTTTACAGTGGAGTCCGTGCCCGAATTTAAGTTATAGTTTACTGCCGGCGAAATTAAAAGGTCAGTACAATGTTCATATAAATTTTTCAAATATTGGCGTTGAGAAACTATTTAATACTTTTGCACTTTTGTATTGAGGTAATAAAATAATTTTCACATTTATTATTATTTTACAAGAAAGGCACTTTATTTTAACGATTGTATGACATTTGACAACTGTCAACTAACTTAAAACTAACTTTAGCCCGTGACTAAAGCGCCATAAAGCCACAACTTGTCAATGTGTATTTAAAAAGTCACTTAGTGTCATGGAAAAATGTACGATAAAGGGCGTTTTAAAGGTGGGAGAGAAATAATTTATAAAATGCAACCTGGTTAAATAGTAAATTGTTAATTTATATCTATATAAAAATAATTAAAACAGCGTTCCAATTTAAACTTGATAATGTTTTAATCAAGCCTCTATGGTAAAACTTTTGCATAAACGTTAATTAAATAATAAACAAAATAATTAAAATAATAGTTTAACCAAAATGTAATTTAAATGGCGATATTAAATACCACTTTAAACCGAAATAATTTCATTAATTAACTTTTCAAGTGAGGCTTGTAATCAAGTTTAAAATGAAACTGCACAAATGAAATTTATTTTAATAAAACTTAAAATTTATATATCTCATAAATTATAAGGTAAAGTATATATTTTAAGCTTTATATGTAAGGCTGAGTCATGGATATAAATTTTATTTTTTTTATCCAAACACTGAAATGCTTTTACTGCGCCTTATAATTTCATGTCATTTATAAAAATGGTAGGTTGCGTTTTATATTTAAAACAATTTCTTTAGCATGATTTACAATGTCATGTTTAAATATTTTTAATTTTGATTACCTACTTTTCTTACAGTTTTTTTAAATAACCAAAACATAATCATAAAGTATTTAATGTGGATTGATAAAATTTACCAAGAAATCTAGTTTTTTGTTTTTATACATCCTTATATAAACTTAGTTAATAGTTAATATTTTTTATCCATTAAGCTCTTTAATTATTTTCTGACCTAAAAACTACAAGCATTAATGTGATTAAAACTTTCTGCAACAATTGGCACTACTTTGATGACAAAAAATAGACTCAGGATCGATGCTTTACGACCCAATAAATAATTTATAAATGCGACTTTATTTTTAGTTTAATGATTCTACATATATGATATGATATACCTATAAAATAACTATTGTTCCAACCTTTATTTTTTTTCGTTAAGACAGCAACGTTTATTTCGCAAAAGTCATACTACTTATAATTTTTGTCGAAGTCATACTTAGTTAAGAATTCATACTTAGTTACTTGTTTAAAAATACATATACTGTTTGCTGGTTTACCCGTTAATTTTATTACAAATTATTTGATGATCTTTCTAGTGATAATAAAACATTTTTTTCATTTTCACTGTTAAAAACTATTGTTGATTCATTTCGATTTACATATACAAATTTGACATTTTTACGCTCTATACAAATATTTGATTTAAATCATTTAATTAAGTCGTAAAAATTTATAGTATCATTTAATTAAACAATAAAATTCTTGACTAAAATGGCGTTTATTAAACTTAAAACATAAACTATTATTTCAGTGGCGTCCTAGGGGCATATATACTCTACTAATACTACTACCACTTGAATAGAAAAAGAGTAAAATGCAAATAAATAATGGCTACGACTGACTCTTTTAATAATTAATTATATTTTCATTTAATAAAATTATGAAAGCATTTTCCATTTTAAATATTTTAAAAGCAGCGGAGAAAAAATAATCCCATAGGATCCTTAATTAAAAATTGCCCCATTTCATTTTACTCTGGCGAATCTTGTTTAGCAAAATGAAAATTCCCTAAACATGCAGACGCCACAAAAAAACTAATTGCATTTAATGCTAAATTATTTTTAAAATATTCTGAAAAATGCAATTAAAAGGCAGCGGCGCGCCATTCAGCATGCCAAACTCGATTTTAAAATTCAATGTGGTCAAGTTTTAAATTGAGACCGTTTTTACTATTTAATGTTGGAAAAAGGATTCAAAAAGAAATAGTCGTTTGGTTCAAACGAAAATAACGTCCTTATTTACAAAGAAAAACACGGTATGTAAAGGAAATTTTAAAATCATTTCAGCGAACAAAATTTTGTGCAGATTTAATGCCAACTTAACAAGAAGCAGGTCCATTGATGTTGTCAAATGGATTATGATTAGATTTTGTTTTGAAGCGTGAATTCATCCAGGCATTATTAAATATTAATCTCATTTGCTCCTTTTTATAGGAATAAACATATGGGTGATTCTACAAAAGTTGGACAACTTGATGTCATCAGTCAATAGAGTAGGTATTTTAATATTTTTTGTAAATATTTTAGTATATTACAAAAGATCCAGATTTTTTAAATATTCAAAACATCAGTACCTTGGCCTATCACAACTCCTGATTTTAATTTAAAATATATTCAATTTATCTTAAATTTTTCAATTTCACTACAAACTATAAAACATTAAATAATGTATTTTTCATGTTTTATAATAGATTCGAATAATAGCAATTTTTAAAAAATTGATAATCACTTTTACCCGTCAGTTCTGTGTCCAATGTTCCTCGTTTTAACTCAAGTGTTGGTAAAAATTTACTACAGAGCCCGCCTTTTGCACGACAGTCATCTTGAAAACAATGCAAGCGGCGAAGTTGTGGTGAATGCAAGTATAGTTCCAGTCAAAATTTCAGTACTGTGGTGAGTAGTTATTTTCTTACGTATACATATTTCATTGTAATTTATATAAGGCTATATGTGATTTGTTGATAAGTAGCATCCACTAATAAAAAATATCAGTAAAATACTTAATTCCGAATTATAATCTTAAATTTGTATCCCATTCATCAGTACCATGTCGTCAGTCTATTAATAGTTTAACCTAACAAAAGTAGAATTTGTAAAAAAAGTACGATAGCTATCAAAAATCCTACTATTGGTGACTTATTAGTGCATTAGCCAAATACAAATATCACAACATCCACCCTATTCATTTTTTTTTATATTATCTTGACTATTAGGAAACCCATTATAGCAATCATATTTTACTAACTAAATTCCAAATATGCCTGCTCTATTATGCTGTCAACATAATAGAACACAATGGTTGTCATTATAACAGAGAACATTCAAAAACCTCGCAGTGGCAAAGCTATTTAACGTTGAATAATTTTACTTAATAACAAACTTCCTAATCGTTTAAGCTTAATAACTTTGCTAGACAAATTCAACTCTCTATCTTATTATTATACTTCCTTTGCTATTTTATGTTTGGGAAACATGAAAATCAATATTTAAACTGTTATATTAAGAAAACTTACAAAAATGGCGAATGCGCCGGGATATAAAATAAATGACATTAATTTTTCCCACTGTGAACAATCTTATTTTCTAACTACAAGATTTGTATCCACATGGACAAAAATAATAGTGCTTATTAAAAGACATGAAGCTGAGCAGTGGCTCAGCTCAATAATCATTTAAATCAAATAATACAAAACATTTTAATGTCATATAACATGAGTAAAGAAACAAAGTGATAAATTTGAATGCCAAGCATTTTGTTTTGAACGAAAATGCCACAAATGTGTGCGAGCTAGCAGTCAGAATTGTCGTATTTCATTATCTCTTATTATATTAAACACAAGTTTAGCAGAAAGTTTAATTGTATCCAGACATGGTAACTGTCTAGTTTATCTTGTTTTGCAAACTAAATACAAACCTACACGAGTTTTATAAGCATTCAAATATTTTTGGATTGGTTTTTAAGTATTTTTGAATATGATTACAAAAATGTTTTACAATGACGGTTTTATTGTGTACAAAAAAGTTAGTAATTACAAATTTATTTAAAAATTTTGTGATAAAACAATAACCACAAATTTACAAATTCTACCAATATTATTATTGTTTGTATTAAAATATATTTGTTTTTATACCCTCATATTTAAAATCATTCTTGTTTTCATGACACTAAGTGTTTTTTTAAATACAAATTGACAAGCTTTCACTGTGAAAAACTATTTCTATATATAATTTAAAAGGTTGTTAGTCCATTTTCAAGGAATAAATTTCGATTAACACAGAAAAATTTGACATTTGCCACTGCTAATAGATTCCAATTCTTACGGTTACTATATTTGTATATAGATGTCGCTCTATACATATATTTAATTTAAATTATTTTTAGATAATATTTGTCGTAAAAAAGTATGGTATGCAATTCGTTTATCAAACTTAATACATAATATACTATTAATATACATTTGTCTATATTTAAAGGTGATAATTTTTACATCCAATTACATGTACTGCTTTAACAGTGTTTTTATAGGTAAATCGCAAACCAATATATTGGTATACCTTTTGTTTGTACGATATACGATTGAAATATTCATCATTAATGCCAGTTCATTGTGTCTCATTCTCTGCCATTATTGTTGAAAATCACAATAAACTGAAATTATGCCCTCGCAGCATTATTTAATTGTTATCGTTTTGTGAGACGACTATTATTTTCAATTTGAAAAGTGCAGTGCATACTGAATACTATATTATAAAGGGTTTTTTTTTAAGAAAAATAAAATTAAAAAAAGAATGCCCTATTTAAACTTTACTGTTTGTTTCGTCAACTAAGGATTATTATTTTTATAATTGGCTTACGAAGTATTGATTTTATTATAATTTAATTTAATATACTTAGTATTTAATTTAATATACTTAATATAAACTTAAAGTTAAAACCTCTTGTATTTATTTTCTAAAAATATAAAGGTCACCAAGTAACCAAAACTGTTTTTTATATGTTGACCGACAAAAATAAGTTAAATTAATTAAAAATAATAAATATAAGTAAAAAAGTTGTCAACTCTTCCTTTTAGACAGCTTAAAATAATATATCCAAATGGTATGCTTGCAGCATTTTTAACAAAAAGTTTTTAATAGAAAACAACACTGATTGAGACTGACAAAATGACGGCTAAATTAATATTTTTATTAGGAATGTTTTTACTAATCCAATTAAGTGCTTTGATGATGGCAAATGCTTCTGCTGTGTATATGGAGCATAATTTATTCAGTTTAAATTGTGCCTCTATTTTAAATCCCTCTACCCTATCTTACTTTATATAATTTATGTAACATGTTATGTTTTAACTAATATTTGTACATTTTTGTATGATTTTTAATACTTTTAATCTAACAATGGGTTTTGCTTTTATTCTGGACTAATAAATATTATTATCATTATAAATTCGTAAAGTTAAAGAAATAAAGATATAAATACACAAGGAAAAATAAAGCAAAATTAAGGATTTGAAATTCCGTTGATATTTTCACTTCTTTGTAATTTTCTAACCATGACCCATTTCTTTTACCTGTTCTATTCATAGACGTGAACTTTAAAATTTAAAAAACATTTATTTGTTTTACACTTAGTGTGAATATTTTAAACCACAAATAAATAAAAAAATGTAAATTTTGTTTTTTAAAATGCACTATTAT
Source organism: Brassicogethes aeneus (assembly GCA_921294245.1). NCBI lineage: Eukaryota > Metazoa > Arthropoda > Insecta > Coleoptera > Nitidulidae > Brassicogethes > Brassicogethes aeneus. Next base: position 1,160,611 of record OV121138.1, on the reverse strand, counting down.
TTTTAATAAAAATTGTGTCGGTTTAATTTAAAATTCCACATGCAATTCCCATTATTATTTTGTAAAACAACACGTTTTACCAATTCTGTATTCCATAAAAGCGTTTAATTTTATTTTAAAATCATTTCTTAATAAAGCTCTAATTAAAAGATACTTTTAAAAACTTTAATAAAATCTTTTGTTTCAATTATGCAAACCGGCAGTTCACAAGCAAAATTATCGACAAAGGGAAGAGGCGTGAAAATTTTGGACCGAAATTCTATTTGAAATTTCTTTTGTAAGCGACACATTCTCGTACATTTGTAGCCCGGGGTTAGCTTCTGAAAAGCGAATGCAAATTGTTCCATTGACAAATCCAAACATCGCAAATTTACCCTATTTTGTTTTTAAAATAGACTAAAAAGAACAAACAAGCCATACAGAAGTTTGTGACATGAGTAAAAAATATTTTATTATAAAAAACCTCCATTTTTCTTTTGATTCTTAAAAAAACTATATAATTATGAGTATAGGTTATTTTAAGCAATAAGTTTACTAATTAAAAACTATGGCCACTAACTGACCGCGCTGTCCACCTGCCACTAAGTTTGTTTTGTTTTTTTTTCTGTCTGTTAAATGAATTGTCTGAACTTTTTTGACGAGTTTCAAGAATATCCGAGTTACATAAAAAAACACGATTAGTATTTATTCGCATTTTTGATAGTAATACATACATTAATTTTTATCATCCTGTATATTTAAACGTAAATATATTATATTTATAAAACATTTTATATCTAAAAACATGATATTCCTTCTATGTGTAGGTACATACATATAGGAAAAAATGTCAAATACGATAAAAAAACAAATAATAAAAAATATACCCATACTGGACCGGATCATAAAGCACAAAAAAACAGCTGACGGGCGTATCCGATATCGTTTTTAATCAACGTGTCGACAGATATAACACCTGACCGGAGGTGTCAAGTTAGTGCCACAGTAAATTGCATTATCGGGTGTAAACCTATCTATCATAAAATCATTGGCCGTAGTCCGTAGGGGTTGTTTTCCTTTTTTCCCAACACCGGACTTATTCTATTAGACCTTTGCTGGGATCAAAATGATCCTGTATTGTAGGGTGGAGTAAGTAATATGGAATAAATCGAGTAATATAAAATACAATTTGCATTGACGATATCCAAACAAAACCATAAAATTGCATTCCCGTTATGAAATTTATTTTTCTGGGTCTCCAGTCAAGAAAACACGACAATTTGCATTAGTTCTAGGAACTTTTATCAAAAACCATTAATGACAAAAAAAACTATAAATTAAGAAGATATTTAAATGTGTAAACAAATATTTTAAAACCAAAATATACATAAAAGTAAATTTTAAGATAAATTATTAAATTTACTGGTAATACATAGCCTAGATCCAGTTTTGTAATATAAGTTGAAATTCATTTTCTATAAACCTCTATGACCTAGCCTAGTAAAATATATATTAAAAAGGATATTAAAATGAATTGGTTGCCTTTGGCTAAGATACTTATATTACACAATGAAATATAATAATAATGCCAATGTAAATTCATGGAGACTAAAAGGTGTTCATAAATTTGATTATTCAAAGTCCTTTCAAAACAGAATACACTAATGACCTCAAAAGGATCATATTTAGCCGGACTGACAGGCTTTTACAGGACCTCTATTATTCAAGACACATTTATTGGGTCGATTCCAAGTAGACAACGTTTAAAGATATGACACATATCATAGGTGGGTTATATTATAATTGTAATTTTATAACTTCCTCTTCATACCGCACAAAGCAAATAAAACTGATTTACATATGTCTGAATTAATTCTCTATTCTTTGAAAAGCCACATATCACCGTATGCATACGTGTATGTATGTATGTTCGAGCCCCTTAACTTGATTGCATAATTTTATTGCCTCTGTAACTTAGTCGGTGTAATTGGCCCCGTGCTACCACTTCAAATTGCTCTGGGTGTATGAATTTTATTTAATTTGCATACTGCATTCGAAATTTACCAACTTGCAACGAAATTGTATTTGAATTAATAAGAGTATGATAGAAGAGAAGCTATAGCAAGTCTATATTACATTTGATTTATTGTAGCTTCTAAAGTCTATGCTTCCGTATAGTATATTCAAATAGAATGATTTTTGTAAATGTATATACATTAGGGTGTCCCTTATTTTTATTTTTTTTACTCATACCCTCTAATTATATTTATTACGTGTTTATATACTCCCAGTAAAAATTTCAGCTCATTCTACACACAACACCAAAAGTCTTGGACCCCCCCCGGATTTATTATAAATAAATTATATTTGAAAAAAATAAAATATATGTTTTGAAGTGTCTTTTGTGTAGATTTAAATTTAGTTTAGATAATTATTATAAATGTACAAGGGTACTTAAAAATAAACAAAATGTTAAAAATGGTTTATTTCAAAAATAAAATGGATTAAGAAATTAATCGTCATTAAGAATAAACATAAAAATTACTGCTAACTAATAGTCTGTGGGTCCTCCTCTACTTCTTACTAGTGCGTCAACACGCCTGGGCATAGAAATTATCAAGTTATTGATAACCTCTTGAGGTATGCGATTCCACTCTTCTACCGCGGCTGCAGCCAATTCTTCCGCAGTTCCTGGTGGGTTGTTTCGATTGTGAATGGCCCTGGAAACATAATCCCATAAGTGCTCGATAGGATTCATGTCTGGCGAATTGGCTGGCCATTCTAATCTGGTAATTTCTTCAGCTTGAAGTGCCTCCTGAACCCTTCTGGCTCGGTGTGGCCTGGCGTTATCATCCATAAAGATGAAGTTCAACCCTATTTGGTTTCGTAACTGATAAACAATTGGTCTAATAATGTTTTCGATATAAATTTGACTCGTCAAATTTTGCTGTATGCGTATTAATGGAGTACGACGGTTGTACATTATGCCCCCCCAAAACATTATTGTACCCCCTTGGTAGGGAGGGACTTCACGGGGAAAGTTAAGTCGCTGCTGACGTCCTGGTTCCCTCCAAACCCTTTGGCGATTGTCATCACTGACCAGGCCAAATCTTGTTTCGTCAGTAAAGAGGACCCATCTCCATTGATCCAAAAGCCAATCCACATGGTTTCTCGCCCACTGGAGGCGGGCAACACGGTGTCGAGGCAATAGAAGAGGTACTCTCAAACATCTCCTGGCTCGTAAATTTGCACTATGCAGTCTTCGGCGAATTGTAGAGGTCGAAATTAGACGATGAAACGTACCTTGAAAATGTGCTCTGATGGCTGGGGCCGTGGCATTTCGGTTTCGGCGAGTAAATTGAATCAGATATCTATCCTCCCTTTCATTAGACACGCGAGGACGCCCACTACGGGGCATTCCTTCCACCGTTCCAGTTTCTTCGTATCTATGGATGATTCGCACAACAGATGATCTTGGAATATTTAAACTAGCCGATATATGGTGATTGGAAAATCCAGATTCATAAAGAGCAATTAATCTTGCTCTGTTAAACGCAGAAATTTCACGTCCTGGCATTTTAAAGCAAGAAAAACACGAAATGAGGCTTCTTAAACATGCATGCAAACTGAGTCGAACTGACAAATTTCTTTTAAACATCGATAAAAACCTAACACTTTTTTATGTTTGAATGTTTATGGTCGTTTTTATTCTGCAAATAAATAAACATTTGTATGCGATACGCAAAAAGAATAAACTACAATTTAAAACATTTTTATATGGGGGGTCCAAGACTTTTGGTGTTGTGTGTATAAACGGGAACCCGTGCCGACTTGCATCTGAACCCTCCGTTAGCCAACGTTAGGCGCGCGGTAATTTGTAACACGGTTGGTCGCGAGGTCTTCGATCGTAAGTCATTTTGTGTTTGTTATTATGTGACCCTTATATTATAAATTATTGACAAATGTTAAAATATAGTTTTATTTATGTGTATACTTTGATAAAAATGTCTATTTTTAGAGGGAGTGGATGGTTACCCGGAAGGGTCTGGTGAATAGGCCGTAAACTCTGAAATTGATAAACTTAATGGGTTTTACTCTAAATAACTAAAAGAGTCTATTGTGAGAGATGACTACCGAAAACTTATTGAACTGTCTGAAATATTTTTGGGAGGACATCAAGAAAAGAAATGCTTATAAAAAGCTGAAATTTCATATAACAGTATATTTTAGCAATACTAATTAGTATATTAATATATTTAAGGGATAAAATCAACTAAATTAGTGAAAGAAATGATAGAAACAAAAGCAATAATATTAATTAATATTTAATAAAATCATTAGAAAAATACAGTCATGAACTATATCTTCTTTTTAAAGTGTTTCGTGTTACAAAATACCGCGCGCGCCTAACGTTGGCTAACGTAGGGTTTAGATGCAAGTCCCCTTTATAGAATGAGCTGAAATTTTTACTGGGAGTATATAAACAAGTAATAAATATAATTAGAGGGTATGCGTAAAAAAAATAAAAATAAGGGACACCCTAATATACATATATAAGAATATACAAAAGTGCGTGTTTAAGAACAGTTATATTCCAAAGTTTCGGCATAAATCTTTCAAAGATTAATAAACCAATTTTGTTCTTGTTTTCTCTGTAATAAATCGATTAGGTTAACAACGCAAAGTTCAATGATAAGAGCCCTTGATTACTGCTTGAGACAAATTATCCCTAATAGGTTATTATTGGAAATGTCAACATAATTCACCTTAAAACACGCGTAGTGAAGAGCACCGATGTAGGTCAGACATAAAGATTACGCTGTTAGCATAGTGTTATAACGGTGATACGGATACCTACGTATCTCCCGTTTGACTACTTTAATTTTCGCGTTCTTTCCCTGTTTTCAATTCGTAAGTCTACATGCGGTATGAATATTGTTTCGTACTTCATACACAAACACACAGAAATAAAGAATGTAAAAATATTGTTTGTCGAAGTTTTCAAAGAACAGATATTTTCATAAATATTCCGCAGCAGTTGTTCGGCAGACAAATCTTTTGAAATGCCGAAGCAGTGTATTCGTTTAATATCAAAAGCATCCGTATGCTCTCAATATTTTTGTTTGCCAAATAAACATTTAATTTTCCTGTATAAATATTATACTGCATTACGTCGGAGCTTCTTATGTTGTTCCTTCATCAGCAAAAAGGTTTTTTAGGGTCAACAAAATCCTTTTGCCATTTAAACTGGTAAAATTCATTCGGTAAAGTATAAAATAAAATAATGGAGATATAAAGGGTATATAAGTATAAGATGTACAAGTTTAAAAATATGGTTTTATAAATGAGAAAATGCTAAGCGATTTTTTCAATTAATCATATGTTTTATAGTAGATGTATCAAGTAAAATCATAATAAGAAATAAAAGTGGGGTGCAAAAGTTAATACTTGGTTGGGACGTGTTTTACTGTCCATAAGTCGAATTTTTAAATTTTAACAATAATGTTATCATTTTAATTAATTTTTTTGTCGTAATAAAAAAGTAAGGATACAAAAAAATTAAATTTATGTAAAGAAATTTTATGTTTGTGTAAAGAATTTATAAACTATAGTGCCTTAATTTTGGATTTGCATTTTTTCATAGTGTAACGATTTATCTGAAAGCTAGAAGCTGCCCTAAGTTTGTCATCTATAAATCCCACTCGATTATAACTCAGTATACTGGGAACGGCCCGGTTGATAAGATATTTGCATTGTCAACGCCCGATTGTAGTTTACCCTGTACAAGCTTAAATTAATTGCATCTTTAGACAAGACAAGTGAAATTGCTAATCAATTCGTAAATTTATTCTGGCCGCAAATCAATTTCGACAAGTAAACACGCTCTAAACTCTATTTGATTAATTGAAATAAAAAAATAATAATAAGAGCAATCGAACATTTAATTCGACGATTTATTGTTTATAGTATTTTAATTTAAGTATACTTAAATCAAGTTTTGTACCATTATTTACAGGTAAAAGCAACGTACTTTGTTTTGGTAGGAATTATAAATTGTAATAGAATTTATATTATGGTGAAAGAAAATCAATAAACTGGTAAAAGGGCAAGGGATATTATGAGCATGTTTTAACTGCAAAACAAATTATATTAAAATTCGTTTTAATACAATATTTAATTGACATTTACAAAATACTTTTTGTTTTTATTTTACAACTTAAAATGATTGGTTAGGGGACATCTATTAATTACGTGAGATAAAAATCTAACGTCAACTTTTGGGTTCAAAGAATATGCATTATAATTCAAATTTTTCATAAAAAAGTAATCAATTTTTATTTTTGGGTTTTTCATGTTGTCCGTAAAGAAAGTTTAATGGCTAGAATCTCACGTGTTGAAATGTAATAGATTTTGAGTTTTGTACTACCACCAGTGGCGTGGGGATTATAAATTATTATTATAGCACGATTTTTCCCTATTTTTTTCTTCGAAATGCTTTGTTAACAACAATAAAAGATGCAATTTCCATTTCAAATAAATTAAAGATTAAGATATTGTGCACATATCTGTATAAGTCAGTAGCTTAACATAGTTCTGGTGAAAAAAAAATCTTTAAATTGATCAAGAACTAGTTTTTAACATATTTAAACACCTTGTTCTCTAAGCTGGCAATGTATATGTCATATTTATCTACTCCCTAAGTTTGGTCACGGTGTATTAAATTTTTTGTAAAAGACAAAATTTCAGACAATTTTTTTAATTAATATTAAGAGGATAACATCGATAAAACATTTGTGGCTTCTTTTAAATTTAAACTGAATTGTACAACAGGGCTTGAGAGGGATAACATCCCCAAATATTTGCTTATTTATTAATTAAGTTTATTTTCAACATGCAATAATTTTAAATTCAAAATTATACATAAGTCAATAAAGTGATAAAACTAATTATGTGGTTTACGTTCCATAGTATATAGTGGTTGTTATCTATATCAAACCTCTTAAACAAATTAGAGGTTGCATGTTGACAATAAAAAGTTAATTAAACTTTAATTTTAGCTCACACAACGCACAAGTAAGTCATATCTATAAATTATGACTATAACAAAACATACAAAATAGCTTATGTAGCTTATTAAAAAGGTTATGACTTGTGGCCTCGATTTGAAAATCACGATAAGCTTTTAACACTAAACACAAAAAAAGATTTAAATTACTCGTATATAAATGCAATCTGGTTTCAATAAAAGGATTTAGCTCGGTCCATTGAACGTTGGAAATCAAATATTGGAAAGGTTGTTGGCAGGGAGAACGATGTTTTTCATTTATTTCTCCATTAGGTCACCCGAACACATCAAAGTGAAAATTATTTACGTTTTTTATTTAAAATGAATCACAGGAAATGCTCTGACTAAACAAAAAAATAAATAAAATAAGAATTTTTTTAATAAAACGTATCAACACAATAATTACCGTTATTTTCCAGCATTCAGTGCATTTAAAATTAAATATTAAAAGGTATTTTATTGACAGCTAAATAAATAAAACGTAAAGCTAAATTGTTATATATTAAATACATATTTTTTTATTTAACTATCATAAATAAACAACATTTTATATAAATTTAAATAAAACTGTGCATTGTTGCAAAAATTGTATAGATACATATGCCGACATAAAATATATTATTTAATTTTTGTTTGTATTTAATTTAATACATTGCATAATCCTTTTACTTTTTAAGGCAAATAAATGTTTTATATATATTTACCTTTTTTTATTAATCGTAAACGTTATCGTACGATTATCCGATGTAACGGTCTGAAGTTAGCAACAGGTTTTTAGTCACGGGCTGAAGTTAGTTTTAAGTTAGTTGACAGTTGTCAAATGTCGTACAATTGTAAAAATAAAGTGCCTTTCTTGTACAATAATACTAAATGTGAAAATTATTTTATTATCTCAATACAAAAATATAAAAGTATTAAATAGTTTCTCAACGCCAATATTTGAAAAGTTTATATGACCTTTTAATTTCGCCGGCAAACTATAACTTAAATTCGGGCACGGACTCCACTGTAAAGTGCTCATAAAACATTTTCTTTACTTTCACTGTGAAAAACTGTCAATTTTCAAGAAATACATTTCGATTTATAACCTTTATAATTGTATTTATAAAATACAAAAATTTGACATTTGACGGTGACACACAGATTCCCCAATTGTTTCATAGATGGCGCTCTATACAAATTTTTGATTTAAATCATTTTAAGATAATAATAAGTATTTGTCGTAGAAAAAGTATAGTATGCACCTCGTTTATAAACTTTTCTATACCCTCATTAATTAAATTAAATTCGTGTATAAAATGGCGTTTATCAAACTTGATACATAATATACTATTACCTACTCCCATATTGATAAGCTATGAGTTTATGGCATTTTAATTACGGGTTTAAGTTAACAATAGTGACTTTTGGGTATTTAGTATGCAACTCGTTTTATAAACTTCTCTAGGCACTCGTTTTTATTAAACACTCGCTCGCAAGCTTCGCTCGTTCCTAATAAAACTCGTAACTAATATAAATAACTAAATACTTAATATATTAATGTACTATTTTAAAATATTTAAACAGTACATTTCATTTAAAACCTTTTTGGTTAAATTAATAAATTTATTGTGTGATTCGTAAGAAATGCTTATAATATTGTATTTTAAGCAAAAAGAAGTTTAAAATTTTTAAAATTAATTACTTATAATTATATTGGTTAACATATTTTCTTTGAATATTGTCTTTACTTTGACCATTGTGCGCATTAATTTTGCTTAAGAGTCATATGCATTCCCAGTTTATTCGGAAAGATGGAGATGTCTGCCATTTTGTGGACGTAGGGAGCGTAACCATCAAAAATATGGTCGACGACAGATGTTTTCAGCAGTTCAACATCGCTATCGTGTAAGATTTCTCAGCAGACGTGATCAGAAATAAAAGAGAGAACTGCGAGAGCCCGAAGAAATTTTCAAACGTACGAAATGTCGAACAAAATGGGTGCAAAAAAAGTCTTCTATTAAAATGGATACAGATAAATTAAAAACGACACTTGCGCTAAATTATATTTACGTTGCGGATTTATAGATTTGTAGCTAATTGGGCATTTTTACGCTATAAGAAAAATCGATGAATTGGCCTTTAAATTAGATAATAGTTCAATGACTAAAATCAAATTTTACCTTGAATAACTTTTAAAAGACCTCTTTTGTAGAACGTTAAATTTCTCATACCGATATTTTAATAATTTATCAATTTCCAAAATTAAAAAAAAAACATATTTTTAATATAATTTTTTAACAAAAAAATGTTTTATTTTTAGTCCACCTTTTCCCATTGCGATTTTTAAGTAGGCATATTGATCTGCATCAATTTTGATTCCTGAATATCTATTCAAATAAAAAGTTGAATTCAACGAAAATTTTATATTTTACATGTAAATTTGGCCGAATTATTTAAATCATATTTTTCACCAATTGATAATTTAAATACAGCCCACTAAATTAACTTAAAAACTACATTTTTGCAACCTCTTTTATAAAGAAAATCGTGTTAGCTTGTTTTATAAATGGGAACAAAAAACATTAATTGCACATAAAAAGAATTTTAAGATTCCGTTATTCGTCAAAACTTTTAGGGGGGCGTCTTACCTATCGCGAAATTTAACGCATAAATTAAAAAGTTTGTAAAGAGGATAACCAAACACAATGTCGTCTTAATACGTACGCAGAAGTCTTTAGAAACTCTGCAGGGATTTTATCGCACAATTATTTAATAGGTAAATTGATAAGGCGTGGTATAAAATTTTATGGACTTAAAATTAAAATGTAAATATCTTATAACGTGTTTTTGTACTATAGAATATATAATACTACTAAAGTCCTAAGACTCTTGATAAATTGCTGCCAACGGCTAACCGTTATCAGTCATGCATTAGGCGAAGGTAAGGTATATTTCATATTGTATATTATAATATATAATAATACTGAAAAATTCATTTAGAAATGTTATCTCTGTTGCCTAATTTGTTTATCACGTGTTTCATGCAGTTTAGTCCCAGTAACATATTAAAATAAATTCTGTATAATATTGCTTTTACTAAATACGCAAACAGTGCTCTTTTCTTGCATATAAATCCTGCAACAACAGAAATTCATACGAGTAGGGTCGTTTTATATGGAAATCGATGGAATCTCTATTTCGCTTAAAATTGCTCGCAATTCGTAGAATATTGTTTAGATGAAACTTGAAAAAGTGTATATGATATTGTCTGTTTGTAAGACAACTTTTATTCGTGTTTAAGGCAATTTGAATAAATTTCTTTAAATTTGTATAAGATGCACGGCAATTTTACTTCTGATCTAACATATTATGGTATTTTATATAGGTATATTAGGTTTTATAGTCGTAGGTTTTAGTCTTATGTTTTTAAAAAAGTGTACATTTTAACCGGTTTAACATGTCGCTATATTTTTTTTTTCATTTTAATCATTTTTGATAATAATAAGTATTTATAGAAAAAGTATAGTATGCAACTCGCTTATAAATTTTTCTAAACACTTATTTAATTAAAAACTCGCTCGCAAGCTTGCTCGTGCCTAATTAAAATTTTGACTAAAATGTTGTTTTCAAACCTGGTACATAATATTCTATAACTACTTCTCTTAATCCTTCTTAAAATGTATTATCCCAAATAACAAAATATGTTTATTTTAATATATCGCTTTAATATTTTAAAATACTAGACTATTTTAATGTCTAATAAAATTTTTGTTATATATACTTTAATAAGAATAATATATTTTATAGGTCGACTAAAATTGTTCAAGTGAAAATAAATTCGTTTTATTACTTACGGAAGTTAAACTTTGGAATAGCGAAAAGTATTAAATTTTTCTTTGTACAGCAAAATACGCTGTTTTGCTTTAGTTATAGGTGCACTGAAAATTAAACTTTAAGTTTGTTTTCGTCCAACTTTATTAAGAAAATATTTTTACATTAAGACAATTACTAAAATTAAACTAAAAACATAACTGTGTTTTACATTTATCGCTACGATGTCTCGTCGTTCTTTTATGTTGTCTTATTGACAACATAGAAGCATACATTATTATTCCCATTACATTATACTTATTATAAGAGACATTGTACCCAGTTGATGTGAAAATAAAATTCCACGTTGCTGCGGAGATACATAACTCCACTTTATATCCCCCTTAAATTCTTGCTAAACCGAGAGTCAAGATGTAATAACAAACCTTTTAACAATAAAACTTGGATATAAAGACTATTTTAGAAAACATACGTTCTTATTATTATTATGTAACGTTTTGACATTTGTTTTCTATATTTATTACTACATTTTCGTTTACGGTTTGCCATAAAAATTCATGGAGAACCATAATACCCAGTATATTAAAGAACGAATAAGACGTCATTTTGGAAATTCTTTGTACTATTTTTTCTCTCTAAGTTTTAAGAATAATTGGAGAATAATTTATACTGCGATTTTCAAGGAAAATAATACATCACAGAATTACAAGCATATAATATCTAATATATGACTAATCCTTTAGAAATACATTTAATTATATATACTATTATTTGTTTAAAGAATACCCTAATATACTATAATAGTAAAGGTTCAATGCATTAAAGAGTAAAATAAACACGTTTCTTATAACACATTAAAAAAGCTTTTATACCTCGACTGACAATTCATCAATCATTTTTCTTTTTAGGCCTGATCAAAATCTATACGTATGTAGGTAGAAGCAAAACCATTAATACAACATTGTTGTCATAAAAGAGTGTTTTTCCATTTTAATACGTAAATATTGAATTTTCCCCAATACTTTGTCTGAAAATTTGATGTATTTAAAGTAGATTTCAACACAAAAATCTCTTTAAGTCCTCCACTGTGAGTGTACGGAATAATTCAACTGAGAAATTCTCGATATAAAATTTAGACTGCTACAAAGTGAACATACATTTTGCAACATGTGTAGTAAAATGTTTTATATTTTTGAAGGCATCGCATCAATAATCCAACAAACTCAAAGCTTTCTAGATAGTCATGTAAATGCCCAGTATTGAAAAAGTCAAGTCAGCCTTGCATCAAAGGACAGCTTTTTAGGAGACTTAATTTAACACAATTCTACCCTATATTATTTTCTGCTCTGTTGCATTATGGTAAACAAACGTAAACAAATCACTCTGGCACTGCGCAATTTGTTAATTCCATTTGATTAAATAAACTAACAAGCTATAGCAAATTAATCTTTAGTTACATGAACGTATTTATACTAAATTATAATTATCTATCTGCCAGTAGGGCTTTTATGTTTTTCGCATTAGCTAGCCACTATAATCACCCATTACGTATTGTTAGTTAATTGAATGCCACTGATTACAAAGAACCCTGCTCGAGAACAAATTTTCTATAAAGTAAATCAAGTAGGTGGGTATAAATAAATAAAATATTTTTTTTACTTCCGACACTGAAAAATTTGTTCTTAGGCACCTCTAGAAGATGCTCACCAAATTTGAGCTCAATAATTATGTAAGTTGTTCCCTGAATCCGAAAATACCGTCAAAAGTTTTTGAGATATAGTCAATTCCACATTATATGGAAAATTCGCGGGTTCGGAGGGTCCGGTTGTCATAAAATTTTCTTTATTATGTTGGTATACATTCCCCAGAAGTATGATAAAAACTTTAGCTGTTTTCATTGTTTACTTTGTCTGTGGCAGCCGCTAAGGTTAGACGTGTTTTATGAGCTCGGCGATTTTTCGTTCGTTAAAAGAAATGTTAACAAAGGCCTATAGTGAGTCTGCTATAAGTAAAGAGTTTACAAGTGGTATAAGAGTTTCCAAGATGGCCGTGATGACGTTGAAGATGACGAACCCCGAACGCACAAGCACATTAACAATCGATAAAAACATGGAAAAAGTGAAAGAAATGGTTATAAACCATCAGAGAAGTCGCTGATGATGTTGGTATATCACTTGGCTCATCCCATGAATTTTTTTCGAATGTTTTGGGTATGAAACGCGTGGCAGCAAAATTTGTTCTAAAATTGTTAAATTTTGAACAAAATTTTTGGCCAAAAACAATACTGTAATGATGCCCCAGCCTCCAGATTCGCCAGACATGCCTCTGTCTGACTTTTTCCTATTCCCAAAAATAAAGAGAACCTTAAAGGGCCGTCGTTTTGCAAGCATAGATGACATTAAAAGCGCATCGCTGAAAGAACTAAAGGCTATCCCAAAGATCGAGTTTTAGAAGTGTTTCGAGTATTGGAAGAAGAGCTGGCACATGTGCATAATATCCAATGGGGACTATTTTGAAGGCGACAACATTAATATAGACGAATAAATAAATATTTGTTTCAAAAAACTAAAATTCCCGATATTTTTTGAACACACCTCGTATGCATTGGGATTCGGATAAGAATATCTTTCAACGGCTAGAGTAATTAAATATGTCATACTCATTTGACTTTAATTATTTTTCAATGAGACACAAAATTTTATTTATTAAAGGCTAAAGGACGAATGTAAGTTTTATAATATTAAAATTATTAAACGCTTTAAAAAAATAGTATGTAATGTATAAAGTTTTGTTTTTTTATAATTTACTACAAGCTAAGACATTTTTTATTGTCAAAAAAAACAAACGTAAAGTATATTAAAAAACACTACACAATTACTTTAGGAGAAAGATGCAGTATAAGCATTAGTCACCCAACAAAAAATATCTAACCAACACACAGTGGCAATTAAGGCGGATTGTGATTTCTGTATTGTGTTCGTTTGGATGAGATGTGAGAGTAGTAGAGAGAGAAAAAAACGTAGCAACGGACCAAAACGCGGAGAGAATTTCCAAGGCAATAAAACACGAGTTAATGTTATGTTAAAGCTTCGGTTGAGACAAAGGAAACGCAAAGCCCGTTAAGCCGGAAAGGGCGAATCGCGCTACCAATTGGCAAAACGTAATTCCCTAACAAGACTTAAATGCTCGACCTGCACTTTTACTGACTCGCCTAAAATTAAGGGGATTACTGACGGAGAAATTTATTTCAATTCGTTTTCGAAGGAATTTGCGTCTAACAATCAATTTGTAAAATCGTGATAGAGATCAATTCATCGCCCCCTTATTTCTACAAAATACCCATAATATAAAACGATTCCCTCTACACCAATCGAATTACAAGGATCTTAATGTTTGTTTTGTGCGTAGCTTTAAATTATTATAATGATTGAGAAAAAAATGTTTTTTGTATACTTAACATAATATAAATATTATAAAATTATGCTCTACAGGTTTTTATTTTATTGCTATAAATTGTTAAACATGTCGTAAGATCAAAAAGTAAGTCTTTTTATGCTCAGATCGATACAATTAAGGTACACTTTTTTGTTAAACGGTACATAAAACAAACAATTATTAAAAGTTAGGTTAGATAGACCTGATGGAATCAAAATTTTTAATTGGTCCAAATTAGTGAATAATTAATTTTTACAGGTTTATTTTAAACAAAATTTTTACATTTCTACAATTTGATTTTAAAAAGCGTAAAACTTATTGGGGTTTTAACTAAATAAATCAACTTTATGGAAATAATGAAATTATCATACCTATAAGGTTTTTTTTCAATAAAAAAAATTGAAATAAACTTGAATATTTGGAATTCCCAGTTTTTATAATTATACTAATTTAAACATCAAATTTTTTATGTAGGTACCTATTTTAATAATTATTATTATTAATAAATATGTTTCCTGGTTTGTTTTTTTTTTAATTACCAATTATATTTTAGAAAAACATTTAAGTTGTATATGTTCTATATAAATCTAAAAAATAATGATAAAAAACAAAATTCAATTATTTTGATAAAATAAGAACGAAGTATTTATAATAGTATGTTTGATAAACGCCATTTTATACACGAATTTAATTTAGGCACGAGCGAGCTTGCGAGCGAGTGCTTAAATTAATGAGTGTATAGAAAAGTTTTTAAACGAGGTGCATACTATACTTTTTCTACGACAAATACTTATTATTATCTTAAAATGATTTAAATCAAAAATTTGTATAGAGCGCCATCTATGAAACAATAGGGGAATCTGTGTGTCACCGTCAAATGTCCATTTTTTTATTTTATAAACACAATTATTTGTTATAAATCGAAATGTATTTCTTGATAATTGTCATTTTTTCACAGTGAAAGTAAAGAAAATGTTTTATGAGCACTTTACAGTGGAGTCCGTGCCCGAATTTAAGTTATAGTTTACTGCCGGCGAAATTAAAAGGTCAGTACAATGTTCATATAAACTTTTTAAATATTGGCGTTGAAAAACTATTTAATACTTTTGTATTTTTGTATTGAGATAATAAAATAATGTTCACATTTAGTATTATTTTACAAGAAAGGCAATTTATTTTAACGATTGTATTACATTTGACAACTGTCAACTAACTTAAAACTAACTTTGACGTGATTTTTTGTGTTTCCATATGCAGGCTAATTAAAAATTCTAATTTATAATAATATACCTAATACATTGTTAATTAATCCCGGTGCATTCGCCATTTTTTAAAGTAGAGTAAGTTACAATTTACCTGTTTTATTTTTGTAAAAAAGTAAAAAAAGCCTTACTGAAATCTAAGTCAACATATATATAAATTTAAAACGTATTTGATTTTGAATAATTTAGCCTAATCAGTTGATGGATTTCCATTAAAAACAAACACAAATTGCGAGACAAAACTTTTCCATACATATTTAAATTATGTCGAGATACGCTTAATTCAATTTTCAATATTTGATGTATATTTAATCAGATAAAAGTTTCTAGGATTTCGGAAGGCAAACACTATAAATCATAAGTCTCGTAAATCAATTTTACATAACTTCTTATCGCATGTTTGAATACAATATTTTTCACCTGAAAGAAATATTGAGCTTACACAGGCTATCTTTATTCACAAAATTTTCAGGAGGAAAGGTTAATTTCTCGAATGAATTACAAAATAATTTATTAGAAAATGATTCTTCGGTATTTTGTTTTATGTTTGCAATTGTTTTCTAACGGCATTCCTTAAGATTGACTGTTTTTTTAAATTTATTTAACTTTTAAAATATTATTTGGTAGTTAAAAACTATTAACTGTCAACAACAACCATAAAAAGAGCGAACTGCTTAATTAAGAAAATAATTAGTATAAAATATTGACGCAGGCTTTGTAGCAATCTTAAACAATTAAATAAGTCCGTGTTCATGAATAATTTTTCACACTGACGTCGCCAAGCCATAAATTTATATGCGGCTAGTTGAAAATTGCGAATAATTTAGTAAACTTTTGTTCCAGGCAAATTAAAAGTTGCCGTTAAGATTATGATAAACAGTAGATTAGAAATTATGATGTGGTTGTTGCTGAAAAATTGACGTAACTTTATTTCTTTGTCTTTTATAGCATCTTAAATTAATTAAATTACTAAAATAATTAAACAAGATTAAATTGATACTCGATTTTTTTTTGTTTGGTATTTTTGGTGAACAAAATTTAAAGCGTTTTCTGAAAGTAAAAAATAAAGTATTAAGTATGATAAACGCCATGGTTTCTATTTGAAGATATCGTAGTTGTTTAAACATAAAACATGTTTTCTTATTACAAGTGAACTTTTTTTTTCTTTTGAATCTTATTAGGCATAAAATAAAAAAATTATATTTTGTATATTAGGCAACCTCACCCTAAATTTTTAAAAATCCCCGAATATATTTTTTCTTGGCTCAAGACTTTAACATATATCGATTCGGCGTTAAAATTAAAGGTCACGTAATAGCGGCAAGAAATAAAAGCGGCTTACTTTCTTTGTTTTCACATATATTATGCAAAAGCCAGGTACATTACGTATTCTAAGGGTGGCAGCATGTACTCAAGTGTGACATAAAATAAAGGATATGTAGAATAGTACGAGGTAAGAAAGTATTGGTAAAAAGTTTAATCCTGACGTATCTACGTATTTCAAATGCCAATAATCTTGCAAATTTTATTCTGAATTGCACATTTCAATCATCATAAAACTCTTTCGCACAAAATATCGAGTGCATACATTTTATTTTTTTTAAACACAATATACCTACAGACGAAACAAGACTTTTATGAAGAGATAAAATTTAGAACCTGTCGTACATAGTTTGCTGTGCAAAATGCTCTGATTGGTTTATTACTTTTTATAGAGATCACAAATTGCAGTCAATAATCTATTCGAAATCATACAATTTACAATAAATATTGAACATTTTAGAAATCTTGTAGAGTTTTGCATAATACGATTACTTTATTCTAATCTGTAATAGTATATACTATATATGGGTAATTCTACAACTTTTGACCTAATTTTGTTTAATAGTCTTCAGAAAAAAATAAACAGTATTTTGTTATGAGAACATAGATAATATGATAAATATACTGTTCCAGACCGGGCTAGTCACTTTTTCAAACAGTTTCTAAAATATCTGTGTTTTCTAAATTTGAATGCAAGGGAAGTGACGAGTATACCAGGGTACTAATTAAATACATAATTTATTGGAAAATATAAGATTGCAACTTTGAGCATATTATACATTAAATATCTTAAAATCAAATAATACCACACATCAGTGGCGGCTGGTGGATTTTGGGTATACCGATATCTCAATTATTAGATATGGGACCCACACCAAATTTATAAGAGTTTATAATGACATTAAATAAACAAGTTCTGCGCAAGCAGAATTTAAATTAAAGTTTGGAAAAAAAGATAACCGAAACATCGAACATGGAACTGATGACACGGTACTGATGAATGGGATACAAATTTGAGATTATAATTCGGAATTAAGAATTTTACTGATATTTTTTATTAGTGGATGCTACTTATCAACAAATCACATATAGCCTTATATAAATTACAATGAAATATATATACGTAAGAAATAACTACTCACCACAGTACTGAAATTTTCACTGGAACTATACGTGCATTCACCACAACTTCGCCGCTTGCATTGTTTTCATGATGACTCGTGCAAAGGGTAATTTTTTACCAACACTTGAGTTAAAACGAGGACTTGACGTTTAATAAAATATGAAAAATTTAAGATAAATTGAATATATTTTAAAATAAAATCACTCAAATATTTGATTCAGGAGTTGTGATACGCTGATGTTTTGAATATTTATTGTTTTTCTTCAAACGTGCTTGTGAAAAAATACGTTAAACTTAACAGTATATTATTTATTTAAATTAAAATATATATCATTTTAGTCACAAGTTTAAATAAATGAGGTATAACTGTTAGTATTCTATATTTTAAATTATAACTTTATGACGCAACGACCTTATAAATATATTATATTAACCAAGTTTAATGCACTGTTTTGAAATTTCCGACTCAACGATCAAGTTTAATAAAACAGGGAAAGTTTTAATAATGCAGTAAAACTTTCGTGACACCCGCTGCCATTTAAAACTATACCCGAGCAATTAGACTAGACAGTCGTCCGCTTTAATATTTAGCCTGCTCGTCTTCCCCGCGTGACTTGGGAGCGTCCCGATGACAATTATCTCGAGAGCAAGCCAACTGCAAAGCTTATGTCCTGCCAAGATAGCAGGATTCGCAGAAACGCCAAAATAAATGTCAATAATTTATGTTCGTGCCCGTCCGATCCTACTCCAAAATCCCCGACTGTTTCAGACACAAATGTCAATTCAAAGTTATTTATTTTTTAAAAGTATGGTAAAATGTTTTGTTTTAAGGTCATTATTATTAAGACAAAAGTATTTAATTAATTACTGTTCATGATTTTGGGAGATGATAAAAATATATACTACTACTTACTAGGTTTTATTAAGGAAAGTTTACTAGCGAACCTAGAGAATATTTAATTTTATTCATCTATTTTTATCATTCCTCAAAAGTAATTATTTAGTAAATAATATAAAAAACAACAGTTATCAATTAAACATTTTTTAAATGAATTGCAACAGAAATAATCATTTTTCATATTTTATCATAGATGTGAATAATGGCAATTTTTAAAAAGATTATAATCTTTGTACTCACTTTTACCCGTCAGTTCTGTGTCCAATGTTAAAATTCAAAATTCCTGCGAAATATTGAAGTTTAAACGTCAAGTCCTCGTTTTAACTCACGTGTTGGTAAAAAATTACCTACAGAGCCCGCCCTTTGCACGACAGTTATTTTGAAAGCAATGCAAGCGGCGAAGTTGTGGTAAATGCACGTATAGTTCCAGTCAAAATTTCAGTACTGTGGTGAGTAGTTATTTTCTTACGTATATATATTTCATTGAAATTTATATAAGGCTATATGTAATTTGTTGATAAGTAGCATCCACTAATAAAAAATATCAGTAAAATACTTAATTCCGAATTATAATCTCAAATTTGTATCCCATTCATCAGTACCGTGTCGTCAGTTCCATGTTCGATGTTTCGGTTATCTTTTTTTCGCAAACTTCAATTTAAATTCTGCTTGCGCAGAACTTGTTTATTTAATGTCATTATAAACTCATATAAATTTGGTGTGGGTCCCATATCTAATAATTGAGATATCTGTATACCCAAAATCCACCAGCCGCCACTGATGTGTGGTATTATTTGATTTTAAGATATTTGATGTATAATATGCTTAAAGTTGCAATAAATCTTATATTTTCCAATTAATTATGTATTTAATTAGTACTCGTCAATTTCCTTGCATTCAAATTTAGAAAACATAGATATTTCAGAAACTGTTTGAAAAAGTGACTGGCCCGGTCTGGAACAGTATTTATTATATTATCTATGTTCTCATAACAAATGAGGTCAAAAGTTGCCCAACTTTTGTAGATTCACCCATATTTTATTTCCAGAGTTTTAAAACACTCTGTATACTTACAAAGGAGAAATTTCGTGGAATATAATAATATAAAATATTCATAAAATAAACATAAAACAAAAACGGGTATTTTATTATGAATTATATATAATAAATATTTTGTTGGTGTTTTTTTAATGTAATTAAAATTTATAAAAAAAGTATTTTAAGGTTATGTTTGTACAACTTTGTTTTTGTTAGATTTCTTTAAATATAAATTATAATTCTGCACTAACAAATATACGGACTGAATTGGATCCTTTGGCAAAACATGAAAATGCAACGATTTAGTTCTTGAATTAGATTTACAATTAAAAACATAATAATCATTATGATCACTTAGATAAAATACACACACTAACGTAGCTATATAAGCATATAAGCGTTGAGTTTCTTAATAATTAATTATTAATGATATAAGGAATAATAAATCGAAATTAAGTACTAAACCAGTTTTGCATTTTTTACTTGCAACGCAAAACCCAAATAACTTATGCGATTTAGCTGTGGAATTAGGTCTTCTACCTTCCTCTCTTTTGTAAAAAAACTACTTTTTTTATTTAAAAAGATATGCAGTTCGTATACTGTTTTGTTGGCAAACTTTGTAGTTTAATAATGCTATCCAGCACCAATATTATATAATAATTCTTAAATATATAAATATTTATAAAACAATAAAATTAAATTTATAAACCTTATAATTCGGATTTTTGTCACCAAAAACTTTTTTTATGAAATAATATTCTTAATAAAATTAATATAAAAATAATGTATATGATATAAAGAAGTATTTCAACGTCGTTTAACCCGATATGTGGTATTTTACGCGATTTACTAGTAGTAGGGTTTGTAGGCGGTCTAGCGCGAACATTATACAGTTAAGTTTTCGCATTTCCTGCAAGAGAATAAATTATGAACAACAAACCCGACAGCAACGCTAATTTCTAAGTTTGTAGTCACTTAATATGGAATGGGGCCTGACGAATAAAGTTACCAACTTCGCTTCTACTGCTTCAACACTTTATAAGTAATCGTTTAGAATCTTCCTGCTGCCAATCCCGCAAAAATGTTCCTTCTTTGAAAGGGACTTAAACTGCTCTACGAACTTAAAGCGAACGCTTAACAATTCAAAGGATGCATTTGCGAGGATTCCAGGCGATTGGGGATTTTCACACTCTGAAAAATATTGAATGTGTGCCATAGTGAAATTTTTGAATGCTGCCAAATGTGTATTAAAAAGCTTTTTACGATTTGATGATGTAAAGAAGAATATATTGAACTTGGTAATAGTAAAATCTGTACAATGTTACTAAAAACAGTTATTGTCCATTATTAAAAAAATATTTATTACAAAAATTAACAAGGCACAAGTAACGGTTAAAGTTAAAGTTAAATATATTTAATTGATATTAACCATTTTTAATTTCCTTAAAGGCAAATTTTAAACTTATGGGATGTGCATTGTTATACAGGGTGTTTCCGTTTCGTAGTCCATTAGAAGTTTCTGGGGAATGAAAAAAGATATCGTTTTGAAATTTTATTAAGTCTATTTTTCCAAAATATTTTGAACAAAATGCCACTTATTTCTTATAGAACATATATTTTTACATTTTTAAATTTCACATAAATTTCTTAGTAAAAAAAATATAAATCCTACATTAATTTAAAACTTTTTGGGCAAATACATCAAAAAATAAGTAAAATGAAATTTAACACCGATTGTACAGCTTTGCTTTAAAGTTAATAAAAGTAATAGCCCCCAGCTTTCTTGGCATTAATATCAAAAGAGCCTTTTCTATACAAGCATAGATTATAATAAGCAAGCTAATACAGATAAGTCTTAATTAGATATTTTATTTAATCTTCATAACTTCCCAAGTTAATTAAAATGTTCTGGTTTTACTTTGTAGCTTTATAAGTGATGTTTAAAACACGAAAAATATGAAATTGCCGAAGTTATTAAATACAAACTACTATCTGGTTTAAAAGAATTGTGTACTTTAACCATTTTTTTAAATAATTTTTAAATACCAAGTTTCATTTGTCAACGTAGTTTAGAATTGACTTGTAAAATCTAATTACCTCATTTGTAGTGTAATACTTATACTATTGTTTCACAATTAAATATAAAATTAAATAAAGAACACTTTACTAGAAAGGCAGTGACTTTAATTTTACTATTAACACTGTCAACAGATACGTTTTTGGTTTTCACGTAAATTAAAAAAAATGTTCATATATTATATCACGAGAACTATGAATTTAATCGGTTAAACTAGGCTCAGTAGTTTTTTGTTTGGTTTTTGTTGGAAAATGTTGAATGCAAAATAATTTAATAAAATTACGAGACCGCGTAGCGGTCGAGGGGTTTTAATTTTAATTATTTTGCATGAAACTATTTTCCAAAAAGAAAAATCAAATAAAAAAACTCACTGAGCATAGTTTGACAGATTAAATTTATAGGTTGAGTGATATACGTCTAGATTATTTCTCGAATTAAAGGAAACTATTTTACAATTCAAAAAATCTGACGTATGTGTCAAAATTTATAAATATTTTTTCAAAGAAAATTTCATTAATTTAAGGTATGTAATAAATAATAATTGATATTTCGTAAACTACATAACTTATTTTTTATTGTTTTTTAAAAAATGTTTGTTAAAACTTGTAAATAACACCATAAAATCGTAAACAAAAATCCAATATGGAGGCTGAAATTTAATCGCTGTTAAATAGTTTTAGTGATTTAATCGCTTATTTAAACGAAATTTATTCGAAAATTCAAGGCTTTTGATTGGTTCATATTATAATGAGAGAAATAATCTGTTCTAAAATTATATTTATGTAAGTATGTATCATCTGTATGTTAAAAATGGCTGTAATTTATTTTTTCAATTGTCCTTCTTTTTCATTATTTTACTAGGGCACTAGTTCTATTAAACAATATTTTCATTAATTAAAGAGTGTAACAATTCTTACTTTGTTTATTGTTTTGAAGCAGATTTTTACCATTTAATTAACTTTGAACAATATTTTTGTTATTTATTATTATTTTTATTTATTTATTATTGTGTATTGTTTTGTTATATACTCTTGCTAAAAATATAAGCTTAATCATTAACTTAGAGTGTGTCTGCTGTTAGTCTTACAAACTTTTTAAAAGTTTATATTAAGTTGGGGAAAGTTATAATATTTATTCAGCTTCAGTCCATAAGTATAAAATATGTGATAATTTCAGCAAATTCGGATCATTTGTAGTCTAGACATTCGTATTAGAAACAGAAAAAATGTAATATCAATTCTTAATATCCCTTAACCATAATTTTTCCAATTTTGTATAATGCTGCTGAAGGTTGAATATATTTTCAATTCCGTTCAATCTTTAACATAATAACTTCAGTTGTAGACCGATTGAATTTCCTCTGGGAAATCATATTAAAATTGAAAGAAGCATGTCCTTAAAATAAAATTCTGTCAGCAGATTTATCATTGATCCGATTAATAGATTACTTCATTAGCCAAATTAAAAATTGATTTCGAGACTCAAGCGATGAAATCAAGAATATGGGGAGGCTTGACAAAAGTACAGAGAAATAATAATAATAATAATAATAACTAGATATGCCACTTTAAATACAGTACTGTGTAATGATCCAACAATTTTTAAAAGCAATTAAAAGATGATAGTGCAAGGACTTTTGCTCTATTAAGTTTTAAGCTTTTAAATGTTAAATGTATTATGCAAAAGTGGTTTATACATATGTTTTTGCGCTTTAAATACGAAATTTAATTAAAATATGATCAGATAACTTTACTTTCGATTCAACAAACTAAATAAACATAGTATGTATAAACTACACTAATATTTTAACCTATTTAATTTAATATTAATATAATATTCAATAATATTATAATTATATTAATATTTAGTGAGTTTATTTGGGTGGATAAACATAAATAAACCAAGTAAAATTCTTCATAATTCTTTAATACGCCTGAAAACAAACAAATAGTTTGCCTACCTATTCCCTAAACAAACTGGGCAAACAATGTAAATGAGGCATGGAATTGCTTTAAAACAGAGAAATTTTGTGCGGTAACTTAACGTTTTATCTCGCGGGCAAAGGTTTGCTTTCCAAAGCTCGTTACTGCACGTTTGAATTAGAAAATGAATATAATTAATTCAGCGCTTTGTATCCATTAACAAAGGTTTGTATCGACTGTTGTGAAAAATTAAAACGAATATTTTTTCATTGTATCGCTAATTGCGAGCAAGGCAGATTATTTTTTAATTGGGCTAATGAAGTAATCCTTTAATCGGATCAGTGATAAATCTGCTGACAGAATTTTTTATTTTAAAGACATACTTATTTCGATTTTATTTTGATTTCCCCGAGGAAATTCAATCGGTCTACAACTGAAGTTATTATGTTAAAGATTGAACGGAATTGAAAATATATTCAAGCTTCAGTGGCAATATACAAAATTGAAAAAAATATGGTTAAGGGATATTAAGAATTGATACCTATTACATTTTTTCTGATTCTAATACAAATGTCTAAACTGCAAATGATCAAAATTTGCTAAAATTATTACATATTTTATACTTATGGACTGGAGCTGAATAAATATTATAACTTTTCCTAACTTAATATCAACTTTTAAAAGTTTGTGAGACAAACTCAAAGTTAAAAGATTAAACTTCTATTTTTAGCAACATAATACAATATTATTAAATTTATTATCAGCCATAAGTAATAAAAATATTGTTTACAGTTCCAAATGCTACAACAAAGTTTCTTTAATCAATTAAACGGTAAAGCCTGCTTCAAAACAATAAACAAAGTAAGAATTGTTATACTAGTTGAATAATGATAATATTGTTTAATAGAACTAGTGCACTAGTGGAATAATGAAAAAGAAGAAGACAATTGAGTCAATCCAAATGAAAACACCAAAAATGAATTTAAAAGTGCGCTGCATGATTTTTTATTTTAATGAAAAAATTTTAGGATGATCTTTTAGGTATCATATATGAAAAACCGTTGCCTTTTTAATTTTTAGTTGATTTATTTTTAATCGGCACCCTTTAGAAACCTGAAATAGTATCATTTTCTTACTCTCTTATAAGAGGCTAAAACTTTTTTTCTGTGGCAATTATTGAAATGATTGTAATTTTATGTTACTGCCTAGTAAGATGTTTTCATTATAAATTATTATTATCTAATTAGTTCATCTGATAAAAGAATGGTAAACCACTAAAGATTTGTAATAATTTGCCAATTTTTGTGATTTTTGTCTGGCTCCTGTGCCTATTCTGCTAAATCTAGAAAGTTGCTTTTTTTCAGGTATCAAGTCCTTATACAATAGAAAACGTAACTATTGATAATTTTCAAAATTAGCCAATTTTGCCCTCAGAAATTATTATGTTGAGGAAAAAATAAAAATCTGAAACTTTCAGGAAATGTAGTCCCCATCTTCATCTTTTCAGTCTAGTTAGTTTTGTTTTGTTATTTTTATCCATGTAAAAGATATAATGAAATTTTTAATGCAGTTAAGAAGCAATATTGTTAGTTTTATTTATAATTTAAAATTTAGATGGCTTTGACTTAGTCAATTCATGTTTCTGTGGGTAAAAGGCATAAGGGGATAAGTCAAAAAAGCAATTTTTCAGTAGAACCTTAAACGTATTCGCATTAATTCAGGAAACATATTTATGGTTAGCGGGTATACCCTTTTTTTAGCCCATGTCATGTGCTAACAAAAGCGTATATCCGCTAGACATAAATATATTTCCTGAATTAATGCGAACACGTTAAAGGCTCTATTGAAAAATTACTTTTTTTGACTTATCCCCTTATGCCTTTTACCCACAGGTTTGGTAGAAAAATGTCATAACTGTCAAAAATATATCATAAATATTATTTGTGCGTATTTAAGTTGACTAATTTGAAGAATTATCAAGTTTCAATAATTTTTTTAATAAAGAAAATGATAGTCTAGAAACTTAAAATAATAGTTACGTTTTCTATTGTATAAGTACTTGATACCTGAAAAAAAATAACTTTCTAGATTTAGTAGAATAGGCACAGTAGCCAGACAAAAATCACAAAAATTGGCAAATTATCATGAATCTTTAGTGGTTTACCATTCTTTTATGAGATTAACTAATTGGATAATATTAATTTATATCGAAAACACACTTACTGAACAGTAAAACAAAATTAAAATCTTTTCAATATTTGTCACAGAAAAAAAAATCTGACCCACTATAAGAGAGTAAGAAATTGACACGATTTCAGATTACTAAAGGGTGCCGATTAAAAGTAAAGAATTCAAAAATTAAAACGGCAACGGATTTTGATACCTAAAAGATCATCCCCAATTTTTTTTATCAAAATAAAAAATCAAGCAGCGCACCCCATTTGGTGTTTTTATTTGGAATGACTCAATTGTAAAAATAAATTACAGCTATTTTTTACATACAGATAATAAATACTTACATAAATATGATTTTAAACATTATTTACAAATTTGGGATTAAATTTATAGGGAAATAATAATAAAAAAATAGAAAACAATTTTTTAAAACTTAAGGGGAACAATGCATTTAAAACTGATGGGTATGGTATTAAGGATTAAAGTTTGTATATAATTTACATTAAATAATGTTTAAAGTACTTATGCAAACAATAAATATCTTTGGAAAAATATGAAATTCCGAAGTTATTACATACAAACTAGCTTTTCGATAAACGTTATTCATTTATCCATATAAAGCTACAAAGTAAAACTGGAAAATTTTAATTAACTGGGGAACTTATAAAGATTAATTAAAATATCTAATTAGGACTTATCTGTATTAGCTTGTGCTTCTATAGAAAAAGATCTTTTGATATTAATGCCAAGAAAGCTTGGGGTTATTACTTTTATTAACTCAAAAGCAAAGCTGTACATTCAGTGTATATTTTCATTTAAAATTATTTTTTGATTTATTCGCATAGAAAGTTTTAAATTAAAATTAGCATCCATAAAGTACGCCGTCCAATCCAGCCTAATAAAATATTTCAAAGGTTTCAAAGAAGAAGAAAATGTATGTGGGATTTATAACCTTTTTAAGATATATCCAGACAATGAGAAAGTCAAAATCTCGACTCCCGACCCATTCATCTTGGATATTTAAATCCCCCTCTCATTCTGGCAATATATAAATGATCCCGCTTAACCGGGACCTATAAGACAAGATATTCCGGAAAATGTTTGACACGGATGAAAAAAAATAAATTTAAATTTTTTCTCAATTTTTTAACCTTAATGGATACTTTATTCCTACGTTTAAATAATTTTTATTTTAAAACCGATTTATCAGTATAGTCTTTTTCATTTTTTAACATAAATAGATTCCTTACTTTTTAATTTAAATAAATAGAACACTACAGGGACCAAAGCAAGGATTTTAATTAAAGTCTAAGAGAACAATAAACGCAAATAAAACGCCGTCAAATTAATTAGGATAACTCAAATTAAATGGATGAATTTCGGATCTTGTTTGTGAGAGTACGCTATTACAAGAGTAATTAACTGAAGAAAGCTTTTAATACTTCATCTGCTTTAGAAACGATAAAATATCGTTAAGATTTAATCTAACGCATAAAGGATCTTTTGTATAGGTATTTTATAATACCAATATGGCTAAATTATTATTACTAAACTCTGTAAATTATTTTGTTTTAAATAAAAAACCATATTGAGGTTATGATAATTATCCTGAAATAATTTGAGACTTTAAGAAATAAATCGAACGTTACATTCTTCAAATTTTTAGTAAACACTTACATACAAAACAATGGATTCGTTTAAATATAGGAAACATACTTAAACCAATCCTTGAGAGGCTTAAGAATGCTTTAAGGTCTTTAAGGACCCTTAATCCTTCAAGGGACTCGTTAGAGTTATACACATGCACCCTGTTTGTTTAAATTAGTCTATCAACTCTTATAATTATCATTATAATGCATCAATATAAGCAAATAGCAAGATTAACTTAGTAATTTTGTTTTACAGATGAATAAATTATTATTATTATTATTATATATTGAAAAATTACACAGCCGCACACTTATCTTAATTTGTTTGTTGGTATATTTTTAAACTGAATACGCATTTAGGTTTTTTAGTTTTAATTAAAGCCATTAGTGACTCTGGAGGCAAAGTTAGATGTTTACATTCCAATTAAATTAGTTTCTTAACAACCTGATCAGCATGTAAATAAAAGGAGCGAATGTGGATTATCTTAAGTTCATTTTCTGTTGGGTTGAACCCGAAAAGTGAAACAGTTAGCTTGCCGAAAATTTCATGAATTTATAATAACAAGGAACTACTTCATTAGTTTCTCGTCGGCTCTACTTTAACCCGCTAAAGTTTTGACAGCCGCAAATGTATATACACTTCTAAATTTTCGTCAGTGGAAAAGTCTAAAACTTTTACAATATTAAAGAAATTGATTGCTGTTCTTTTAAAAGTAATTTTTTTACATGGCTTTAATGAACGGGGAAAAATTAATTAAAATCGAAATTTAAAAGTATTTAACATAATCTTATGAAGCGAGAGACGTTTTAAAGCAACAAGGTTTTAAAAAGATTTCTTTGTAAAACACAATTTTTAAATGAAAGTCTTAAAACATTTTATTGAGTTTTCTAGGTTTTGGTTTCAAGAACAGCTGTGTATTATTTGTAATAATATGTGTTTTAGGTGCACAATTAAGATAAATATTAATAAATAATTATTAATATCACAAAATAGTGGGAATAAAATAAAATAATTTGACAGATATTTCAAAAACTTGTTTTATCATTTATTGAACTCTCGAATGGTATTTGAAAGGTTTTGACAGATGTCGTATTATAATAGGTTTTTTCCATTGCAATAATGTTTTGATTGATTACACACATGACTGAATTTTAAGTTTTCTATTGGTTTTTGGAAACGTCAAAAAATAATCCTTATAAATATGTAGGTAGGTATGTAATAAATAAAATAATGGTAGCCCTAGTACAATCGAAGTAAAGCTGTATGTAGTATGCACTAAAAACATGCAGCATAATATGAGCGATAACATCCATCAATTAGGCACACAGTCCATCCATACATGCTGAAATATGCTAAAATATTCTGTAATATAAATCAGTCGTGTAGAATTAAACGCGACATGTCCGCGTGTTAAGCAAAAAGGTGATAACTACTGTATTAATTAGTTTTCTATTGTAGTTAGGGTATTTATGCTTAGCATGGCAAAGGACATATCCTATTTTGATTCTACATTACTCAAATATAATCACAAAAAAACCAATTGCGTGAAAGTCATTTTAATTCTTTTTTTATATAAAATATTAAATTATCTCAAAAATTATGTTATACATACATGTTATGTTTTCTGTTAACAATAGCCAGGACCGGCTCAAAATTTAATTAAACTTGGAAGGCCTATAACTCTCTTATTTTTGAGTTTTGATAAAAAAGTTACTTAAAATATTTATTTGTTTATCTGATTTCTGCACGCTGTAAAAAGAAACGCGTCAACTTAAAACTCACCCTGTATATGTTATACTTTGGTATTTATAATATTTAAAATTGGTATTTCTTTCAAAGGCAATACTTTGACATTTAATTGAAAAAATTATAATAAACAATGCCAAAGATAACAGAAATTTAAAACAAAAACGAGATGACATATGCCACAAAAAAGGAAAAGATTAACCGGCTAAAAGATATTTTTGGAGTAATATAATTCCTATTAACTAGGCTCAAGTATTCCAGCATTCCTTTTTGCAAACCGAATAATATTATCCAAAAATACATGTGTATTACTTTTAGAATTTAAACATATAATTCAACCACAATAATAATTATTATAATAATAATAATAATAATTATTATTATTATATTATTCCCAAAATTCTCAATGTAGCCAATTATAAATTTAGGGTTCCTAGAAGTTGCCAACTAAACACACAAATTTTTGATGTTATCAACTTCGAATAAAAAAACGTGATTATTTAAATTAATCCAAAAATAACTAATACTTCTTTATAATTTATAATGCAAAACATTACTCCGAATATTTTATTTGAATAACTTTAAATCATATAGAATATAGCATTATGTAAAATTTAATTATGACAGATTCGCAAAATAAATTTTAAGTATAAAAATAGCAATAGCTAATAAATTATTTAAACCATTAATAAACATAATACAGAGATTCCCCTGTATAAACCACAATGATTTGTAAAAAATGTTTTTTTACACGTCTGAAGCCATTTGCCTAATGATATTAATAATGGAGAATGCGGTAAATTAAAATTCTTTAAAGAGAATATAGGATTTCATTTTATTACGAATTTCTGTAAAGAAATTTACTTTTTTTCAAATGAAATTAAATACTGATTGGTTTTATTGATTTTGGTAAAATGAAGAAGCGTCTTTGCAATATTTGCATTTAATGGTGGCAGAAATAATAAAAGAAATTAATATTTTTATAAATGTAATTTTTTATTTTTTACTTTTTCTTGACTTTTTTTTACTTTTTTCGACTTAAATAGCCTTGTTCTTTATAATTTTAATTACGGAAACAGCATGTAAAACTAGATGGTTTTGTAAAGAGACAATTTTTAAATATTTAATGTAGTTCTTGTTCAATCATGTTCACTTTATCCGGCTACTTATCGGGCATGGTTAAACTAAACAGATAACCCCAAAGCATATTTAGTAGCCATCGTCGTATAAAGTCCAATCCTTTCGAAGAGACTGGTGTAAACGTGTTCAGGATGCACAACGTTTGGGTGTATTCATATTATAGACGTGATGGAACATGCAAATTGGTGGTAATTAATAGCGATAAGGCTCTCCCAAGGCGGATTACCAGTTCTAAGCTTCTTGTTAACAATTTGATATTGATTGATGCATTCATCGTAAATAATTACTTCATTAAGTACTTTGGGGGATGCGTAAGTTATCAATCAATATAACATTATAAATTATAAGAAAATATAAATTTATCTACTCCTATACACATATTTACCAAGATCCTAGCTGCTTCTCTTTTCGACATTTTTTGAAAATTCATGATTTTTTTTTTAATTTTTGTTTATTTCAAAGTCTACCTTTGACAAAGTTCACATTTGTACACCGATTTTTATAAAATTAGAGTATAATATTGAGAAGACTTAAAGAATACTTATTATTACTGTTCACATCATTTATATATACGGGGTAAGCCAAAAATCGCTTATTTTTCATAAAATTAAAAATATATTTTTTTTTATAAAAGGTTAATAAGAATGCCATTTTGTAACCTGATAAACGTAAAAATATCTAAAAAAAATGGGGATAAATCTTTTTTGCGGGTTTTGACAAAATCATGAATTTACGCTTTTGCTTTATTAACAGAAGCGATTTTTGGCTAACTCTGTATATATTAAATGATGTGCACAGTATAAAAAAGTATTCTCCAAATCTCCTTAACAATATACTCCAATATAAAAATCAACAAATGAGTACTCTGTCAAAGGTAGACTTTAAGAGAAAACAAAAATTTAAAAAAAAATCATGACTTTTCAAAAAATTTCGAAAAGAGGAGCAGCTGGGATTTTGGTAAATATCATTTTTAAGTCACCAAAGGGTCCCGAACAAGAAAAAACAATCAGTTTTTAGCGGCATTAAACAAACATGTTCTAAGTTTGCTAAAATAATGTTTAATTTATCTCATATTTTGCTACATAACGTAGTCTGAATAAACCAATGTAATACTACTCGTATATTATATTTATTAAAAGTAAGTAATTAATTTTACAAAATTTATAGAGATATTTGGCAAAAATACCTCACAAAACAAATATTCATTACAGCGTAGGTTGGCGGTTGTTCTAACAACCGCAAAGCTGCCGTTTCGAAATGAAATTTCGTGATTTAAATTTGGAATTAATAAAAGTGGCGAACGTACGTATTCGCGCAACGTTAAGCCGAAATTATAGTGCCCGGTCAGGCTAATTAATTAAAACAACAATAATTTCGTTGTGTGTAAACGTTGTAAAATATGAGTGGCCGTTAGCGTTGGCTAACTTAAATTTATTGCCTACCACCCCTGTGGGATTTTCAGAGGAAAGAAAAGCCGACATAAAAATTGCGGTATCCAACCAGTACCGGCTTTATGGGGGGAGTTTCTGACGAAAGCCCAAGATTTTACGTTTATTATGTATAACTTAATTATTTATACAAAAAAGTACCCAGTGAAAATGCTATTTAGCCAGTTTTAAGTTTAGGGAAATAAAGGATCTATTAAATAAATTTACAACAAATATGTTGTAATAAAAATTTTAATGACTTAAAAAGCAAAAAATATATAAAATACAATGTACAAATACAAAGTGTTTTTATGAATAGTGTTAAAATTTATAAAATATATTATAAAAATTATAAACAATTTTGTAGTACGTTCAAATACTTAAAAGGGATGCTAAAAACACGTGGCTATCTTTATTAAAGCCGGCCCTGTAAACGAAAGCTCCACTTGCCGGATTATTAAGACCCCACGCTTTGGGAACAAATTAAATATTGAACGTAGTTTTTCTTGCCGTTTACCTCTCTTTCACTTGATTACAGTTTAAAACGTTCAGTCCCTTTTTTATAAAAAGCCATAAGTTTTTCTTGTTTCATTTCTTAGCTCGTTTCCAATTTAATAGCATTAGGTTTAAGTTTCAAGAGTTAAACTAGTTTTAAATAGGGTTACAAGAAACTTCGCAATAGAAGTTTGTTTACACGTGTGTCAATTTAACAGGTCAATAGAAATTTGCTTTGTTTGCTCGTTCGATTTCATTATTTCTTCTCACTGAGCAAGTTTTTTTGTTGCTGCCTATTTCAGAATTTATATTTTCTATTATAGAAAAATGAAATGTTATTTATAATTGCTTACTCGTATGTTAGCGCAATTTGATTCGAAATGTATACTGTATTTTTATTTTTGATTAAATAATTAACCTTTTTAATTATTTTGCGCATAAAAAAACAAATTTCATTAAAAATATTTAATGTTTTAAAAGGATATTTAACATATTTAACTGAAAGAACATTAGCAGCTTAAATACTCGCCTTAAACGAATGGGTCAAATTTTAGCAAGGACATATTAAAACAAATTAATTCGTTTAATGGCATAAATCGACTTGTCGTCGAAAAATTAAACTTAGTAGTTACAGGCAACGTTCTATTCAAATCTACCGAAATATATGGGACTCATTACCCTAATTGCCTGAGCACTTCTGGCCAAATGTATATTTGGTCGCGGGACCTATGATCCTATATTATCCGTACATTTGTCAAATAATATTTCAGCAGCGAGGCACGTGAAAAGGACTTATGGCTGAAGCCTTTGCCTAATGATCCTTGTAATAGTTTTGAATTGGTTTATTGTGAACAAAATTTACCAAGTTTATCAATTTATCCATTATAAAACATTTTAATTTTTTTACATTAGTTTCTATATTTAATTGTTTTGACCTCCATATTATTTTTTTTATCTCTAAGGCTTTCGCGGATATTTTCTTTAGAGGTAAAAAGTTTTCCAGGTTTTGAAAAGTCATGATTTTTTTTTAAATTTTTTCTACCTTTGACAGAGTACACATTTGTACACCGCTTTATATAATATTGGAGTATATTGTTAAGGAGATTTGGAGAATACTTTTTATACTGTGCACATCATTTAATATATACAGGGTTAACCAAAAATCGCTTCTTTTAATAAAGCAAAAGCGTAAATTTATGATTTTGGCATAACACGAAAAAAAGATATATACCCACCCATGTTTTTTAGATATTTTTATCTTTATCAGGCTACAAAATGGGATTCTTATTAAGACTTAATAAGAAAAATTGATTTAGAATAAAATTAAATAAAAAAACATTTTTGGAGATATATCTTTTTGTGCATTATGCTTTTTACTATATAAAAAAGTGATTTTTGGCTAACCCTGTATAAATCTAATGATGTGCTCAGTATGAAAACACTATTCTCC
Source organism: Brassicogethes aeneus (assembly GCA_921294245.1). NCBI lineage: Eukaryota > Metazoa > Arthropoda > Insecta > Coleoptera > Nitidulidae > Brassicogethes > Brassicogethes aeneus. Next base: position 1,126,592 of record OV121138.1, on the reverse strand, counting down.
AAGTCTCGTTAACAATATACTCCAATATTATAAAAATCGGTGTACAAATGTGTACTCTGTCAGAGGTAAGATAAACAAAAATTTTTAAAAAAATTAAGAATTTTCAAAAAATTTCGAAAAGAGGAGCAGCTAGGATTTTGGTAAATATGATTTTAAAGTTACCAAAGGGTCCCGAACAAGAAACTGCAATCAATAAAAATCGGTGTACAAATGTGTACTCTGGCAAAGGTAGACTTTGCGATAAACAAATAATTTAAAAAAATGATTATTTGACAAATTTAAAAAAAGCAGTTAGAATTTTGGTAAATATCGTTTTTAAATCTTCAAAGAGTGCCAATCAAAAAACTTTAACCAATTTTTCGTTCAAAATTGAAAACTACTAAAAAGCCTAAATTGAAGGTTTTTTTTGAAAATTCTTAATTTTTTTTTAATTTTTGTTTATCTTACCTTTGACAGAGTACACATTTGTACACCGATTTTTATAATATTGGAGTATATTGTTAACGAGACTTGGAGAATACTGTTTTCATACTGAGCACACCATTAGATTTATACAGGGTTAGCCAAAAATCACTTTTTTATATAGTAAAAAGCATAATGCACAAAAAAGATTTATCTCCAAAAAATTTTATTTTATTTAATTTTATTCAAAATCAATTTTTCTTATAAAGTCTTAATAAGAATCCCATTTTGTAGCCTGTTAAACATAAAAATATCTAAAAAAAACCATGGGTGGGTATATATCTTTTTTGCATGTTATGCCAAAATCATGAAGTTACGCTTTAGCTTTATTAAAAGAAGCGATTTTTGGCTAACAATGTATATATTAAATGACGTGCACAGTAAAAAAGTATTCTCCAAATCTCCTTACTCCAATATTATAAAAATCGGTGTACAAATGTGTACTCTGTCAAAGGTAGACTTTAAGATAAATTTAAAAAAAATCATGAATTTTCAAGAAATTTCGAAAAGAGGAGCAGCTAGGATTTTGGTAAATATCATTTTTAAGCCACTTGATACGTGATAATGACAAATTTAAAAACCACGAGATACCAATAGTATAAATAATTTCTCTGTGGCGCAAGTTCTGGGACACCCTGTATAGGTTCTGATAAAAACAACTTATTTTCAAAACTTCCTATAAAATATTCTTTATTTTTTTCCTAAATTGGTCGCATAAATGACATTTTGTTTTCATTATTAATAAAAAAGCATACATTTATATTTTTTCTGGCATGTGCGGACAGTAAATATTTCATAGGTATAGCAGGTCTTATATTAGTTTTCAAAAAAACTCACATCCAAATCCAAATGTCTTGAAAGGATTTACCCTCATCCATTCGCATGCCACTTAAATATACTCAAGTATAATAAATTCAACCTGTAACAGTTTATATATTTTAAAATAAATGGCACCTTTTTTTTCATATAGAATTTATGGTCGGAATATTTTATGAATATACTAAATCGACACCTATATATCAAAGGAGGCCCAAATTTGCTGTCACAAACACGTACATGTATTTTTCAACTCTTTGTTACAGGAACAATGTTTTAATTGGGGGTATTTTTCAGGGTAAATTACGTGACACATTTATATAATTGGACACTCGACGTTTTCATTTATGACCAGCAAAATCCATACAGTTTAGTTATGAATAATAAGCAGTCAATATTTTAAAATTAAGTTATAACGTTTTTAATTCTAATGGCTTTATTTTACTTTTTTATTTGTTTATTAGTGTTATTTTTTGTTACACGGAGAGAAAAGTATAATGCTGATTACCATAATTATAATACCCTTTACTATAACTTATATTACTATTTGAGACAACTATCCTGTATATTGCCAGATACTATGCATATTTTGTAATTTTTAAATATCCATGTATGTTAAACCTTAAGGTAAAATACTATTATTCTTAACAAATTTTGTTTTTAATTCTTATAATTAGATTTTTTCCATTACTAATAAGTATAGTGAATTTTAAAATATTATGTTATATAAAATATTTTAAAATCGAATATTTTTATATGTTAACAATTAAAAATTATAACAGATTTATTGTACTTTTTAATATACAAAAATGCTATGAGAAAGAATTGAACCTACACCTCGCCAAAGTTTTTTGTTCTGAGTGCGTTTCACCAACTTCAAATACCGACAGACAGGTGTTTTGACCTATATTGGGTATCATCAGTGTCGACACGACACTGTCGAGCAACTTGTAGTAGTGGAACACACCCAGAACAAAGAATTACCTGAGCTTATATAACATGGTAGGTAAGCCAACAGAGGCGAGATGTAAGAACATCGCGTGATCCACACCGTCTAACGACGCGTCGCGACGTGGCCTTTGCCGCAATCGGTACATACTATGCAACCAAGTAGGTTCAATTCTTTCTTATAAGTATTACCAGTAATGGGTTAAGAAAGTTTATTGAAGAAACTAAAAAAATTGAATGTTTAAAATGTCATGAGTTACTATATTGTATATTATATTTAAATATATTGTTTATTTACCTTAAACATAAAAGTATCTTTATTTTTACTATATTTTTTATTAATGTGTAATATAATATAATATTAGATGAACACCTTACATTTTATTAAATCATATAGTAAATATTACTATTTGCAGATAGTAAAATCAATTTACTATACGAACCTATTAAAAATTAAAATATATATTATACATTTATGATTTAGTAATATTGGTGTTTAAATATTTACTAAAATTGTATAATAAAAAATAGTATTTTGTATTACAATCTTAATATTATATTGACGAATATATAATATTCACACAACGAAAAACGTACGTAATATTAATAAAAAAAAACATTAACGCAATGATTTTTTACATTAATTTTGCTCCGATGCTCAAAATCATTACCACAATGCTTTTAAAGTATTACTCAATGTACAAGGACGTAATATTAATGCTTGGCGGACATTGATTTTAATCAGGAAGATCTCAAATAAAAGTACTGATATTAATGACCATTGACATGGATTAATGTCCTAGTACATTAATTCTATGCCCAGTAAACATCAACCAATTAATAAATTTTTAAACAATTAACAATTAAAGAACATTATCCCAATCACTAATATACATTAATTAATGATCTGTTAGCATTATCATAATGCAAAGAAGCATTAATAGTAGGACTGAATTAAGGGATGGAAAAATATCGATAAATCGATATATCGATATCGGTATACCGGAATGGATCGATATATAGGTATATACAGGGTATCTCAAAAGTCAAGGACAGCAGAAAAGGGGTGGATAGAGGATGGAATTTTAAGTCGATTGAAAAACGGCAAAGACCATTCGACTTAGAATCCCATGTGAGATACCCTGTATATATATATATATATATATATATATATATATATATAAATTATTACACTTACCTTAAGTTTTAACATTAAATCAATTTTTTTGTTGATCAGTTAGGAAAAAGAGCTAGAAATATGTAAAAAAATTTATTAATAATTATTACTATTAATATTACTTATGTGGTGATGTTCTCTTTAGCCAGTTCCCTTTACAGAAGTTCCCAAACATTTTCTACAGGGTTTATGTCCGGGCCACCGCAAAACTGGAACTGGAACTTTACATATTTCTAGTCCTTTTTGTAAATATTATGAACCTAAAGATTAATATAAAAAACTAATAAAAACCCTTTGTAATTTAAAATCCTTATATTTATTACAAAAAATTTATAAAACATAAATAAACCTTAACTTTTTAACATTGTCTTACTTACATTCTAAAAGTCACATAATACATGGATTTTGGAAAATGTATTAGAATGCTTCATTTTAAAAAAGTAGATTTCAATAAATGACCAGACCATGACACATTCTTCTGGGAAATGAAGGTTAAAAATACTTGCACTTTTTTATATTTCATATAATAATAAACCTAAACGCACAACAATCGGGATGGGCGGGCAAGCACGTCGCAACAGGATTAACAGGAATACTAAACTGTTGTTAAATTGTTTTCTTACTTGCATTTTTAGGTGGTGGGAAACAACAGGGCCTAATATTAATGTATTTAGACATTGGCTCAACGTATTTGGCGATAAAGTTATGATTTGTTGTATTATTTAATATGTTAGGGCATTATATTCATGCTAGGGTACATAAGTTGATGTCTATATAGGCATTAAAGTAATAATTTTAGATTATTAAATTATACCATTTAGTGTATTAATCTATTAAGCCTTGACATTAATTTTATCAATGAGCAATGATTAACTAATGTACTCTAGGTTATTGATTTAATGTAAATAATCATCGTATTAATGTAAAATATCATTGTCTTAATGTATTTTGGCTAAAAAATAATAAAATTCTTGCACTAGGATAATGACCAGGCAGACATGGTGACAATCCAATAATACATTAACTCATATTTTTTAAGCATTATCATAATTACTTGATTGCATTAATACTATGAAAAGGACATTATCGTAATGATTTTGCACTTAATGATCGTAGGACATTAATATCAGGTACGATATTTTTTTCTGTGTTGTTACCCTAAAAATTTGTTAAAGTAAATCTAAAATTTACTATACATTTCTCTCCGTGTAACTTTAAAACCTTTGATCCTGATTTCCTTTACTTTATCCATCAAGCGAAGAGTTCTATTAGTTCGAAACTGGCAGCCGGCAGTTTGTCTTTCAATTATTTACCAAAATTTATCACTCTAAAAGCAAGCATTGCGAATTTATGGACAGTCTCAGGTAAAGCCGTGCGGTTCATCGGGCATAAAACTGGGCTGACTTTATAATTTAATGAAATTAAAGTAGATCCGGTCTCTTTTTCCGAATGTCAAAGATAACGATCAGTTCGTGCGTCCCGGAGAACTTGTAACTTCCTTACAGCACCCCGGGGTCTTCTTCCTTTCAATATGGGATTTGATTTCGAGTTCCAGTTCCTTTGCCGGCCAAATCGACTGAACGAAAGTTTTCTTACGACTACTATAACCTGGTTATCGGCAATTGAAAAATAAATAGTTTAACATCGGTTTGTCCTTAGTGCCTTATGGGAAAAGGCGAAACAGGATCACACATAATAAGGTGTTTAATAGACTGGGCCAAAAAAATCAACTATTTTTTTTTAAGTACCTATTTGATTTTTTTGACTCAGTCTAGTGTTTATACAGGTTCAGAAATTTCATATTTTCATATCGCAACCGATCACAATAAATTAAGGGATTTCAGACATTATATATACCGTACCTTCATTTGCAAGCTATACATAGGGAAAATACATTGTAGGTGGATCAGACAAGTTTAAGTCAGCGTAAAGCGAAAAAGTTCTTAGAAATTATATGGACGTAATAAAATTTTAATCGTCAGTAAACAAGGTCACCTGTTACGTCGCATGTTAGTTCTGGGAACATTTTCGTTTCGCGCTGACTTCGACTTGTCTGTTCCACCTACAATGTATTTTCCCTATGTATAACTTGCAAATGAAGGTACGGTATACTGTTATTAGTATAGTGTTTAGGTATGACCACACCATTAAAAAAACCTAATTAATATTAATATAATTTAAGTAAAATAATAGTTTACCGAACGCGTTATTTTGATGTGATGTAATTTGGGCAATATGTAGCATTATAATCATGATCACAAATTTTGTTTAAAGCCCACCAGGACAAATGCAATATTGTTAAATACAAACCGATAACAATATTTATTTTTTACAAAATAGGAATTAAGTACAATAGTAATAATATTGTTAAGAATTATTCAAATTTTTATTTTTTACATAAAGCAAAGCAAACTAGGTAAGTATAACGCCATTGACCTATTAAGCTTAAAGAAAAACACAACACCCAAGGCCTTTCAAGGCTGCGGCAAGAATTCATACCCAGCATTTTCTGATGTTACTTTTAATTGCTAAGTGACGCAATTATCTTCCTTACGTTAATTAATACATCACGCTTCTTAAAACAAACTTGTTTTTTCTACTCCCACCTTTAAAACGCCCTTTATCGTACATGTTTCCATGACCTTTTAAATACACATTGACAAGTTGTGGCTTTATGGTGCTTTAGTCACGGGCTGTAGTTAGCAACAGGTTTTTAGTCACGGGCTGAAGTTAGTTTTAAGTTAGTTGACAGTTGTCAAATGTCATACAATCGTTAAAGTGCCTTTCTTGTAAAATAATACTAAATGTGAAAATTATTTTATTATCTCAATACAAAAATACAAAAGTATTAAATAGTTTTTCAACGCCAATATTTGAAAAGTTTATATGAACATTGTACTGACCTTTTAATTTCGCCGGCAGTAAACTATAACTTAAATTCGGGCACGGACTCCACTGTAAAGTCCTCATAAAACATTTTCTTTACTTTCACTGTGAAAAACTGACAATTTTCAAGAAATACATTTCGATTTATAACCTTTATAATTTGAGTTTATAAAATTTAAAAATGTGACATTTGACGGTATACAGATTGCCCTATTGTTTCATAGATGGCGCTCTATACAAATTTTTGACAAATCATTTTAAGATAATAATAAGTATTTGTCGTAGAAAAAGTATAGTAAAAATTATTTAATTATCTACTAATTGAAGTAGATAAAGTGTAGTATTATCTTCAGTATGATAATATACTATTATCATTTTTTTTTAAATTCGTAGACAAATATTTGATAACTTCATTTTATAAAAGAAACCTTTTTGAAATTTAAATATTTAATATTAATAAATCGTAACATAAAAATCCTTAAATCCATCAAACCGAAACTTAAATAAGTTTAATAGTAGTCCGCGATTTAAAAAATGTTTCGCCAATAAAACCGAGCGTAATGTCAAGGAAAGTTTAAAGAATTGAATCGGGGAAAACTTTGAATGCCTAAGTGGAAACTAATGTTGACTTTGGGTTAGATTTTATTTGACTGCAGTTACCACAAAACGCCTGAATGTGTCTCATTCATTAAAGTAAAGTTCCCGGCGCTACGAAAAACTTTTTTAAGGTAAATTGATCGCTTGAAACAAACTTTAAGGGCTTTAGTATCGCGTTACAGCAGAATTTAATTAAGAGGAATATTATAATTAAAAACATCGTCTAACAAAGAAGACAATTTTAATTTTATGAAATTGTACACAGTATAATTTTATTAGTTTTTACTTTAAACTCTGTAATAAAAAGAAAAGCTTTTTAAAAGGATCTTAAAGAAATTACTCTTTTTGCTGGCAAAATAATGTACATTAAAAGGTTAACATTAAAGATATTTTTGTAAACAAAATTTAACATTTAAATTTTAATTCCATCTCGTTTTTTTAATTCAAAATTCACTTTTTTTAGATTTTTCATCCAAAAATATTTAGTTTTTTTACAATCCCCTATAATAATAATAATATTAATAAAAATAATGATAATAATAATAATATATATTTATTTTTATGGATATACAATAGATACATATGTATAAGAACTGTTAGTACATAAATGTTATGAAATAAAATATTTTTTTCATAATATTCGTTTATTGTTCAAAATTAAAAATAATCTTACGAATAAAAACAAAATGTGAATAGGTTAGAAATTCTTTAAAGCGTTGATGCACATAATGCTTTCTCCTTTTTGCATTAAAATTTGTGAAGTAATTAAATCCGGACCCAAGGTTTACATTGACGTTGGCACATTTACATTACGGATTATGAGACGGTATGAATATTCCGGGTACACACAAAGCGAATGTTCCTTTAGACACGTAATAAATTAAAAGCACACTATACAAGTCTGTGCTGAAAATGTAGCCGGTCATGAAATTCAATTATCAAACGGCGGATCCACTGCCAAGTGTTGCGTATTTCAGATTGCAATTCCAACAGTTTAAATGTCTGAGCTTTTATATTATATTTTATATTGTATTAAACATATTAAAAATTTACTGCAAATGGGATATAATTTTTAGGGCCATATTGATCAATTCAGATATGAAATGTAATATTATAGTTTTTTATTTATTTTTACTTATAAACAGTAAACAAATATTTATTAATTTTAGGCAAATTTTAACCAGATTTTATGTTAATCCAGGTTCACACAACTTTATGTTAAGTTTACATCCAACTGTAATCCGGGTAACTAATCAATAATTCAACCATAATTCATGTAATTTTCAAAAAGGACCTTATTTTTACAAACCTTTTTGTAGACAGTAACAAAAGTATTTGTTGGGAATTGGGAACATAAATGAAAAGAATTGTTGCTTTTTTAATTAATTTTCTAAACCCTGATTTTATAAAAAAAATTATGTTAAAATTGTACAAAATAAAATTAACAAACAGTGTAAATTAATAAAAATATAATATAATATTTTTGTTTGTATTTATTGTTTTTTTTTATTATGACGTAGTAAAATATCCATTAATTTTTTTATACCAGCAAATACATAAAAGTTTTATTAAATAATAAAATTTTTAGTACGAACCGAAATAATTTGTTATTGCAGTAAACACAGAAAAACCATTTCAATGCGCTTTATTTAAATTACCTTTAAATATGTACAATAAACTGCAACAAAATAAAAGCAATGCAAGAAAAAAGTGCATATATTTTTGGTATTTGCCAATTTATTTTTTATGTTTGCATTAATATTTATCAATATTAACGTGCGAACAAAAAATATATGTTTTATTTTTGGTTTTTATCAGTCCAAATGGGATACAAATTTTAATATGTAAATATTCAGTATCTATGATAATAAAGTAAAATAAAGGGTTTAAAATATTTATTTTAGAGTCCACAAAAACTTATAAATTACGAACTCCACACGCGTACCAAACATTTTACAAGCCTTTGCTTAAAATTTATGTTATACAAGGTTAAAAAAAAATTACCAGGGATAAACCCAAATAATGCAAATATTAGGCTATAGTCACGGTGTGCCTGAACGAAGTTTAAGTCACATAAAAATGCCGCCAAAAACTGATTGCAGTTTGGGACCCTTTGGTGACTTAAAAATGATATTTACCAAAATCCTAGCTGCTCCTCTTTTCGACATTTTTTGAAATTTCATGATTTTTTTTAATTTTTGTTTATTTTAAAGTCTACCTTTAACAGAGTTCACATTTGTACACCAATTTTTATAAAATTAGAGTATAATATTGAGGAGACTTAAAGAATACTTTTTAATACTGTTTACATAATGGCATTCTTATTAACCTTTTATAAAAAAAATAGATTTTTAATAAAATTAAATAAAATTATATTTAAAATGTTGTTCAATTTAGGCTTTTTAGTAGTTTTCAATTTTGAACGAAAAACTGGTTAAAGTTTTTTGATCGGCACTCTTTGGAGATTTAAAAACGATATTTACCAAAATTCTAACTGCTTTTTTTAAACTTGTCAAAAAATCATTTTTTTTTTAATTATTTGTTTATCGCAAAGTCTACCTTTGCCAGAGTACACATTTGTACACCGATTTTTATTGATTGCAGTTTCTTGTTCGGGACCCTTTGGTAACTTTAAAATGATATTTACCAAAATCCTAGCTACTCCTCTTTCCACATTTTTTTAAAATTCCTAATTTTTGTTTAATTTTTGTTTATCTTAAGTTGCAAATAGTGCATAAAAATTACAAAATTTAGTAGTTTTGAGAAAATTAAATATTATTTTTGTTATATGTATTTTAATAAGTTGTTTTTTATTTTTGTTTCATAAAATTTGTCATCAAAAAACATGTCACTTTTAACACGCAAAACTTGACAAAACTAAATTTAAATCCCTATTTATAAAAAAACTAAGCTAAAATAAATGTTTAAAGCACTAGAAGATATTCATTCTTTCAATTTCGTAATATTCTGGCTAATATTAACACAATTTCTGTAAAATTCGTATTAGTGGAGTTTTTGGGTATTTAGTGGTGTTTCTATAAAAGATTAATTAAACTTTCAACAGAATTATAACATTATTGCTAAGAAAAATGTTAAATTTAAAAAAAATGCGACGTTATTGAAATTTAAGTTAAAAATGTCAAACAGCAAAAGCCCAGTCAATAAAAATACACAGTGAAGATCGTAGCTTTTTAAAAGCCAGAGAATTTTAATATTGCAGGATTATACAATCCATTACTTCTGCCATTCGACATAATAAAACAGAAATTTATATTAAAATTCAACATTAACTAAAACGTTTTATCCATAAACATTCGTAATTTCGAAGATTAAAGGCTCACGTTTCGGCTGGTGAAAAGCAAACAGGAAAGGTTGCGTTCGCGGAGGCGAGAGATGACGAAGCAGAAGTGTGTTTACTCACATTTTTAAAGTCGATAAGCTGGGTTACGAGCGTTCCATCAGACCTCTGAAACTCCAAAGTGACTGTATCGTCGCTCACATTTGCCGATATGTTCTCCTGAACCACGTCTCCACCCTGAAACAAAAACACTTTGAAAAATTGCTCGTTCACGGTCCATTTTCAAGGGATACCTTTCTATTTACACACGAAAATTTGACATTTGACATAGATACAAAGTTTTAATTTAAATCATTTTTAGATAATAATAAGAAATATAAGCAACTCGTTTATAAACTTTTCTGGACAATTATTTAACTAAGCTTTTGCTTGCAAGCTCGCTCATGCATAAATTAAATTCGTGTCTTAAATATACTAATATACTATAACCATTAAATATTTTAAATAAAACATTCCAAAGCTTAAGATAATATTGTCCTAAACGTCCAGAGACTACCAATATTGATTGTATTGGCAAAAAATCGTCTGTTTGCCTACTGTTTTATCTAAATTAATCGTTTCAATTAACAGAACAGCTTTAAATCAACAGTCGATCCAGAATTCAACGGAGCGGAGAAAGCCTCTAACCGAGGGCCGATTTTTTAGTCGCCAGGCAACGTCACAGCCAGACAATTAATTAAAGATGTCCGTTACGCGAAGTCAGCGTTTGTTCATTTGATTAAAAACTTTACAAAAATAATGGAAAGCCGCCCGAAAAGAACTTAATTTAATCAACATATAAATGTTTTTTTAGAAATTCTAGATTAAAATTTAATTTAAAAATTCTATATAAAGAAAAATTTATATTTCATATTTTAAATTTAACCATGCATATTTTTGAAGAAATTATATATTTTATGTTATATTTTTTAATTAGTTTTATAAATAATGCCACCTAAATTGAATTTGGCAAAAAAACTGTAAAAAATATCATTGTATAAAGTTATTTTCTCAAAAACTACTAAAACCCCGCAATTTTTTATTTTTACGTCCTATTTCGAATAGTATTTTTTTTTTGAAAATTCAGTGTGTGATATTTTTGATATCCATATTTTTGGTTCATATTTCGCACATTTTCATAAGTCTTATCACTTGTTCTCTCTATTCCTTGTCCAAGGTTTTTGTAATTAAAACAAATTTTTGTGTTACAGACTTGTTTGCTTAAACCCCAATCAACTATATTGTAAAATTTACTTTTATTTTAAGAAAACAATTCTCTAAGGTACTGCAGTCTAACAAAGACCAGGTTGTAAAAACAGTCGAATTTTCAAAACTAAAAAGCTAAGTAGTTTCTAGAACTCAAATAAAAACCAATTACGTTTAACCTTCTTTTGATACCGTTTTATTCTTTATACTGGCAACTCCGTAAGTTAAGTCTTATATTGCCTTAACATATTATCCTTGTTGAGAGAACTTACCAAACTAGTTTTCAACAAACTTTTTTCCCGGAAATGCAGTTAAAAATTTAGGAAATTAAAGCTTTAAAGTTTTTTAATTTGAATGATCACTTTTAAAAGTCATTTAGTTTTCATATAGTAAATTTTGTTTACGAAGTTTTTAGTATTTAAATTGTCATTGTGACTTTTAATTTGAAAATTTTAGTATACATTATTTTGTCTAGGATTAAATGGCTGAGGAAGAGGAAGTTGAAGTTACCAACGAAATACCTGAAACCCATTCAGGACCAATATACAAAAATCTACCTCGTGAACGGAAAAGTTATGATTTTAAACGAGTACAGGTAATGCCTGGTATATCCAGGCATTTTTCCACTGGATATGACCAACCCATAAATTATTGCCAGGCAGTTCCAAAATTACCAGAAGAAAGTAGTTCGGAGTACATACCGATGACGTACACATTTAGAATACCTCAATTTATAGTCACCAAAAAAGTAAAAAACCTAGTAGCAAAATCGCCCCCTTTCAACATACTTTTGGATCATACTATAGGAGTTATATGGTGTTTATTATCACCACAGAGCTATAACACCCCTTGTGGAATATCACAGATACAATGGGCGTATAACTTCCTAAAAACCATAAAGAAAAACGATGGATTTCCTTCCAAAGATATACAAGAGCTACTTAAAATAATGCAGAGGGCTTTAATAGAGTTATATCAAAAAGTTTACGAAGAAGATTATGATAACATAAGTAAAATAAACAAAAATATAAAACAGTACGATGTATTTAGAGAAACATTTGATATTTTGGAATTGCCTTTTTCATTGACTTACAAGGAAATAAATCAAAAAGGTTCTGAAATAATTGAGGACATTAGAGCCAATCGTCGTCCCGTTTTATCATTTGAAGAATTGAATAAATCAATTTTTGAAGTAGTGGATGAGTTACAAAATAATGATGATTGTAAAATAAAACGTGCTTTAGCGACACAGTTTGTTTATTATAAAGAAGAAATGGCAAATATATGCAAGGATCACTTGGAGAATTTAAGAGACCTGGAAATGTGTTTATTGGAAATGTTTCCATGTTTATTCGCTAAGAAAAACGTAATTTGTTGAAGTATAAGTCTATTGTTATTTGATAAATAAAAATTAAATTTCTACTTGTCATTTCATTTTGTCAATCATTTTCAAACATGTCATTAACAAATAGGTCCAAATTCTAGTGCAAAAAAACATAAAAAACCCAAATATGGCAGATGATGAGCCCGAAGAGCAAACCGAAGTGGAAACCAAGGATAAGGCAGAGGAGGCAAAAACCGAATCGGCAATAATTTATAAAAAAGAGACTAGAGAAAGAAAAAGCTATGGCGTGAGCAGGGTCCAGGTTATGCCTGGACTTGCCGCAGATTATTCTACATCATACGATGAAGAAATAAATTATACACCATTTGTGCCGACTTTATCAGAAGACATATTTATTTATATACCCATGACGTATGTGTTCAGAATTCCACAGTTCAATGTGAAAAAAAAAGTTAAGAATCTAAATGCTAAATCACCTCCATTTCATATTTTATTTGACCACTGTGTAGCAGTTATGTGGGTTTTACTGAGCGATGGAAGCTTCGAGTGTCCAATGGGCATATCGCAGTTACAATGGGCTTACAACTTCCTTAAAACTATAAGACTGAGCAATGGACTGCATTCAGATGATACAAGGATTATGCTGCAAACAATTTCGGAACTCTTAAGAAAAGCATACGCCATGTTAAGTCCCGAACTTAACACCATTGAAAACGCGAACAAAAACATTAACTATTACGATGTGTTTGGCACGGTGGAAGACATAGAGAAGAAACCGATATCGGTGAGCTACGAGGAAATGAAAAAACGCGGCGACGATGTCATAACTGTGAATCGAGCTACTGCAGAACCACCTCTTAGTGAGGAAGAGTTGAGGCAGAAGATCGATCAATTAATTGAAGACATGGAGGACTTTGAGCATTTGGAGCAAGAAAGGAGGGAAAAATTGATTAAGGACTTCATCAAATACAAGGATCAAATACAGAAACGCTGTGAGGAACAAATGGAGACACTGTTAGCCATTCAGAGCATCATGAAGGAAGTTAGTCCTGAATTGTTCCCCGAAGATCCTCCTAATCCTTGCAAAATGGAGGAAGAGAACTAAATGATGTAAAATTTTAATTGCATTTACTTTCTAAACTTTGTCTCATTTGCTTTTATGTATTTTATTTCTCGCAAACAAATAAAAACAGTTGAATTTACTTATACTTTTAATTCCATTGTTTGATAATAAGAAATGTAATGGAAAGGATAGGAACAAAAATAAATGATGTCATATTAGCTACCATGTATTTTCTTCCTTGCAAACCAATAAAACAGTTAAATTTGAATACATTTTTTTAAACCAAGAAATACGGTCCAAGTTTTAATAAACAATGTATTCTAGTTATCAACCTCAATACACAGCTGGTGAAATATAACAATTATAACATTTCAAGCATTAAATTGTCAACACTGCAGGTGGTAAATTAAGGTCGATTTACACAACAAAATTTCGAATAATGAATTAGGGCAGTTTTAGATTAAATTTAATTAGAAATGTCACCGTTCAACCATCATCATCATGACACGCATTAGTGAGGAAGAATTAAGATCCAAAATTGATAAATTAATAGAAGGTATGGAAGATTTTGAACACTTGGCGAAAGATAAAAGAAAAATATTAATTAAGGATGTTATAAAATACAAGGAAGAAATTCGAAAACGATGTCAAGAAAAAAAGAATACATTGCTAGCCATGCAGAACGCTATAAAAGAAGTAAGCCCTGAACTGTTCCCCGAAGATCCTTGCAAATAGAAATAATATTATTCATCATAAAAAATCTTTAATTTCCTTTCGTGTTTTATATTTCTTGCAAACTAATAAAAACGGTAATAAAAAGTCCCTAATCCCTTTAATTTCCTTGTTTAAGTAAAAACCGTTTAAATCAGATTAAGAGAACCTACGAAAATTTAAATTTAACGCTCCAAACAAATAAAATTAGATTGCGATCTCACTTCCAATGTAAATTAGCACAATAGATAAGGGCTTTAAGGTTGACTATGCATTTAACATTTTATATCAATAAATTCTTAAAATACAATGAGAATTTTCAGATAGGCCTGAATTAATTTAAATATTGCTTCAACAGTTTTGAGTTATCTTGTTTATCAATTGTAACATAATGGATTTCTGAACACAAAGAAGACAAATATTTTTGTCGGAAATCCAATTAAATTAAAATTTAACTTATTTGTTTGCAGTGACGGAATGTAGTGTCTATTTTAATTGAATTGGTTTCCACGCTTGCTTTAAGTATATTTATTTATCTACCAATCTAGCAGTTGGCAAACTTTAAATTAAAAAGCTTTCAAAACTAAAAGGCTTTTAGATTTAAAATCATATAATTAATGTACTATGGTCCACACCGCGTGCCTTCAGGTTCATTGTCTGTCAGTTTTAAGCTAATTTCACTGTTTTCTAAAAAGAATGCAATATATTAATTTTGACTTTTTTCTTTATAATCTGTGCTCTTTTTTATCAGTCCCACTTTAACATTTGAATACAAATAATTAAGGTTATTTATCTGTCTGTTTAACAAAAATTTCCACCTTGAAAGTGAATGATCTACAGACCCCCTAGAATCCCAAAAAATTGAATTTTTACTTATAAGTAAAAATACAATTTTTTGCTATTGCTATAGCAGACTTCTGTGACACCCTGTATAATATTATGTTTACACGCAAAGTGCTAAATTACCTGCCTTCTCAGCGGGAGGGAAGTGACCAATTAACAGAGACTGACGTCAGCGGAAATATTGTGACGTCAGGAGGAAATGCAAAACAATAACCCCCCAATTAAAAATGCAAACTACAAGGTTTTGACGTTAATGAAATGTTTAAAATCAAACAATTTTTAAAAAAACCTCACAGGTTACTTTGACAAAAGCAATGCATATTTTTATTACACCAATGAGTAGTGCCAGGAACTATAGTGAGTAATATTCTTGCCGAGGTGGTAACCCTATCTGCGCATTAAATATTATTTCCAGTGTATTACTGTTCTGCCCGTCAATGGGTACTGTTTTATTTTCTCAGTGTAGACTAACGTTATGTATGGCGCTCACGCAAATTTTTATTACTTTTGTGTTATGATAATAACACAAAAAGTAATAAATAAAGTACTATAATTGTTTATAATCGTTTATAGTTTTCCGGAGAACGTTGAAAAATCAAAAATTACTGTATTACATAACTAAATTTTTTGCAAATTTTTTTTAAATTTCAAAGTCTACCTTTAACAGAGTACACATTTGTACACTGATTTTTATAAAATTAGAGTATATTATTTAGGAGACTTAATACTTTTTAATACTGTTCACATCATTTAATACATACAGGGTGAACGAAAAATCGCTTATTTTTAATAAAGCAAAAGCGTAAATTCATGATTTTGGCATAACACGCAAAAAAGATTTATCCCCATTTTTTTTAGATATTTCTACGTTTATCAGGTTACAAAATGGCATTCTTATTAACCTTTTAAAAAAATTAAATAAAATACCGCTTAGAGAATATTTAAAATGTTGTTTAATTTAGGCTTTTTAGTATAATTTTTTTTAATTTTTGTTAATCTTACCTTTGACAGAGTACATTAGATTTATACCGGGTTAGCCAAAAAATCTTTTTTTTATATAGTAAAAAGCATAATGCACAATAAAGATTTATCTCCAAAAAATATTATTATATTTAATTTTATTCAAAATCAATTTTTCTTATAAAGTCTTAATAAAAGTCGCATTTTGTAGCCTGATAAACATAAAAATATCTAACAAAATATGGGTGTATATCTTTTTTGCATGTTATGCCAAAATCATAACAAGGAGTAAATATAGTTAGCTTTAAATTAGTTTAACTTTCAAACGAACGAATGCCGAAATAAAGCTACTTTAATGGTCTTTTGAAAGTGAGGTTAGAACTGTCTGACAGATGTAGGATTTAATTTTGGAAAATTATTAATTTTTTATTATTTTAAATTGGCCGTAAAAAAGTATAGTATAAAATGCAACTTGTTTTATAAACTTATCTAGATACTCGCTTAGTAAACTTTGTTATTGTTTCCTTGGCTTCTGAATCAAGTAACTAAAATTAAGTTTTAAAAAAGAAACCAGTTAATACTTTTGCCAGTCTGATACAGACAATCTTTTGTGGATTTTGCAAGTTTTCCGAAGTTTCTCGTTAAAAAATAACGTATAAAGAAAAAGTAAGATGGTATCTCACCTATTCCACGTTGCGAACGTGGCTTTATCGAATGGTCTCGAAATTCAAACTGAATCAAAGAACGGGATGAGTAAATTCGGAGGATCAAAGTAACCCGGCTAAGACGTAAATCTCCTACATCTAAATCCGTGCGGGGCGTCAAAAACGTCACTCGTAGGCGTCGAGGCGAATCTCGCAAATAAAACTATTTTTCAACCGCGCGCGCGAGCTTTTATTTTCAACCTTTTTATGCTTTTTGTGTGTTCGGGCGCCCGAGCTTTCTTTTTAGACAGACCCCGCGTTTCGTATTGTTTGCCAAGATAGAGGAGCCCGATAAACACACAAAGCAAAGACAAACAAGTTTTGTCTTTATCAAAAGGATTAAATATTGACTTTACCCAAATAAAAATATTTTCAAGATTTTTACTGAAAACACAATAAAGTAATGTTTACAAAGGCTAACGATAACTTATATATATATAGATATTAGGGTGTCCCAAAAGAAAAAGAATATTTTTTTTCTTCTCGTCTCTTGTGAAAATATGTTGGTTTGTCATGTTTTAAGAGCCCTGTCAAAAGATCAGCACCATTAAAAAAATTTTAGGGGTCGCTCAAGATTTTTAAAAATTACCAAAATCGTCAAATATTGGATTTTTTTTTATTTTAATTTTTTTTCTCTTTCCGATATTATTTTTTAATTTAAAAATAATAATGATTCTGAAAATTTCAAATCGATATTTTAATTTCTAAAGGTCGCTCAAGATTTTTTTAACTTTCAAAGTAGAGTATTTTGAATGTTTTCGAGCGACCTCTGAATATAAATATCAACGAACTTTTAGCGACCTTTATAAATCAAAATATTAATTTGAAATTTACAGAATTTTTATTATTTTCAACCTAAAAAATAATATCGAGACGAGAAAAAGAATTAAAATAAAACAAAAATTCAATTTTTGACCATTTTGAAAATTTTTAAAAATCTTGAGCGACCCCTACAAAATTTTTAATCGAGCTGATATTTTGAAAGGGCTCTCACAGCATGATAAACTAACAGATTTTTACAAGAGACAAGAAAAAAAATATATTCTTTTTTTTTGGGACACCCTAATAGATATATAATATCCGCTTATATTTAGTTTACATCTAGATTCGTTAAACAGTTTGGTAGGCCATAACCCTAAAATCGTGCACCTTTCTTTAGAATAAACAAGGTTTACCTACACAGTAAAAAAATAATTGTAAAAATTAAAATTTATGCAATAGTAGTAGAAGAGTGTTTTAAAGCTAGTCTAGCAAAGTTCTTTGCTTATTTTTAATTAGGATACCCACTTAAAACAGTTTGGCTTTTCATCTTAAAAGCACTCCATAAAGCTTTCACTAAAGAACATTAATTAATAAACGCCACAAAAATAACTAAACTTGGCGATAAAATTTAATGTATAATAAAAAGAAATTTCCAGCGCGAACAAGCACTTTTATTTAAGTCCTTGCTGATAAGAACTCGAATTTATGTCGGAGACGATTTATAAATAAACATTTAATAGCATTAGTGAAACATTCTGTCCAAATAGAAAATACAAAAAAAACATTAAGATAAGTTGTCGAAATGATTCAAGGGTAAGTTGTAAGGACATAAATATAAAGGATAATAAGAAAAATGTTAATGGAAGTATACAGGGTTTTCTTAAGTTAATAGTTCCATTCCCATACAAATTTACAAACCATTCCTATAAAAATTTTAATTTGTCAAAATTGAAAAATAATAAGTAGATAATTTTTAAGAATATTTAAATAAAATCTGACATCTGTCAAATCGTTAACCTCACTTTAAAAAAAATTATTGTTCATGTTAATTTTGGTTATTATAGTCGCCTTCTCCCAATTTAAAACCCGATTGGTTAAATCACAATGAATATTGAAATCGGACAATCACTAAGGAGAATATTATTGTTTTTATTTAAATTAGGCTTTATTATTTTGCAAGCAGCATGCAGTATGTCAGTATTGGAAATTCGCTTTATTTAAAAAAAATACTATTATTTTGTTTAAATAAAACATGGAAAAATCCTAATAATTAATAGATTTTTGATTTCAACCTTATTCCTGTAATTATTATTTTAAAAGTTCTACAGCTCTTAAAAACACCCTTGGCTAAAATAATAAGGTACATTTATTGTGGTTTTTGTTGCTTAGTCTTTTTGTAATGATAATGTTGGAATTTGTAATTTCCATTAAATTGGTGCATAATTCAGAAACTAAATTAACTTTAATGCAGTTAGGTTTATGTTAATTAAAACCAGTAATGTCAGTAATCAGAGATTTACGTAAATGAATATTGGATGTAAAAATTTAATTGATAAGCAATAATTTACTAGTTTCTGTCTAAAACCTGATATATACGTTTATTCGTGTGTCATCACTGTCTGATTTATTTTATTGAAGTAACATTCCATATTTTATGTAATACAAATACAACATAAACATATTGTTACAAATTTATCACATAGATTCAAAGCAAACAAACATAACACACAAAAGTTTAAAAAGCAAACATTGTACTACTATATTTACTTTCCATCTATTCTTCAGAGCATGAATTTTGTTTTAACAAAGAACAAACTTGTCAGAAAAGCAAACAGAGAAATATACAATGGCCAGTTAAAAAGTTTCTGGCCTCTGGACAAAATTGCGATATATTTTGGAAAGCCGTTTAAACATTAAAATTTTCCTGTTTTTAAGTTTTATTACTTCTTGATCTGTCAAATGCTTTTTAAACGTGGGTTTAAGAAAATATATTTAAATGTGTACTCTCCTAGCGTGGAGTTTTAACTGTATTTTTAGACATTCACTATAGTGTAACAGCTGTTATAAAAATCAGATTTGTTAACATTAGTTTGTAGTTTGTTAAGTAGACTGGTATATGATATTTCTAAAAGAAAACAATAATTCGTATTTTGATTTTCTGTTTTTTTTTTTAGAATTAAAAATTCATGAAATCGATAATAAAATTAACTCGGATAAATATGTAAGTTTGCTTAAATATCTAACTAAACTAACAAATTCATAGTTCTTATGGTTAATTAAAACTTTTAATGCATAATAATGGCTCCCGCAAAGTAATAAAAAGTTGCCTGAGAGTCTCGCTTACTCTGTTTTTCTCAAGAGCATAATGCTCCGCATTTTGTAAACAAGTTGGTGTTGGTAAGACCCGTCTTGGGACCTAAAAACCGATTAGCAGACTCGGGCTGGTGTAAATAACCGCGAAAATTTAGGTGTAAACGTTGCTCAGATAGTCTTGAGATGCCGGAATACAACTTTACAAGGTGGCCTAATTTTTAGTTTACAAGGGTGGGATGGGATTTGGAATCCATTTTGATCAATTGGGGCATTTTATAAAACTAAGGAATCGAACATTTATCATTTAAGAAATATTTGTTTGTTGATAGGGAAATATAAAAAATAGCACCGCATAAATATTCTTATTTATGCGGATGATTTAAAACAGTTCTTAGTAATTAGTGAGGGAAATGACTGTCTTTTACTACAAAATTATCTTTATAAATTGGAGAAATGGTGCATTACAAACAGATTGGATCTGATTGTGACTAAATGTAGGGCTATCTTATTCCAGGAAAGTAAATGTAATTCATTTTAATTACACAATTAATAACAATGTATTTATTAGAGTAGATAATCAACTAGACTTGGGGATAACTTTCGATACAAAGCTTTGTTTTAGTTTACACATTAATAATATTCGCACACGGAGAGAAAAGTATAATGCTAATTACCATAATTATTATACCCTTTACTATAATTTATTTTACTATTTGGGACAACTATCTTGTATATTGCCAGATACTATGCATATTTAGTAATTTTTAAATATCCATGTATGTTAAACCTTAAGGTAAAATATTATTATTCTCAACCAATTTTGTTTTTAATTCTTATTATAATTAGTTATTTTCCATTACTTATAAATATAGCAAATTTTAAAATATTATGTTGCCATTTTAAATATAAAATATTTTAAAATCAAAAATTGTAACATATTTATTGTACTTTTTAATATACAAAAATGTTATGAGAAAGAATTGAACCTACACCTCGCCAAAGTTTTTTGTTTTGAGTGCGTTCCATCAACTTCAAATACCAACAGACAGGTGTTTTGACCTATATTGGGTATCATCAGTGTCGACACGACACTGCCGAGCAACTTGTAGTAGTGGAACACACCAAAAACAAAGAAATACCTGAGCTTATATAACACGGTTGGTAAGCCAACAGAGGCGAGATGTAAGAACATCACGTGATCCACACCGTCTAACGACGCGTCGCGACGTGGCCCTTGCCGCAATCGGTACATACTATGCAACCAAGTAGGTATTACCAGTAATGGGTCAAAAAAGTTTATTGAAGAAACTAAGAAAATTGAATGTTTAAAATGTTATGAGTTACTATATTGTATATTATATTTAAATATATTGTTTATTTACCTTAAACATAAAAGTATCTTTATTTTTAATATATTTTTTTATTAATGTGTAATATATTATAATATTAGATGTACACCTTACATTTGATTAAATCATATAGTAAATATTACTATTTGTAGATATTAAAATCAATTTACTATACACACATATTAAAAATTAAAATATATATTATACATTTATGATTTAGTAATATTGGTGTTGTAATCTTTACTAAAATTGTATAATAAAAAATAGTATTTTAATATTGTATTGACGAATATATAATATTGTTCCCTAAAAATTTGTTATAGTAAATTTTGCTATATTTTTTTACTATCTAAAATTTACTATAAATTTCTCTCCGTGCACTCTTATAAAATGCTTGGTTTTATTATTCGCACCACAAGCGAATTTTATTCTATTAAATGTATTTGTAAAAACATTTGTTTAAAAATTGTTAACTAAAATATATTATTTCTTTAAAATCAATGTTATTGGTTCATTACCCTTTTCTCTTTGGTTTCAATTTGAATATTGGCTGATTTAATTACGGCTTGCAAACGGATCTAATGTTGCTCTGCATTTGCGAGATCAAACGTGAAAACTTAATAACAATAACCATACCGGATGCCGGGCATCATGCAGGCAGAATCTGATATCGCACGGACGTGAGCCGCCGCCGCCGCCGCCAGTCACCGCCTCCGCCTGCAGGCCAACAGGGGAATGATACATGGATTTTGCCCTTTTATCAGCAGTGTTTGCTCTTCTATTAGTTTTGAAACGATTTCTAGAGTCGAGATTCTATACGTAGAAATGTCACCATGATTATAAATAACTATGGTTATATATTAAATTCATTCAATTGATTGACTGCCTTAAATTTGGGCGTATGACCCGGCCCGGCAACCAAAACCCTTATACTCACTCATACTCCTCTACATGCAAAAAACCTTAATCATTTACAGAAAAGGTTTAATAACAGTCTTAGATTAAAGTAAGGCTCTGTTCTTTTAAGCTGTTTATACCAAAAATCATTTAACGAAATACCTTCAGGGAAGTGTCTGAAGGAATCCCCCATTAGCAAAATGTCAGCAGCGGTTCGGCAGTTGTCGCTGGGGACGTGAAATAAGACGGAAAACGGTACGGGAGCGCAATAAGTCACCTGGCGAACGTTTTGTAGCTTGCAGCGCGATCCATTGATCTAACACAATGGCGACCAATCTCGATCAGACTTCGACAGTCGACAACGCGAATATATCACCGGCACCCGAAGAACTCTTCTCAACCAGGCTACCTGCAACCCGGATTGCGGTGCGGTTAAAGCGACACGGAGTTTTATGCAATTAATTTTGGTATAATTTGTATGCATTTGAATCCACATTATTGTATTACGGTGGATTTAAATGCATAAAAATTATACAAAAACTTATTTAAATGTTAAATTTCCAAAACTAAATCTCCTGATTTAGTTTTTAATTACATTTAAGGCATCTAATTGGTCCTGAATAATCCATAACCATTTTGAAACAAAGTTATATTGTAATTTCAATTCGTAAATGTTAATTGAGGAGTGATTTTTCAAAAGGCCTTATTTCCATTTTTACTTGAATGTAATTTTTTGACAAAATCCCAAAGGTATGGTTAAAAGGCATATAATAACGGCGAAATATGACAGCAGGTCTGAAGTATTATTAAATAATCATCAGAATTTTTTTTAAATAATCTATATTGCCCTAACCTATACAGGTTATAGTCATTTTTTTGAAAAATTGTTGAAAATGGAAATACGACCTTTTGAAAAATCACTCCTCAAATGTTGTAATAAATGATTTTATTGCATAATATACTTTTTTACGACAAATACTTATTATTATCTAAAAATGATATAAATTAAATATTTCTGTAGAGCAACATCTACAAAACTATAAAGTAACCATTCTAACTAAATCAAAAAGTATTCCTTATAATTGGACTAACCACCAGTTAAATCCGATATAAAAGCAGTTTTTCACAGTGAAAGTGTAGATAATTTGTTACGTGCATTTAAATATTGGCGTTGAGAAACTATTTAACACTTTTGTATGTTTTTATTAAGATAATAAAATAATTTGTAACATTTAGAATTATTTTACAAAAAAAGCACTTTATTTTAACGATTATATGTCATTTGACAACTGTCAACTAACTTAAAACTAACTTTACCCACCATAATACACCAACTTGTCAATGTGTATGTAAAAGGTCATTCAAAAGTGTCATATACGATAATGGGAGTTTTATAGATGGGAGTAGAAAAATATAATTAACGAAAGAATAATTTAAAATAACATTGGTTTAATCTATTGCTATCTGTAAATATAATTTATATTTTAATTGACGATAATAACCAATATTAACGTTAGTAATTTACGTTATTTTACATTTTAAATGAACTTAAATTATATACTTTCTATTTTTACTTTTAAACAGAATAAACATTTATTAAGAGATTAAAATTGATTTTAGTATTATAAAATATAATGTGCATTTAATGGCACCACTGTTCATTTATTATTAAAAATAATGGATATTGAACTCATCGAATGGATCATGATAATTAATTAAAATGTAAGTATATATTTTTTATTTAATGGATACAAAACTAAATACTATCTATATGAAATTACAAGTAAACCTAATTATATTTGTATTACTATTCTTAATGTACTAATTATTATGTCAATTGTTTTATAGTATTTTTTTATTAAGTCATAATTTGTTTTAGCATAAATTATATTTTATTGAAACAAGGTTACAAGGCTTGTCAACAATACATTTAAAGCATACGAACTGAACATAATTTTCAGTATTTTTATCACAAAAGAGAGGAAGGCAGAAAAAAGTCTTACTCGACAAATTTTGTTCAAGTTTTAATTGCCCATCTAAATATCATATATAAGAAACTCAACGCTGATCATTGTAAATTATTGTGCATTTAATTGTAAATGTCAAGAACTAAATGTTTTGCCAAAGGATCCCATTCGGTAAGTACATTTGTTGGTGCAGAATTACTAAAAATAACTTTACCTAATATAATATTTAAGTTTGGACATTTTTAAAAAATCTAACATTAATACCAAACATTTTTATATTTGAGTCATCTTTGACAAACTTTTCTTAAAACTGTCAACTTTTAAAAGCGCATAGAGATTAAAACAATGTTGTCAGATTTAAAATTATATCATTAATATCAAAGTCTTTAAAACTAAACATATATTTTCAATTGAATTTGAGATAGGTTTAGTACAAAAAAATATAAGTATGGATTTCATATTCTGCAGTCTCGGCCTACTTGACCAAAATAAATGTTTACCAAATTAGTTCAATCAGTGATTTAAACTGTTATTTGGTGAAAATTTATTTCAGGTGAAGCAGGACGAGAAAATAAAAGCCGTAGTAATATTTTCATGGTATGTTACAGCTATTTCACTGTATCCACTGTATAAACTTTTAGAAATAAATAAACAAAAGAACTTTGGGGTCTCGTAAATTATAATCGAAAAGTTGTTCAGACCCTATAAATAATAGCCTTAATACAACAACGCCTTCGTGTGCAACAAATAAACTACAAATGATTATTTATGGCGCGGGTTAATTTATTTGTATATATTTATATATTTATTTGTATATATACGAAAAAGGAATATAAGTGAATACGTAGCATGTAAATTGTCGCGTATGCGACTGCGGCTTGGTCAGATCCCAAGCTGGATTTCTGGAAACTGGAAAGCCCTGTTGTTTTGTTCCGGAAGGGCGGGCACTGCGACGTTGACACTAAATAAATTAACCCGCGCCATAAATAATCATTTGTAGTTTATTTGTTGCACACGAAGGCGTTGTTGTATTAAGGCTATTATTTATAGGGTCTGAACAACTTTTCGATTATAATTTACGAGACCCCAAAGTTCTTTTGTTTATTTATTTCTAAAAGTTTATACAGTGGATACAGTGAAATAGCTGTATATACATATAAAATATGTATTTCGAATGATATTACTGGATACTTCACAGCAGTATAAAAGTGTCTGCTCGTATTCACTAAATTTTATTTCCTTAGAATTATATATGGGTTTTTATATTACCTACCTTTTTAAAGGAAATCGCACAAAATATACTGTTTTGGTAGCTTTAATGACATTTATTCAATTCAATTTTATTAAAATTTTTATTTGTTTTATATATTTTTTACACTTTTGTAGATTTATTTATGGTGATTTATTTGGTCGCCGGGCCTGACCACACGCCCGATTTAGGCTAGTGGAGTGCGGCACAAGGAGACAAAACATTTTGGTTTTTGGGTGACATTGTACTGACCCAAAACTAAGTACAATCCGGAATCCCCCTCAACCAGGTATTTAGTAATGCCCCCATTTGGGGTGCATGAATGAGGTTTGGTTGGTTAGTACTGTTGTAAGAAATTGTTTGCCCCACTATGCGAAAACCGTTTCGTCAGTGTAGTGTCGAGAACTATCGATATATAGTTGTCCTCATTTTGTGGTAGAAATTGTATGTACGATTTATTTTTCTTGTCTAACAATGAGAAGTTGGATTTATATTATTTATTTTATATAATTGTTTTTTAATTCTCTCATACGGTCGCAGCAGACTATTTCTTTTGTTCGATGCCTAAAATTTAGAGGTGTTTAGTTGTTTATATGTTTATGCCATGCAAATGCAAAATGCTGTTTCTTTGTCATAACGATTTATAATATATAATATATTCTAAAAAAATAAAATTATCCTCATCAGGGTTTCCAAGTTATTTACAAAATACATTTTGAGTTGCCCCTGTATAATATCGCCTGAATGAATTTTGTTTTATTGAAATATTAAAAAACTAACAATAAACTCATAAAAAATCATAAAACTCAATGAAAAACAAAAAATTGTGCAATCCTCATAAATAACATTTTTTATTTTGTCGAATTGTCGATGTTTCAGTTTGATTGCATTCATATACAAAGCAACTACTACAATTGTGCATTAATGAACGTGCTTAAGTGTCCACACTTAAATTTTTACAAGTACACTTAACCTTAATTCCACTGAAAGTGACAGATGCCTAACCTCAATTTTACGTCAATACCATAGTTACAACCAAGGTTACATTCGGTTGGTCCCCGCAGTTTTTGACGCCTTTTGCTCGGTAGGGTAGGGGGCATTTCCTACTATGTACACAATGTATTTCCAACATCTGCTTTTAGGTTATGTTTATTGTTCCTTAAAACACTTAAATCCATCGAAAATAGCGGTAAAGTACATACAAGAGGCGCGAATTTTAAATTAAAATCATAATTTTAAAAATGTATTAAAATGCGCTGTTAATGGTTTAATGAAAGGTTTTAACTGTCAAGGAAATTGGTTATGTTTGTATTTTTATGAAGATCGCATAGGTTTTATACCTTAAATATAAAATTTGTCAAAATAAAGTGGAATATTTACCCTCCTTCTCATAATTATAAAATCGCCTATAACTCCTATAATATTTTCTTGTAACATTCACTTGTAAACTGTTTTTATAATATTTCGTGGAACGTAAACCAAATATTTAAAAGACTATTTTATAAACATGATGTAAGATAACAATTTATATATTTTTAAATGTTTCTTTTATTTGCTGACAATTTGGAAATCGTTCGCCGATTTGCTTATACATGTATACATTTGACAGACGCATTTGGATCAACATCTTTGCCTTCGATATCGAACATGTTAGAGAACACGCTCGACCGCATGTTGACATTTTAATTGCGGCAAAATAACCCTGGGTGGTTTCGATTTTGATGGTTTCGTGCATCCCGATTAAGAAGTTAATATTTAGAGTTCAGTTCGTCACTAGCAGCGCTAAGCTAAAAGCGAAAATTGGTTCGATGCAATTAAGTCTATTTGGAAATTAACGTTTTAACGTCAATACCAGAAGGTTCGTTTTTTTATTAACTTTGTGTTGTACGTACGAAAAATGTTCCTTTATATACAAAGGACATGTTTAGTCCTAATTACACTGCTATATAAACATAATAACGATATATGATTTTTTAAGTAACTTTTTATTACATACATATAAAAATTTTAAAAATAACTTTCGTATAGAAAAAAAAATAACTTAAGGTGTTAACTAATTTATTTGTCACAACTCTCTATTGAAAGAATGAAAAAGAAGAAGATATAGAAGACAATAATTGTAAACAATAAACTACAGCTATTTTTACATACTTACTTAATATGGTTTTAAATATGGTTCACATATATTATTTTTACTTTATTTCTTTTAATGAAAATGTTTTAAATATATTTGGAAAAAAATGTTCATTAAAAGAAACATGTAATAAAAGATCTAATTAAAAATGTATCCACAATTATGTTCTTTGCTAAAAAAAAATTAATATCACTAGAAACAAATTTCGTTCTTAACCTTGATTTAAGTACCTATTGGTAAAGTTATTTTAAAGTCTTGAATACAGAACCAACACAAAATTATAAGAAAATTTAGATTTGTTAAAAATGGCGAATGCGCCGGGATCACAAAATATATGGGAATTCAATTTAAAACATAAAATTAAGAACGACATTTTTTTGAAATTTTGCCTTGTGTATAAGACAAATTTTTAATAAAAAACAAAGTATGCGTGTACCTTGAACAAATAAACATAAAATTCATAAAACACAAATTAACAATGTTAATTAAGTAATTGTTCGAAGTGCCATTAGCTTAAATACATCAATAAATAATCTCAGCATATTCTTCATTCCAAAATTGTTTTATTTATAAAAACGATAATAATCCTGTTGCAATTTTACAATAGGGTATTCGAATAGATATTAACTTTTATTATTGGGGTTTAAACCTATGCATCAAATGTCAAAAAATGCTCGAAGCTTACTTTGATTTTTATTAGTTTGTGTAAATTCTACTGATACGATTTTTTTTTTATGGTGTCGGATGTAAAACTAAATACAAACTTTATTAAAAAAAAAGTTGTGCTTATTTAGGTAACACTAAACCTTTGACTATAAAAAGTGTTTTTTTGATTATTTTGTGGTAGATTCTAATGCTGTATTGACTCGAATAATATGGTATACAAATTTAAAATAATGAATTGCTATGTTCTCCGATTTGAGACAGAGTGTACATATAAATTTAGTAGAATGCTATCGTAGTGGATACATACATAATCCTAAAACTTAAGCATTCTGGTGAGTGGATTTTTTGCTCCCTAGTGTATAATACCATTTTTAAAACTAAATCGCAGATTAAGCTCGACCGAGTGCATATCATAGATAAAAGCAATAATTTAGTAAAAGGTAATTCCGCCCGGATGGCTAGCACTAATAGCCCGGATTTGTCCAAGCCCGGCGCAAAAAGTGTAAAAAGATTACCGTTAGAGAGCAAGAGAGACAGAAGAGACTGCAGTCCACGAGTGGGCCGTTTTGGCGGGATAATGAGGTGGTCACTGATTTAATGAAACACATGTCCCGAGGACCTGATCGTATCTTATCTCTTGTTTTTACGAGCGTCTGCTCCACTAAAAACCGACCCCAACACCGTTTTCCATACTCGATGGCGCAGCCGGAATACCGACCTAATGCCCAGCAGAATTAATTAGTTATAAGTGGTTTTCTCCGCGACGAAGGCTGTTTTTTTGCAATTTTATAGCTTATACTAATTGGGTCAATGCATATAGAATTTGCCAAAGCAATTGCTTGGTCATGAATTTATCCAAAACCCGATAAATTTCATAAAAACCATTATGACTCGCTGGAATATTCGGGAAGGCACGTAGGCATTCAATATATAAGGAACAGCGCAGCATGGAGCAGTCAGTCAAGTTTTGGTACTCGCGACGAAATAAATAAATATACGTGAAAATAAATAGACTCTTAAACAGAAGTAATGTATAAATAATTAGTAGTTAAGTGTTTAGTTAGTTTTATAGTTTCACAGTGTTTTAAGTGTAATTAAGTTATAAAATAAATCGTTTAGTTCGTTAATAAACCAGTGTGTGTTTTGATTCACACTACGAACAGTAAAAACGTTACAATGCAATTTTTGGTTTGTTGCCATTTTTATTGCGCTTCAAACAAAAAATCGTTAATATACTTAATAGTATATTGTGCAACAAGTTTGATAAACGGCATTTTAGCCACGAGATTGAATTAGGCACGAGCCTAGTTTGCATAGCAAGTGTTTAATAAACGAGTGTCTAAGGAAGTTTATGAAATTAATTGCATACTATATAAACCAACATTTAGGATGCATTAAAAATTCTGCCCCCTGTATATACTATACTAATGTCTACTCTCTAAAATATAAACACCACAATAAAGAAAAAACACATTTATCCACATATTCATTTAACAATTTTAATTATAATTAACAGTTTCAGGGACATGTAATTGTAGTAAATTAAAATGTATTTGAATAACAATCAAATAGTGCAAACAAGAAGTTTATTTGTGCAAAAGGTATTTAAACGTAACATGTTTCAATTAACATAAAGACCATACAGAATTTTCCTAAACTATAAACATCCACAGTTTCTTGTAAGAGCGAGCAAATTAGCCGCACCACTCAATAGTGATTAAATGCTAATAGGTCTCTATATTGTTTCAGTCACGCTTTTCCTATCAAAATACGATTTTAATCATCTATTGATTTTGAGGTGTGTCTATTGTATTTCGCAGTATTGCTGGCGATAGCTTTTAAAGTTTTAAAATTAATTTTTATCCAATCCATCATTTTGTTTTATTTTTATTGGGGAAACTTTAACACATCTAAAAAGTAAATACGTTAAATTAAAAAACAATTTTTAACCTTTAAAACCCTATAAATCGTAACAAAAAACATTAAATAACACAATAATTTATGTAAATCATTTAAAAACAAGCAAACTGTAAAAATGCATTATAAAGTTATAAAAAATACCAATTTAACCTTTTATTTTTCATTAATCTATATTTTAATAATTTATTATAATTTATTATTATTACATTACAATTATTATTATTATTATTATTATTACATTTACATAAGCTTATAGCTTGTCTAGGCATTAATATATGTGTGATTCTACAAAAGTTGGGCAACTTTTGACCTCATTTTGTTTATATAGTTTTCGGAGAAAATTAAACAGTATTTTGTTATAAGAACATAGATAATATTATAAATATACTGTTCCATACCCGGCCAGTCACTTTTTCAAACAGTTTCTGAAATATCTGTTTTCTAAATTTAAATGCATGGGAAGTGACGAGTGTACCAGGGTACTAATTAAATACATAATTTATTGGAAAATATAAGATTTATTGCAACTTTGAGCATATTATACATTAAATATCTTAAAATCAAATAATACTACACATCAGTGGCGGCTGGTGGATTTTGGGTATACCGATATTTCAATTATTAGATATGGGACCCACACCAAATTTATATGAGTTTATAATGACATTACGTAAACAAGTTCTGCGCAAGCAGAATTTAAATTAAAGTTTGCTAAAAAAAGATAACCGAAACATCGAACATGGAACTGACGACACGGTACTGATAAATGGGATACAAATTTGAGATAATAATTCAGAATTAAGTATTTTACTGATATTTTTTATTAGTGGATGCTACTTATCAACAAATCACTTGTAGCCTTATATAAATTACAATGAAATATATATACGTAAGAAAATAACTACTCACCACAGTACTGAAAATTGAATTAAATATATTTTAAAATAAAATCACTCAAATATTTGATTCAGGAGTTGTGACACGCCAAGGTACTGATGTTTTGAATATTTATTATGTTTTTCTACAAATGTGCTTTTGAAAAAATACTCGCTACACTTAACCCTTCTTATATTTATCATAATGGAACTTTCTTTCCATTATTTATTATCACCTATTACATTCCAAATATTTACATCCATATCTCCTTTGAAAAAAACTTCCTCTTTATTAAATTACCAAATCCCATATTTTATTACAACCAATTATTATTCTAATAATAAATTCATAATTTTTTATTTGCCGTACAAATACTAAGAACTAAAACATTGAATTGTTTTAATTGTTTTTACTGCCGTAATATCCATTTCGGCTAATGTTATCTGTCCTTCCGGGAAATTCTCTAATTTAATTATCAGTTGTCTCGCGCGTTATTAGCCAGTGACAAGACAACAAGTTTATTCAATTACCGCTTCAATTTCTTGTGCACTAGAAGAAGAACTAATTCGGAAAGTTTAGAAGTGGAAACAGAAACAACAAATACCAGCGGGGACTTGTTCCCGTTTCCCGACTGAACTAATGAGGATTTAGCACACGGCCATAATTTATTTAGCGTCAAGTGAGCCAAAGTAAATTCTCCGAGGCGGAGATCAAAACACCCGTCCGCCCAGGCATTCTTCACAAAGGTGCGCATTTAGCACTTCCTAGCGTTAATTAAATTTTGTTTTGTGGTCAAGGGATACATATTTATCTACATTATTTTTAATTAAACCGCCTACAGATTGTTATTAAAATAAAATAATGAACACATTAATCTGCTTTTGTACAAATACAATATTCAAAATTGCATGGGGTAAATAAATAATGGGAAACAATTTGCAAATTGGACAGTGCCTTCCTATAATGACATGGATACCCAGTACGATTTTTTTTAATTGCTAAGAGCCTAAATTGGTACACTCCAAAATTTGGTTATAATTAATCCCGGAGCATTCGCCATTATTGAAGAATTATAATTAAAAGTATTTAAACATTCTTCAATATTGGCGAATGCACCGGGATTAATTATAATTTTTGGTTAATAATTAATACATTACACCTTAATTTGTATGACTTTGAACAACAAAATATTAAAAATTCCAGGCAGACGTAAATCACTACTTACAAACTTAAGTAAGAGTTTTATTTAAATATTAAAAGTTTTAACGACAAAAACTGGTGTAATGGGTCGCGGTAAATCGCGCAATAATAATGTTACGGCTTTGAAACTTATAAGTGAAATCTGTTGTAATATGGCAAGTTGTTACAAAGAAAATGTAACTTTCTTAAGGCATAAAGCAACATTAAACTTTTAAACAAGTAAAAGTGCCGCCGTATTTTCTACCCTGTCGATTTTACATGAATATAAGTGTGTTTCAGACTTTTAAGTTCTTTGCCACATTAACAAAAATACGATTTTTTAAAAGCTGCAAATTGAATTTCAGTCAAGATTTACAAAATTATAAGAAAAATTAAGGACTTTTTGAATATTTACTGTGGTTAAACATACATACATATATACATGCATACCTGCTGAGGAAATCTGCAAATACAAAATACCTTACAAATAAAGTAATCAATAATCAACTAATTTTAAAAAATTTCGATTTTTCGTTTATTAACACAGTTTAAAAATTATTAAGAAAAATGTGACAGATTTCGCACAATTATCATTATTAAAATGGAAGTGTAAAAAAATGTTGAACTTTTAACAATGCTATTTATATTGTAATAGAGATTAAGCTTTCTTTAGATATTTAAAAAAAGATAAAAACAAGTAAATTTCAAATATTATTTACCAAATTAAACTATTAATTTATTTTTTCTCCTCCCACCTTTAAAACGCCCTTTATCGTAAATGTTCCATGACACTAAGTGACCTTTTAAATACACATTGACAAGTTGTGGCTTTATGGCGCTTTAGTCACGGGCTGAAGTTTTAAGTTAGTTGACAGTTGTCAAATGTCATACAATCGTTAAAATAAAGTGCCTTTCTTGTAAAATAATACTAAATGTGAAAATTATTTTTTTTAAATATTTAAAATACAAAAGAATTAAATAGTTTCTATGAACATTGTACTGACCTTTTAATTTCGCCAGCAGTAAACTATAACTTAAATTCGGGCATGGACTCCACTGTAAAGTGCTCATAAAACATTTTCTTTACTTTCACTGTGAAAAACTGTCAATTTTATAATCTGTGTTTATAAAATATTAAAATTTGACATTTGACGGTGACACACAGATTCCCCTGTTGTTTCATAGATGGCGCTCTATACAAAATTTTTGAATTAAATCATTTTAAGATAATAATAAGCATTTGTCGTAGAAAAAGTATAGTATGCACCTCGTTTATAAAAACTGTCCACACTTGTTGCTACTTAAACCTGGCACCCTGTGCATTTTATAAAATATTGTGTTTTCCACAAAAATATTTTTCTCAAATATAAAACTGATTTAATAGCGAGCGAAAAAACAAAACTGAGATTATCATTTGATGTTATATTTAGAAAGATAACTCTAATAAGAGGCAAAATAATTAAATTTTATAAAAAAGTAACATAATATATTTTTTAAGAAGTTTATATTTTATCTTTTAGTGTTCTATAATTTAAGCTTTATTATTGCCAACACTGCCAAAGTATTCTATTATGTCCTAGGCTGTAAAGGTGAAGGTTTTTACATCATAACCCATTTTGTTGCCTCCTTAGCGTGAAATGGTAAACTTCCGTCGGTTTTCAAAACATTACTTCATATGTGCTTTGTTGCTAATTACCTGAAACAAACGAAAATAAATTATTAAACCTAATCCTTTTGCTGAGGATTAGCAGTTTTTTTTTAGTTGTTTACCTTCATTTTTTAGATATACATATAATTTAACGTGGGCAAACATAGAATGACCCAGATTAAGAGATAAAACGCTTAAAAAAGCATAAGCTGCATACAAATAATGATATAAAATTCTGCTGCATTGTTAACGTTTTCACCCCAACTGTATTTTAAAGTATAAATTATAGTTTTAGGTCGAATTAAAGGGAAATTTGTGCAGTCTTTATGCTGCAATGAAAAATATTTACTCGCATTTGTGCAGTAAAATAAACATAAATTTAATTAAAATTAAAGCCAGGCAATGTGTAAATTATTCGGTTAGTTATTATTATAGAAATGATTACATACGATTATTATTATTATTAAAATATAACAAATAAATATTTGTAGGGTTATTTAACTGTCAATTATATTTAATATTATCGTTTCTATTTATTTTATTAATTAATAAAACAGCCCATACATTTGTATATAAAACTACGTTAAAAAAGATGTTTTTAAAATCCCAAATGTGATATATTATCTATTTATTTGGTATCCATATCAAGTGGGTTGTAAAGAAAAATGTAATCTGCCATCTTGAATTTTTGGCCATTTTGAATAAATTACAATATTGAGTATAGGTTCACCAGCACCAAATGAGTGTGCAAAATTTCAGCTTAATCAGTTGGGTAAAATAATCAACTCCCTAGATTTGTATCAAGCGAGACAAAAAGCAAGTTAATAAGACAAAAAAAACGTGTAAAAATGGCGGATGCGCCGAGATTAATTTTAATAAGTTGTGTAGTACAAAGTACAAAGCAAAAATCTTTTGTTCCCGATAAAAATTTATTTCGTTTCTTGGTAGCATACCTATTTACTTTTATGAGCTTTATTCCCATCTCGATATTGATAAAAAACACACGGTTTCAATCTACACAATGGAGAAAAATCAATACGTAATGACCGCTTTCTTAAAATATTTTGCCTATTGTGTGGTTCAATTTACAGTATTTTAAGGGTTTTCTTTATTTCTTAAATCAAACACGTTAAAGTACTCGCCAAATGAGTTTGTCTGCAGTCCAATTTATTTTTTTAAATTTTTGAAGCACTATTAAAAATAATAATGGTAATTTTAAAAATGCTTTGTAGATTGAAAATAATTTTGTTTGAATTGTTCTGCTTTATGAAATCAATAGCCATATATTTATATAATGCATAGCAATATGTAAAATAATTCAAAAATAATATATTTAAATTTATACGATGTTTTCAATAGGCGAGTAAATTAGTAACGCCCGCGCGGGCTCCAATTTAAAAAACGCTCAAACTTTAAGCACATCAAAATATCATTTGCATAATTCAAAATACAAACACGGGCAGACGCGCTCGGGTGCTAATGCGAAAATTCCCAACAAAAACAGCCAAAAAAATTATTAATTGCGCCTAACTGAAATTTATTTGCATATTTCAACGATGATGGAGGCTTGAGGAATTTATGTGTGTGTACGTGTTTCTTGCCAACCGTCCGGATATCCGAGAGATGCAGGTGCTGCCAACCAAATAAAAACAAAAACCGATGCTGCAATTAATTTTCGGATTTTCGCACGTGCTGCACCAGTATACATCATGTTTAACGAAGGCAAATTTAATATCTTGTTTTTGGCTGCGCTATAAAATTTAGATTAGCTTATTATATTTTACAATATTTAATTCATAAATCATTATTAATATTATTATCATTTCATATAGCAGGACATTTTAAATATATCAGTAGAAAAATATATATTTATCATAACAAGTAAATACCTATAAGTAAAAATTATGAAATGTTACTGGAAAATCGTACCTTTTAGTTCGGGGTAAAAATATCAGGCAGCCAGAATAGAAAGGCATCTTCTAAGAATTTTCAAAAATAATCAAAGATCCACTTTAAAAATGTACGGCTGTTTTTATTGCAGAAACAAGTCTAAACATTTCACGAGTGTTGTAAAAAATGTATTTTTCTACTCCCACCTTTAAAACGCCCTTTATCGTACATGTTTCCTTTTAAATACACATTGACAATTTGTGGTGCTTTAGTCACGGGCTGAAGTAAGCAACAGGTTTTTAGTCACGGGCTGAAGTTAGTTTTAAGTTAGTTGACGGTTGTCAAATGTCATACAATCGTTAAAATAAAGTGCCTTTCTTGTAAAATAATACTAAATGTAAAAAGTATTTTATTATCTTAATACAAAAATACAAAAGTAATAAATAGTTTCTTTACGCCAATATTTGAAAAGTTTATATGAACATTGTACTGACCTTTTAATTTCTCCGGCAGTAAACTATAACTTAAATTTGGGCACGGACTCCACTGTAAAGTCCACATAAAACATTTTCTTTACTTTCACTGTGAAAAACTGTCAATTTTCAAGAAATACATTTCGATTTATAACCTTTATAATCTGTGTTTATAAAATTATAAAAATGTGACATTTGACGGTGACACCCAGATTCCCCTATTGTTTCATAGATGGCGCTCTAAACAAATTTTTGATTTAAATCATTTTAAGATAATAATAATTATTTGTCGTAGAAAAAGTATAGTATGCCCCTCGTTTATAAACTTTTCTAAATTCGTGTATAAAAAGGCGTTTATCAAACTTGATACATAATATACTATTATAAACAGGACAGAGTTTTTATGACGTATGAAAAAAATTACGAATTTTAAATTATTTTATTAAAGGCAAAAAAGCGTTAATAAAAAACCGT
Source organism: Brassicogethes aeneus (assembly GCA_921294245.1). NCBI lineage: Eukaryota > Metazoa > Arthropoda > Insecta > Coleoptera > Nitidulidae > Brassicogethes > Brassicogethes aeneus. The sequence goes on along the minus strand of OV121138.1, from coordinate 1,089,740 downwards.
CTAATTGAATTGAAAAGCAGAAGACTGGATTAAATTCGAATTACCGATTAATCCAAATTTGACGTTAGTGTAAGTGATTTTAGAAATCGAATTATTCGAGATAAAACTGAGGCTTTCTATAAAGACTTTTTAATGATTTAATGATTTGGGGTGTATGTCTGAAAAGGGTATGGGGCACATAGATATAATAGACGAAATATTGAATGCAAATAAATTTCAAAATATTCTACAAAGCCTTGAACCCAGTGCAGAAGAGCTTTATCCCGATGCATAGTGGGCTAGAGAGCCGATTTAACGCTAAGAAATTATTTGTTTAAGTAATTCTTAGTTAATGTTTATTTTTTTTGGTCTAATTGGCGAAACTTAAATAAAAGTTACATTTTACTATCATTAGAAAAACAAATACTTTATTAAATTAAATTAAATTAAAATCTATAGTTTTACAAGCAAATTTTAAAAATATATAAACGTTTATAAAATAAAACTTAATGATTAAGAAAAAATACAGAAATAATAAGTAACTACCAGTAACTACTTATCAATAAAGGGAAATTTCAAAAAGTATAAATAAGTAAAACTGACATACAATCTGGTTAATATTTGGTTAAATTAACAAATATTTTTTGACTGTGTAAATGATTTTATATATTTTAGTTTGTATTATTTTTTCCAAGTATTTATTAACTAAATTAACTTAGCTAGCAGCTGTTATTTTCGAAATGAAAATCGTGTAGTAGCCTAAATCTTGAGAGAACAAAATAATGCGCGACTAAAATTTGCCTTATCGTGGCAGCAAGTTGTGCGTGCTAGACAGCAGTTGTTTCCTTTCCGGACGCCTTCCTTTGTCTACAGGGTAAACAGTCAGCGTTAATGCGATAGCGCAAATAGTCTCTTCGATCTTGTTGTCATTTTTAAATTATTTATATAATTACATTCCAAATTTAATTATATATAATTGTATCTACCCCACATTGACAAGCGTTTTAGTCACGGGCTGAAGTTTACAATAGCGGCTCTTGGGCATTTTAGTCACAGGTTAAAGTTTAGTTTACTATAAATTGCAAAGTTAGTTAAATGTTTAATTGGATATGGCCCACTTTTCAAATCAGATTATTTTAGGTAAATATTAGATTATTTTAGGTAAATTTTAGATTATTAACTTTTTTATAAAATACAATTAATTTTTTTTTTAATTATTATGATTTTAGTTAAATATTTTGAATAAATTTGTTTTACCACAATAAAATATACTACAATTTTTATCACCTATAGGGTATTTTTTTTTAATTAAATTTCCTCGAAGGGTTAGGCCATAGGTCTATTTTAATTTTGGGTTAAAAATTATCGGTTGACCATAAAACGAAAAAAAATCACACTTTTAGGTTAAACTTATTTTCAACGTACCGTTTAATAGATATTATTAAGGGCATGAGTGGTGGTGGCAACAAAAATCCGAGTCGAAGAGGAGGATTTTTGCACCTGCACGAATGCTTTTTGTTAAAAAATATTACTTAGCATTGTGTTCTTTCGATTTTTTTCACAGGAAAAGTTAGATGCCCGAATGGTATTTGACAAGACTATTTCATGAGTAACAGTTAACAATTAAAATATAAATTGCAATTTTTGGTAACAGCTGTCAAGTTTTGCCGCGGGTAAACTCGAAAAAACTGCTGACAGGTGCTGTCACAGTTTTTTCACCTAGAAACCTGTTGTAATTCAAAATTGCGCGTTTGTAATTGGTGGAAATTAAAACGAGGGAAATAGTAAATTTTAATTTAGTTGGTTTGAAAAATTCTATTTAAAATTGATAAGTTGCTTGGAATAGAATAATGTGAAAGGTCAAGAGATATACTTTGGCGAGTTCAATAAAAGTATATTTCCACAAGAAAAGCTCTTTATAAAGGTCAAAACCGCTATGAAAGCTTTTGGCTTGCCGGATTTATCTAAAAAATATATGCATTTCCTTTACATAACGTACTACGCCATTGTAACTATTTTATTTTTGCAGCGAATATTTTGTTTTAATATTAAAAGAGTAAAATTTATTGGGAACATTGTTTTTATAATGGATCTAATTTAAATAAAACATTAAAATATTTTAACGCAAATAAAAGTACTATAAAATATAAAATGTACATTTTAGGATAACGAAATTATTTTCTGATATTCAAAATCTAATTTTAAAAAACAAATCAAAAGAAGCGGCCGTAGTTTTAAATGCGTTTTTTATTGAATTCGGAAATTGAATTACATTGAAAAATACCAAACAAGATTTAAATTATATTTGAAATGATCCATCTTAACTTGAATGCTTACGATTTTCAAGGAAATCCAGCCATAGAAAATTAACTAAATGAAAATTATTTTGAAATAAAAAGAAGTTTTAGAAAATTTACTTAAATAAAATTATTTTAAAATAAAGTTTTAGTTAATCGTGCAGTCTATTTTCAAAAATAAAACCTAGGCAATATTTTAAAATAAAGTTTTAGTTAATCGTACAGTCTATTTTCAAAAATAAAACCTAGGCAATATTTTAAAGGTAAAACTTGATACATAATGAACGATTAAGGGACAAAATATTCTCCATTGTTTTTAAACTAAATATGATTGTATCCTTAAATTTTAAGATAAATATTTATCGATCAAATATTAATATTTCTTTAAATTATCATAACTTCCCTCGTAATTAAGATAAATATATTTGTTCAAGTACTTGTCCATGCAGATTGTTTAATTGGCAAGCGTATTTACGGAAAGTAGTTTCTCATTAAACGTATTAACTGCGCCTCGGTCAGGCTGTAACTGTTTGTTACAGCCGTTTGACGGTGGTTTAATGTTACACGAACACAAATTTTACATGGGCACTCTAACCACCACTGAGGTATCATGTTTCAACCACCCTCAGGTAAATCATTAAATTGTTCAAACAAAGAGGATTAAACTGTTGTGAATTTTAATTAATTAATTCATTGGGATAAAAAATTTTAATTATGTATTATTATTATTATTATTAATTTATTTATTTTCAATTTCTGTTGAATTTTCACTGAGCAACTTCATAAACAAATTATTAGTGACAACAAATTTCATAAAAGAATGTAAAATGTGTTTTTTATATTTTAGAAATCAAGAATTTCAAAACTACATTTAAGAATGTTAAAAACACAATTAAGAATGTTTAAATTACAACTTGGAATATTAAAATAGTATAGGTGTTATGTAATAAAAAAATAAAATAATAAAAATTGTTGTTTTTGCATGGTTAAAAGTAACTATAGTTTATAAACTGATGTAATAGATATATTTATTTTATCTTGAAGCTCAATAATAAAATGTTAGTTAATGACTTTTGGCAGGGATATGACGATATGCATTAATTAAAGACAAAGGCCCATGTAGTCTTCAACTTTAATATTTTTTTACCAGACCAAAAAGTCATTCTTCCTAAAACTTGTTGTTGTTTTTATTAACACTTTTTTAAACTCTTTATTTTTTTTGCTTTACAGATTGGTCCAATGACTTAAGAATAAATTGAATGTAAGAAACATCGGAGTAAATGAAAGAATCATGTTTTCCTTATTAATTAATTAACTGTCCGCCATCTTGGATTTTGTGTTTTTATCAATTTGCGTGTTTTTTTTTGAATTTCTATATAAAAAGGTACCTAAGTAACAAATTTGTTTGTTCTTACACTAGATTTTAAGTAACTTTCACAAAAATTTAAAAACTGCGAGGAACGTAATTTACGATATTTTAATAAAATTCTTAATAATTAAAATTAAAACTGGGTATTACTAAGGTTTAAGCCATTGATAAATAATTGCGATAAAACCCAACAAAGTTTGGTATCGATTTATATATAATTACTGTAGGTGAAAGTCATGAAACAAAACGTAATAACGAAAATTTATTATAATGACTAACAAAAACCCTTTTTCAGTTTTCCAAACAATGCGTATTATTATTTTTAATGAATGAAAAATAAATAATTAAATATATTTATTAAATATTATACAAATATTTTATGTTTTAAATAAAAACGCATAAAAATGCATGCTTTTAAAGCAAAGCCATATAAACTTTATAGGTATAAAATATTTTTTTATTTAAATTAACATGAAAATACATATAAAAATAAAATAGTGTAACACGTCTAACTCAGCAGAGCAGCAACAGCAGCCCAGTAGATAAGACCTGAAGATGGTACATGAGATTGTATCGAAACGTCGTCAGACATATATACATAATATAATATAATATATATATATATATATATATATATATATATATAATGTTAAAGGTGTATACAATTTATATTTCTAGACATTCTAAATTATTACCCATGGAAAATAGTTACAAAGATGCCAAGAAATTTCAAATTATTATAAATCATCCAAAAGTTGTATGGCAAGAAAAGTTTTAGTTGTACATTATTCCTCACATATAAGATACGTATACAAAATTTTGTAATATAACGTGGTTTATAAAAAGTATTAGCAATGTAGAAATATTTCCAATGAACTTTGAATAAAGAAAAAAATATTGTGAAAATTTTAAAACATTAGATCCCAAAATATGTTTAAATTAAATAAAAATGAAAATTTTTATATCAATAACCAGGAGAAAAAAATTTTGATTTATGTAATTATTTTAATTAAAACTAACACTAATACTAACTTTTTGTATTTTCATTTAAATCTTAGATTTCTTTTTAGTTAGTCCGCCCTAGGGGTAACCATTTGTGATAAGGGCTCGTGAAAAATATAAAAAAAGAAGTTTTTTCTTCAAAATGAACTAATTTTTAACACAAAAATTAATTAATATTAAAGAAAACCATTGTTAAATCTAAGTCTTTTAGATGGTTTAAAAATAGTATGAACTTTTTAAACGAATAACAAACTTTATGATACATATAATTTAAAGTGTTAAAAAGAATTGTTAATAAAAAAATAAAAACTCAAAAGGAAGACCTTAATGACTTAAAAACTAGTTTAGCTTTTTTCGTACACTTGACATTTATTTTTTTAAATTGTATCTATTAAAATATCTATATGTTTAAATTATCCAATTTTAATTAAAAACATAAGCAAGACAATATTTTTTTTGATAATTAAAAACTAAATTTTATAAAAATATGTTTGTTAAAAACATAAAAGTTAAAAACATTAATGGCGCCACAAAAAAGTTAAATTACCCGTGAACCAGCTCATACGAAAGTTTCTAATTAATTTACATTTACGGTGTGATGTGGAAATTTTCCGCCCAGCACTTAATGAAAACTACTTCTCGCAGAGTGCAGTCTACAAGAACAATTTTCATTGTAATAAAAAGCAAATAAAATGGAATTTATGTCTCTTATTATTAGATAAACCGGCACTTTCATGTTGATTTCGTTTATAACCGGCCGCGGCGTGATGAATAGCTGAGTTTTTACATTAAGTGAAGCATGGAGTACTTAGCAGTTCAAATGAACGTAGAACTTTACGTTATTAAGTTGCCGCCACCTTTACTTTATTACGACACTGCTAATGCATAGTTTACAGGATAATTTAAACCTCCATTATTATTAGTTTTTTATTCAAAAGAACATTTTATCATACCAAGTTTGTTTAACAAGTTTTATTTATTTATTTCATACAGTATAAATTACATGTTATATTTTTTTATTTTAGACATAAATTATAGGTTCTACCAAAAATAAAATATATTTAAGTTAATGTTACAAGCTCAAACATGTTTTTTACTTGTGAGAAATATTTACCATACTATTTTATGTCCAATAACTAAATAGGTTTTCATATTTCATTTTCATCGTTAAATAGGTATAATAACAATAATATTATATTTCTTGTAATATATTATAAACAGTTGTTACGAACACGTTACGAATTAGAATAAAGTAATTTATTTTTATAACAGTGTATTTAATTACTTAAAAGATTACAGTTTGTTGTAAACTTAAAAAATGTTATGTGGACCTTGTTTAACATAAAATATGGTTATTTGGTTAAAAAATAACAAATATTTTTTTACTGTGTATACACCCTATACACCGAAAAAAATAATGTAGTTAACAATTACCTGAATGTCATTTTTGAAAATGTTGTTTCATCAAAATACCTATTGGATTAATATATATTTTGGTGTCAAAGCAATAGTCAGAGTTTGTCAAAGTTTATTTGTTCAATTGATAATATACAAATAAAAAACATAAAACACCCTGTATTTTTACCAATTTAACATTTTTACAAAAAAACGTTAAAAACACTTTTAAAAACTATAAAATTTGTAATATTTATTCATACATATCTTCTATTACTTTTAAATAAAATTATACAAAAAACTTTAACTATTACACACATTTTAAATGAATTAAAAGTTTGAACTCTTGTTTGCAATTAAATGTTTTGTATCAATAAAAAACTCTACAATTTATTTTACTCGCAACAAATCGCAATATATATTACTCCAGGATTTAAGTTCTTTTAAATTTATTGCCTCAGTTTCCCTCACAAAAAACTGATGTAAAATGCACCAACAAAATAAATTCGCCATATAAATTTTGCCACGACCGAAATTTCCATCACCTTGTCTGATGAAAATTTATTCACACACGTGGAAAACTGTTTCCATCAAGGTGCCCATAAATATTAAGGGACCCTATTAAGATTCCATTTGACCACCTGCTGTGTAGGCCGACATAACACTATAGTGTATACGCGCTTCATCATCCCCCCTCACTAAATTAATTTGGTTATATTTACTTGCTGCTCCTGCTACTGTACGTTCTCTATGGATTTATATTATAAACCTTTCGCAATGCTAGTGGGTTTCGAATTTTAATATAAAGTGTGTTGTAATCTCCAAGGATTACTTGGTTTGGGCAACGTATGGATTTTGGTTTAATGCAAAATAACATAATCGATAAATTACTGCGGAAAATTATAACCCTACACTGAAAAAAATAAGCGTTGAAACAACAACAAAAATATTGATTCAACTCTTTATGCACTTTAAATACAAGCAATGTTTTTGCACGTTTACTTAACCATCTAATTGTATTGTTTAATTGAACAACAAATAACAGTCAAATGAACAAAATGAGAATATTTGTTCTAATCTGCTAATTTAACAAGTAAATTTCTTGCAATGTCCAGGTAACCTTTTTGGCATATTCACTTAACACCAATAAAATGTTAAATTAAAATAATTTGCGCTAATGTTCCAAAACAGTTGGGTTAACATTCTGAAAATGTAAAAGTAAAATTCTATATAAAGAGAAAGATTTGAACCCTCACCTCGCCAGAGTTTTTGTTTTTAGTGCGTTCCACCTACTATAAATACCGAACACACCGAAAACAAACGGCTACCTGAGCTTATATACCTTATATCGTAAGCCAACTGTGGCGAGATGTAAGAAAACGTGATCAACACCGTCTAATGACGTGGAGTGGGTTTTCGAAGCGCCAATTTTATGAATGCAAAATTAACAAATTTTAAAGTAACATTTACAATTTGTTAAATGAGAATAAATTGAATGTTTTGGATTTAAAGAGCAACTAAACGTTAATTTAATTGTTTTTTTAGGTAATCCTAAAAATTTCAGTATTTGATTCAACCAATTCCAGCTATTAAATCAAAATAGGATAAAGATTTTAATTCAAAAAATTAGTTTATGTTAAATCAATATTTTAACTGTCAAATGAACAACTAAACTTTGACAAACTCTGCCTAATGCTTTGACACCAAAATATAGATTAATCCAATAGGTTTTTTGATGAAACAACATTTTCAAAAATGACATTTAGGCAAACGTTAACTCAACTACATTATTTTTTTCGGTGCAATAGCAAAAAAACAACAATACAGCTAATTTTAAAGCGGACGAAACAAGAAGCTGATTTATGAACGCGGAAATTTTTAGCCAGACAGTCGTCGGGATGCCGGGACATCGTGACGCCAAATTCGACGGCGCGTCGACCGTCTGGGCTTTTCCAGTCTCACGGCGTCCCACGTCTGGCCGCCTTTCAATAAACAGTAATTCAAATAGGTTCGTTCCCCCTATTCCCACTTTCTCTGTCCCTGCAACGATCGGTTCAGTCTGCATCCCACAATGGGACAAAAAAATTGATTTTTTTTAATAATTAATTGGAAACCTCTAAAAAAATTAAAAAAATTTATTGTATCTTCTTTCACTCAATACAAGATTTCCATTTCTTTAAAACTCAATTTAAGCACGCCAGTCACTACTGCAGTCGTCTTTTCTATTTCGCGTCTGGATCCATTTGTTTTCCCACTTGCAAACTTAATCTGGATTTTATTGAATTTACTGCCGGTTTACCTTCAGGGCAGTGGCGTAGCTAGCCTCGAGGGGGCTCCGTATCAAAAATCTGGTAGGGGCCCTTAAGCGGGAAAAGTCTATTTTGGGCAAACAAAAAATTTTTTAGAGTATAATGTTTCTTTAGAACACTGATTTTCCTGTAATATAAACTCAATAGAATCATTCTATTAAGTTTATATTACAGGAAAATCAGTGTTTTAAAGAAATAAATGGGATTTATTACACCTAAAATTGTTTAGGAGGTACAATTTCTATAATGGGCGAAATCCTTTGGAATGATGATCCTTGGTTAACTACAGGTCGATTTTTAATTTTTCTTATCGGTAATCCCTTGCAATCGCTATATGACATATAGCGATTGCAAGGGATGTATTACATACCTTTATTATACAGGCTACATATAAAAGTTGTTAAACTACTCAAAATAGTGTAGAATATAAATATTCTCTTATTGGCGACACTGCTGTGCAAAAATAAAAAACAAAAGTTGCAGTCCTTAAATGGTCTAATTGTATTTTTTTTTAGGACCAACATGTTAAAATGGCTATTAAGGCAATGGATATTAAGAAATAAGACAACCATATATATAAGGATAATGGGATTTGACCAGAACTCATCAATAAATTTGGCAAGTACCAATTTATTTTTTTAAATTTTTTGACTAAAATAAAAGTAGGTACCTATTTATTCGCTAATTTTTAAGTTTTTTAACTAAATTTCTTTAAACTTGTTTAGTCTAATTTTATTTATAAAATCGCCTTTGATTTTAACCTTTAGAAAATTTAAATAGTTTTTTGTTGTTTAAAATCAATATATATATAAATATATATATATATATATATATATATACAGTGTGACCCATTTGTTTGCGACTCACCCCTGTAAAATCTTTATTTAATGTGCGATTTTAACAGGATTTGTCTTAACCCTTTCAATACTGCGGGGATATATACGTCCCAAAGAAAATTAAAAAATGTCTCTACTTAATTAAGTGCGTTTAAATAAAACAGGGTCGGGACAATTTAGTATTTCTATGTCTTGACTTGGGATATCAGTAATAAAAACTTAATTTATTTAACGTCACGTGAACAATAACCAGCTGTTTTTGGCCATTGCACGCTCTAAATTGAAAAAGAACAGTCACATAACCTATTTTGTGCAGTTTTTGTGTAAATTTTGCTTGAATTTTTGTGATACTTTATGTGCATTGTACGTCACAACTCATTCCTCAAAATATACGTTGGGACAAAAACATCCCTGCAGTAATATGACAGGGGATAGTTTTATCCCATCAGTGTTTTTTGATAATAAACATTTTCAAAAATAGTAGAATTTCTTTAGTGTGGGGATAAATATATCCCAGGGCATATAACTGCAGGGATAAATCTGTCCCAGGCCTTTTTTTCAAATACCACCAAAGTTAAAAATCTGTCATTCAGTCAATTAACTATTTTTAACCTAAATATAGTTTTAACACTAAAAAAAAAGTTTTAAATTAATTTCCGAAAAGTCGTATTGAAAGGGTTAAAGTGTAGATCTTGATAAACTGTATTTTTGGAGAAAAAGACGCCATATTAGTACAAAATACAAGGCCTACTATGTAAGTTTTTTAGAGTAAATTTTTAAGAATTCATATTAGCGATTTTTTTAACATTGAACAAAATCTAAGCACGGCACTGGATTCACCACCCCTCAAAACGACCATTTACTAAATTTTATTGAAAAATTTTAAGTAGAAAAATGCACAATATTAACCACAAAAATTTATTATGTCAATTTATCCATGAAAAAAACATTGAAATAAAATAAAACTTATAGTAAAAGTACCATGATACTATTAGTTTAATTTTATTTCAATGTTTTTCATGGATAACTTGACAGAATAAAATTTTGTAGTTATTATTGTGCATTTTTCTACTTAAAATTTTTCAATAAAATTTAATGTAGGGTCGATTTTAGAGGTGGTGAATCCAATGCCGTGCTTAGATTTTGTTTAAAAAAATCACTAATATGAATTCTTAAAAATTTACTCTCAAAAACTGACATAGTAGGCCTTCTATTTTGTACAAATATGGCGTTTTCTGCTCCAAAAATACATGTTATCAAGATCTACACTTTTAAACAAATCCGGTTAAAATCGCACAATAAATAAAGATTTTACAGGAGTGAGTCGCAAACAAATAGGTCACACTGTATGATACAGTCTGTATCTATAATTTTTGTGTAAAATATTTTCAACAAAAATATCAACCATGGTTGCAAGTATAAAAAGTATACGTATAAAAATGATTCTTATTTAAGTTTTTATTTTCAAACCGTCTTTAGAAAATAACACAAATTAAATTAAATTTTTAAACCCTAATAACTCAAAATGGTGCGTAATTTTTGGGAAACTGTATAATCGAAATTAGATTATTTGAGTTTTAATAAAATAATAAATAACAAATATATCTATAATTAAAATTTGTCACCCTTAACGTAATATGTTTATCGCGCAAGTCTGACTCACCATTTTTTTGTTTTTGCTGCTTAAAAATAATTATAATCCCTACAACGTAATGAACCATTTAGTTGTAATTTGGCTTTGATACGACAAACATGCTCATTCATTACTTTGATCTACATCTACAAATTGCTAGGTACCTATGTATATACGTATTATTAGAATTCTAACGAATCTATTATCTCAATATTACTACAATTTTTTTTTATATTTAAAAAAATAAAAACATAAAAGTTGCAGCCCTTAAATCGTCTAATTGTATTTTTTTCTAGGTTCAACATGTTATAGCGTTAACCCATGGATAATAAGAAATAAGACAACCAAGACAACCAACAATAAGACAACAATAAGACAAATAAGACAAGAAATAAGACAACCAAGGATAATACGATTTAACCAGAACTCATCAAGGAATTTGGTAAGTACCTACCAATTAATTATTTTTAATTTTTTTGCCTAAAAGTTTTTATTATCGAAATTTCTTTAAATATCTTTTCGTCGGGTCAAATATTGTTTAAGTTGGAGATGGAACTAATTCTTTATTTAAAGATTAGTTCTTTTAGTTCGTTTTTGTTAAGGGTCGTAGGTCAAAATGTTGTGATTCTTTTTGTCAGGTCAATTCTTGTTTAAGTTGGAAAAGTTGGAAATGAAACTTATTCTTTACTTAAAGATTAGTTCTTTTTTGTGAAGGGGTCGTGCTTGAAAAATTAATTTTAGATATTTTTATCAGGTCAAATTGTGTTTATTGGGATATGGATATGGAACTTATTTTTTTTAAAGATCAGTTCTTTTTTTGTCAGGGGTCGTAAATCAAAACTTTTTTAGATTTCTTTTGTTAGGGCAAATCTTGTTTAAGTTGGAGATGAAACTAATTCTTTATTTAAAGATAAGTTCTTTTAGTTCGTTTTTGTTAGGGGTCGTTAGTCAAATTTTCATTAGTTTCTTTAAGTTGGATATGGAACTTATTCTTTTTTAAAGATCAGCTTTTTATGTTAGGGGTCGTAAGTCAAAACTTTTTTAAGGCAAATCTTGTTTAAGTTGGAGATTCTTTATTTAAAGATAAGTTCTTTTAGTTTATTTTTGTTATGGGTCGCAAGTTAAATTGACAAGTTGGATATGGAATTTATTTTTTTTAAAGATCAGTTCTTTTTTTTTTTTAGGGGTAGTAAATTAAAACTTTTTTAGATTCTTTTTGTTAGGGCAAATCTTGTTTAAGTTGGATATGGACCTAATTCTTTATTTATAGATAAGTTCTTTTAGTTCGTTTTTGTTAGGTCGTAAGTCAAATTGTTTGTTTCTTTAAGTTGTATATGAAACTTATTCTTTTTTTAAAGATCAGTTCTTATTCTTTTTTTTTGTTAGGGGTCGTAAGTCAAAACTTTTTTAGATTCTTTTTGTTATGGCAAATCTTGTTTAAGTTGGAGATGGAACTAATTCTTTATTTAAAGATCAGTTCTTTTAGTTCGTTTTTGTTAGGGGTCATTCAAAGATTTATTTCTATTCCTATAGATGTATAAACCTTTCAACTATCTAGCAGACTTGGTTCCTTAACTTCCTTAATAAGTTTAAGGTTGTCAAATTCTATTCTATGACCATCATCAAGTATATGTTGCCCAACACTCGATTTCTCTGTCCTATCAAATCTAGCACTTGGCCCATGCTAGATTTGGTAGTACAGAGAAATCGAATGTTGCTCAACATCCGCTCGTTTTCTCTGTGCTACAAAATCTAGCACTTGGCCAATGCTAGATTTGGTAGGACAGAGAAATCGAGTATTGCCCAACATATACTTGATGATGGTCATAGAATAGAATTTGACAACCTTAAACTTATTAAGGAAGTTAAGGGACCAAGTCTGCTAGATAGTTAAAAGGTTTATACATCTATAGGAATAGAAATAAATCTTTGAATAGCGATAACGGACCTTTACCTCAGTCTAGTTTGTTTAAATTACGATCCAGTTTCTGTTTACGGTTCAGTCAACCTTAGCTTATAATTAGTATAAATATGGTAGATTTAGCATTTAGATTCAGTAACACTTTGCTTCTGAAGATGCCAACATCGTTGGCGGAAAGTACTTTAAGCAATTTGTGTTTTGTTTTGGTGTTGGGGAATATTTCTAATATTTGTTTAGGTCAAATTTTGTTTAAGTTGAAGAAGAAACTTATTCTTTATTTAAAGATTAGTTCTTTTACTTCGTTTTTGTTAGGGGTCGTAAGTCAAATTGTCATTAGTTTTTTTTTAAGTTGAATATGGAACTTATTCTTTTTTAAAGATCAGTTCTTTTTTTATTAGGGGTCGTAAATCAAAACTTTTTTAGATTCTTTTTGTTAGAGCAAATCTTGTTTAAGTTGAAGATTAATTCTTTATTTAAAGATAAGTTCTTTTAGTTTGTTTTTGTTAGGGGTCGTAACGACTCGTAAGTCAAATTGTCATTAGTTTTTTTAAGTTGGATATGGAACTTATTTTTTTTTAAAGATCAGTTCTTTTTTTTGTTAGGGGTCGTAAATAAAAACTTTTAAGTTGGATATGGAACGTATTCTTTTTTAAAGATCAGTTCTTTTTTTTGTTAGGGGTCGTAAGCCAAAACTTTTTTAGATTCTTTTTGTTAGTTCAGTTCTTTTAGTTCCTTTTTGTTAGGGGTCGTAAGTCAAATTGTCATTAGTTTTTTAAGTTGGATATGGAACGTATTCTTTTTTAAAGATCAGTTCTTTTTTTTTGTTAGGGGTCGTAAGTCAAAACCAGTAAATTTGTTTTTGCGTGTTTTTGTTTATTTAAATACTTTATCTGTTTAAGGAAATTTTAGGTATATAATATGTATGATAAGGAGGGTGGAGGATCATAGGTAAAAATTTTGTTTAAATTCTTTTCGTCAGGTCAAATTTCAAGTTGGAGATGAAATAGTTCGCTTTTGGGTAGGTGAACATATTTTTTAAATTATTTTCGTGGTTGTAGTCTGTTTTAGATAGCGATTATCCTATGGAACCAGGCGCCCAGGAGTTTCCTATAAAACCCTCTTTTTTATTCCTTTCATTTAGATCCATTTTAGTTCAATTTCACAGTCTTCAGATTGTTGAATTAAATTAAAATGGTAGATGGATCTTGAAAATACTTTTTGGATTTTGTCTCGGAACATCGGTAATCCGTGCCAACCCGTTTTTAACGTGGAGCATGTTGTTGCGCACCGGCGCTAATCTATTTGTAACTTTATTATCTGTCGTTTTCCTTTTCTACCCTTCCTATTACCCTAATTCCTTCATTTGGACCTGACATGGACATCTTGGACTTCTTGGAACTTCAGGGTGCGAGTGAATCTTATATGCGAGTATGTATACAACCAGTAAATTTGTTTTTTGCGTGTTTTTGTTTATTTAAATACTTTATCTGTTTTAGGAAATTTTAGGTATACAATATGATAAGGAGGGTGGAGGATCATAGGTAAAAAATTTGTTTAAATTCTTTTCGTCAGGTCAAATTTCAAGATGGAGATGAAATAGTTCGCTTTTGGGTAGGTAAACATATTTTTTAAATTATTTTCGAGGTTGTAGTCTGTTTTAGATAGTGATTATCCTATGGAACCAGGCGCCCAGGAGTTTCCTATAAAACCCTCCTTTTTATTCCTTCCATTTAGACCCATTTTAGTTCAATTTCACAGTCTTCAGATTGTTAAATTAAATTAAAATGGTAGATGGATCTTGAAAATACTTTTTGGATTTTGTCTCGGAACATCGGTAATACGTGCCAACCCGTTTTTAACGTGGAGCATGTTGTTGCGCACCGGCGCTAATCTATTTGTAACTTTATTATCTGTCGTTTTCCTTTTCTACCCTTCCTATTACCCTAATTCCTTCATTTGGACCTGACATGGACATCTTGGACTTCTTGGAACTTCATGGTGCGAGTGAATCTTATATGCGAGTATGTATACAACCAGTAAATTTGTTTTTTGCGTGTTTTTGTTTATTTAAATACTTTATCTGTTTTAGGAAATTTTAGGTATATAATATGATAAGGAGGGTGGAGGATCATAGGTAAAAATTTTGTTTAAATTCTTTTCGTCAGGTCAAATTTCAAGTTGGAGATGAAATAGTTCGCTTTTGGGTAGGTGAACATATTTTTTAAATAATTTTCGTGGTTGTAGTCTGTTTTAGATAGTGATTATCCTATGGAACCAGGCGCCCAGGAGTTTCCTATAAAACCCTCCTAAAAATTCCTTCCATTTAGACCCATTTTAGTTTAATTTCACAGTCTTTAGATTGTTGAATTAAATTAAAATGGTAGATGGATCTTGAAAATACTTTTTGGATTTTGTCTCGGAACATCGGTAATCCGTGCCAACCCGTTTTTAACGTGGAGCATGTTGTTGCGCACCGGCGCTAATCTATTTGTAACTTTATTATCTGTCGTTTTCCTTTTCTACCCTTCCTATTACCCTAATTCCCTCATTTGGACCTGACATGGACATCTTGGACTTCTTGGAACTTCAGGGTGCGAGTGAATCTTATATGCGAGTATGTATACAACCCGTGTTTTTGTGTTGTTTATTTAAATACTTTATTTGTTTTAGGAAATTTTAGGTATATAATATGATAAGGAGGGTGGAGGGTAACTCCGCCAGGTATTTTTAACCTGCCGGTCCCAAGCCCGGATAAAGGAGGAGGGCCCTCACTCTTTTCTATTTTTTTTTAGATTGTTTCCACGGGTCAAATCTTGTTTTGGTTGTAGATGGAACTTAGGTGGTTTTGTCAGGTTGGAACTTTTTCTTTTTTAAAGATCAGTTCTTTTTTTTCCTTTTAGTATAGACTTCCCATTTAGCACCTTGTTTAGGTAGGAAATTGAACGTTTTCACATTTTAAAGATCAGTTCTTTTGGTACGAACTTAATACTATAAAGTACATAAGCCAAATCAAAATTTAGGCAGGGTTCCCAGACAGCAATATGACGTCTTAATTAAGTCTGCATAAGCTCTATTTTATAATTTGGACGCCAAATACAACATCAGAAAGAAGTTTTTAAGAAGTTCTTAAGACTTCGAATGCGCCACCTATTGAACTAATCAAGACTTCTCAAAAAAGAACTCTTGAGGAACCCTTTTCTTTGACTTCGCAATTAAGCATTTTAAAGAGTCCTACTGTATAAACTTATAAAAAGACTTCTTTAGATTTTCCCGTTTTGGATACAGAAGTAGGTACTACTAGGGTACTGATGAAAAAATTACATACTGGATCGTTGCTTATTTTGACATGTCATGTTTTTTTTATTAATTTTATTAATTTGTTAAATTGATTTTAATAAAATCATTTTAATAATTTGTTCGTATTCGCTTATTTTAGGAATTGCGATTACTTCGTCTCACTTTTGTTTAAATTCAAGCGTGCTCTTCACCGGCACCGATAGACGGCCTGTTTCGCTCTTTTGGAGCTCGTCAGTATCGGGTAGGAGGTAACTTTGCACACCCAGTTTTGTAATTTTTATTTTTGAAACTCGGCCCTATGTAATATTATAACATAGTTATTATGAAAGAGCAACTCAAATTTTGGTATACAATACCTATTTAATGTTTAAAGGTGAGCTAAAGCCACCCGTGTTTACGGTACACTGAGAGAAAAAAATGGTTTTTATTACCAAATCTGCATTTTTATAACCAAATGCTTTATTCAGTATTTGACTTACAAACGGCTGCGTTATTAAAAACAAATGATTAGCTTCAAGAAATTTGGTCATATTTACTTAATAATTTGTTTTTGGTTATTAAAACCAAACCAATTAGTCGTAATAAATAAGTTATTTATTTATAAGAATCAAATTTTTATTTAAAAAAAATATATTTATTTATAAAAAACAAATGATCTTTTTTTGTTAACAAATCGTTTTGTTTTAAAATATAAGTAATATACAGGGTATTTTAGACTTGTGGTGCCAAAAGCTCAGGGGAGATTCCTCTCAAGTATGAAAAAAAGTTTTTATGAACATGTGTCCGAAAATGATTCGTTTCCGAGATACAGGGTGTTTGTTTTTTTTTTAATTGAGTTTTTTATTTATAGCTTAAAAACACTTTTTTATACATTATTATGATTATTTTTGTAACAAAAAAGTATCAAATTTAAACTTATTTTTTAAATAAAACACCCTGTATCTCGGTAACGAAGCATTTTCGGACACTTGTTCATAGGAACTTTTTTTTCATATTTTGATGAGAGGAATCTCCTCCGAGCTTTTGGCACCACAAGTCTAAAACACCCTGTATTATTAATACAAAACATGTATTTTTATAATTTAGCGTTTTTATAAAAATTAGGGTTTTCTATATTAAATAACACTCGGCCATTGATAACAATACATTTTATTTTAATAAAAAATAAAAAACATTTTCCTTAAAAAACATGTTTGCAAACAAAAACTTAACTCTGTTAAATTATTTTCAATCAAAAATGTATCCATATTTACCTAATTTAGGTATAAACTATACAGCACGTCCGGACGCGTCCACTCCCTTTGCACAAACTAACACAATGGCCGAACTAAAGCATCTACGGCGAATAATCAACGTGTTTTTATCCTGCATTTGTTTTTTATAAGCAAGCAACAACTCGATTTATTCATACAAACTCTATTTGAAAATGGTTTGTTATTATTAAACTATATTTGTTTTTTATAACCAAATACAGTGAACCAAATCATTTTTTCAAAATAAACTTAAGTAATTCTAAATATAGTTACTAAGAAGTGCTGATTTGGTATATAGAAGAATTATTTATTATATTTTACCAAATATATTAAAACAAATCATTTTTTAACTATACCCAGACTATTTCTCTCGGTGTACAGGCAAATTTTAAAATTTGGTCTGGTTTTAGACATTTACCGCGGTAGCTACGCCCCTGCTTCAGGGTATACTAGCGTATGCGAACGTACTAAGGCTCGTCTTTGTTTGCATTGATGCACGGCGCACCTCACCAAGTGAACATGTTCTTTCCCAATTTGGATGCTAATAAAGACCTTATTTACGTATATACGTGGATCCCCCAACACAGCTCTTATATCCAAACGTATTACGAGTTTATTCCTGTTGGAAATATTGTTACATTTCAGATTCGTAAGCTAACACATTTCCAGATGTAGGATTATTCTGTTATAGACACCTTTGTGAAAAATATTGCAAACCCATTTTGTAAAATATAAAAAGGATTAGTCTTCTTATAAAATTAGTATGCGCGTGTGTTTTGGGACGCTAATAAGTTTGAAGTTTATTTTACAAAAAAACTAAATGATGAATTTAATATAAATTTTTTAAAACCCCTTTTAATTTTGACTAAAATTGAATACATGATGTTATATGTTTTGACAATAACAAATTTAAGGTCAATTTTACAAAGAAAACATTTTTTTTAGCAATTTTAAAATTGTCATTTCAAATTTTGTGCCCCAAGTTAAGAAAGACAGTTTTAAAACTAAATTTTGACACTATAATAAGAAATCAACAACATTTTTTATTTCACCAATTTGATTTTTAATATTTTTTCTGTACTCTACCAAGTAAACTAAAGAGTTTATCCGTCATTTTTTTACACCCTGTATACGCAGTTTTCCAGAGTAAAATTTAAGACTATCCATTTATGGGTACTTCACCAGAAATGCTTTATCGGCAAATACTAGTTTTTAATGATCGGCATCAAGAAACTATTTAATAATTTTGTATTTTTGTATTGAGATAATAAAATAATTTTCTCATTTTAGTATTTTGACAATTGTATGGCAACTGTCAACTAACTTAAAGCTAACTTCAGCCCGTGACTAAAACGCCATAACCTGTTAATGTGTATCTTTAAAAACATGGAAACATCGTAACTTCATACTTTAAATATTACTTTATCTTTATTGCGCGCAATTATAAAACTAAATTTAAAAATACCTATAAGTTTACCAAATTATATTAATAGGTAATGAACTAGGTAGTTTTAAATTGTATTTAAGTTTTTAATATAACCGTATCTTAAAATTGTTGTATACAACAACATATATGTGTTGAGTGAAGTAGAGTTGATTTCCCTTTTTTGAGACACCCTGTATAAAATAAATAAATAAATCTTTTCAAATATAAAATAAAACAAAAAATGTATGTATAAAATCTAATGTGGAACTTGGATTTTATAACTAAACTTACTACAGTTTAACCTTTTGGGATTTTTTCACCCCATTTTATATTCGTAGGTAAACAAATTTTAAGTTGTCGAAGACTTTCTATTGTAAAACTTTTCTATAAAATATTAAATAAAGGCAAGGTAGTTAAATCATTTCAAAACATTTTCATGTTTTCCTAATTTTCATGCACCCTGTACAATGAATCTTTTTTTGCTATGCGAAAATCGTTTTTTTTTTAGATTATTTAGATTAATTTATTTACGTAAAATATGTAACAAAACTGTTTCTCATCTAAATGTACATCAAGAGGCATACTCCACTATAAGCTTGCGGTTTTTATGCTAACTGTTAAAAAATATATATAGTCTAATTATATATATTAAAATATCTGCTTTGATGACAAAATAAGACCTTAATTTTATAAAAAACATTCATGGTATATAGTGGAATTGAATAGAAGCTGAGAAATAGTCTCTTCTTAAATGTTATTAGATATATCGCTTCTTTGTATCCTTGATACAATTTTACAAAAATATCTTTTCAACTAAACAAATAATCACAAGGGGCTAGAAATAACGATTTTAATAAATATAAAGAGCAAAACTCAGTGCAGCCAAGAGTAATCCAATACAAATATTTTTACTTTTTTCTTAATAAGTTTAGATTTTGTACGCACAATCCCAAAAAAAAACAAGCCTCATAATATTTATTAGCTATATAAAAGCGACTTTTTTAATATACATAATATGTAGTTCTTTAAATATTTCTCTTTACATGATAAAAGATGACTGTTTATTTTTTTTATGTAATATTTAAGATTAAAGTAACAACAGCTTGCCCTGTAAATATTTAGGGTATATGAGGGTTATTTGCTCCACCGTGCGTCGCACATTAATTATCTAAATACAATGCAAGTGTAAAATCTGTCAACGTCATTACTAACGTTGTTTAAAAACTTGAAGTATGAATTGTTAAAAATGACGAATGCGCAGGGATTAATGTATAGGTTGTGTTTAAAACAATATTTGACAAAATATTTAAATGTAAAATAAATGTATTTACATAAACTAAAGAAATAATATTGTGTATAATTTATTATGGGCTATAATTATTATAATATAATATTATTATAATGATATTTACTTTACAGAAATTAATTTATTCAAACTAATTTTAATTCTGTTATAAATAATGATAAATGTTATCCCTGTATCCCTATATATTATATTTAATTAAAATATATTAATTTAGGTGGAAATAAATATTTATAATGAAAATCATGTATAATTTATGTATATAAATTAATAATTAATTGACTATAAATAAAGAGTAAAATTTTTAATAAAATTAGAAGTAATTTGATTAGTATATTTTACATACAATTTTTATTTAAATGGTTTATAAATATTATATTTGTCCATTTAACGAAATTTAATAAATCGATCAATACTGGTAAATTTATAAATACATTTATAATATATTTATAAATATAATAATATAAAAATATCATAGCAAATTTGGAAATAAAAGTAATCGTTTTTAAAATCGTATACTTCTAAACTCTAATGTTCATGGATAGTTTAAAGTTAATGAATTTTTAATATAACACGTGATTGTAAACAAGATTGTTAAAATTAGACTATACCTTTTGAGAAGTTCTAATCCAAAAGTAAAAAAAAACGTTTTGTTACATCACAACAACATTTTTTTCCGCAAATCTAATTGTAAGGAAAGATTTAAAGAAGAAGAGAAAGGACAAAATTGAACAAAAACTGATTTTAAAGAGGAAAAGCAGTACTATTATAAATGATGACGAGAAAAAATACCCTGTAATGTTGTGTATTAAAAAACTGCGATATTAAATTCGAAGACCTGCTAAATTATTTTCTTATTCACAAAATCATGAGTAATAATCGTTAGGTTTCAGTTTTTTTTATATTTATTTTTATTCAAATTAAAAAATGCGAAACAAAAAATTTAAAATTCGTCTCCGCTATTTAAATTCCCTCTGGCTCATTAACAAAATTTAATTAGGTCTGACAATTTCATTGTCCCGATTTTACAAAAGCCAATTGCAAAACCTAATAGGATACAGTTTAAGCATGGAATAGTCAATTATCTTTTAATCTATTTATTTCGAATGGTTAATGAATAGTTCAATGTCCAATTTCATTAGTTAGTTATATCGATTCCTAATAAATAAAATTTGTCGTTTTTTTGATACATTTTTTGATCCTCGCTCGTGTGTGCAATGTCGCTGTATTCAGCCACATGGCTACCCGGCACTGATAAGGTCCAACAGTATGTCTGTCGGTATGTGGAAGCACACTTGAAGCAAAGTCACGGAGGTAAAAGGCCAGCTCACGATTTTCGTCCCCAAAAAATGTATTGTTCGACACTCAATAATCACTGTTTTGTAAATTCAGGATTTAAAATTCTGCCGTATGATAGTAGTTTTGGAAAACAAGTTTTTTGACAAAAAAAGCATTTTTAGTAACATTTTCCTTTAAAATGCAATGTATACCCAATGCAACTAAAATTTACCAAATTCTTTTCATGATCTGCTTTTAATTTCAAAGTTAGTCACGGTAATATCCATCAAATATATTATGCTGGTTGTCAATTACCCAACTCAATTACATGGTATCCTGACACAACGTTCATTTGATCCCCTTCCGGTATTCCAATTACTGATTAATTATTTATTGTTAATTCCACTTAATTCTATATTTATTTACTGTCAGGTCTATATGAGTTTAATTATCGGTTTACTGTACTCTTGACTTATAATTAAATATTAACGTATTGGTTTATTGTATACTTTACTTAAAACACTATAGGTAAATTTTTAAGTTTTGATATATCACAGTGCTCGTTTTAGCTGTATCAGATAAAAATTCAAAATATTTAATTTATCGATTTTTGATTAATAAGTAGCATTTCAAATATTACAAAAGATCCAGATTTTTTTAACTTGCCCACCCAATTTTAATGTATTTTTTCAAAAGCATGTATGTAGAAAAATATAATAAATATTCAAAACCTCAGTACCTTGGCGTGTCACAACTCCTAAATCAAATATTTGAGTGATTTTATTTTAAAATATATTCAATTTATCTTAAATTTTTCAATTTCCCTACAAACTATTAACACATTAAATAATGTATTTTTCATATTTTATCATAGATTCGAATAAAAGCAATTTTTAAAAAAATTTTAATCTTTGTACTCACTTTTACCCGTCAGTTCTGTGTCCAATGTTAAAATTCAAAATTCCTGCGAAATATTGAAGTTTAAACATCAAGTCCTCGTTTTAACTCAAGTGTTGAAAAAAAATTACCTACAGAGTCCGCCCTTTGCACGACAGTCATCTTGAAAACAATGCAAGCGGCGAAGTTGTGGTGAATGCACGTATAGTTCCAAAATTTCAGTACTGTGGTGAGTAGTTATTTTCTTACGTATATATATTTCATTGTAATTTATATAAGGCTATATGTGATTTGTTGATAAGTAGCATCCACTAATAAAAAATATCAGTAAAATACTTAATTCCGAATTATAATCTCAAATTTGTATCCCATTCATCAGTACCGTGTCGTCAGTTACATGTTCGATGTTTCGGTTATCTTTTTTCGCAAACTTCAATTTAAATTCTGCTTGCGCAGAACTTGTTTATTTAATATTAGAAACTCATATAAATTTGCTGTGGGTCCCATATCTAATAATTGAGATATAGGTATACCCAAAATCCACCAGCCGCCACTGATGTGTGGTATTATTTGATTTTAATATATTTAATGTATAATATGCTCAAAATTGCAATAAATCTTATATTTTCCAATATATTATGTATTTAATTAGTACCCTGGTATACTCGTCACTTCCCTTGCATTCAAATTTAGAAAACACAGATATTTCAGAAACTGTTTGAAAAAGTGACTGGCCCGATCTGAAACAGTATATTTATTATATTATCTATGTTCTCATAACAAAATACTGTTTAATTTTCTTCGAAAACTATATAAACAAAATGAGGTCAAAAGTTGCCCAACTTTTGTAGAATCACTAGAGTGTCTCAAAAAAAACCGACTATTTTTTTTCCAAAGAACATTAAAAATTCGTCAGAGTATCTCTAGAAAATGACCCTGTGAAAGTAAGAGCTCTTAATATTAATATTTAAGATGTGGCGTTTTGTAATTTTCTATTTCCCATTTAAATAACATGGGAAATTTTTTATTTTCAAATTCGGAATTTGTAACGTGATAACAAGCTACTTTATAAGTATGACGAAATTATAGGAAATTTAATGCTCTACAAAAAAGGTCTGATTGACTTTTTGCGAAAGCCAAGCCGTTTCAAAGATATCGAGCCTCAAACTTCAGAATGTTTAAAATTATGCTTTTTTTTCTTAAATACAAAAAAAATCAATTTATATGTATTTAAGGACCCAAAATTATTAACTTGAGAATAAATATATGCATATATTTGATGAAATCCAGATCTTAAATTCTTAATAATTTGATAAATGATAAGTTTTATTGATTTTTAGCAAAAAAATATTCACTTACCTAAAAAAATTTGGTAGAAGTTTACTATATAATTTATTTACATTTTGTATTAATAATATATTTACTGTTTATATAGTCATGTTAATAGTCCATTTCACTTTATATCAATTTTCTTCTGTTATCTCCTGATTTAAGCAAATAAGTAATTCAAATTTCGTTAAGGTTGATCATACAATTATTTTTGCGCCATCTACCTGTAAAAAAGCATAATTTTAAACATTCTGAAGTTTGAGGCTCGATATCTTTGAAACGGCTTGACTTACGCAAAAGGTCAATCAGACCTTTTTTGTAGAGCATTAAATTTCCCATCGTCATACTTATAAAGTAGCTCGTTATCACGTTACAAAATTCCAAATTTG
This sequence comes from Brassicogethes aeneus, assembly GCA_921294245.1. Classification (NCBI taxonomy): domain Eukaryota; kingdom Metazoa; phylum Arthropoda; class Insecta; order Coleoptera; family Nitidulidae; genus Brassicogethes; species Brassicogethes aeneus. Next base: position 1,065,827 of record OV121138.1, on the reverse strand, counting down.
AAAATAAAATTTTCCCATGTTATTTAAATGGGAAATAGAAAATTACAAAACGCCACATCTAAATATTGATATTAAGAGCTCTTACTTTCACAGGGTCATTTTCTAGAGATACTCTGACGAATTTTCAATGTTCTTTGGAAAAAAAAATAGTCGGTTTTTTTAGACACTCTAAGAATCACCCATATATAAAATAAATAATAATAAATATAAATGTGCCAGACAAATTTGAAGTGTTTGATATTCTCTTTTGTAGCGAGCCTACGCACTCTGATATGTGAAACTTGAACAGCACGAATACTTTCTTTGATATCTTCTTGAATGTCCATCAGGTTTTTTTAACGAATTTTACAAATAAACCATTACCAATAGCTACCAAAGCCAGTTTTCTCGATAAAAGCATGGGTTTTGCTAGCTTGACTTTTTATAAATTTTACCATGACATTTAAATTATAAACGTAATATAAAAAGTATACGTATACGTATACGCCGATATTACATTTAACAAATTTGGATGATTGCTACAAAAATCTTCGTTCGTTATATGCCCAGTATGTGCCTTATGTATTATTATGTTATTTTGACCTTACTGTTCTTTACTTTATCAAGGCAGTATATTGGATTGATTTATTTCCATCATTCTTTTACTTACACAGCCCTTTTTATTTAATGACGTAACTTCTGCGCCTTCATGGTTTCCTGATACCTTTAAAACCTGCCTAGGAAATTTTAATACAAAATTTGAAGTAAAATATTTCTAAAAAAGCTATTTCCAAATTTTGAATCTATTTCTTGATTTTCTCTTTCTCTTTCTCTTTCTCTTTCTCTTCTCTTCTCTTTCTCTCTTCTCTTTCTCTTTCTCTTTCTCTTTCTATTTCTCTTTCTCTTTTATTTTCTCTTTCTCTTTCTCTTTCTCTTTCTCTTTCTCTTTATCTTTATCTTTATCTTTATCTTTCTCTTTCTCTTTCTCTTTCTCTTTCTCTTTCCTCTTTCTCTTTCTCTTTCTCTTTCTCTTTCTCTTTCTCTTTCTCTTTCTCTTTCTCTTTCTCTTTCTCTTTCTTCTCTTTCTCTTTCTCTTTCTCTTTCTCTTTCTCTTTCTCTTTCTCTTTCTCTTTCTCTTTCTCTTTCTCTTTCTCTTTCTCTTCCTCTTCCTCTTCCTCTTCCTCTTCCTCTTCCTCTTCTCTTCCTCTTCCTCTTCCTCTTCCTCTTCCTCTTCCTCTTCCTCTTTCTCTTTCTCTTTCTCTTTCTCTTTCTCTTTCTCTTTCTCTTTCTCTTTTTCTTTTTCTTTCTCTTTCTCTTTCTCTTTCTCTTTCTACGTTTTAAAGGCCACTTAAATCACAGAACCATTTTTTTAGTTGGGCCATAAGTAAACTAACATTTTCTATCGGAAGTGATTAACCAATCAGAGCCCTGCATTTTTGTCGCAATTAAAATGCTTTAATTAAATATTAGTTTTTGTATATAATGGTATATAAATTTGTAAAAGTTGTAAAATCACTGGAATTGCTGTATTTTACAAATAAAAACGATCATAAAAAATGTAAGGGTTAATAATGAACATATACACGACATTTTCATTGAACACTGTTTTTAAATTCGCCTATTAACGTTTCACATCCTATTGGCAGGATATTTTACTAGACTTTTATCCTTTTTTTATTTCGTCCCGATTAAAATCCGTTTCATAATATTTGATCCCAGTATAATTCTCGTTTTGTATGAAAATGTTTTTTTTCAATATTAAATGGCCCATGCGAAATTAATTACGTAGGTAGTCGTAAAAATTCGATTTAAACGGAATGCGAAAATTTAAATTTTTGATTTGTATACCTGCATTTCGTTGGGATTATTCGGAATTTATTGAATTATTTAAATTAATTTTTTGGTGGTTGATGGTTTTTTGAAATTTAAATAAATGGCAAATAAGGTTTTACCTTAATAATTTTTTTGTGTTTTTCATAAAATAACTCAATTGATCTTTTGTGGTTAAAATTCAGTATAAAATTTTAGACCCCTTAAAACTTACCATGGATAAAAATTAAAGGAAATATTTTCCTTCCTGAGCGAATAATGAAATTTATTGATGGAACAAAGATATAAACGCAACCGGATAAAAGGGACCATTTTAGGGAATTTATTTTATTTTTATTGCATACTTGGTTTTATGTACAGTACGAGGGTCAAACCTTTTTTTGTGGTCAATTCAATGGACTGCTGTGTATAAGGAACACAAAGTCCTGTATTACGCGTACGCCCATGTGAACTAAACAGCTGATAGTAATATAATTAATGTACAGAAAAACAGGAGAAGAAAAGACTTAAATGGTTGTTGTTTATTACGGGATATGTATCTAGGTAATAACAACATATTTTTACAAAATTACTTATATTATATTTAAGAGAAAAATCTAGCCATCCTTGTTTAACTTTATATTGTCTGTTAAAATTAAAAAGCGTATTTCCCAAATTTTAAACATAACATATTTCTTTGACAGTTCAAACCTTTTCCTTTCTTATAAAATTAAAATTAAAAGCGTATTTTGGTATACAGTTCTTAAAATTATGTTGCGTTATCTTTAACACTGCTTTTAAATCTAATAGTTTTTAAAGTGAACTAAACTATGATTTTAAAACTAAAGACAAGAATTGTTTAAGTAATTATAGACCTATTTTCATTTTGAATAGTTTGGCAAAGTTATTTTGTGTGAGTATATTATAAATAATTTTAAGAATTTTTTTCTCCGAAACAACATGGGTAGATCAAAAGTCACCAAGCTATCCACATTTACAGACTTTGCTACAAGGACAATTAATAGTAATAATAATAGATTGTGCAATGAAATCATATCTAAATGTTAAGTTAAGGTTGGTAAATGTCTTTTGACTAGGATTATGATTGCCTTCTCTAAATAATTTTTAATTATGTTTAACCTGTACACAGTAAAAAAATTTTGCCCGTGTAAATTTAGTGGTAAAAATATTAGAGTTGATTTGTAAGTGTAAAAGTTACACAACAAAATACACTAGGTAGCATTTAGTGCTTATTAACTTTATTAAACACATTTAAAGAATATGAACATTATTCATTGGTCCATTCACACTATTTATTATTAAAATAAATGTAGAAAAACTTAATGTGAGTGTTTATTACCCCTTAATGTGTTAAATAGTGACAAAATGTACTCTACAGTGCATGCCAATTTCTTTGTCTGTTTTGATGTTACTAAGAGCTCTTCTTTCTTTACACTACTAGGGCACATTGTATCACAATTAAAGTTAAATTACACCAATAGTGACAAAATAGACTGAAAAAACTGGTAATGCGTTTTAAAATATTTGGTCGGTACCTATATACCTACGCAGTGCATATCCGGAGATACCACGGTGAATCCATAAAAGGGCATTCTTATTTTTTGGTAGGTATTATACTTCCTTTTTCTTTAATAAATACCAATATGTTAAAAGGATGTCCATACCCGACCTATATTATATATCAATAATTTACAGCAGTAGGTCGGGTACTTGTAACATTAATAATATAAATACATACACACTTGATTTACTTTTTATTTTTAAGCCTAATGGTTGTTATATTAACCTATACCTACATTTTTATTAATATTATGGAAAATTTGTACACGTATGGTAAATCCCCGACATACAGCCGCCTGACGCCTCTCTACCAATGGGATCACCCGTTCTTTATAACAGAAAAATGATTACTGATGAATTCTCAAGATAATTCATTGCTTACAAGTTGACAGCCAGTAAAAAAATTGCATTGATCTAAAACTTTTACGTTTTAAGGAAACATTTTGCTTAAGCCAGCCATACTACCCAAATATAAAATTATATTTTAAAAGGCACCGATTTTGATAATTGTCATAGATTTTTGTTCCAAAATAAATGTTTCTCTTTATTTACCTTTTCGTTTTATTCACTACCACCAATAGGTTTTACTCAAATAATAGTGTAAATTTACACTAAAAGAGTAAAAGTACCTTTTTAAATTAGAACTTTTCCAAAGTAGTGTTAATTTACACTGAACAAAAGTGGATTTTACCCAGGAAGTGTAGAAGTACACAATTTTAGGTAAATTAACACTTTTTAATACAGTGTAAAATTACTTTATCCTTAGTGCTATAGTGTTAAATTATACTTGCTTACTTGAGGAAAATTAAACTATAAATTAACTCTAATTGTAGTGTTATAAAACAACACTATTTAGTGTAGACCTGTGTGAACTCTAATTAGTGTTGCTTAGAGTTGATTTTTTTTTTACTTGGTAAATATAAATCTTTTCGAAAAAACTGTTTTTTTACTTGAAGACTAGGTATATTTAAATCTGATATGCCTTTTTGTAATGGTCCAATAAACCAAAATAAAAAATTTGATGCCTCGAAATATTTTTAAATTTTAGACATGAAAAAATGTGTTCTTTGTTTTATTTTAGTCGTAAATGTGTACGAAAAAGATTGACGGATTTAAATGAAAACATCCATTTGTAAAGGGCGGCAAATTTTATTTCGCAGGACCGGCAGCATAACAGCTAGGGGCGGAAAAGATATATTAAATTTGTATACTTTATACTACAAAATTTGTAGTACAAATAGAACAAAACATCGTTTTGATGTTGTGTATGTAACCGGTTTGTTAATTTACAGCAGTAATGATTTTAAAAGATACGTTTGGATAAAATAAGTCCATTTATTTTCATCATAAAACTTAATTAAAGTTTATCCTTATTATAAATTTATTATTTACGTTATCTTAATTTTAAGACAAGATGTTTGTATTCGTTTATTGTAAACATTTTACTTAGACACAGTTGTGACCTATTTTGACCTCATATTTCGACAGTTGCTGTATAGTCCATTAGTTATGGGACACCCTGTATACTACTATAATAACCCTGTAGACTACAGACTTCTTAATACTACTATACGTTTATAATTATTATCAACTACAAGTTTTTACCACTTGTAAGTATTTTCAGGAATCCTACCGACGAATAAATTTAAGATTATTCGGGTCATCTTGTATATATTTTAATTAATAATCTATTAGTGAATAATTAAGTTATTATTTGATAACAATTTATATATCCCAATTAGAATGCTAGATTTTGTTAACTTTTCTGTCATAATATTGTTTTTATTTATTAATTAGTAAATAAATTTTTGTAATTAAAAACTTCATTAGAATTTAAGACTAGGTTTTTGATATAAATTACAGACGTAAATATTATAACTTATAACAGAAGAATTATAAATATATGACAAGAACTGCATAGGTAGGTAAACAAAGTTTTCTCAGCAATCATTTAAAAAACAAACAAATTTTTAGGTTAGAATCATAGTAAACGCTCACCCACCTGATTTCTCACGTTAATCACCAACTGAGTGTCACTAAAACCGACCACAACACTTAAAAACAGCACAAAAGCGTACGTAAAACGTCCAAAACTGTTTGTATACGGCATCATGCGTATTTTATCGTAAATTTCGACAACATGAACTCGTACACCATCTCGTTGAAGCCCCGATATTGCAATGCGGCCTTCAATAGGCAACACGCTTACCAATTATAATAGTGGCAACCGCGCTTGCGCCGAGACCATGTGGAAATCGATTCGGTCGCGTTCGAGACACTTCGGCTGATTTGAAACACCTAGGTGCTATTTATTAAGGAATTTTTTTAATTTATGGTATAAGGAAACGTAAAAATGAGTGTTGTGAAGGGTTTTTTTCTTTTTGTTTTAAGTGGAGTAAGAAGTATTGTTAATGGCGTGTAAGTAAGTTTCTTTGTGTTTATTTTTGTAATAACATTAATTTGCAGTTGCTACTTCAGTCATTTTTAAAAGAATAAATAAATAAAATAGTAAACTGTAATAAAAAAAAATAAACACAAACAATAATTATTATTTTATTATAATATTAGCTAAAATAAGTCACGAAATAAATTTTTAATTATCATTTTTAATTTTATTTTTTTGTTTTTTGTTTTTTGTTTGTTTGTTTGTTTGTTTGTTTGTTTGTTTGTTTGTTTGTTTGTTTGTTTGTTTGTTTGTTTGTTTGTTTGTTTGTAACATTAATTTGCAGTTGCTACTTCAGTCATTTTTAAAAGAATTAATAAATAAAATAATAAACTGTAACAAAAAAAATAAACACAAACAATAATTATTATTTTATTATATTAGCTAAAATAAGTCACGAAATAAATTTTTAATTATCATTTTTAATTTTATTTTTTTGTTTTTTGTTTGTTTGTTTGTTTGTTTGTTTGTTTGTTTGTTTGTTTGTTTGTTTGTTTGTTTGTTTGTTTGTTTGTTTGTTTGTTTGTTTGTTTGTTTGTTTGTTTGTTTGTTTGTTTGTTTGTTTGTTTGTTTGTTTGTTTGTTTGTTTGTTTGTTTGTTTGTTTGTTTGTTTGTTTGTTTGTTTGTTTGTTTGTTTGTTTGTTTGTTTGTTTGTTTGTTTGTTTGTTTGTTTGTTTGTTTGTTTGTTTGTTTGTTTGTTTGTTTGTTTGTTTGTTTGTTTGTTTGTTTGTTTGTTTGTTTGTTTGTTTGTTTGTTTGTTTGTTTGTTTGTTTGTTTGTTTTTTTGTTTGTTTGTTTGTTTGTTTGTTTGTTTGTTTGTTTGTTTGTTTGTTTGTTTGTTTGTTTGTTTGTTTGTTTGTTTGTTTGCATTATCTTCTTAAACCAATTACAAGATGAGATTTTAAAAATTAAAACTAAATACATCACATAATAGTATATTATGTATCAAGTTTTATAAACGCCATTTTGGTTACGAGTTTAATTAAGCACGAGCGAAGCTTGCGAGCGAGTGTTTAATAAAAACAAGTGTCTAGAGAAGTTTATAAACGAGTTGCATACTACACTTTATCTACGACGAACACAAAACAGAATTTAAAGCCACTTTATTTGTTAAAATTTTGACATCTGTCAACTGTCACCCAAATTTAACCTCACTTTTTCCCAATTTATAATAAAGCTAACTTCAGCCCGTGACGTAAAATGTCGAAAAGCCACTGTTGTTAACTTCAGCCCGTCAATAAAACGCCATAAAGTTACAGCTCGTCAAGGTAGGAGTAGATAAAAATACTTAAAACTACGACCCACACCAAATTTATGAGTTTATAATGACATTAATAATGACATTAAATAAACAAGTTCTGCGCAAGCTGAAATAAATTGAAGTTTGCGAAAAAAGATAACTTTAAAATTTCCTTTTAAAATAATGAGACACGTATTTTTTTGTTTGGCGAAAAAAAATTTTTGTTGTTGATTTTTGTCGATTTATTTTTTGCGGTAAAAATCGATTTTTTCCATTGACCAAAAAGCTAAATCAAGATGGCACCAAGATCGCACCTATGTACTAAATCTTCCCCACCCAAACCAATGATTTGATTTTAAACAAAATAATTTACCAAGTTTTTTCACTTAAAACGATTATACCACAACGAACTTTAAATTCCAATCTTACTTGTTTGTCATTACACATAAAACTTACTTTAAAAATAAAATTTATTTAGCAGCACGCGATCGTTAGGGAAAAAATAGAATTTAAAAAAAAATCTTCTTAACAAAAAGTTTTAGTTAACAGTCCCTAAGCCAAAATGCATGTATTTATTTAACCTAGAATTAATATCCTTTATTTAACATTTTTTACTAATTTTAAATGGTATTACCGAATTATTAATGTTTCTGTGTAAAGAAAAAATTGGCAAAAGCAAAATCAATATTGCATGGCATAGCAAGCATTGATTAATTATTTGTGTAAATGTATGTTTATGGTAATTTTGAATTTTCGTTTTACCTACTAACAATAATTTATTATTTTATAGTTATTTCGTCTACCGCAGTATAATTGCTTTAAATACTGGTACCTACAGCTATTCATAACTACATAGATTAAGATAAATTACAGATCGCGAATGGGAACAAAATGTCATTAAAAGTTAAAAAGATGTCTAAACTTGTGTTTTCTATGATACCTTTTCCAAAATTAAGATTAATGATCGGTCCCTAATGGTTATTTATGGTTAAAGTTTAAATTTTATATTAGGGAAAAGTTTTGTGAAATGAACAACAAAATTGGGGAGTATGCAGTATAATTTATGTCATAAGGCTAAAGAGTGAATCTTTTTGTGCTGAGCCTAAAATTTGAATGCTGACAATACAATTGAGCAAAAATAACATGTTGTATGTAATTTTTAGGTTAGATGTATCTTTTCTCTTTAAAGTTATGTTATTAATAATTATGCTTGATTGTTTGAGTTATTTATTTTTCTCTAATCACCCGACTGTAGGAAAAACGTAATTAGATGAAATTGTACTGATAAACAATTGAAAATCATCATTTATAAAAAGTTTGGTACGAAAATCCTAAAAATTTCATAAATTGTCAATGTAAACCCTTTATATCTTAACAAATATCAATCTTAGTGATTCAACTGATAAGAAAGACCTTTTTTCAAAGAATTTAGTCACTTTTGAAATATCTTCAAAAATATGAAAATTTTTCACTAAAATAAGACTTAGTAACCCGTACCATACTACAGGTGCAGATTATCGCTATGGCACAGATATAGATATTTAAAAAAAAATAATCAAAGTTTACGTGTATTTTAAATGGGAAATCTCAACGCTTTGGTAGAGTACTTTGAGTTAATATTAAGGGCTCAAATTTTCAGGAATTTTTTTTTTTACATTTTCAACAAGATTTTGAGTTGGGAGCAAAAAAATAAAAATAGTCGCACTCTAATATATATATACCGGGTGTATCTGAGAATGGGCGCACCCCTGTAACTTTTTTATTTATAAAGATAGACACATGAAATTTTGCATGGTTAATTAGGATGTAAAATGCCACTTAGAAGAGTACAAAATGAATTTTTTGAACTTCCGGTTTCGCCGGAAATGATACCAACTTTCGATGGAATGCCCTATATATTTTTACATATTTGGAATCCTGAGGAAATTCTGAGTCAGACAGCATCCTCAAATTGAAGTTTTGACGTTTCATCATCAGAAAATGTGTCATCATAAAGATCAATCTAGAGTACTTTGAACTATTTATTTTCTTCTAATGGATTCACACAATGCCTGAAAAATGAAACTTGCTTTAGAAGGTTGTTATTCGGCTATTCCTAGTAGTCTAAACTTGTCAAAATTCGGTTTTCTCAAATAGTTCAAAGCACTCTAGATTGATCTTTATGATGATGCCTTTTCTGATGAGGAAACATCGAAAAGTCAATTTGAAGATGCTGTCTGACTCAGAATTTCCTTAGGATTCCAAATATGTAAAAATATATAGGGCATTCCATTTAAAAATCAAAAGTTGATATCATTTCCGGCGAAACCGGAAGTTCAAAAAATTCATTTTGTACTCTTATAAGTGGCATTTTATATCCTAATTAGCCATGCTAAATTTCATGTGTCTATCTTTATAAATAAAAAAGTTACAGGGGTGCGCTTATTCTCAGATACACTCGGTATATATAAGAACTTATTTATTGTTTATCAATAGGTTCAACAATTAATAAGTGTATATCCATAACATTGGTACCAGTGTGTCCGATCTTAACTAGACACTCTCCCTCCTTATATGCACTAAAGAAACTATATGAATCGTTATTATCTAAATAGTCTGCGGGGTTAATTTTCTCTGCGAGGCAGTTGGCGAGCAGTTTGGCGTCCGCCAGGGCTCCTGCAGCGTCGGTCGGTCCGTCTATGCCATCTGTGCCGGCGCTAAGAAATGAAATATTTGCGGATTTTATTTGGTGGCTGTTTACCCGGAACGCGAACTCCAGGGCTAATTGCTGATTTCGGCCCCCTTTGCCGGCGCCTTTTACCACAACTGTCGGCTCGCCGGCCAGCACCCAGCACATTTTCTTGCTGAAAATAAAAACAAACAGGTTGGAGCATCGGATGGGCAATTAAGGATGTTTACGGCTTCATTACAGTTGATTTCAATTAAAAACGAAAATCTTTTTACTTTGTTGGTATTTTCATTTTAAAGTTAATTACAAATTTTTATTAAACGTTTCGAGAAACATATAATAGATATTATATTATTTTGATGAATTTTAATGCTAATTTAAATTAAATTATGAAATAAAGTTTTACAAAAATGGCGAATGCACCGGGATATTCGTAATCTTACCCTTGAGTGTATTTCGTATTTCCTCGCAACATAGGCCGAAGGTTCGACATAATTTGGATTTGGGAGGTGGTTTTACAGCATTGCATTTCTTAAGCGCTTTGCAATCGTAAACAATAAATAATACCTTATTATTGTTTTTGGTATTCAAATAATATTATGATATACAACTTTTCCAGTTGATATTTAATTGCAAATGATACTTATAGTACAGTCATCTTAGTCAAAAAAAGGGACAAACCTCGGAATCTAACGGAATAAGCTGAATTTTTGTAAAAACCTTTATTTTAGCATTACAAATGTTGTCTTAAAAGTCACATATGCCAACGTGTGAGCGGCCTTAGATATTCAAGGTCAAAGGTCGCAAAAATCAATTTTTTGAGAATATCTCCTTTTCTCTGCCTCCTATCGTATTTGCATTTATTATACAAGTTGTAGAGAATAAAATTCTCTACAAATTTTGTTTACAAAATTTTTTTATACGTCGAACCGTTTTTGAGATAGAGGGCGCAGAGTGTGGAGCGCTCAGCCATACGTACCTTTAGCGCAATATAAATCGTGAATCCCAATCTATTATACCGTTTTTTTAATTAATTATATAATAAATATTACTAAAATAAAAATTTAATACCTTATACTTATATTTATATGTCTTTTAAATCAAATATATTTTATCTTCATATATATCTTATATTTTAATTTAATTTTAATGAAGGATAATTGTATCGGAGTAGGAAAAAATGTTTTTATTTATATCAATATTATTATTATTATTAATCTTGATCTTCTTCATCCTCGTCTTCTTCAGGTTGGCCAGCAATTTCAGACTCATTCTCATCATTAACATTAATTGTCATAACTTCAAAAACTTACTTATAACGCGTTTGTACTTTGCAGATTTTTTTGCCTTTGTTGTCTCATCTGCGACTTCACCACAAAATAAGCACAATATTTTAAAATAAAACACATCATTCCCTTTTTTACAAGGTACAGTTGATGACGTTGAAGGTCCAGTCTCTTCAAGGCGACGTTTTGCTGCTGCAATTTTACTATAGTACGCTATAGCGTACAATTTTCGACACTCAATATGAAGTATTTAGGTAGTTTATGTTTATTTCTCTCAATAATTGCTTCTTTTAAAGTCTTTATACCGCGCACAGAAGTCGCAGAATCACCTTCAGAAAGTAACTTATTACAAATAAAATACAAATCAGCCCTGTTAACCTTTAAAATATTACGAATAAATATTACCTGTCACAACCCTAGACCTATACCTAGGGCCACAACTTGCTTTAAATATAGGTATACCTTACCTTTTTATTAATAGCAAGCCCACTATAGTATTTCCAGGTCTGTAATTTTAAAAGCAATATCTGGATCCAAGAGATGACCAGAGACATATCCAAGGCAAATTCATTTAATGTCTTTTCTTCTTAAAATGCATTTATCATTTATTAGAATAACATTAGAATATATTTAGAATGATTAACTTTATTATTTAATTATTTGTATGTCAAAAGTAAGTAATATTTATTGACTATTTGTTTTAAAAAAATATATAAAAATAAATATAAGGTATTAAGTTGTTATTTAAGTAATATTTAATAAATAATTAATTAAAAAAACGGTATAATAGATTGGGATTCATGATTTACCTTGTGCTAAAGGTACGTATGGCTGAGCGCTCCACACTCTGCGCCCTCTATCTCAAAAACGATTAGACGTATAAAAAAATGTTTTTAACAAAATTTGTAGAGAATTTTATTCTCTACAACTTATATAATAAATGCAAATACGATAGGAGGCAGAGAAAAGGAGATATTCTCAAAAAATTGATTTTTGCGACCTTTGACCTTGAATATCTAAGGCCGCTCACACGTTGGCATATGTGACTTTTGAGACAACATTTGCAATGCTAAAATAAAGGTTTGTACAAAAATTCAGCTTATTCCGTTAGATTCCGAGGTGAAATGCCTAGATGACTGGACTATTAGAAATTAGCCGATGTAATTCAGATATTGCAAAATAATATTCCGACAGTAACAATTGTTATTCAGAATACGTCAATTGAAATTAACAAATAATAATAATAATAATAATAATAAGTTTATTAGCTCAACGGAAAATTCAAATATTAGGACAATAATACTAATATACGAGGTGTGTTCAGAAAATATCGGAAATTTTCGTTTTTTGAAACAAATATTTATTTATTCGTCTACATTAATTTTGTCGCCTTCAAAATAGTCCCCTTTGGATATTATGCACATGTGCCAGCTCTCCTTCCAATACTCGAAACACTTCTAAAACTCGATCTTTGGGATAGCCTTTAGTTCTTTCAGCGATGCGCTTTTAATGTCATCTATGCTTGCAAAACGACGGCCCTTTAAGGTTCCCTTTATTTTTGGGAATAGGAAAAAGTCAGGCAGAGGCATGTCTGGCGAATATGGAGGCTGGGGCATCATTACATTATTGTTTTTGGCCAAAAATTTTGTTCAAAATTCAACAATTTTAGAACAAATTTTGCTGCCACACGTTTCATGCCCAAAACATTCGAAAAAATTTCATGGGATGAGCCAATCGATATACCAACATCATCAGCGAGTTCTCTGATGGTTTATAACTATTTCTTCTACTTTTTACATGTTTTTATTGGTTGTTAATGTGCTTGTGCGTTCGGGACGTTCGTCATCTTTAACGTCTTCACGGCCATCTTGGAAACTCTTATACCACTTGTAAACTCTTGTTTTACTTATAGCACACCCACTATAGGCCTTTGTTAACATTTCACAGAATTTATTTCATTTTTTAAGCAAAATTGGATACAAATTCTTTGATCCATTTCTTTTAACGAACGAAAAATCGCCGAGCTGATAAAACACGCCTAACCCGGACCCTCCGAACCCGAGAAATTTAACAATTCCCGTTATTTTCTGAACACACCTCGTATACAGAACAAAAATACAGAAATCAATAATTAATTAGATCTACAATTCGCTACTTTTTGAAAATCAGTTGTGATATCTGAATTAGAATTGCTACTTCCTGAACATCAATGGTGTTATCTGAATTAATTGCTACTTTCCTAAAATCAATTGAAATAGCTGAATTCAAAGTCCTACTTTTTGAATATCAATTGGAAAAGGTGTAGGTTTTTTAAATAAAAAAACTCGATCCCATTTAATACGGGTAAGTTATTATGTGGTATGAAAATCTTGTTTGCATTCAACAAAAATGTTCTCTATTAAAACAATTAAAAATAAAAAAAAATTATAAAAATTGCTAAGCATTAAAATATTAATAATAGTAAAGTTTTTGTTTTTTTGTTTGAGTCATATTGAACCATGTTGTTTAAATGAATATTTGTTAGTTTCTAAAATAAAAATGATTAATATTATTATTATTATTATTAATGTTTAACTTTCCCGTTAAGTATAAATGCATGTATGCACTTAGCATAAAGTAAACACTTGGATCTAACTTGGTAATTAGCGTTATACAAACGAGATTACAAACCTTCTTATCTGTTATCCTTACCTGAAATCCATATTGATAATCCCGCTAATTAAATCATCTGCAACATGCAAATCAGCTTTCAATGCTTGACGAAAACTTCGCAAACTTTCTTCGCTGGATGAATTTCTAATTAGATCGGCGGTGTTGCGTGCCAGATTAGCGTACGCTTCGGCAATTTCTGCGACTTCCCCTTCTATGTTCGTCGAAAGCACCAGCGACTGAAATCCGAGTTTTTCAGCGTGCATTCTGGCCGCCTCGGCCGCTGAAAAGTTTTCAGAAAACTTATTAAGTATTAATCACGATGAACGATCTATTGATTGATTAATGTTGCACGATAAAGTTTGCCCGGTGTTAATAAAGAAGTTAGCGGTTTAAACGGGCAAAAAATGCCACGAAAAACTCAACTTTTTGTCTGGTTTTGATTTAGAAAAAGAGTTTTTATTATACGAGGTGTGTTCAGAAAATAACGGGAATTGTTAAATTTCGCGAGTTCGGAGGGTCCGGTTGTCATAAAATTCTTTATTATGTTGGTATACATGCCCCCGAAGTATGATAAAAACTTTAGCTGTTTTCATTGTTTACTTTGTCTGTGGCAGCCGCTAAGGTTAGACGTGTTTTATGAGCCCGGCGATTTTTCGTTCGTTAAAAGAAATGGATCAAAGAATTTGTATCCAATTTTGCTTAAGAAATGAAATAAATTCTGTGAAATGTTAACAAAGGCCTATAGTGAGTCTGCTATAAGTAAAACAAGAGTTTACAAGTGGTATAAGAGTTTCCACGTTGAAGATGACGAACGCACAAGCACATTAACAACCGATAAAAACATGGAAAAAGTGGAAGAAATGGTTATAAACCATCAGAGAAGTTGGTAAATCGATTGGCTCATCCCATGAAATTTTTTCGAATGTTTTGGGTATGAAACGCGTGGCAGCAAAATTTGTTCTAAAATTGTTAAATTTTGAACAAAATTTTTGGCCAAAAACAATACTGTAATGATGCCCCAGCCTCCATATTCGCCAGACATGCCTCTGTCTGACTTTTTCCTATTCCCAAAAATAAAGAGAACCTTAAAGGGCCGTCGTTTTGCAAGCATAGATGACATTAAAAGCGCATCGCTGAAAGAACTAAAGGCTATCCCAAAGATCGAGTTTTAGAAGTGTTTCGAGTATTGGAAGAAGAGCTGGCACATGTGCATAATATCCAATGGGGACTATTTAGAAGGCGACAACATTAATGTAGACGAATAAATAAATATTTGTTTCAAAAAACGTAAATTCCCGATATTTTCTGAACACACCTCGTAATAATAATGTACTGGGTGATTTATTATTATTCCAAAACAGGGCAATCGGAAAAACCTTTTTTGTTAGAAAAAAATACATATTAATATATTTTTATTGAAGTGTACTTTTATTTCAGAATAGAAATTTATTTTGTACTGAATGTATTGATCCCACTATTTGATACAATCCATTCATACTTTTCATCAAGATTTATTAGAGCCGCGAAGTAAATTGAATAGAGCGCTCGGTTTGAAAAATTGATTTTAACTTAAAACAAATGGAAAAGTAAAGTTTATTGATATTCATCCTGTCGAAGGCAACGAACCTCGCCAGATTAATGAAAAGCAAACAATACTACCAACGGAAGGTTTATTACAAAACAACAACAAAAACTCACCTATTTTGTTGTTTCCTATAATATAGTTTTCTACGTGTTTGTATTTTCCATTTAGAATTGGCGTGACGGTTTCAGGCGATCGATTTTTCTTTTCGAAAGCCGCTTTTATCGAATTTGGAGTTTCGCTATACAATGAGTATTTCTTTATTATCTTTATTGGATCTATGAAAGTATCGTTGTTTGGCGTTGTGGGACCGCTCGCTATAAAATCCAATGGGTCTCCAATAATATCCGACAAAATTAATGACACCGTTCTGCAAGGGTATGAGAGCTCTGCCAACTTGCCTAAAATTATTATAACAATGCCTAATAACATTATGTTGTGCTATTTTTATATTATACAATTTTATGTACACGCGTTATTATACTTTTCTCTCCGCGGAGAGAAAAGTATAATGCTGATTACCATAATTATAATTCCCTTTACTATAATTTATATTATTATTTGGGACAACTATCTTGTATATTGCCAGATACTATGCGTATTTATGAGAAAGAATTGAACCTACACCTCGCCAAAGTTGTTTGCTTTGAGTGCGTTCCATCAACTTCAAATACCGACAGACAGGTGTTTTGACCTATATTGGGTATCATCAGTGTCGACACGACTCTGTCGAGCAACTTGTAGTAGTGGAACACGCACAAAACAAAGAAATACCTGAGCTTATATAACATGGTTGGTAAGCCAACAGAGGCGAGATGTAAGAACATCCCGTGATCCACACCGTCTAACGACGCGTCGCGACGTGGCCTTTGCCGCAATCGGTACATTCTATGCAACCAAGTAGGTTCAATTCTTTTTTATAAGTATTACCAGTAATGGGTCAAGAAAGTTTATTGAAGAAACTAAGAAAATTGAATGTTTAAAATGTAATGAGTTACTATATTGTATATTATATTTAAATATATTGTTTATTTACCTTAAACATAAAAGTATCTTTATTTTTACTATATTTTTTATTAATATGTAATATATTATAATATTAGATGTACACCTTACATTTGATTAAATCATATAGTAAATATTACTATTTGTAGGTAGTAAAATCAATTTACTATACGAACATATTAAAAATTAAAATATATATTATACATTTATGATTAAGTAATATTGGTGTTGTAATCTTTACTAAAATTGTATAATAAAAAATAGTATTTTGTATTACAATCTTAATATTGTATTGACGAATATATAATATTGTTACCCTAAAAATTTGTTAAAGTAAATTTTACTATATTTTTTTTACTATCTAAAATTTACTTTACATTTCTCTCCGTGTAGTATGTGTAAAAAAACAAAATCATAAAAATTCCTATTTTCGGATTCAGGGGACAATTTTACATAAGATTTGGCTTTTAAATATTGGGGTAGAACTGAAAAAGCAGCCACTAATAACTGTAGTAATTAGTCATTTTTTACTAATTCATTTTTAGAGAGTATATTATTTTGTATATACATTTTCTTGTGCAGTTCAGTTAAATTCCGTGCACGTTTAAGGATAAAAAAATGTTCAATATTTCACTCACCCCCTTTGAGCGCCGATATTTGTTTCCTCACGCAATTCAGTTCTATTATGTTGGCTCCACGCTTCGCCAGATTTTTAATTAAACCTAATTTTTCGTCCAAAGTTACCGGTGGAATCGGTAAAGGGAGAAGGGCCGAACCTCCACCTAAAAAACGCAATTTATATTAAAATAAAATCGATTACAGAAAAAATTTACACTTTAAATAAAAAAAAATCTATGTTCATTATAATATAAATATACTTTATATATACTGAAATCAATTAAAATTGATTTTTTTATCAAAATCAAAACTATACTGTAAGAAAATCTGCAAAATATCTATTATTTAAATTAAAATGTAAAATTTTAGCTGAAACATTATAATTATAAATTACATGTCTAGTGCGCAGATATGTTTCTAGTACACGTAAAAAGTATATGAGTAAGAACATTTAAAAACTTTAAATTACTAACTAAGAGTACAAGTAAAGTACTCCTCCTATGTATATGCTTTTTAATTTTATTACCAACAAAATTTATTATAACCTCACTTTCTCTCGTTTTTAAAGATTATTATATTATTATCTTCCTTCGTATATTTAAATAAAGTGTTATTCATTTCCAACCTCACGTTGGTTGCAATTTAAAATCCGATTGGTTTAAATCACGTACGTATAAGTTTCTCTAAAAAACTTGCTTTCGAGCTTCGCTAGTGCCCAATTAAAACTCGTTTTGTACAAATTTTACAAAATATAGTATTATAACAAATTTATGCTTATATTTTTGACATCTTTGTAATATTTTAATTAGGTTTTCTGCATTATACCTAACATCACTGCAAACTCCATTATTTAACATTAAATTATTTAGCTATATTAATTTGCAAATTAGTGCAAATGCTAAGCAATTATATCCCGTGTGGAATGTTATCACTAAATCCACTTAGTTGAAGAACGTACTACAGATGTTTGTGTGATAGATTGGCAAAGCTCCTATCGGGACAAATATATTTAGGTAGGTACTCGTAGGCATCAACTTTTAGTTAAATATATGTGTTGATTAAATTAGGTTTACTTTTGAGTTAGAGTAAAAATCGTTTAATTAACTATTAAAATACATACTTGAGTTTATAAGCTTTAAATGTGTAATACAGGGTGGCACTTTTTAAAAAATTGTTAATTATTAAAATTTATATACTATTAATGTCGATACAATTAATTGTATGCTAAATTTAGTAGGGAAATCATTAAAATAAATATAACCATAAATACCATTGTAAACCGTACATAACAAATAAATTATTTTTTTTAAACAATGCAATACAATATTTTGTTCTTCTTAATTAAGACCTTTATTCATAAAAAATACATACTTACATTGCATTTTTTTCAGAAAATAGGACGAAATTAGCGTTAAGTAGATACATAACTTCAATAAGGTAATTGTATTGAAATATCAAAGTGTGACTTTTGGGTGTAAAGCATGTACTTTATGGGTCATTTTCAAGAAACACTCTTGCTTAAATTGACTTTTGGTTGGATTTTTATAAATGTTTAGAGTTTTGTTTCCTTACATTTAAGACGGGCAGTGCACTTTTTTTAGAAAAATGTGTTTAGCTAGCTTTATATATCTCCACTGTGTTACCAATTTGAAATCCAAAATTTAATTCAATAAAAATAGTTGTTATAAAAATAATTTGAAATAAAATGTACTTAGTTCACAAACTTTTGACTCCAATTTTTTATTTTATTTTTTATTAAAAATTGTATGCTTTTTTTTAAATATGTATGTTCGTTAAGTTACTTTTTAAAAGAAACCATTCCGATTCTTTGTTAAAAAAACAATACCTTTTAGTCACTGTATTAGTGAATTAAACTCTAATTTATAAACACGTATTACTAAGTGATAGTGTATAAAAATCATTTTAAGTATTTTAAAAAAAAAAAATTAAAAAAAGTAACGAAATAGACATTGGTATCACAACGGACAGGGGTACACAAAGGACTTAATCAGATAACGTAAAAAAGAAACTATATAGGGTGGTACGATTTTAGAGTAATGCATAAACAAAATCCATTGTAGTGGTGCTTACTTGCAGAATAACAACTTAGATTTCTAAATTGTAGACACCCTTTTTCTTTGACTATAAGCTGGTGAAGGTCCCTTTTAGTACTTTTATATTGCGTGGAGTTTTTCCTTGGATGTAATCTATATCATGAGTTGTAATTACAAATAATTTTAAATTGGTTAATCATAAACTACTTTTAATAAAAGCGACGGTAAATATCCACTTTGTTGTCGAAAAATTATATTGCGTTACCCTAAATTCCATTGCGTTACCAGAAGGTAACATAGTGGACTCGGTAACGCAGTGGAAAAAGTTTTGTAAAACCATATTTAAAAAATAATAAGACATTACATGAAACATGAAAAATAGTATTTTTTCTTACCTTATTTTTATTATTTTTTTGAGAAACTTAGCGGACAAACAATTATTACATTCGCGTTACCCGCACCTGTTTCAACCGATATCTTCTTCCTGATTGAATAAATAAATTCAGCTGGGTAATGTGTACGTCCGAACATCATTTGTTGATCACGTGAGTACCAAAAAAGTTGCCATATACATGTTTCTTTTAATATTCTATCGGTAACGCGACGGACGTAACGCAACGGAAAAAATGTCTGGGACATGAGTCAAATTTAAAAAAAGTAGATTAAAATTAATTATTTTATATATAATTTGTTTACTGTATTAACTAAGGATGTTATAGATTGCTATAAAGCATGTAAGTTTTATAAAACGCTAATGGGACATGCGAAAATGTGTGTTTCACAAGTTTCAAAATTAAAAAAAATTATTCTGAAATAACTAAACAAAAATTTTCTGAAATAGTTTACTAAGGGCTTGTTAGGCTTTCACTTGGTTTTTAAATCAATAAGATCCGATAATTTTTAACAAAGTTCTTGGAATTAAAACTTATGGACAGTGGAAGGCGGGTGTTTTTTGAAAACCACCCTTATACAAACATAATTTTTTATACTTTAAATTGATCTAAAAATGTCCAAATACGTTTTACACCAATTTTTTAAAAATTACCATAATAATTTTGTAATGATTATATATAAAAAATCTACTTAGGTAATACTCCTTTAATAAATTTTCCCATCTGTAACCTTTTGCTCACCTGAAATTAAAACAATTAGGAAATCATCAGCCTGGAGCTGTTCCACTAACTCCTTAATTTCCTTGGCTCCTTGCTCAGCATTTTTATCGGGCAAATTATTTTCAGCGCCTTCAATAAACCTTATTCTGGAATTTGGCGCCGGTAAAACTTCCTTATTATCCTTAAAACATTCGAATATGCCTTTGGGCACCGTCACAATCCCCATCTCTAGTTTGGAGCCCAAGGCTTTTTCAAGTTGAACCGCCATGCCCACGACTGCTTTCCCGAATCCTACGATGTAGCATGGTTTGCTGATCGGGTGGGTTTCGCTGTCGATTGATAGATGGCTCTCGTGTACCAATACCTTGTTTTTGATGAGAGTCTGCGGTTGAACTGAATTTACGGATTCTTGGAAAATTTCCCTGAGGATTTCGTTGTGCATTGTTCTTATTTGATTGTTGATGTTTGCGGTTTTTGACAGTGTGGTTATGGTTTTTAGTATACAGTTCATTACTTACTACGAGAAAATGTAAACACACCACTACCTCAACATAACCTAAACAACTTGAAACTGCAGTGACCTTTATCTAATCTATATATTAAATTAAGTAATGTGATACAATTTATTTGATTAATACTATTGAGTAACAGGGTATCCGTACCTAATTGGATCTAATTAACAAAATCAATTTAATTTTTACCATTTTCTCTTTATGTATACAAGGTGTAACGTAAAAATAAAAATAAAATGGAGGATTATTTAGTAAAAAATAGATTTTATCTTATATTTATTTAGTATGGCAGTGCTCTAGCAGAAAAAAAAGGAATTTGTATGTAACTCAGTGGCGCACAATGTGCGTCATGCACAAACATTAACATACGTTTTTATGAAGAAAAATATGACACGCCACAGAAAAACAAATTTTTTAATTTTAAATACAATTTTCCACTGGCTTTTCTTTCTACCACTTTTCGTTTTCCTGTAATAAATAAACTTGTTTTTCTACTACCACAAACTGTGGCCTTATGGCGCTTTAGTCACTGTCTGAAGTTAGCAACAGGTTTTTAGTCACGTTAATTGTTAATCGTTAAAATAAGTTTCTTGACTGAATATTTGAAAAGATTATATGAACTTTTAGTAGTACAGTGCCCATTAAACATTCTCTTCTCTTTTACTTAAATAAATTTAATTGAATAATTTTTTATCAAGCATTATACAATATGTAGATATGTACTCAACAATTTAATTTTTAATCGACCAAAAATATTAACATATTTTTAAACTTATACATCGATTTATGTTAACACCATTAAGCGTTTTACACTCTTCATTATTTTTTAATTTAGAATTCGAAAATATAATTATATAATTATACAGGTAACTATTTTGGTTGATGTTTCTAAAAGATATTATTCAAATTGTATTGAAGTGAAATTCGAATTGTTTAATAGGGTTTTCCATTTTATTGTTTCATAAGTACTTATATAAATACCTGTATTTTTATTATTAATCACAAAGAGATTAAAAACCCTCCTTTGTCATCATTATTGCATATTTATATATTCAAATTTTAACCTTATTTATTTAACTTTGTTAAAATTAATTAAATAAGTTCTTGACTGTTGTGCTAATGGAATATTTATTTTTGGTAAGAAAATCGTTTATTGAATGTCAATAGACAAAAATATTAAATATTTAGTAAAATGCAGTTTGTTTCATTAATAATTATTAAATATTAATTAATTTATAAATTCTAAAATATATATAATTTTTACTGATATCATAGTACCTATTTAAATAACTTTTGCAAGAGCATCTATTTGCCGACTTTCTGCATATTTAATTTTAAATAATAGTGTTTTTGCAAGAATATAATAATTCATTGTTACAATCATTAACTGTACATATTTAAATTCACTTTCTTCCCGCACTAAATATCTCTTTAGTTCCCACATAAGACACCATTAAGATACCAAATATTTTTAGATAAAAACATTTCCTATTACATTATATAATGAGTTTTTTTAGGAAAAGTTTGATATTTAAACGAGTAAATAGTATTGTTTTTTAATCATTAACATTACACAATTTTAAAAAATGTTACAGGAAGTAGATAATTTTTAACCACACAAGAAGCATAATTTTGTTTTTCTACTCCCACCTTTAAAATGTAAATGTAAATGTACGTGTTTCCATGGCACTAAGTGATCTTTTAAATACACATTGACAAGCTATGGCTTTATAGCGATTTAGTCATGGGCTGAAGTTGGCTTTAAGTTAGTTGACAGTTGTCAAAAGTCATACAATCGTTAAAATACAGTGTCTTTCTTGTGAAATAATATTAAAAGTATTATCTTAATATACAAATCTTTTCTAGACACTCATTTAATTAAGCACTCGCTTTTGTCAAACTTGATACATAATATACTATTACACAAACAATAATTTTATTAAGATTATATTAATTTTATGCATATTTTCTTACTGCATAGTTATATGGATTATAAACATGCATAAATAAATAAATTTACCGTAATAAATAAATTTACCGTATTATGCAGACTTATTATTTTATTTAATATCATTATAACAGTTCATGGTTTGAATATTTGCCACTCCTATAAAAAATCACAATGCATCAGCATTGAGTTATTATTTAACATTGCATTACCTACTTTATGGTATGGGTATTGATCTTCTTTTAAAAAGGTTAAAAGTGCTATTTAGAATAGCTGTTTAAAAGTCCAATTTATATGGATTTGTGTAAACTCTATTTTAGTTAAAAATCAAATTTTAGACATTTAAAAATAAATAGGAAACAACCCAATATAAAAGTTCTTTATAATTAATTTTCAAATATAGCCATGCATTGGTAATTTTTTTAGATTAAATTAATAATATTATTAATTAATATTAATGAAGTTTGCATTTAAATTTGTTAATTGATAAAAATGCATTAGTTTATAATGGCCATGGAACATCGATATAATGACATTTTATTTTATAAATTCATTAATTTTATAATATTGCTTTTTTCTTAATTTAAAACCCTTGTGCGACCTTTTTCAAAACTAATTTTGACTTTTTTTAGTTATGTTATCCACGCAATATACCAAAGTATAAGTTGTATTTATTAAATTTATTATTTATTTATTAAAAATAGAAATCTGATTAAAGAATGTCCAAGAATTGAGTCTGTTTGTGCTGATCTGACAGTCAAAGGCAAAATTTTAGATAGGGTTAGATAGAATTTTTGTATTGGTCCAAATTGGTAAATAATGAATTTTTACGACCCAGTCCATAAATAACCTTACCCGATTGGTCTAAATCATTTTTACAGGCACTAATCAACGTAAACTGCATAAACCTGGTTGTTGTTTTACGTGTGAAATAGCTACCTAGGCAGCTAATTATTTAGATAAACGCATATGTGTGTAACTAATCAGACACAACATGTGGTGGAGCGGTCAAAAAGTGAAGGTAAAAGCAAAAGTCCAAGAAAGATGGCATACCACTTCAAACTGCGGTCTGTAGCGCGCTGTTAACTTTCACTAGCTGCAACGCGTGTTTCCAGAAGATATATCTACCCAAACGGTGTTTTACTTTGTTTTCGCATTCAGAGAACTGTGTCAAATCGAAATTGATTCCACTATATTATGTCGATAAAGTTGCGCTATTTGGGTTTTACGTCGGTTGTGCGACCGCGGAGTTTTGTTTTGATTTGTTATTTGCTTTTGTTGTTTGGATTTGCCGGTAAGTTTTCACTTCAACATTTGAAAATATAAGTTTTCCAAGTAGAAGGTTGTTTTTAGATATTTTTTGTTTTTTAAACAATACGATGGAAAATGTTATGTATTATTACAGTTGAAAGTAAGACATTAAAGTCAATAGAGATAATTTGTATTTTCTATATTAAGAATTAAAATATGCAAGTATCGTTCCACATTACTTAAATTAAACATATTTGGGTTAAACAATAAATTTTAAAAAATATACTTAAATAATAAATATAAGAGAAAGCCTAAACTAATAAAAATAAATATGCAGATATGATCAATGATTATTGACTATTTAAACCAACTATTGGTAATATTACTTACAAGTTAAATATTTGGTTTTATTGTCAATTAAAATTTACCTCAGTTACTTAACATTATATTTATTTTTAATTTTAACGAATGAAAATGGTAAAGATATATTTTCGTTTAATATAACTTTTGATATAACTTTTTGGTAAATTGGTAATCCAAAATTTTAGTTGTTATTCATTGTATGATAAAGAGACGCCATTAATTTTTATTTATCTATTAATTTAAAAAATGAGTAATATAAACACACAATTTTTAGTCACGGGCTGAAGTTTTAAGTTAGTTGACAGTTGTCAAATGTCATACAATCGTTAATATAAAGTGCCTTTTCTGTAAAATAATACTAAATGTGAAAATCTACATAGGTTTTTCTGTTAGAACTTTAATAAATAACATCTATCTCTTTTGTATTCGGAATTTGACACATTTGATTATGTTGATATTTTTTATATTTACAATTGGCACTTTAGTAAAGTAAAAATTTAAAGTTAAATTACTTTTGATAAAAGTGTAGAAAAGTAAGTAAAAAAATATATAAAAAACAATTACAATAAAAGTAGTTTCCCAAGAGTGTTTTATTATGCTAATATTTCTAAAATTATTTAAGATCAAGGTCAAACTTTCATTGACCACTTAGCATTAACAATCGAATACTTTTATAAAACTAACCATTTTAACACAGAGAAAAGTAATCTCTTGATTTAAGAAAATGCATTTATTTGAAACAGGTTTTCTGGTATGAAGTCAAATTTTTTCAAATTATTTGGTTGTAAATCATAAGTTTCTTGAAAACAACTTATTGTTGTGATTAATTGTAAAGAAATATTTATTTAGAGCAATTAATTAAATTGTTTGGATGTAGGTTTTGTTTCTTTAAGTAAGCTTCTACTAAACCTGGGATAAAAAGTCAACTGAATATTTATTTGCATTAACCAAATATCAATTTAAAAAGTTTTCCACTAAATAAATATCTCCTTGTAGGTATCTAAATAAATAATTTATTTGAGCCAAGCTAAATATAGTAAAACAAGAGATTACTTTTTCTGTGTACTGTATTAATAGTAATTGTTAAATTATTCTTGACACGCATTCTTGCATAATACCAACATTACCATTTACAATTTAATTATAACAACATAATTTTAATGTGATGTAAAACAAAATAAATAACAATTATTAGATATAGGAAAAAGTTTTCGTAGCGTCTAAAAGAAAGTAATGTTTTTAAACGCAATATAAATAAATATCTGCTTAGTAGGTACTAAACACATATTTATTAATCTATAGATATGGTACTAATAGACTTTTTGTAATTCAAGATCAAGGTTAAATTGGAGAAATAATAATTTAAAGGTTAAAAAGAAGAAAATGTGTTTAATTGTATTTTAATAAAAAACTGGTTCATTTTCAAGGAATACATTATTTCGATTTATAAATAAAAATTTTACATTTTTACCGGCGCGCTGGTAATACAGATTCCCAAGGATGCTTACTCTATTGTTTTATAGATGTCGCTCTGTACAAATTTTTAATTTAAATCATTTTTAGATAATTAAGATAAGTATTTGTGCAAGAAAGGTATTGTATGCAACTAAACGTTTATAAACTTTTCTAGACACTCATTTAATTAAACACTCGCTTGCAAGCTCGCTCGTGTCTAATTAAAATGGCGTTTATCATTTTGATACATAATATATTCTAGATCAATTTGATTGAAGTTATTAAACATTATTTGATTTCCTTTATATGACCCATGTATAGTTTAATGACTCATTACTAACGAGTGCTTTAATCATTAAACGTTGCCCACACAAAATTCAATAAACTTCTTACAATAAATAAAATAAGGTAATTTTAAAGGCGTTTAAACCTGCTTGAAAGTGATTGTAACATACCACCTCATTTTAATGCTAATACCCTTCTCCTTATCGATTATAATTAAAAGATTAAACATAACATAATAAATAAATTATAGAATTTTTGAAAGAAATTGTTTTCTTCTCCTCCACAAATATAAATAAAAGGAAAATGTATTTACTATTAAGGTAGTCATGACCTTTCAATTAACCCAAGTCTTGGTACATTTTAAATATACATGCGGCCTTTGTTTGATTTATGTTGTAACACTAATAAAATGGCAAATTCACAGAGCATTTGGTTGTACTAGACGCTTTTTGAATAATAATTGTAATTTGTTTATATTATTGTTAAGTTTATTACCTTCTATAGATATTATGTAGTCCGAATGTTTTTTAAGTACCTACGTTTTATTTCAGAGGTTAATTATTTGAAGTCTTTTTTAACAATTAGATATAACCATTTAAGTCTAGCATGAAGATGAAATTAACAAATATTCTTTTAATTCGAAAACAACATAATTAAGAGTTAAAACTAACATAATTAAAGGAAAAACTTTGAAGAATACAGTTTACCAAATAATTTATTTTATCTCCACGCGGTCTATAATTTAAACTTTATTGTTGTCAACATTCGATAAAGAAATAACTTGTTATGGCCTAGGCCGATAAAAATTTTTATGAGGCAAGTAATTAGTTCGATTTTTTCTCGCTAGGGGTATTGTTTTGACAAATTAATCCTTTTCTAAGAAATTAACGTACTAAACTGGTTTAATTTATTTATAATAAGCACTAATTTGTTTGTTTTACTGTTATAACATTATAATGTTTAATATTTTTCATTAAATTATTGTAGAATTAAATATGAATAATAAAATAAAAAGTGAGGTTAGGACATTGCAATTTGACGTTTCACAGTTGTGTTTTCTTTTTCTACGATTTAAATTATCTTTAAATTTTAATTTGCTTTAAGTTTTCAGTAAAATTAAATGTTAAACACAGCGTAAACATTCCAAACTACCTATTTTTTAATAAAAATGCAAACAAATTGAAATTAGATACCTATTTATTAAACAATTAATTGAATTCAATGTAATAGCAAGAGGGTAAGTAAACCATTTTCTTACAAAAATCCATTTCTACTTAAATCATGTAGCTAGGTATTGCAAACTATTACTGCTTCTAAAAGGAATAATAATTATTGTACATTTAATGTAATCTTTAGCTAATAAATAAATGAGATTAAAAAAAGTGAGGTTATGCCACTTTCATGTTGAATTAAATTGACCTATATAAAGTGCTTTGAAGATAAAATTTTGTATGCCATTCGGCCAAGAAGTGTCTTTTTGTGCTTCGCTCAATTGTAGGCCTCCGCTACGCGTCGGCCTTCAAACTTTAAGCTTAGCACAAAAAGCCTTACTTCTTAACCTAATGACATAAATAACTATTATTTTTGTAGACATATATGGACAAGCACAAAAAAGTCGGAAAAAACCTGAAACAGTGGGAGACCTATTTAACACAACATCCTGTATACCAAAGCCATATAGATGTCCACATAAACAGATCGAGTTTTATCTATACACCAGGTAAATATTTATTAAATTAATTATAATTTAAATCTTTTAATAAACTTTTTACTTTTCATGTTAAAAGAAAATTTATTAATTAAATTTTAATTTGCGATAAATACCTACCTGAAATGTATGTATTAATTATAGAAAGTGTTTTATATTAGTTTATTCATATAAATTATTTAAACAAATAAAAAGGGATATTGAATCTAATTTATTTAAGGATTTCTGTACATTTCATATTAAATGGTTAAAAAACAATATTAACATTTATTTGGTTGCTAATTTATTTTTACATAAACCATAAAAAATGCATTGGTACCTATTTGGTTATTATTTATCAAATTATTTCAATTATTTTTATTTAAACTTGTTTATGTTCTAATATTCCCCATTATTTCCTTTAGTTACTTTTTTGCCTTTATCATGCCTATAATAATTATGCTTTTTACCTGCCTTCTTGGGGTGCCTTTTTGGGAGCCTTTTTATAATTTTTTTGGCTTTTTTATTTGCTAGTGGTAAATGCTAATAAAATTCAAATTACCACTATTACATTCATCAAATAAATTACTTTTTTATTTTTTACATCCCGATGAAAGTAAAGGTACAAAATATCAACATTTCAAAATATTCGTTCCATTGAATATCAATGTCGAATTAAAAAGGAAAATGGCCATTTTTAATGTGCAATTCTTCATTCAACGGATGGTTATTTTCAGTGAAACCAGCCGAGTAATTACCGATATTAGAACACGCTACGACTATATCATTATCAGGAAATTGTCCTTTTGTTATATTGAATAATTGTTACGAAAGACGTATTTTATTGCAACAAAACAATTTAATAGTTGTAAGTGATAATGAACAAATGGTATACTTAACCTAGAAAATACGAAATAATTACTTTATCAACCAATTTCAATGAAATTATTTCATGATCATTATAATATTTTGACAAACGCACTCACGAGTTTACAATTTAAATCAAAATCCTTAATTTTGGTTAGGTAAAATATTTTCTTATTTATTTTTTGTAGGAAGTTATATTTTGCATAATATTGGCTAAAAGTTTTTTTGTTGCCATGGCAACAAAAAAACTTTTAGCCAATATTATGCAAAATATAACTTCCTATAAAGGACTATCAAAACAATTCTTCAAAAGTTTAAAAAAGAAAATAATTGTATAAAGAAGTAGAGAATGGGGAAAAATTAGCATTATTATTATTGAGACATTTGCATCTGTCGTTTCATTAAGCTATAACAATGTCCTTTCAACATTTTTTGATATTTTATTTTTTACATATTTTCAGAAGAACTCAGATGAATCCAGAGAAGCTAGACACAACCAAAGAAGAGTCGCTGTACAATAGTCAATTCAACAGGGCGAATCCCACAAAAATTGTGGTCCATGGCTTCGGTGGAGGAAGGAATTTTTCTCCGAGCACCGATATGCGCGAGGCCTACTTTTACAAAGGAAACTACAACATTATCATAGTCGACTACGGAACACTAGTCAGGGAGCCGTGTTTAAAAGTAAGTAGCCGGATTAATTTGTTTGTGTTTATTTGACACAGGTTAATGCTATGAGATAGGAATTTAAAATGGCGGAAGTTGTTTTGATAAAGGAAATATTATTGATAGGGATTAAATAGTTTTAGAGACATAAAAAGTAAATTAACCGGTTAATCGCAAATTTTGTTACTTAAAAAACCAAAAACTGTTTATTATTAAATATTTTTTTTTATGTTAGAAGATATTACGAGAAATGTGAAACAACCCCTCAGTATCTACGCCACTGAATAATTTTGAAAAAAATTACCTGGGTCAAGTAATCCCAAGTAACACATATGACTCTTGGCCTTTACCTAAATATATAGGAGTTATCACAAAGGTTATTTTTTTATAAAACCATAATACTTTAATAGGAAGCTTTATTAGGCACAACAAAACGTACCTTTAAAACCACAATGTCCAATACGCTTGTAAGTTTTAACTTTGCTTTATTAAGGGATGTAATTTATATGCTTTTAAAATCATATTGTCTGTCAGACAGATGTATTTTATTTTGAATATTTACTTTTATGTTTATTTAATTTTTTTAACAAATAGACCTAATATTTTTCTTATAATAACATTTTAAGAATATAACTTTAAAGCGTATATTTAAAAAGAATTTTGCTATGTTTAGCTTTAATTGTACTTTCTTTATTAATTCACATAATTAATAGGAAGTATTTTGAGTCATGCATCAACTTTCCCAAGATATTTTTAAACAAATACGAAATATTAGATACCTAAAATATAAAAAGAAATTCTTATTAAACTGTATTGTATTTTAGTTTAAAATCTAAATATTACAATTAAACTTCCATGACACAATGAAATGTTTATTTTAAACGAAAGTACATTAATTAGATTATTTAAATACTTATTAATATAAATAATATTATTTTTAGCAAATGGAATGGGCTCCAAGGTTCTGTGCAAAATGTATAGCCCAACTAATAAGATACCTAACCCAACATCCACGTGGTATAAGAGCAGATGATATGCATTTAATTGGGTATAGTGTAGGAGCCCACATATCTGGACTTACGGCCAACTACTTAAGCCCGAAATACGATGGGAAAATAGGAAGAATAACAGGTGAAAAATAATTTGATTTAAACAGTATTGTAATAAATATTTTTTTCAAATACCCATTCAAAGGATTTATTAAAGTTATCACAGTTTGACACTCGAACATCACCATTCTGAGTTACATAAAGGCATTCACCGTACACGATTAATTTTAACAGTTTGGAACCTTCATGGTAGACCCAATTTGATAGAACTTTATACACACTATGTATAGGACAAGCAGCCGATATAATAATATTAGAATTATCAAGTGATGGTATGACACAGTACTCTTGAACTATCAAATTCCCGGCTTCGTTTAAACGAAAAACCTGATTGTTATTTAAACCTGTGCAATTCCTTAAGCTAATGCGATAAAACGGTTGGATTCCGTCTGTATCCAAACATTTATTATATAGCACCGATCTCAAATGACCAAAGTAAATATTATGGGAAAGTTTAAAGATAACACGACGTTTTATTTTAACTTTTCTGAAGTTTAATGTGAGGTTTAAATTAAACTGCGCTCCCAAAGATGCTCTTTTTAAGTAGTTTTTAAAATTAGCACAGTTTTGATTTTCTTTGTAATCAATTTTCTTTAAGTATACTGGATTTTCTGGCAGCAATGTTAGCATGGGGTATTTTATATAAAACAAATCCAGAAAATCATCTTCAAACCATGAATCCACAAGGCGTTTTTTATCTTTATCATCCTGAATGCTTTTTATATGGGTTTCTGGAATATTAATTTTTCCTACTCTGGAACAAGGCACCCACAGAATCTTGCACCAACAACTCCACAACTTAATACTCAAATCCAAGAAGGTTGAATTAAGTAAATTATATTTTGCATCAAATCCTTTTATTTTTAGAAACTCGCTGGTCTTTATTGCAAAATATGATGCTAGCACTGGACTATAATATGGTTCCGTTTTTTGTTTATTAATTCTAATATAAGGTGATTTTACTATTGAAAGGTTCCAAGAGAAGACCCCTAACAAGAAAACACAAGTTAAAAAAGTTTATTTCTCACAAAAAAAATCTTACCTCTAAAGTTATTTATTATATTTTGATATTCAAGACTTTTAAAGTCAATTAAATCTTCTTTCGGAACAGTAACGATGTGGTCATTATATTTTATGGGAGTCAGTAAAGGTGGTAACCAATTTACGTTAACTTCACAGTGGGAATCCAATATTACCATAATCTCACCTAGGCAATATTCGGCCACTTTATTTATTGATCGTGCAAAACCAATTTTTTCTTCGTTTTTGATTATTCTTATTTGATCATCATAATCTTTCAAAAAATAATCCAAATGCTCTTTCAAGTAGTTATCACTTGCATCGTCCATCAACAATATTTCCAGAAGTATGTTTTTTGGTGATCTGTGGAAAACAGAATAAATGGTGCGTAGTAGTAAGCTTAGATGTTCGTTGTGGAAATATATTATTACTGAAGTCGTGGGTAGTTTTTCAGGGTAATTCCGAAACTTGCATTCTTGTGGTCGGGTATCGGGTAAACTTCGGTCTATAGGAACAATATCAGAGCAATCCTGTGTTATTGTGGAATTTATAATATCTACGCTTTTTAGGTAGCTTTTACAGGATATTTCATCTGATTCAGGTGATAATATATAATTGTCTGGTGATTCATAGATATTATAAGTTTTTGTCCTTAAAATCATGGGCTTCCAAAAAAGGTAAAGGCAGGTTCCAAAAATAATCAGGAATACCAAGTGAAATTTCTTTGGTTTAAACATAATCTTTGTTAATATTATTTTTACTCTAGAACTCATTCTGACACTATTAAATTGACATTAGGCTAAAGGTTAAATTGCATTATTTTAAGGTTTGGATCCCACAATAGTATTCTATATGGGTCGAAACTCTTCAAGGGATTTGGACACTTCCGATGCCCATTTCGTCGATATTCTTCATACAGGTGCTGGTATTTTAGGGCAATGGGGACCAAATGGGCACGCCGATTTTTACATTAACGGAGGATCCAGTCAGCCTGGATGCGCCAGCGACACAATATTTAGTAAGTTTTAAGAAAATTGTTTTTATGAAATGTTATGATTTGTTTTTATCTTAGAAACTTTGGCTTGTGATCACACCAAAGTAACGCCATATTTTATCGAATCAGTTGTAACCAAAAAAGGATTCTGGGCTTATCCTTGCCCAACTTTGGTGAGTTTTATGTTGGGATGGTGCAATCCTGAACCCAACGAGTATGTGCAAATGGGAGAATTTTTAACTCACAAGTAAGTAAATACACATTATAACTGTACATTATAACATTATACATTATAACTAAATTTATATTTAATTGGATTGCTGTATTAAAAAATCTGTATATCAAGTTTAAGTTATCTACATATTCTGTGCTAATAATGCACATATTCAATAGTTTGTTTATCTTTATATTTTTAGAGCCAGAGGAGTATACTATGTTTCAACAAATCCAGATCCGCCTTATTCAAAAGGATATCCTGGAAATACCGCAAGAGGAAGATCCTTGATTGAAAGGATTCAAGATTATACGCAAAGAAAATAGAAAAAAATTCTGCGTAAAAAAGTTTGCCAGTGTATAATACTAGTGTGTTATTGATAGTTTTTATACAACCACCAATAATTCGGTGCCTGAACTAGTTTTGTTTTTAAATTGCCTTTCTTTTAATTTATATTTTCTTTTTCTTTGCAATTAAAAAACTCAAACCTAACTAATTTAAGAAAGCAGTTATTGTGGATCTTGCCCAAAAACTGTATTATTTATTTTTTGTGTACATATAGAATTAATTTTAATAAAATATTTTATCTTGTTAACGATTTTATTACATTTTATTTTACTTTTTACATATAATTAAATACCATCACATTTCAAATTTAAATACATTTATAACATTACTAAAGAAACTAATAAGGGTTACAAGAATTAAGTAGATTCTTAGTAACATGCACACCGAAAAACTTTTTTTGGGGTAAGTTTCTCAGATAACGATAGGGAATATTTTGTTATACTATGTAGATAACACAGAGATATGCCGATATTTAAAACACTAATTAATATACATAAATATATGTGATGCGCTCAGAGAAAAGGGACCTAAACGTTTCAGCGCTCATTTTAGAGGAGAAAGGAAAAAACAGTCGATTGCCCTAGTAAATTATATCTGACTGATAATTCAAGAGCAGTTTGAATTAATTTATAACGCTTAGATCGCTTTCCTCAGAATGCGTCACATATGCTTTTTTAATTATTGCCTCTATACTAACGCCATATGTAACACAAAAATTTCCAAAAACACGTTTCGTCTTTTTGAAAATTTAGGTTTAATTTTTTTGGTAAAAGGTTCAACGAAAATTTTACATAGCAGTAGAAGCATCGCTCAACCAAAAAACACTACAGTGAAAATTTTTATTTTCGCAGCATTTAAATTTTTTACAACTGTGCACACAATGTTAAAAATAGGTTTACTCGACGCCACCAAAATAAAAATTTCGTGTATATTGACAAGTTAGAGAGATATAAAAAGAGATAGAAACATTTAACATTCATAGTCTATACATTTTTAATTTAATTTGAATGATTTTATTGCTAAAACTACAAACAATAGTGTTAAAACCTTAACAACCATAACGATAATACAAAAAGTATAATGATAAAGTATCGCTATTAGTCCAGTCAAACAGGACACATAGTTTAAATTAAACACTACATAACATTAACATGTTGTTATAGTAAGTACAGGGTGTTCCTAAATGATACGCCAACACAAATGTTAAAACGAAATGAGGTGATTTTAAATAGCAGAACATCATGAAGGACCACACTGTAAAGTAAGTTCTAGATTTAAAACTTTTTAAGTTTTAAAACTAGATCAATAATTATAATTAGGTATTTTAAAGCCCAATTAAATTATTTGTTAAAACATAAGAAACTAATTATATCACAATTTTATAAAGTATATAACACAAATAACGTATATTTTTCCTAAAATATTTATAAATTAATAATTGATTTTTTGTCTTCGGCAGTTATAAACATTAAAAATTCACAAACTAAATAAAAAATTTACGATTCTATAATATTTACAATTATATTTTGAAAAAGGGGTACTTATATACTGCAAATAAATTTGAGCAATCTGCAGAATAATTTAGACATTTATATACACTTCACATTAACTTTATTAATAATATTTTATTTAATTTGCATTTTGTAGTATTCTATTTTTAAAGTTAGTGAAATAAAGGTATTTACACATTTATTTTTAAGCCTATTATTATTGATTTTTACGATTATAACTTATGAGGCGCCGTTTGTGACAAAATTAAAATTGCAAAATACACTTATTTTACTTTATAAATAATTAATTATATGCATTATTTACCAAATTATTTTTTCTTGTCAAATATTGTTTTTTATAAAATTATTTTTTTGCCAAATAACTTTTTCATCAAATTATTTCTTTATCAAATTATTTTTTTTGATAAAAAATAATTAAAATAATTTGATAGAGAAATTATTTTATAAAAAAATAATTTAAGAAGAAAAAATTGATAAAAAAATAATTTGATAAAAAAAAATATCATAAAAAAATAATTTGGTAAATAATGCATAGGATATTTAATTGTTTAAAAAGCAAAATAAGTATATTTTTCACTTTTAATTTTGACACAATTTTGATAATATATTATTGGAATAAATTAAATTAACTATAATTATTCTGAATTTGTATTTCTAATACTAAAACATTGTCGCGGAAATATACGCTTATTTATTTTAATGTATACTGTTTAAATTTTATTTGACAAAAGAGTACGAGTATAAATAACTACTTAGTGCTATACTCGTAGATGTTTTTTCATTTATTTCAGATGTCAATAATATTTTTAATTTATATTATTATTCCTATATCTACTTTATCATTCTTCATATTTTTTTCTTTTGTTAAGAAAATATTATTTTAAAAAATATCTAATATACAATAAAATATAATATAAATAAAAACAATATAAACTAATATTTAATAGTATATTGTGCAACGAGTGAGGGAAATGGGCAATTCTGAACCAGCAATTCATTTAATGCGACCATTCTTCACGAGTTGCACATAATATGTTGTAATTATAATAATAATATTTTGTCCCACAATCAAATAAACATTAATCATTATACTTAGTTAACATTAACAATAACAAACAGCTGCAATTGCAAACGAATTGACGAACCTTATTCATCTGTAAAACGGATTTAACCTTACTTTAGCCCTATTAACATTTTTGCCTGTATATTTATTAATGTAAATTATAGTAAGTATACATAGTACTATGTATACTTACTATAATTTACATTAATAAATATACAGGCAAAAATGTTTTTGAAGCGTATAATGTTTCAATTTCAAGTGAGTGTGGGACAAAATATTTTTTATAAAAATATTTTATATTTTTAGTTTTTTATCATTTGTAGGTAGCGGCAATTTTTATGTTTGTAACGTACTTTTTGTAAATAACCAGAAAAAAATATAATTTTTCATTTAAAAAAATAGCAAAAAAATAAGCCTAACAACATTAAATTATAATCTCTCTTATTCTAATTTATTACACTCGCGCCCTTTTTATTTCATTTACTTTTTATTTTCTTCAAAAAACCTTCCCCTGTTTATACTCATCTTAAAATAATTTCCTTAATATTAATTTTTTGATGGGACATATCCCATCAAATTTATTGTCAGCACAGCCTGGGTGTAACCCAAATTATTAGTATCAATACTATTTTATACATTTTAATAAAATAAAATCGTTCTATTTTGCATGGTACAATAGATATGTACAATAATAAATTATAAAGAGTTATTATGACATTGTTGTTTAAAAAATAGTAGGTTTTACTTTAATTTTTGGAGGACTAAAATATATTAATTATTATAATTACGGTAGTTCTGTGTCATGCAAAATAGTTTTTATATAATTCGAAATTAAAATATGTACACATACCAGAAAAATAAAATTTATCTACAAAACAATCTATACAAGCATACGTCTACATATTATGTACAATATATTTTCATATATAACATATAAAGTATAAACGTTGAAATAATTAAAAAGTGCTATGTGCAAGGCGTGCTTTTATTTATTGTCTTTAAATAATTATATTTGTGTATAAATTAAAAAAAAAATGGTAAGTAGTGCTAAATGTGCATTTTAATATTAAGCTTTAAATTGGAATGCAGTGTGGTTAAAAATGTTTGAATTTGCTTTTAATTCCATGCGGTAGTTGAATAAAATATTGCGTGCGACTATTGGTCAAAACATGAGATTCCACTCGCTTCGCTATTTATATCATTTAAATGCATGATGTAGCAACTTTATTTTTTTAGTTAAAAATTAAATAAATAAAATAAAAACATAACATTTTGTGCTATAGTGACAAAAAATACAGCGAATATTTACATTGTGCTAAAAAGTGCCTTAAATGTGGTTAAAAAAAACTAAGAGTGCTTTTAATATTATTTTGTGCATTCATACATTGGGTGCTAGGTGCTAGGTGCTATGCTACAATATCTTATTTTTCTGGCATGGAAAATTAATTTTCATATATTTACATTTTATGTTAAAATATAATTTTATATGGCAAACATAAATTAACTTGAGAATATTAATTGATACACGGAGAAAAAAAACTTTTCCGTACCCATGTATACATGTACACATACATGTATACATGTGCACATGTGTACATGTATACATGCATGGTAATTGCTGTTTCGCGAATTTTTACAAAATAAATTGTTAAATTTCAGAAATTCATTGTTATAATTATTATAATTATTGGTTTTTATACCTAATATAGTCGAAAAAATCCAAAAATTGTATACACTCATTTAATAATTTTGTTATAAATATTTC
Organism: Brassicogethes aeneus; assembly: GCA_921294245.1. Lineage (NCBI taxonomy): Eukaryota > Metazoa > Arthropoda > Insecta > Coleoptera > Nitidulidae > Brassicogethes > Brassicogethes aeneus. The sequence goes on along the minus strand of OV121138.1, from coordinate 1,028,741 downwards.
CAAAGATACTTTAACTGTTAATAAATATGGTTGTTTATTATTAAATTGTTATTATTATTTTTTAACAATTTATAACAAAATTTTTAGTTTATATAACGTTATAATTTAAAAAATTGACCAATTAATGCATTACTTTTGTAAATTTGTTTTTTTTTAAATGCCTTTTCAAAAACTTATTATCTACTTAATAATCTTATTTACGAACTACATCAAGTTTCTTGGAAACAATAAAATATTTTATAACTTAAATTATATGTGCGTATGTTCTACATACCCCGTATACGTTTTAAAGTAAACATGTCAGTTTAAAAAAAATAAAATAAATTTCGTTGTTAAATATTTATAACATGTTCCCAGGTAAGGTTTTGTTTTCAAAGGTGCAAGTAAGGCTGGCAGACTCTTGCCTGTGCTTTTATAATTAAAATTTTAATGTTGTGCTCGATAACGAAAAATTGTGCTCTTTATTAAATACACTAACAACTCTATACGGAATAAACGTATAGATATACATAAATCTTTGTAGATCTGTGCGAATTTTAACAAATGCAAGTATATTTACAAATGGTGATTTTTTATTAATTGCACTTTTGTAAAGTCACTTGGTAGTGTTAGATCGATCACTAATTTGGATAATTTTGATTATCGTATTGTCAGGTCACAATTATTTAATTGTCTAATTTCTAGTAATACTTATTTGATTTTGTTAGGAATACAAATCCTTACCTGGTGTGCTGTTTTTAAATATTATATTTTATGTTGGCAACATTAAAACCTTTTTAAAGTAAAAAATATTATTGTAGCTATCCAGTTTAAAGTGTGGTATATCATTTACTCTATTAAAATGAGAGGAAAATTAATACAAATTATAATGATTTTAATTTTGAAAAAATAATATTCATGGTTTTTATTACCAAAATCCCATATATCGTCCTTAACCCTAAAATTTGAAAATTTCGGAATTTAATATGTACTAAAGAAAACCACATTAACAAAGGCCAAATACGGTATGAGAAATAACCCATTATAATGTTTTAACTTGAAGAATACGACCCTTTGGATTTTAGCAGGACGTCAGCTTGTAATCACTGATTACACTATGTAACAAAATTTGATTTTTGTTTTGTTTATTGGATTTTTTTGTTAAATTATCAATATTTGTGTGCCAAAAAACTATTCTAACTTAATTTAAAAAATGTAGTGATAAGTTTTTATTTTTAAGGGGTATTTATATAATATAATCAAACCCAGTTTTATCAAAAACAAAAAAAATATTGACTAGAAATGGCAAGAAATTCAACTCAGAATTATTATTTTAACAAAACATACAATCTAGAAAAATATTTTCTTAACATAGATTTTAAGTCTTGGCTCAAAAATGAATTTTAATACGACTTTTTCTTTTATATGATGCATTTTCTTCCCGAAGTAGATTCCAAACATAGTCACCCATCATTGTCGCATCCCACCTTCCTTGTTATCACTTTTCCATTGCCCGAATATTTTGATGAAATCTTTCTTCATGTTCTTCGCTGACATCTCCCAGATTTTCACGGAAAAAGTCAAGATGCGAATGCAAATAGTGTAGGTACTTTCAACGACATGCGGCATCCCATTTCTTTAAAACTTCCTAATGAAACTTTGACAAGGTCAATATAATTTTCTCTTTTGTGGTTACCAAGGAAACCTTTCATTTAAAATCTCACGTTAACTTTTGAGTTTCGATTTGTGTAATAAAATCCAGATAAACAATATCATGTTACATAGTGTTACTAATCAGAGTTTTCCAATAGTTGAAAAAATCTATTATATTGTTAATCACAAGGGCAGGACCTGGTAATGTAGTACCATTAACACTATTTTGACTTTTTTGTTCTTAATGTTACCAACATTTCCACAATCCTGACAACCTTAAAACCCTTAAGCCCCTTAATAAGCCCTGTCCTCGACCGACCCGTGCAGATAACTGTCTTGCGCCGCAGGCTGTACAGCTTCCTGTCTGAAGGGATTCGTACCGGAAGAAGCTAAAAACGGGTTGCCGACGGGAACGGCAGGTGGCGCTTGCGGCTGCGGCAGTTGGCGGGGCGGGGCGGGCCTTACAGGAGTCTCCTGCGATAGTTGGCGAGGCGGGGGCGGCGGTCTGGCCGGTAGCGCCGTCTCCACGGTGCCGTAGCCGCTAGCGGCGCCGCTCAGTTGCCGGTGCAGGAGACCGTTACTCTGGGACTGGAAAAAAGATGATGTCAAGATTTAATTATGTACTATGCTCCGCACCTCAAAGTCCCACCACGTGACCACGTACGGAACGCAGTCTTTTGAAAATTTGGCATTTAAGGCTTTTCAGGTTATGTATCTGTCAAAGTATAGTCAACGAAAGAAATAATATTTATAGTGTTACCGCTTATGTTTAAGCGTTAAAAGTTAATAAATCTTTATAGTATCACAATAACAATGGTTGGTTTAAGAATTTAGGAATATAAATACTGCATTTAATGAAATTCCAAAGTGTAAGGTGCAATATAAGTAATATTTTTGTGCATTGGGTCTACATTTCTCCATAAAATAGTTTTAACTAAACAGCATTTATTAAAACAAATCTAACTTCTCTATTATGAAATAAGAATATCTGTATCAAGAACAAGAACAAAACATATTATCCAATTTTGTATTTTAAGGTTAGAAAAATCTATTTTGACCAAAATAAATAAGTGGATTATTTGAAAGAGTGTGTTAATATGGTCATAAATAAATATAAGTATACTAAATAATTGTTAAATATAGTTCAAATTAAATTGAAGCTTCTATACTTCTAACGACAAAACTTGTGCATACCTCTCGGCATACCTACTTTAAGTTATATTATAAGAAAACAAACATTTTTAAGAGAAACTTGCAATGTAAAAATATCTAATACTCCCATGACATGTGATTTATTAAAAATTTTAAAGTTATCATGATTTTTTGATATAGATCAAATTCAGTCGAAGCTTTTTAACTATTTGTATTGACAAAACTGTAGGTACACTTTAAGCTGGATAAGAAAAACTACATTTTTAAATACCATAATATACAGTCTTTTAAATAATCCAAAATACTTATTTATTTTGGTCAAAATAAATTTTTCTAACCTTAAAATTACAAAATTAGATGATATTTTTGTTATAATATATTAACCTACCTTTAAAACACGTATTCTTATTCCATAATAGAGAAGCTAGATTTTTTTTAATAAATGCTGTTTATTTAAAATTATTTTATGGAGAAAACCAGATATTTGGACCAAATGCACAAAAATATTACTTATTTGGCACCATACACTTTAGAATTTCATTAAATGCAGTATTTATATTCTTAAATTCTTAAACCATCCATTGTTATTCTAATGTAATAAAGATTTATACATTTTTAACGCCTAAACATAATATTATTTCTTTCGTTGACTATACTTTGACAAATACATAACCTGAAAAGTCTTAAATGCCAAATTTTCAAAAGACTGCGTTCCGTACGTGGTCACGTGGTGGGACTTTGAGGTGTGGAGCATAGTACATACCTATGTAAAAATGATGAAAAAATAAAGTTTAAGGGAAACAAAAAAGTCGTGTTTATAGTTAATCAAGTGCTTTATAACTTACTGGTGATTTTTTGATGGGAGCTTCGTTCATCTGATTCCATTGTTTTTCTTCTTCAGCGTTAGAGTCCGCCCATGGTTGCAGGTCTCCTGATGCAAATATGCCATAAAAGACGATACCCAAGTAATGGATAACGGCCGATATTATGAAAACTTCTCTCCATTCCTCTTTAGTCTGGAAAAATTAAAGTGTTCTGTAAGATTCAAAATTCTACAGTATTACGTGGCAAGTGTTTTAAACGTCACAAGAAGTAAAGTACAAAGGGCAACATCAGTCGAAAACATTTTTAAAAGTAAGAAGACACCTCAAAATTAACACATTAATTTACAAAAAACAATTTGATAGCTTTTGAAAGCTGTATATGACATGTCCAAGTATGGGATGATTCAACAAAACTGTCACTGTCATCCTCCATAGGCTATGGATGGACCATAACAACTTTAGTTCTTCATACAGGAAAAATATTGGAAATTGAAATGTTTTTTAAAAAAATCCATATTTTCCAAAAAAATAAATATATCAAGGTGAACCAAAAACAAAACTGTTAAAAATAGATGTGACTTGATAATTAAAACTTAATTTAGAACAATATACGGTTTTGCCACTCTACAGTGTTAAACTTATGGTAAAAAACATATTTATGTTTAAACCTGTATATTATAAACGTACGTGTATTTTTTAGTAATTTTTTAAAATGTGAGCGATTCTCCATTAATGTATCTACAATATTCTTTAATATTTGTTTAAATCCGAAATCAAATAAAAAAGTTATTTGCGATTAAAATTCATCGAAAATTTTGCCTGTGAGTGTATATATAAAATATATTTAAAACGCACTACCCAACATCATTTTTAACATTTTAAAAGCGAAGTGCATCAAACCGCAGTTAATTAGCAAGGAGTCGGACAAAGAGAAAAAGAGAGAGAGATAGCCCATCGATGCGCTATGATCGCGATCATAACTCAAAAAGCCGTCACACGGGGGTTTTAGGGGTGGAAATCCCCGTTCACTTTTCACACACGAGCGCGTCCGCAGCGCGCGTTCCGCAAAAACGGAACGTTGCAAAGCGTCGTGCATCCGTCACTCATATTTCTCTCCCTTCGTGGCTCGACTCCGGAGCCATTGTTCTCCGGGCCCGGAGCGCGTCCGTGCGAAACCGACACTGGAAAATTACGAGCGACGAGTTAAATTGAGTTATCCTCGATGGAGGAGAGTTTTAAGAATTTTTTATTACATCTGTCTGATTTTTTTAAGGAAATGTGATTCTTTATAAAGCTCTGTTTTTCCTTTATGTATTTTCATAAAGAAACTATATTATTTTATTGGAATATCTATTTATATTGCTTAATAATCTAGAAAAGCACACATTTAAAAAAATTAACGTGCATTCATACTACACCATTTAGAAGTGAAACTTTTCCGCAATATTTATAATCATACCAGGAAAGATGTAAGGAAATTGGCTAAATCTATGAATAGTTTTTAAAGTGTAACATAATAAAAGAAAAATAAAGATTTGTCTTCGGGCTTCTACAGGTGAAGAAAGACTAGTAGGATTAGCATTGTTTCATGTACATAAGGATATAAAAATAAATACCGATAAGGTTTTGGATCGTTTTGCAAAAATGAAAAAAAGACATTTTAATTTTATAAATTTGAATGCAAGGGAAGTGACGAGTATACCAGGGTAATAATTAAATACATAATTTATTGGAAAATATAAGATTTATTGGAACTTTGAGCATATTATACATTAAATATATTAAAATCAAATATTACCACACATCAGTGGCGGCTGATGGATTTTGGGTATACCGATATCTCAATTATTAGATATGGGACCCACACCAAATTCATATGAGTTTATAATGACATTAAATAAACAAGTTCTGCGCAAGCAGAATTTAAATTGAAGTTTGCGAAAAAAACTTAACCGAAACATCGAACATGGAACTGACGACACGGTACTGATGAATGGGATAAAATTTGAGATTTGGAATTAAGTATTTTACTGATAGTTTTTATTAAAGGATGCCACTTATCAACAAATCACATATAGCCTTATATAAATTACAATGAAATATATAAACGTAAGAAAATAACTACTCACCACAGTACTGAAATTTTGACTGGAACTATACGTGCATTCACTACAACTTCGCCGCTTGCATTGTTTTCAAGATGAATGTCGTGCAAAGGGCGGGCTCTGTAGGTAATTTTTTACCAACACTTGAGATAAAACGAGGACTTGCCGTTTAAACTTCAATATTTCGCAGGAATTTTGAATTTTAACATTGGACATAGAACTGACGGGTAAAAGTGAGTACAAAGATAATCAATTTTTTAAAAATTGCTATTATTCGACTCTATGATAAAATATGAAAAATACATCATTTAATGTTTTATAGTTTGTAGTAAAATTGAAAAATTTAAGATGAATTGAAAATATTTTAAAATAAAATCACTTAAATATTTGATTCAGGAGTTGTGACACGCTAAGATTTTGAATATTTATTATGTTTTTCTGCAAACATGCTTTTGAAAAAATACATTAAAATTGGGTGGACAAGTTAGAAAACCTGGATCTTTTGTAATATACAAAAATATTTACAAAAAATATTAAAATACCTACTCTATTGACTGGTGACATCAAGTTGTACAACTTATGAATTATTTAGTTTTTATACCTTATAATCCTTTTTCCCAATATATAAAGCAAATAAACAATAAGGAGTTTTGCAAAATTATTTTCCTTATTAATAAAAACTGCTTGACCAATTGTGCTTCCACTCTGTGATATAATAGAGGACAATGATATCACATTACATAATTTTTTAATTTAATGACTAGTAGTTAATATATTAATGTTATAAAGATTATACATAGATAACACAAATGTACCATACACTAATATCCGCTTGGCTATTAAATAAAACAAAGCACCATATAGAAGTGGTCAAGCTGTATCAAAATGAAATTCGCAATCGTTAGTGTGATTTTTTATAATCTTGTAAGCTAATTTATATTTTAGGTTCTTTTTATGTTATATTATGTTATTTTTAAAGGTATATGCAGACATTAAATTAACAAAATTAGAAAGTTGTAATAGAACCAAGGAATATCTCGGAAATGTGGTATCCAAAATACGAACAGATAAAGCTGGTTCCCAATTCTTATCATTAAAAATTTATACTTCAGTGGACATGGACAAAGATATCTTGGTAATATTGCAAATAAAAATATGTTTCTTATATATAAAAATGTATTTATTTAAGGCTAATGTACATCTATATCATTTAAAATCCAATGGAAAAAAACAAGTTCTTTTTCATTCCAATAAAAATTTCTGTACATATTTTGACGAAGTCCTTGTTAGTAAAGTTCTATCAGATATATTGAAATATGCAAACATTTCTCCTGGCTGTCCAATATCCAAAGTAATATGATTTTTATGTTTTAATTTAATTATTAATACTAAGATTTTTAGGGTAATTATACCGCATCAAACTTAAAACTGGATTTAAATAAACTGGGAACAAACGCTTTACCACATGGAAAATTTGCTCTCAGCATTTCTTTTTTTATGAAAAATAGGAACATGGAATTGTATTGCATGTATATAGAAAGCGAAATTTATTAAATTAAGCAATAAATCTAAAAAAATGTTTACACTGTTTAAAATTTAACCATTTAAATTATATATAGTATATATGAGGCCTGTCATAGCAAAACCGACAATCTCCACTTTTGGTCAAAAATTAGATTTTTGGCGGAGACTGTACTTCAACTAATTATCTATAAGATGATAAAGTTTATGTGCTGCAAAAGGAGCTAAATCCTGCCTAAAATCCTATTTTAAAAATGATATTTATTGCAAAGTCGACAATCTCCACTGATAGATTTGCAGCAAAGTATACAATATCCAATTCCACCATTAGAAATTAGTAATTTGTGTCACCTGATATCCTAACATTTGATGTTATAACGTATTTTAGAGATTTAATTTTGTGTTTTTTTACTGGTACATACTGTTAAGTTCTATTGCAGTAAATTGCACTTAAAAATATATTTAAAATAGGTATACGTTTTATTGTTTTAAGAATTATAAAAAAAGTTATCTTGTTTATTTTGTGCTATTATACCATAATAAGACGTAAAGGTAAAGCAAGAAAAGGCTGATAATGTCAAAACATTGCAAGTAAAACATTACGGGGCAAAGTGGGAAGAAGATGATGAGTTGTTGTACTATAAAAACTTTTTTGCACGAGGCAACCTGGTCCCAGATTTAGAAGAAACTCCAGATTTATGTGGTCCAGTTCAGAATTTTCCCACATTGATTGTATAGTTAAATTTTATAACCATTAAAGGAAAAAAATACAATTATTTTTTTCTTTATTTTTCTAAATCTCCTTAAACGTTTACAACAAAATGAGCAATCTCCAGCAATTCATATATGATATATCAATGTCAGTAATCTCCAATTTATAATTATAGATTTCACCTATACTGTGTATCCTGGAGACCTTGTAGTTTGCTACTAGACTAACAACAACAATATTTTAATATAATATATAAAAAAAATTACAAATTTAGAATTTAAAATACCAAAATCAATTATCTCAATTTACTCAGTTTTAGTCTGACGGGAGATTGTTGACTTTGCTCTGACAGGCCTCAAGTATACTTATATAGGAATATCTTACCTTATCAAGAACAATTTTGTGCACCACAAATGGGCATAAACACCCAGCAATGGTACCAATCCCATTGGACATTCCCATCAAGATACTGGCATACTTCGGAGCAATATCCAAATGGTTAACATTGAACCCAGAAATGGCGAAACCGCTGAATGCCACACCAATAGATAATGCCGTCATTCCCTGCGTAATGGTTTTCGAATATGCCATTATCAAGAAAAAGGTGGCTTCCATGCCAAAACCACCGCAGTTGAACAGTTTTCGTACTTGTGTTGTCGTTAGGATGCCTTTTTTACGTAGTTTATCGGCCAGGATACCTCCGCTTGGTACTACGATTGTCATTAGTAAGTGGGGAAGTGCGCCCAAAAGAGTGTTCTGAAGAAGAAAAGGTATTTCGTTAAATATTAGGCTCTACAACAAAAACTTAATCAACTTACCTCCTGAACTCCAGAGTGGTAAGCATCCTGAAAGTACGCCGCTTGGAAAAGCACAAGTATATAAAAATTCCAAGATCTGCAGAAATTCGCCACAAAGATGGCGTAGCATGGCATCGAAGTAAAAAACGACTTCCACGGAGTGTTTAACAGAGTAGGCGCGACGTAAACTTGCTGACTGGTACCAAGAGCGTTCTCAATATACAACAACTCCTTCGCCTCTATGCACGTGTGGTACGAAGGTTTCTCAAACACCAACCATATCCAACAAAAGTACCATATTATGCCTATGACTCCGTAAAAGTAGAACGGAGACAGGGTTCCTAAATTTTCAGTCATTTCCCCGGAAATAGGCAACGAAAACATAACACCGGCGTAGCATCCACTAAACGCTAAAGTCGCTAAGCGGGATCTTTCTAATGGGGGAGCCCAATGACGCATGATACCGTGGCATGCTGGATATGTTACACCCTAAAAATCAAATTCTTTAAGAAAATTTGCACCAAAAGTAACTATGCTTTTTTTTAATGGCTCTATTTCATCAAGTTTATATTCAATTAGAAATATCGTTTTAAGGTTTTAGAAAATTGTATTTATCTTTCTTACAGAAAAATTAAGTATAAACAATCTTATGGTAATTTAACAAACGGTCCACATTTCTGGAAATTCTGAAATGCTTGACTTGATCTTTTGAACGATGAAATAAATCTATCTATAGATATATCTAAAGTGGTCTTTTGAAGACAACAATATTTATAACCTACCTCTACTAAACCTTGCATAACTTTAACAATAATTAACACGTCAGGATTTTGGTATATTAGAGGTACTATAAGATTTAGAAACGACGATATGCCTATTGCTGCTCCAAATAGGATGTTTGCTGGGTATGCTGCTGCTATCAAACCCCCTGGGATTTGGGTTACGAAGTAACCCCAAAAAATTGCCGAGTCTACTGCTGAGAGGGTTTCTGGAGACCAAGTGTTGTTCTAATAAAAAGAAAAGTGTTTATTTAAAAATATAGGTTGTCTTTTGTCCATAAGAGAGCAAAAAAATACCTTCTTGGCCGAATGGTATAAACCATTAAATGGTTTTTTATCTCTAATTAATAAATGTAATAGTTACAGGTACTTACTAGTTTCAGTTTTACTACTCCCATACTGGTTCGCATGCCGAACATGATGATGAACCCGACACAGCATAGCAGAGCCACTGTTGCTCTTTTTGTCAGGCATGGTATTTCAGGTCTTATGTACTTGTCGATGTGTCTTAAAGGTGGCCTTTCTATTTCAGGGATGCTTTCTGGTGAACTTAAATCGTCTGCAGGTATCGAGTCTTTTTTCTTTTTGCCGTCGAATTCTTCATATTGATTTGCTTTCCTGAAATTAAAGGAAACCAAATCAGTAATATATATATGTAAATTGACATTTTTTAATAATGAATTATAGCTACAAATTACTTTATGATTTATTAAATCAAAGACCAGCAGTCTGCGCTTAGTCTACCCTCTAATTGAGTTGGTTGTTTCATTGTAGGAGAGCGCAATTAGATTTACTTTGGTCCTCTAATGTATTTATTTTTGTTTTGTGCACGATTAGATCGGAGTGCGCTTCGTAGCAAAGTAACAGCCACCCCAGATTAATGCGGCAAAGGGGTGTTACGGACGACATTCGTCAAATTGTCGTGACAATTATTAATGGGTGGCCATTTCCATCGACGTGTCTCTTCCTTTATCTGATTTCTCTTTTCCACATTGGCGTATCATCATGTTTTGATAAAATATATAAAATATATGTTAGTTATTTCACACACTTAAAAAAGAGTTGTATATTGACTTTGCAAAAGCTTTTTACTAAATAAACTAGATTATAATGGTTTTAGTGACTCTTTATTAACACTTTTTAATTCATATTTTGCCAAAAGAAAACAAGTTGTCACTTACAACGTATATGTGTCGCCATAATTTGTTGCATCATCTGGTGTACCTCAGGGTTCTAATCTGGGTCCACTACTTTTTAATATATTTAACGATCTGGCAATCTTACTTGTGATAATTTATGAAAATGTATGAGCAAATATGAAGCATGAAATACAAGGGTATTTAAAAGGTAACTTAGTATTATAAAAACATGTACGATAATGGTAGTTTTAAAGGAGGTAGTAAATTAGTGAAAAAAACCAAATCGGGAAAAAACATGTTTTTAATTTGGGTGAGAATTTTTTGTGTTACTTTTTACCCAGCACTGATCTTTTGATCGTTGCCAGCCAAAATACATTAACATGTTTCCCCAACAGAAAGCAGAACCAGTCATTACATGTTATGAATGCCAGCGTTAAAACGCATTATGTAAGTCTTTTAGGGCAACATTTATCATAAAACGTTTTAAACGACGCCAAACTCTAATCACTGGTTTCGTATACAGTAAAATCGTCTGTGTGTTTTGTATCATTTTTTGATTTACATCGACACGCTATTCTGACACGGAATTATTAATGTTGTGTATTATTTCTGAATTACAAAGCAAATAGAACGTTCCCCTTTATTTTTCCAAAAAGGAAATCTAATAACTGCTTGTCTGCTACAAAATACATATCAACTCAAGTCGAAGCTGAAGCTTACAAATAAGAAGCTGATTTTGGAATTCGGCACGTTTCTGTCGTCAAATAGAAAATGCGTCAATCAGATGCAACGCCTGATTTAACAAAATTGTCAGTAAATTTCGTAAAATAGTTTCTCTTTTAATTTGGGCTGTGAAAAATATACCCTCAAAAATTAATTATGAAGATAAAAGTTTTACTTTTTTAGATTAATTAATTAGTTCTTTGGATGGAATAAAACGAATATTACGTAGGTATATGCCCTCTATATTAATTTAAAATTGTTGAAAAAACTATTATTTAATCCTTAAGCGAGAAAGGGTCTAGAACAAGATGCGTACTATTCTTTTTCTATGACAAATGTTATTGTAAAAAATAATGTATTACTAATTAATTTAAATATTTGTATCTTCAGAGTGTCATGTTATAAGTTGCATCCATTAGCAATTTTTCCTCTATGACTATTGCATTAGTGCTTCAGTTTTTAAATAATCATAAAAATTAACTTAATTCTTATATTATTATATAAGGTGGGAGTAAAATATTTTTTTTTATTTTTTACCCTACATTTTTAATTTATTTGGATATTAATTCTTGGGTCATATAAAACCTTGGCTTGGCTTTGCTTTTTAACTTCAGATCTTCGTTTTCTGGCTCAGAGATCTGAAAGTTAAATAGGAGAACCGGGAGCCAATATCTCGGGCCACTTGATGTCACTTGCCGGCAACTCAAACCCTGTATTCATAATGTTAAAGTGTCTTGCAATCGTGGAAGGAATCATATCACAATTGAAATGGGGGAATCGATCCCGAAACGCATTTCTAGAAGCGTTTCAGCATGTCTCGCGAATTTTCTCTCTGCGTGGTGTTATACACTCATCAACAAAAGTATTGCAAATTTAATCCAAGTTACTTAAACTTTAAAATTTTAATTGTTTTTAGAGACAGGTTAACATAATTGGATTAGGGTCAACCTTGACAATATTTTTCTTTTTTAAAATATAATAATAATAATAATAATAATAATGCATTTGACTCACCAATAAAAAATACACGATAAAATGTAGAGAATACATTTTTGTACTATACTTTCTCTATGAAATACTTAATACAAGGTGTTATGTAATAAATGTAATATATTAAAATATTGAAGAAAGGCACTTTATTTTAACCATTCAACTAATTTAAAACTAACTTCACCCCTTGAATAAAAACCTTTTGCTTACTTTAGCCCGTGACTAAAGCGCCATAAAGCCACAACTTGTCAATTTGTATTTAAAAGATCACTTAGTGTCTTGAAAAATGTAAGATAAAGGGCGTTTTAGTAGAAAAATTCTTTTAAAAACCTTTAAAATAAATACTTTTGTTTACAAGTGTATTTCCTCTTCACGTCGTTTTTGTTCTCGCAAAATTCCATTAGCGTGGTTTTTAGTTGTTTGATCGAGGATTTTATGGAAGTGCCTATCCATCATTTTAATTTTTAAAAGCTTAAATTTCATTGTAACCGCCGTTTTCATCCCTTTAACAAACTGTTTTTATCCCCCTTTAGATGGAGAAGATAATCCTTTATTTGTAATCTAAGTATGACACCCCAACTATTTAGGTTAGTAGTTCGTTTGGTGGAAACCTGACCTCATAGTGTTTCACTCTTTATTTATATCCATAAAGTTAACCAAAATAATGTTTAAGGGTAAAAATATATTTACTTGCGTTAATAAATATTTAAAAATGTGGACAAAATTTGTTTTTAAGAAAAATTATATTGTCCTTTAGTAATACTTAACATACTATGTCAAGCTTTATTTTAGTTAGTCCAACTAATTTGGTTATATAGGTATGTACATCAAATTCTTGTTATAAGGGTATAGGATTGTCTTTTAATAGTATAATGATATTATAATTATACCTATATAATATATGCATTTATGAATACATATAATTTGCATATTATGGATTCAATTTTGTATGATGCTAATTTACAGTAGTGGTGCAATGATAAAATCTGCATAAGTATCATTTATTAATGGCCTAAAATAATTAATCAATAAACAACTTATCTAAGCCAACAGAAGATATGTTTCCACTTAACAGCAAAACAATTAGGAATATTATCTGGCAAATTAATATTCAGGGCTGAACTTAATTTTCATATCCAGCCACTTACAACTCAATTACATTTACGACTTTTCCCTGACCACCTGCGATTCCCACACCGCGTTTTACCCTCAGTAAAACTCAACAGGTTGGCACCACTACATTTATTATTTAGCCTTCCCCTGTGGTGCTAATCGACGCGTCCACCTGTTACTTGAACAGATTTCATCTTGAAGAGTAGGTGTAAATAGTGCAAAGTTCTTTCACTAAATAAGAAATTGTTTTGATAGTCGAAGAACTCGGGAGAAAAGCTGTTGGGTGAAATTATTTTTTAATCTTTAATTTTTTTTTCAAACAATTGTTTCTAGTTACCAAACATTAGTTTCTAGGAGGAACTATTAAAAAAAAATTAAAAAACTATTTTTAAGATTAAAAAATAGCGAAAAACATTTCTTTATGGTAAAAATAAATTTGTAACTTAATTAAGTTAAGCTATATAGCTATTAAGTTAAGCTCATTATTATTATTATTATTATTATTATTATTATATAGCTATTAAGTTAAGCTATATAGCTTTATAGCTTTTACCCGACGTCTTTATCAATAATTATCTTTATATTTTAATTATTTTGTTCTATAAATATAAATATTTGGTTTTTGCTTCTTTGTCCTAAATTTTAAGTTTTTTATCCAACCAACATTGAGTATACTTTCCCAATGTATTTGTTTAATGCATTGAATCCGAATCTGACCTCAGAATTTCTACCAGAATGCACATCAGGATTTTAATAAATCCTAACCCAGTAGTTATATCTATAGATGTAAAAAACGGTTGTTTTTCAGATGTGAAAAAAAACATGAAAAAAACTGCTTTTTTCTTTTAAATCTGCTACAATAAAGCAAATTCTATCAATAAATAACATCAATCTTAAAAATGGAGTAATTTCTCTAAATGAAATTTTGAGTAAAATGTATATTAAAAGTTTTTTATCCAACCAACATTGAGTATACTTTCCCAATGTATTTGTTTAATGCATTGAATCCGAATCTGACCTCAGAATTTCTACCAGAATGCACATCAGGATTTTAATAAATTCTAACCCAGTAGTTATATCTATAGATGTAAAAAACGGTTGTTTTTCAGATGTGAAAAAAAAACATGAAAAAAACTGCTTTTTTCTTTTAAATCTGCTACAATAAAGCAAATTCTATCAATAAATAACATCAATCTTAAAAATGGAGTAATTTCTCTAAATGAAATTTTGAGTAAAATGTATATTAATAATAAAGTAAAATGTAATATTATTACATTTTTCATTATTGAAAATCTGATTTCTTATTATTTGGTAGTTTCCACATAAGAAACCAATAGCAATGTAAAAGTTCTACACTAATAGAAAAAAATTAAAGGACAAAAAAAAATTGTTGCCGTAAAAAAAGCAATTTGAAGCTTGAAGTTTCTAGACGCTCAATCCTAACGAAAACAAAAATTCGAAATTTTTTTGGCTTTCTTTTTGGGTCCACGAAATGTTCTGACTTAACCACCAATGAATAATGTTCTACAAGAATTTGCTATTGTTTTTTTTTTAAATTCCAAACTCTACATGAATTTGAAAAATTATGAAAAAAAGTGCTTTTGGTAGCTTTTTGAAAATTCAAGTGCTCTAGAAATATAAAAAATTAGGCAAATGGGACTAATCTTGAAAAAACCTAAAATATGGAAAAAAACATTAAAAAAAACAATGAAAAAAACCTGAAATAAACAAAAAAACGGTCCGTTTTATTAAGTCGCATCTCTATAGTTATATCACAACATATTTTTTTACACAAAACTCGTTTTGTTATTTAAAATATTTTTAATTTTTAATATTTTTTCTTTTCTTTGATAATTTTCGAAACGATTATTCAAAATTTATCTAAACTAAAATAATAAATTTTAACTTTAACTTCAGCCCGTGACTAAAACGCCTTAAAGTCACAGCTTACCAATGGGGGAGTAGATAAAATGTCATTTAGAACTGGTGCTAAAAGTAAATGAGGTGATTTAAAAAATCTTTTATATAATATAGAATAATGCCCAGTAGTAGTACTAGAAAGAGTCATAGATTGTAGTTAACAACTTTAACCTGATTTGTACACGTTTTTGAGGTTTATTGCTGTAATAATTTTGTGTAATTCCCCTCATAAATTTGTTGAGGCGATGATATTAATCATAAAGCACGTAAAGCAGGCGTTGTCGTCAAGGGAATAAAATAAACTTCTTTTAAGAATCCTGATCCTGTGGGGAGGATTAAAGAAGTTGAAAATGTAATCGTCCTTCGGGTTTTCGAGCGCAAATTGAAATAAACCGTGCTTAAAAAAACGAAACAGCAAATTATATAATTTGTGTTCATTATCCTTGTAGCTTGTAATTTAATCTCGGTTTATTTAAGGTTTCCACGCGGTAATCCAGGTTTTAAGAGTTGGTGCACGTTTCCAGATGCTGAGGTAAACACCGTCGATGTTTAAATTGTTTCATGTTTAGTTTTATTTTTTCCCTAAAAGGATTTAGTGAAACTTCCTATAGGCTTGAATTTTTATATTTGATATGATGGTGTAATGTACCTTAATAGGTTTATACAACTCATTTTTCACACTATTTTTATACTGTACTTTTTTATTTAAAAAAAAATATATATATAGTAAATTTTAGATATTAAAAAAAAATATAGTAAAATTTACTATAACAAAATTTTAGGGTAACAATATTATATATTCGTCAATACAATATTAAGATTGTAATACAAAATACTATTTTTTATTATACAATTTTAGTAAAGATTAAAACAGCAATATTACTAAATCATAAATGTATAATATATTTTAATTTTTAATATGTTCGTATACTCCACCAATAGTAATATGTACTATATGATTTAATCAAATGTAAGGCGTTCATCTAATATTATAATATATTACACATTAATAAAAAATATAGTAAAAATAAAGATACTTTTATGTTTACAATATAGTAACTCATGGCATTTTAAACATTCAATTTTCTTAGTTTCTTCAATAAACTTTCTTGACCCATTACTGGTAATACTTATAAGAAAGAATTGAACCTACTTGGTTGCATAGTATGTACCGATTGCGGCAAAGGCCACGTCGCGACGCGTCGTTAGACGGTGTGGATCACGTGATGTTTTTACATCTCGCCTCTGTTGGCTTACCAACCATGTTATATAAGCTCAGGTATTTATTTGTTTTGGGTGTGTTCCACTACTACAAGTGTCGACACTGATGATACCCAATATAGGTCAAATCACCTGTCTGTCGGTATTTGAAGTTGATGGAACGCACTCAAAACAAAAAACTTTGGCGAGGTGTAGGTTCAATTCTTTCTCATAACATTTTTGTATATTAAAAAGTACAATAAATATGTTACAATTTTTAATTGTTAACATATAAAAATATTCGATTTTAAAATATTTTATATTTAAAATGGCAACATAATATTTTAAAATTTACTATACTTATTAGTAATGGAAAAAATCTAATTATAATAAGAATTAAAAACAAAATTGATTGAGAATAATAATATTTTACCTTAAGGTTTAACATACATGGATATTTAAAAATTACTAAATATGCATAGTATCTGGCAATATACAAGATAGTTGTCCCAAATAGTAATATAAATTATAGTAAAGGGTATTATAATTATGGTAATCAGCATTATACTTTTCTCTCCGTGTGGTCTAAAATCAAAAGACATCGAAATTAAAAAATTGGAAAATATTCACTGCAATTTGTATTAGTCCAATATTCGATTGGTCCACTTTTGACAGATGACAGTGGTGAACAAAATCTGTCTTAACAAAAACAAAAAGACAAAATTTGTTTTTATAAAATGACTTTATAAAAGAAAGTTTTGAACCAATTTTAGTGGGGTAATATATTAAAAAATTTTGGGTTAAGTTTTTTAGATAAGATTTCTTGCATATAAATAGAAAAAAAAACTAGTTTTACAAATACAAATTGTGTCATATTTTTTTAATAAAGAAAAAAAATTTTTATTTTAAAAATTATAACAAAATTTGTATCTCGGTTATTTATTTTACCTTTTTTTAATATCCAAAAACCCTGAGAAAAAAAATATAATATTACTACTTAGACTGGGCCAAAAAAATCAACTATTTTTTTTTGAAAAGTATATCGAAAATATGGTTTGGGGTGACAAAAAAAATTATTGTGAAAGTTTGAGTCAATAATATTAATATTAAGAGGTCTATCATCGCAATTTTAATTTTTTTTCCTCAGCAAGTTTTTGTCTCAGAACTCCCAAACTATTGAGTTTAACAAAATTGACTTAAAAATATTTTTTAAGAAAATTAAATTCTCTACAAAAAAGGTTAAAGTAAAATTTTCTGTCAGATAAACCATTTCCTTAAAATCATGCCTTAAAAATTGGTATATTTTTACATTTTGTTCTTTTAAAAATCAGTATCCATAAAAAACTTCAAATTTAACTTTGAATAACTTTTTATTAAGTGAATTTAGCCAAAAATGATAACTGATTTTTATACATGAATTACAAAATTACAAAATTAAAAGATCAAATTGTAAAACTATAGTTTTAAGGCATGATTGTAAGAAAACGGTTCATCTGACGGGAAATTCTAATCAAACCTTTTTTGTAGAGCATTCAATTTTCTTCAAAAAATATTCCTAAGTCAAATTTTTTAAACTCAATGGTTTGGTAGTTCTGAGACAAAAACTCGCTCATGAAAAAAAATCTAAAATTGCGATGATATTTATATTGTTACCCCAAACAATATTTTTGATATAATTTACAAAAAAAAATATTCGATTTTTTTGGCCCAGTCTATTACTACTACTACCATACAAAAAAGTTTGATTTTTATTGTTTTATCTGACAAAATATAGAAACAAAATAAAGGCAGTGGCAAGTCATATATATTTTTTAAAATATTAGCTAAGATGCACCTGGGGGAAAAATTGACAATTTTTTTTACAACCAAACACACGAAGTTTTGAGAAAATTGGAGTAATGGTTTTAGTAAATGACATATATTTAAAAAAACAAAAATAAGTTAATAAGTTATAATTTTTATTTTTATGCAAGGAATCTGTTCCTAAATTGTTGCCTGTTTATAAAATATTAACATGTTTTGGCATTTTTTTATATTTAAAAATATCCCTATTTTTGGCGTTTAAATGCGTAGAACTAGTCCCTACTAATTACTCTAAGAAAATATAATATACTTAACAAAATTAAGATTTGACACACTAAAAATAGACATTTTAAACTTTTATCGGTAAAAAGAAAAAATGCTCACCCTTTATACATCAATTCCTTAATTTGCCTAGCCCTAATGCACTACAAAAAATCCACTACGATCGAGGATAAAAACTTAATATGAAATATTAGAGAGGAGAAATCTACTATAAGCCGGCCACCGAACTAGACTGGATTATTTCAGCGCCGCTTCAGAAGATACGACGGCGAGTTCTCGCTTTCAGACTCCGGAGCCAGAACGTCACGTGCTGAAGGCATCTCGTCTCCTTCATCAACATTACATCTATTTTTGTATTTATTGTCTTGGCTCCACGCGATCGAAGGCTATCTGCATTTCGCCAATTCAAAAAGTCAGGGTAATTAATTTTATCTCCACGCGGTCTATAATTTAAACTTTATTGTTGTCAACATTCGATAAAGAAATACCTTGTTATGACAGGCCGATAAAAAAATTTATGAGTAATTAGTTCGATTTTTTCTCGCTAGGGGTATTGTTTTGACAAATTAATCATTTTAAGAAATTAACGTACTAAACTGGTTTAATTTATTTATAATAAGCACTAATTTGTTTGTTTTACTGTTAATGTTTAATATTTTTCATTAAATTATTGTAGAATTAAATATGAATAATAAAACAAAAAGTGAGGTTAGGCAACCAAGAAAACGCACGATTCTTTTTCTACGATTTAAATTATCTTTAAGTTTTAATTTGCTTTAAGTTTTTAGTGAAATTAAATGTTTAACACAGCTTAAACATTCCACACTACCTTTTTTTTAAATAAATATCCAAACAAATTGAAATTAGATACCTACCTATTTATTAAACAATTAATTGAATTCAATGTAATAGCAAAAATCCATTTCTACTTAAATCATGTTGCTATTGTCCAACTATTACTGCTTCTAAAAGCAATAATAATTATTGTACATTTAATGAAATCTTTAGCTAAAAAATAAATGAGATTCTAAAAAAGTGAGGTTAGGCCGCTTTGATGTTGAATTAAATTGACCTATTTAACACCTTTATGCATTTTATATGCATATTATTATTATTATTATTATTATTATCTTTAAGGCACATTTTTATTTGTTCAAAAATAAATAAAACATACAATTATATAATGAATAATGACTCTTAATACTTAGTAAAACAAATTTACATAACTCAATTTTGTTAGCAAAAACTTGTTGAATTCTAAAACTGATAAATAACTAACGAGGAAAATCAATACAAAAAAATGTTGAACGGGCCCTTTTGAAAAGAAGAGTTTGACATTATCAAACAGAATCGCGTACAATACGAATGGCTTTGACCAATTTGGATTATTGGATTTAAAAAGTAGATAAACCCATTATGCAAAGATAAGGGTTGGAAAAAAGATGCTATACATTTCAAATTGAAAATTTTATCAGGGAAACGCGTTATTTTAATAGATATTTTATTAATTTCGGAAAAGGTTTCATTTCATCTGTAGATTGCTAAACTGTTTATGGTCCCAGTGTAATGAAATTTTGAAGGGAAGCCAGGCATGATTTGATTTGTGAAATGCAATCACCGTTGCCATATCGATGTAATTTGTTTTGGAAATGCAATACAACCATATATTTTGAATGTATATGAAAAAATATTTTTTCTACTCCCCCTTTATCGTACATGTTTACATGACACTAAGTGACCTTTTAAATTCACGCTTTAGTCACGGGCTGAAGTTAGCAACAGGTTTTTAGTCACGGGCTGAAGTTAGTTTTAAGTTAGTTGACAGTTGTCAAATGTCATACAGTCGTTAAAATAAAGTGCCTTTCTTGTAAAACAATACTAAATGTGAAAATTATTTTATTATCTCAATACAAAAATAAAAAAGTATTAAATAGTTTCTCAACGCCAATATTATAAAGTTTATATGAACATTGTACTGACCTTTCAATTTCGCCGGCAGTAAACTATAACTTAAATTCGGGCACGGACTCCACTGTAAAGTCCTCATAAAACATTTTCTTACTTTCACTGTGAAAAACTGTAAATTTTCAAGAAATATATTTCGATTTATAAGCTTTATAATCTGTGTTTATAAAATATAAAAATTTGACATTTGACGGTGACAAACAGTTTCCCCTATTGTTTCATAGATGGCTCTATACAAATTTTTGATTTAAATCATTTTAAGATATAAACTTTTCTATACACTCATTAATTTAAGCATTAAATTAAATTCGTGAATAAAATGGCGTTTATCAAACTTGATACATAATATACTATTTCAGCACTTTAAAAATAATCTTTTAAAACATAATATAAAGTTTAGTAAAACTTTTAGTTCATTTAAAAAACTGAAGAAGAATGCTTTTTTATAAAATGGTTTTTATATTTTTCATTTAGAAACCACAATAAATCCGTGTACCATAAAATCTGATGTTCTGTCAGTAGTTAACAAATTTTAAAAATCCGTTCATCGAGATGCTTTAAAGCATCTCCCCCTTAGGGGGAAGTATCATGTTTGCCATCTAATATTAAAAGGGGAGGATCAATGGCATTGGGCCCTTGATGATTGTAACAAATGTTTTATTACTGTTATTACGCAACTAGCACGGACTCCTCTTTATTAAACACTACGCGTTGCGAAATCGAAAACTGTTACACAACCGCATCCCCCTTAATGAAGTTCCTGAAAGCAAAAGTTAATATTTGAACAGGATTTTTGCTTTGACTCAGACTCTCTAATTACTTTTTATCAAATTCAATCGAGATTATTAACTCTTACCGGAATAATAAAACCTCAGTTTGAAAAATTGTCGCACTTTGGAAAGAATGATGGTGTACGAATGCACTTTTTATGTTTCCATATATCCCCTTAAAGGGTCTTTCTCCGGTTTTCTTTAGCGATTGAGTTTTGAAAGAAAACAAATGTTGGTCGCTTGGTCACTTACGTCATCAATCAGCCAACGTTAACGTCATTCACCCCTAAATAACACCCCATTCAGCTTTAAAAGCATCGATTTTAAAACAAAGTCGCTAACAGCAAATAAAACACAATGAAAAAGTGCATTAGTCAAAATGAATTATAAAACTCTTTTCGGGATTTGAGTCTGGACAAAATTTAAAAAATATCATGAGAAGCAAGATTGACATGAACTTTTTCATTAATGATGATGAAAACAATGCTATAATGTTTTTTTAAATCAAAAGGATTTTAGAAATCAATTATATTCAGTTTGGCCCGATAATTTTTAATCATCCTTTTTCTTTATCAATGAAGGGTGCAAAAGTCGCGAAGGCTAAAACGTCTCTGAAACGTGGGAAATGGATTTTAGTATGGGGTTCGGCTTATCAGGAAAGTCAGTCCGACAAACGTAATTGTGATGGACCGATACTGTCTCCTTTAATCAAGTCTCTCGCGCTACTTGCCGCTTCACGCTTAAAATCAATTTCGACCAAATCAAAGCATTGTTTACTAAACCCCCTTTTGGAGAAACATTTAATGAAAGTCAATGAGTTTTCAATATTATTTATAATTTAAAAAGAACAATAATTGCCTTGCAATAAGTTTTATCTTATATTTAAAAAAACTGGGCTTGTCCATTTCCAAATATGCTATCCCTTATGGAGAAAGAACAAATTCACAATGTAGATTTGACTTTCAATCCCTGTATATTCACTTAGAGCGAATTGTATCGAATTTATTTGATAGTGTGCAAAAGGGTGACGGCAGTAAAAGAAACGTTTAGCATAGAGGGCTTCTCTCTAAAACGGTTTCCATTCCTAAAAGCCACGCTTTTTCCATGTAGCTCAGACAATAGCGAGCTCTGGATCGCTGTTCCATGCATATATACCGAAGTGGGTACAGTCTAAACTAAATAAAAATTTTATAGAGTAATCAGGCGGTTCAACAGTGTCCTGACAAACTGATTTTAGATACCATTGAATTGTCGATATCTTAAAAACTCCAGAAATTGGCAAAAGTTTTAATGTTGATTTCCTAGAAAACTCTCATCTGATTTTGATGATTTTTTTAAAGTAGGTTGTCTCTTCAGTAACGATGATATGGTATACATTTTTATATTGATTATATTATACTATATTGTGAAACCCTGTGGGTTGCATCAGCAATAACAGCGGATATTTATTTCGAACATATCTGCCTAGATAGATTGATAATCAATCCTGGTAGAATCAATCAGGATTTCGGTTTTAAAGTTAAAATGTGTTATCATAATTTTTCCAATATCGATAAATTCTCAATATAAAAAGACTAAATTTTCATAAAAATGTAGACAAGCACTTTCTTTATCAGGACAGCAAAATGGTATTCCTCTATATGAACTGTTAAACAGTGTAATAATTTATTTTATATAATATATTGCCCATATTTTGAAGCAGGAAGCTCCTGCTGTTTTAAATATTAGCTTGCAGCTGCGTTATACGTGGCCGAATAACATAAAATTTTTAATTTAGCGTAAGTGATACGGTTTCAGCAGAATGAGATTCAAACAATAGAAAGCACGTATTGTTGTGGCGTCCCGTGGTAGCTCCATTACAAAGGGTATCTCCGTGCCAGTTTAATCATGTTAATGGAGAACGGGTCGTTTCAAAGAAAAACACGACTTCTTTGGTTTTTAGCAAAGGTCCAGCAAAAAATCTTATGTCAACAACCACAACGGAAATGCCATTTTCGATACTAACTAATCTAATTTTGTTGCTGGTGCAATATTCTCGACAATTGCTGGACTTATAAAAGACATCATTAATATGACGTATCGATTTAAAGCTTTATGTACTGTGAATGGCATTAAAATGAGGCAAACGGAAAAGAAGGTATTATGTAGCCACCCTTAAAGGATGTCATTAGCACAAATATCCCCAGGCTCAATAATATGAAAAAAGTCAGTCCTTAATAAAAGTTTATAAGGACCCATTAACTTTATGCTACTTTTATTTCTTTAAAGGGTAAATTTGATTAGGTAAATAAGGTATAAATGTATAGTTTAGTCATGGATAATAATTGTATCTACTTCTACAACAGTGGCTATTGTGGGACAAAGAGTAACATTTGAAAAGTGAACAAATGTTGGAAGAACCTGGAAAATAAATATGTTTTCACAAAAAGTTCTGAAAAGTAGATCATAGAGATTTATTGAAATGATAATATGTTTAAATCATTTTTCTTATTTTTGTAATTACAAAAGATGGACAGGCGGATAGAAAGCGAGTAGAGTCCGTCAAACGGTGATCCCGAAACCGGGAATCCCAGGCTTAATCCATCAGGAAATGATGTGAACGGGGTCTTTCCGTAACCATTCAAGTGTGACCGTGATAGGCATTGAAGGCGGGCCCCTGGGAAATCATCTAAACCGCGCCGAATACGCTCGCCATACAGACTGTTACTGATAGACATCGCATTTTTGCCAGATTTAACTAATGGCTTTTCGAATTACCACTCCATTCATTGCGGTTTATTGCTGGTTTCGATAAATTGAAATCACCCGCGAACACAGGCTCTCGTTAATCAAAACCACAGTAAATAAATACTCACTAAACAGCAATTTATTTTTCCCTTGTTTTAGTTTTAAAAAACTAATAACCAATGAAACTACTGGAAAATTATCCAAACCTCAAAATATTTAATCGACACATGAGCTCATGTCTCATCTAAAAACATACCGTTAAGGAATTTGATGAAGTTGTCTTAAAAATATCAGTAATGGTAAGTTTGGAATGGAATTTGTGAAAGGTTTTTGAGATTACAATTTGCTCCAAGATTAGTCCTTTTATAAGTTCATTAATAACTCCATACCAGCATTGATTTAGAGAAAATAGATCTGACTACTTGGATAAACAGGGTCGTATATACAGACTTTTCAAAGGCCTTTGACAAAATAGATTACAGAATTGTTTTATCCAAAATTGAAACTTTTGGCTTTGCAAATAGTTTGATAGATTTTTTTTGCTTTTATCTAACTAATAGATTAAATTCTGCCTCCTTCTCACCAATTTCAGGAGTGCCTCAGGGTAGCAACTTAGGTCCCCTAATATTTCTCATATTTATTAACGACACCTACCTAGGAAATATTTAACTTCTTGATTCTAAACTTTATATTTACAAATAGATTTTTTAACCGTTTTAAAAAATATTTTTCCTGCGGTCATTGATTCTTGGTGTTCATCATCACCTTCAGCATGAAATTAATTGACAAAAGCATTGACGATTTTAATTTTTTTTTGGATGGGACCCTTAGTTTTTGGTGTCGTATACCAAACTTTCCTTATCACGAAAAAAATTTTCACTTTTAGCACATATGAAGTTATATTGTAAATAAGTTTTCCCAGTTTTATAAATATAGATTCTTAAGCCTTGGACGAAAATGTCAACGTTCCTTAATCCTGCAAAGGATAAATTTTGTATTGACAGTGACATAAAGGGGGGAAACATGAAATACAGACTAATAGGACTGGAAGAGAGGATTTAAAAGGCCTCAAACGTACATGCATGTGTGTACAAAAAATAAAACAACGTAAAGTTGAAATCACGGTAATATGACGTTTATCCTCTTAGCCAAAGCTACTCATTATTTTTTGAAAATATATTGGGATATTTTATACAAAGAACAATAGGTTGTATTTTGAACAAAAGGTTTTTGTAATAAAAATTGCTATAGCTATTGAATAAAAGGAAAAGCACAGAACTGTATTGCATCTATATTATTCCTAAACATAATATAATTTTAATTAATTATACCTAATGAAGAGTGATGACAAAACTTTTACTCTTCTTGATTAAAATTATTAATATAAGTTTCAGCCCTTTGAAGATTGTTTAATGTTACTCATTAGTTAATATATCACTTTCATAAAGTTTGACAGTAGTTAATTGTCTATGATTGTATGACTACCACACAGTTGGTAACTTTGCAGTGAAAAGGTTTCTATACGAGTAAAAAATAAATTGAATGAATACTTTAAGTGAAATCACTTTGCTGGTAAAGTTAAGACGTAATATTCGGAACAAACATGATTTTAATATAGCTTCGCTTTTGAAATGAAGCTCGACTAATGGAAAGTGAAGCCCCCAAAGATGGAATCTAATGCCGAGAGTCGGTTGCAAATTGAGTTACGTTTCCATACAATGCGCTGTTTACATGGAGGGTTTTTAGTACATCGCTAAACGCACTCGAGGGTTAACCGAGTAATTAATTGATTTCTGCGTTCGCCACCATAAAATTTAAAACATTTTACTTTGCCACGAAACTTGCTATTAAGGGTGCCATGCCGGAACTGTTTGGCAAATTGTCTTTGAAAATTAACATCAAGTTTTAACAAAAAGATTCCTTATCTAGTCTTTAAGTGGTCCTGCAATAGCCTTAATGCCTTAATATAAACACCATGAATTATGGTTGAAAATTTTATATACAGCAAACACCAAAAACGGTGTTTATCTACAAATATTTGAGAAGTGCACCTACACAGAAAAAAGGAATAGTTAATTTAACTATATTAATTTAGTTGACCCATAAGTATTTATTTCAATCAACTGTGGGAAGGTTAATATAAACAAAGATTAGTTTGACGATAATAAACCAGATAGTTTTTTTTTTTTTTAATTGGTTAAATTAAAACTTTATTGAAACCAACCCGCTGTATGGTTCAGTTTACTAAATATGTTGTTTGAAAAATAAGAGTAACTTCAACCTAAAGCACTCTGTTAAAACGATTAAAACAATTTGCCTTGCATTCCTGGTTACATAGTATGTACCGATCGCGGCAAAGGCGGTGTGGATCACATGATGTTTTTAAATCTCGCCTCTGTTGACTTACATGAAGAGTATATAAGCTCAGGTAGTCCTTTGCTTTGGTGTGACACTACAAGTTGTTCGATACTAAAGAGACTTTAAATAGGTGGAAACAGCTGTCAATACTTGAAGTATTTTAAGTTGGTGGAACGCACTAAAAACATTATCTCTAGCGAGTTGAAGGTTCAATTTTCTGGAATAATACCACTGGTAATATACTAGTAATGCGTCAAGGAACTTTCTGTTTCCTTTTTTTTTCCTTTTTTTCTGGGTAGTATGATTTAATTTGACCAAAAATACATAATATTTAACAATGAAAAGGAGTTCAATTTACACCAGGTAAAATTTATTTTAATACTGTGTAAAAGTAAAATTTACACTATTTTAGTATTTGGAATTTACAGTGGACCAACGAACCATATTTAACACCATTTTGGTTTGTATCTATATAGACCATGTATGGTGTTAATTTGGTGTTAAAATGGTCATGAAATTTTGAACAGTGTAAATCTTAAAAATGTAAATCAAGTCCAAGTGTATTTTAAGCTAAACCATCAAACACTGACTACAAAAAATAACAAAATAATAAAATGTTAATGACTAAAAAACATATTGAAATTTTATTTTCCTTTCAATAAAGATACACCTTGGTGTAAATCTAGGACGATTCGTTTAGATCCTTTTTGCTTTCATATATACGACGAAGGGTCAGTAGATTCCTTATCTCTTGATTCTAATGCGCATTTTATATACTATCTGCGTCAATCAGCTGATGCAATTCAAAGACCCCGTTTCAGGAAGCTTTTTATTCTTTTCATGACTTCCGTTTTGTCACAATGGAACGGATTCTCTCTTAATGCCGGGATCTTCTAGGGGATAAACAAAATGTTTTCATCAAATTTATACGGTTATCATCCAAGAAGAATCCAGAGATAACATCGGTATCAAAATATGAAACAAATTATTTGTATTTTTCATTTAACAATATAATGTATTGCTTAATTATAGTGAAATACCTTATTCCTTCTTAAAAAAAATTATTTTCTAGTAATTTACACTCCATTGTTAGAGGATCCTTTGCAAACGGTTCGTAAAAATCACAGATCGCCCAGAGTGCTCGGTCTTTCGTTTCTATGTAAATATGTTCAAAGTAAGCTGTAATAAATGCCGCCGTGACCCCGGGTACTGTGATATTGGCGCCCCACGGCATCGAGCAAATATTTGAGTAGTCAACACGCGTATAGACGAATCCATCTCACGAGTACACATCGCTCTTCATATCGGCCGAGATGTTTAATATACTCTCTCTCGCTACCCCAACTTCTTCTAGGCTACCACTGCTACTGCATTGCAAAACGAAGGACCGTTTAAAGTGGGACATCAAAAGAATGTTGGAAAGATTGCTGGAAAATGTGGCTAATATTCTAGTGTGAATAAAAACACATCTTAAAAAAGCACCCTAAAGAGGAAGTCAATAAAAATAGATAAAAGAAGATTTAATGAAAGAAAGTAAAAACTGATAAAGTTTTACCTAGACTGCTTTAGACGGATAGCAATTAAGTAGAAATTTGCCAAGTGATTTTCGACGTTAACAAGAAAATTGAAAATAAATATTAAATCATAATCTACTAAGTGCTAGAAAGTTACCACATAAAAGTTCTTGAAAAACTTCCTTCGTTTATTTACAATGTATAAATGTAAAAAAAATGTAGTATTTGATTTGATCCTCCCATTCGAAAAGTATTTTTTTTTATATTTTTATCCCCAATTTTTTTTTCAAGTACCTAATCATGAATTATATATACAGTATTAGACAAATTTAGTGAAGGTAGTAAACATTTAAGCTAGTAAAATAATGCTTAAAATAAAATAAAAATTTTTATTTTAATATCAATTTTTCATTAACGGTGTTTATCTAAAAATATTTGAGAAGTGCACCTACACAGAAAAAAGGAATAGTTAATTTAACTATATTAATTTAGTTGACCCATAAGTATTTATTTCAATCAACTGTGGGAAGGTTAATTTAAACAAAGATTAGTTTGACGGTACTAAACCAGATAGTTATTTTTTTTTTAAATTGGTTAAATTAACCCAGAAAACTTTAGTGAAACCAACCCGCTGTATGGTTCAGTTTACTAAATATGTTGTTTGTAAAACAAGAGTTACTTCAACCTAAAGCACTCTGTTAAAACGATAAAAACAATTTGCCGTGCATTCCGGGTTGCATAGTATGTACCGATCGCGGCAAAGGATCACGTGATGTTCTTAAATCTCGCCTCTGTTGACTTACATGAAGAGTATATAAGCTCAGGTAGTCCTTTGCTTTGGTGTGACACTACAAGTTGTTCTATACTAAAGAGACCTTAAATAGGTGGAAACAGCTGTCAATACTTGAAGTATTTTAAGTTGTTGGAATGCACTATAAACATTATCTCTAGCGAGTTGAAGGTTCAATTTTCTGGAATAATACCACTTGTTATATACTAGTAATGCGTCAAGGAACTTCCTGTTTCCTTTTTTCCTTTTCTTCTGTGTAGTATGATTTAGTTTGACCAAAACCACATAATATTTAACACTGATTAGAAGTTCAATTTACACCAGGTAAAATTTATTTTAATACTGTGTAAAAGTTAAATTTACACCATTTTAGTATTTGAATTTACACTGGACCACCGAACCATATTTAACACCATTTTGGTTTGTATCGATATAGACCATGTATGGTGTTAATTTGGTGTTAAAATGGTCATGAAATTTTGAACAGTGTAGGATCGCAGTTAACAGATAATTTTATTAAAAACATATAAAGTCTAAAGTTGCTTAAATCGGATAAAAAATGTCGAAGTTATGGTATATTAAGTGAAGATAGACCAATTCGATTTTTAACACAAACGTTTGTATATACAGTATGTATATAAATATATATATTTCAGGTGCGCGAGTTAAATATTTTGGATGAAAACACAAGTTTTTATGAACACCAAATATTTATTGAAGAAGAAGTTAACAAGTTAATGATTTGACGATTCAATCAACACTGATCAAAAATAAATTTTATAAAAAGGAAAAAAGCACAAAATGATTATTTTGCAGAATTGCGAAAAGTAAATTACACGGGTTTTTATGTCTTAACGGATGTAGCTTGATTTTGTTTAATATTATATGATATTTCCTTTAACTTTAATTCTTAGGTCGCTGTACCGGCTGCAGGGTCGGCGTCCGTAACACCTCCCTCCTTAAGAAAGAGCTCTAGGGTTTCTCTTGTAACTCTGGGGCGATTTAGAAAGTGGTGGATCCTCTTCTTTTTCTTAACCATAATGTAGATGAAGGCCAAAATAAAAAGAAGACATGATGTCGATATGCTCCAACTGATGTAGGTGGCAACTGGGTGCAAATGAAGGGGTTGGATTGGTGTTATGTCGAATCCGGTCGGGATGTCCATTTTCTGTAAAATAAGTTTGTTTCTTGCCGAAGGCAAATTGTGTGTGTAAAATTCAGGTGTGACGTCTTCTTCTTTATCGGTACATTGGATCGTGTAGCAATCGACTGTTATGGATTGGTTACACCGGAATGTCTTCGTTGGGGAGTACACTATTTTTCCATCTGGTAAATCGTATTCAATCTCGGATTCGGCTTTAGCTGTTGGACATCGGTGAGGATTCGTTATGGAACAGTTGCTGGTGATTTTCTTATTGCAGAAAAAATGTCTTATTGAAATCTGCTGACAGATCTCGAACCAATCGTTGTGGGAGTTCCATGAAGTTGGTGGTAGGATAAGGGTTTTGTCTTCATTAGGTATTGGGAAAACTTTGATTAGCGGGTAGGATTTGACTTTAAGGATTGGAATTTTCAAAATTAATATAATTTTATAGTTAGTGTGAATTAGAATAGTTTGACAGTGTTCAAGCAGATTAGTTGAAATAATTTGATTGGTATCGTAAAATTTTTCTAATTCTATTTCTAATCTTGTAATTTCATCGGCAGAAAATAGTTCTAAATTTGTTAAATTTAATTTTGAAAATGTTATTGTACGTAAAAGCATTAATAAAAAATCATTTTTCTACGCTTATTACGGAATTTGACAGTTCTTATATGACTTTTTAATCTGGAATTACGTATATTCCATAAAGTGTTACAGAATAATTATTCCGCACAGGTTCTAATGATGGAATGAGCACTGGGGGCGACATCTCTATGTTTATTTTATAACTCACTTGTATTCCTACCAAATCTAGTTTTTTTAGAAAGGCCCGGTAGAAAATATTAATCGGTAGTGTATACAATAGGATTTAAAACAGTTTGCGTTAATAAAAATACCCAAAATATATCTTCTTTACAAGCTAGTTGTAATTCTGTTTGGCCGATTTAGTAGGATCCTATTAGAATATTTAGGTTTGACTTAGTCCCAAAGAGATGGCAGCACTGGTTAATTGTTTACGTCTGTCATTAGTTAATTCAAAATTTGAAATTCAAATAATAACTTATTTGTCATTCCTTACAATTTGTCCATTTCTTGGTTCCAGTACACAATAGCACACTCTCAAAATCCAATTTTTATTGGAAATTTTCGACACAAATGGATATAAAACCACATTTTAAGCATATTTAGGTGCGGAAAAACCAAACTTTCACTAAAATATATGTTTATAGTGTTAAATTCAACAAACCTTGCTTAAAACTGTCACCTTTTCTATGTACAGCACTGAATTTTAAACTGTCACAATTTAAAATGACAGAATTAGTGTTTTAAGGTTGGTTATCATGTATTTCAATGTTGTCAGGTTGAAAACTGGCAAAAGTATTACATTATTTTGTAATTGAAAATGTATATTGTATCAAAATAAATTCCGAAATATGCTAAACTTTAAAGGAAATATTGAAATTACGGAAGTATGAGCAAAATAAGTATAGGAATAATAATATAATATTATCTTAATTAACGGTACCTATGTAGGCAACCCAGATGACAACATTAAATTTATTATATTATCATTTAACTAAATACTTTAAATAATTTTAATTTAAATACTTATACATGTAATTATTAAAATAAATTATTTATATTAGGTATTGGATTAATTTTTGCACTTAATTTAATTTCAAAATTTAAAATTTTTGTTTTTAAACAAAATTTGTTATTATTGCAGTTGTCATTTAATTGATATAGGTACCTTTTAAGTAGTGTAAATTTATTTGTGCTATTTGCTACTTATTTCAAAATGAATATTCAAAACATTAATATTGTTTATAAGCTTACATCTAAGCCAGATGGAGAGTTAATAACTGCATTACAGCAGGCTGGACTTGTAAAAGCCCAGTTACGCTGCAAGGTGAGGAACTGTACTAGAATTTGCATTTTAAGACCCAGAGCTGGAGTAAATATATATAACCTGGACCACGCCTTTTTAATAATAATAATAATAATAATAATAATGTCCTCACGGGTAGTTTTTTCGACACAATAAAAGTATCTGTCCGCGACGTAATCCACATTATGTGGTATTGGGCTTGCGAGGTCAGGACTGGCCTCGTCGCCTAAATTATGGGTACGCGTCGTGGGCGAAATATCCCTAATATACCGATAGGTTTCAACAATCCGCCCACTACGAGTACCCATAATTTGGGCGACGGGGCCATTCCTGACCTCGCAAGCCCAATACCACATAATGTGGATTACGTCTGGGAGTTTTTGTTTGACCAAGCCCGGCTCGCTTCGATCGGCATTTATTTAATTTGATTACGTTTATAAAGAGCCTAGGCGGGCTTGGTCAGTGCCTGAGCCCAATTTCGCGCGCGCAAAATTGGGCTCAGGCACTGACCAAGCCCGCCTCGCTTCGCTCGGCATTTATAATAAATGATTTATTAAATTTAATTACGTTTACCAAGAGCCTAGGCGGGCTTGGTCAGTGCCTGAGCCCAATTTTGCGCGCGCGAAATTGGGCTCAGGCACTGACCAAGCCCGCCTCGCTTCGCTCGGCATTTATTTAATTTAATTACGTTTACAAAGAGCCTAGGCGGGCTTGGTCAGTGCCTGAGCACAATTTTGCGAGCGCGAATTTGGACTCAGGAACTGACCAAGCCCGCCTCGCTTCGCTCGGCATTTATAATAAATGATTTATTAAATTTAATTACGTTTACAAAGAGCCTAGGCGGGCTTGGTCAGTAACTTAGCCCAATTAAACGCACGCCAAATCGGGCTCAGGCACTAAACAAGTCCGCCCCGCTTCGCTCGCCATTTATTTAATATGATTACGTGTGCCAATACTTTGTAAAAACTGATAGACTTTACAAGTTGCCTAGGCGGGCTTGATCTGTGCCTAAGCACATTTCATATAAGTTTTTGATATTGAATTTATTTTATTTTTAATAACAAATATCTTAGTAACAACAACTCACATGAAAAAACTTTATTTGGCTTTTTGGTTTATCCTTACAAGCTCTTCATATTAGACCTTAAAAAAATTAACAGTTTTTAATTTTGCAAAATCTACAATTGTATTTTTTTTGCGCACCATGTTTGACAAAATAGGAGTTTCTCATCTTGAATGGTATTTATATAACAAGCAAAAGAAATTATGAAGAGTGACTTTTCCTCGAAAAATTGAAAATAAATATTTTATAGTTAAGTGCATCCGTGGACACACTGCAGTGTATATACATGTATATAAATATATATATCATATATAGAATTAAAACGGCCATTTCAATCACGTGGACGGAACAAATCACAAAACTTTTTAAAAAAAATTGAAGGTATTTATTATACCTATATTATTTTGGCATCAAAATTGTCAAAAAAAATGTTTTATATAAGGCTATAAATTAAATAAAAGAAATGCAAGAAATATTTTATAAAACGAGATAATTTTTTTAATAATGTACAGTCGTGGATGGAACAAAAAAATATTTCATGTATTAAAGTTCTCTAAAAAATAATAATAATAATAATAATAAAATACTTTATTTTCATCCCAAGAAACATACAGTTTATAGAGGGACACCTCTAATCATACAATTTAATAAATATTTTTTAATTCTTAATACATTTCTTAAATCTAAATTAATTTTACTTTATTAATACATTTTAATTCTAAATAGGAACATATCATTTAAATATAATATCACAGAAAAAAGAAAAAATATCACGATATACCTACCATTGTTTATTCAATAAAATTCGCCATACAAGACGACATATGCTTTTTAAATTTAAATCCTTTAAGTTCTTTTATATTGTTTGGTAATTTGTTATAAACAGATGCTCCCTTAAACAGTATAGAGTTTTTACCGAATTCTGAAAATACTCGAAAAAAAGGTATAAAATGTATGTATGTATGTAATTAGGAATAATTTCATGTAATCTGGGTTGCATAATAAATTTCCCCAAACAGCGTAAAAATTTTACATCTGGCAACATTGCGATGAATTTCTTTGAATCTGACATTTCTTGACAGTTCTTGTCAAAAAATCTGTCAAAAAAAGCATTTTCAAACTAAATTTTCTCAAAAACTAGTGAAAAACCCGCAATTTTTATTTATGAAATTTACTATTTAAAACGCCCTTTTTCAAATGGTAAATTTTTTTTTTGGAAATTCAGAGTGTGCTATAGTGTTCTGGACCCCATTTCTTCTTTATACTTCCTAATTTAGGTTCTGCAAAATTATGTAAGTAATTTTTATAAGTTTATTTAAAAATTATCTTATTTACTGCCATCATAAAATCTAACATCTGTCAAAAGATAACCTAACTTTTTTCCAATTAAATAATTTCTCTGGTATTTTTTATAAGCGTAGAAAAAGTATAGTCTGAAACACGTTTGGAATTGCATATTCCACTCTCGTGAAACCGTCACACTCGCCTTCGGCTCGTGTGACAAACTTTTCACTCGAGCGGAATATGCTGTATTCCAAACTTGTTACAGAATATACTATTACGTGTTCGATATTAGCGATATTAATTTGTGCTTCATGAATTCCTAAATCATTTTGTATATTGCGTAAATATTTTTCCAGTTGTTTATTGTTACTATTAAAATTGTCAATTATTAAATGAAATCTTTCTTGAATATGTTGTGCATTTGAAATAAGTTTATTAATTTTTATCGATTGTTCGTCTGTTTTATCCGAAATTGATTTTATATTGTCATTGATTATTTCTAGGTCGTCATTGTCTGGATTGCCCGTAATAAATTTAATAGCAGACCCCAAAAAATTAGCAAGTCCTCTTTTTTGTCGAAAAAATGTTAATTTATGAAAATTATTAATTGCTTCTTTAAGTTTTATATTGTAAATTCTGCTTAAAGGTGTTTCATTATTCATGAAGGGCATTGAATTTAGACTTTTTTGAATGTTATGAAGGTTAATGGAAACAGTGAATCTATGGAAATGTGAAAATTCTTGTTGGGTTCCGGAATCATAAGGATAAAACCCATTATTAGGCACACACGAGTAAGCAAGGATGTAGCTGTAACAAGAAATTTTGTTTATTTGCGGGGACGTTTAATTTTTCTAACATTATTTTTTGTCTCTATTTTGATTTTAGGGTGTACTGTATAAATGATATCTTTATTTTCGTTGTCTTGATTTTTTAATAGTTCTTTTCTGTAAGGTTTTTCGTGTTTAGATCTTCTAGCTGTACAAACATATACGGGAGTGTCAGAATTAATTGTGGGCTGATCTGTTCTGGTTTCGTTAATTTTGGCAAGGTTATTATCGGCTTTTGTTTTTTGCTTTGTGTAAACATGTTTTATAAATGGCAGAATTTCGTTTTTTCTGTCTTGATTATATTTTTCATAAATTGTCAGATTATTGTCAAACAGTATCTCATGTTCGTATGGTCCGTATATTAGGGAAAATGGAGAAAAACCTGTAGCTGAATGTATGGATTGGTTGTAAATAGTAATGGCAGATATCATACGTTCTATAATATTTGTTTCAGAGGGTTCTAAAACACGTAATTTTTCGATTATGGTGGAATGTAGGCGTTCGATAGGGGAGTTGGATGAGGAGTTAGATCTGGATGTATAGTGAATGTTAATTTGATGTAGATTAAAAAATTCGTTAACTACTTTATTTTTAAACTCGGGACCTTGATCGAAAACAACATTTTTGGGAAAATTGTGGTGTGCGAAATAGTGTCTTAATTTGGAGAGGATATGGATTGAAGTTGTATTTTCTACGTGATAAGCTTGGGCGTATTTTGTAAAGGGGTCAATGATTGTCAAAAATTTATGTCTCAAATAGCTAAATATGTCAATATGAAGTGTTTTAAAATGGAGAGAAGGAAGTAAAGGACCTTTAAATGGTGTTTTTATAGGATTTCTTTCGTATTTGGATGTTAAACAGATTTCACATTTATTTATTATTGAAGTTATTAAATTTTTCATATTTGGCCAGTAATATTTTCTACGCAAATGTTCGTACGTTTCGTTGATTCCGTTATGATTAGCATTGTGATAGTCATTAACAATTTCCAAATGATTTTCAATTTCTGGAACATCTTGAACTTTAGACTGACAAAGAATAATTTTTAGTGTTGTATTAAATAAAGATGAAAGAATGTTTTCAAGAATAGGACGTAGTTCTCTGTCATAAAGATAAATATAGTACGTCTTTTGAGGGTCTATGATATGTTTTAATGTTGATGAAAAATGTTTTTCTAAATTATTTGAAACAAGAGTAATTAAATGAATATTTTTATTAAATCGATTAGTGACTGAATGAGACTGTAATGTTCCTATACGTACAAAAATTTGGTTTTGAAATTTGTTTATACATTCCTCCGAAATGGGTAAAGTACAGGAAATATTTTCTTTTTGAGAGTGGACGGTAGATTTTCCGGAAATTACAGATTTAGGTGCTTGGGGATCATAATCGGCAGGGGCATGGACAGTGACAATTTCATCAAGATCTACGTTAACCATTAGTGATTCATTATCTGAGTCAGAATTGTGAACGTTAATCTCAACACGAGAGAGTGCGTCAGCGACAATATTTTCCTTACCTTTTTTTATAGGAAATATTGTAGTCAAATTCGTCTAATTTTATTTTCCATCGAATTAAACGGGAATTGGGTGTCTTTAAACTACTGAGCCAAACGAGGGGGTTATGATCGGTTTCGATATTAAATTTTTGTCCAAAAAGGTAGGGCCGAAAAAATTTTGTCGAGGCAACTATAGCTAGTAGTTCCTTTTCAATCGTGGAATAGTTTCGTTCTGCAGAATTTAGTGTTCGGGAATAAAAAGCAACTGGTTTTAACTCTTGGGATAAAACTGAACCTATGGCAATATCGGATGCGTCGGTTGTCAAGGTGAATGTTTTGTTAAAATCGGGATATTGTAGGATTGGAGAATGGGTTATTAGGTTTTTGCACTGTTCAAAAGCAGAAATATAACGTGGATCATGAATATTGATTTTTTCTCCTTTTCTTGTACATTTATTAATTGGATAGACAATTTTTGCAAAATTTGGAATAAAACGTCTGTAGTAGCCTATTAAACCAAGAAAAGATTTAATTTCTTTAATAGATTTAGGTATGGGAAAATTTACAATAGCAGCTATTTTCTTTGGA
Source organism: Brassicogethes aeneus (assembly GCA_921294245.1). Taxonomy (NCBI): domain Eukaryota; kingdom Metazoa; phylum Arthropoda; class Insecta; order Coleoptera; family Nitidulidae; genus Brassicogethes; species Brassicogethes aeneus. The sequence goes on along the minus strand of OV121138.1, from coordinate 991,633 downwards.
TTTGGCTGAAGGCCTTTATCAGTTACAATGTGTCCTAAAAATTCAACTTTTTTTGAAAGAAACTCGCTTTTGTCGAGTTGTACCTTTAAATTTGCGGATTTTAAACAAGAGAAAATTAATTTAAGGTCATTAATATGTTCTTGAAGAGATCGAGAGAAGACGATGACATCGTCCATATATACAAAGCATCGTTTGTAAATATGAGATTTTAGAATTTCGTCCATCATTCTCTGAAACGTTGCCGGGGCATTTTTGAGTCCGAACGGCATTCGGAGATACTCGAAATGACCATTTGGCACGGAGAAAGCAGTTTTGCTAATCGATTCTTCAGACATCGGAATTTGGTGGAAACCTTGTGCAAGGTCTAGGCAAGAAAAGTATGTGCATCGACCTAGGTTGTCAAGAATTTCATCTATTCGGGGTAAGGGATATTTGTCTTCTGTAGTTTTTGAATTTAAAGTTCGATAGTCTATTACCAGTCTATATTTCTTTGTGCCTGAAGCATCTAATTTTTTGGGTACAATCCAAACTGGACTGGAATATGGTGATATGGAAGGTCGAATTATTTCATTATCGAGTAGTTTTTGAATTTGAGAAGAAATTTCTTTTTGTATTACCGGGGGGTGTCTGAAAGTTTTTGAGTAAACCGGTATGTCATCGGTAGTGGGGATTTTATGCTTAATTGTCGTAGTTGCCGAAAGCAATTGGTTTTCATTATAAAAGATTCCCGAAAAATCTTTACATAGTTTTATAATTTTTTCTTTTTCTTCGGAATTAAGGTGATCGAGTCTTAAATTATTTACATTTAATGGAGTTTTTTCTTGGGGAATATTACCGATATCAAAATTATGTAAGGGTTGAACAGGGATAATGTTATGAAAATTCACATCAATATAAGGGACAGATACATAGCCGTTAAAAGCGGTATGAATTGATTGGGGAATAACAATTGTGTGATTATTATTAAGTATCGAGGGAAGTAAAACATCACCGTCAGAAATGGACACCGGGATTTTTGTTATTTTGGGATTGAAGTATTTAAATTTGATTAAAATTGGACCGATAGTTAATGTGTTTGTTTGATAGTCTATATTACTTTTAAACTGTCCTAAGTCGTGGGATGATAGAAGGACATCATATTGAGTATGCCAATTTATTACATGAAAATTCATAGGAAAATTTATGCCAAAATGTTGTAAAATGGGATAACGTAAATTTATATTATCGGAGTATGTTTTCGTTAGAGATCGAATAGTAAAAGGTTCTTCAAAAAAATATTGTTTGGAGAATTTTGCGGCAGCTTGAGGGGTTATTATTGAATCCGTAGCTCCAGTATCAATTAAAACTCGTAATTTTAAGTCGGGGATGTCGAAATATGGTAGTCGGGGTGAATTTGCTAAGTTGTTTAAATCTATCTCGGGGGCTGATGGTGGCTCTCCGTGTAAAAATTTTGAGACTCGAAATCGTAGTCAGATGATTGGAAATCGTTGTCAGATGTTTGAAAATCGTAGTCAGATGTTTGAAAATTGTAGTCAGATGTTTGAAAATTGTCATGAGATGTTTGAATATCGTCATGATAATTAACAGAATTTTCGAAATTTGATTGTTCACAATCCAAATTTTTGTCAAATAATTCTAAATTGTGATGATTGTGTTGTTGTCTGTTAGATTGAATGGTAGAAGTTGACATGGGCTCGGGATAGGAATTTTGCTGATGGCGTGAATTATTAGAATGAGTTGTGGAAGTGGACATTGGTTGGGGGTATGAGTTTGGATGGCGGTAAGAATTATTGAAAGTCTGGTTGTATCGTCTTTGAGGATTGTTTACATTACCGGAAAAACCTGGTTTATTCTCAGAACTTTGTCGCGGATACGTTTGCGAATGATAAGAAGGCGAATTAGAATTTTGTGGCAAATTTTTATTATAACTTTGACTTTGCGAACGATTGGGGTTATTTCTAAAATTTTGCGAATAGTTGGGGTTATGTTTAACATTTTGAGATCGAGAATTTTGTGATTGATAACTTAAACTTTTTCGATGAGCCATTAAATTATCGTAATCAGAACAGCGTTTTACACAATCCTCCATTGTGTCGGGGGATGTTGAACATAAAAGGTCTCTATATGGTTGATTAATACCTGTTTTAAGCGTCATTAATGCCTTGTTTGTATATATTTGTTTTTGAGCTTCAACTACAGCTGGTTGTTGATTATTTTTTAATCGAGTTAACTGAATAAGCTCATTTAATTTTAAATTAATGCGAAGATGAAAGTCCATAAAAGATTCATTTGGTTTTTGAGTTAAACTACATAAAATTCTTTCGAGGGTTGCCTCCGATCGAATTTCACCAAATTTTGTCAGCAATTGGGCCCGAATAGTTGCCCAAGTATTAAAATTATTAGGAACAAACGCGTCATAATTATTAGAAGTTATAAAATCTTTAGGAAGCCCTTTAATTTTACCCACTATATATAAATTAAACAACAAACGTTGAGGATTTGTAATAGTAAATGTTCCTGGAAAAAGCGATACTATTTTATCAACAGCATGAATGAATTCATTTAGATTACCATTCTCGTGGCTGTACTCAGGTATCGTTTTACAAAATGCTTTAAGTTCATCATTAGAAATTGCAATGGCCATGATAATATTTTCGCGAAAGCGGTTATCCAAACTACGAACAGAGAGATCCGAATCTGAATCGGAATTTTCGTGGTTTCGATAACGTAAGTCTCGGATGGTTTGCAATTCGTTTTCGTCCAAATCACTTAAATGAATTTCACTCAATGACATTTATTTACACGATAAGGCTTAATAAAATATGCAACGTATACTAAAATTAATAAAAATAAAAATAAAATTTATGCGATGTAAACTAAAATTAATATATTATTTAAACAATAATAAAGTGTTTGCTATTAATTATAAATTATTATTATTAATTAATTAATAAATTTGTCTATTTATTAACTGTGCTTAAATTTAAATTTAATAATAAAATATAAGCAATAAAGTTTTTAATTTAATATTAAAATGTATGCAATACCTAAATATAAATTATTAACCAACGTGCTTGAATATAAATTAATTTTTTATTTTTCTTATTTTTATTAAGTGAGTGTGATTGATTGATTTTGAACAAGGGGAAACCAAGAGGTACTTACGGAAGGAAAATGAGGGAATACCACATAACGTTGAAACAGCAGACTTGGCAGCAAATTCCGGGAAGAATGTTCAAAAATTGACTTCGATGAAGAATTTGGTCTGATCAGGTCTTTCTGTCGATAAGCTTCTTGATTTTTCTTGCGTCTTTAACGTTCTTCGTTCTTGGTCCGGATTTCCAAATAAATCGTAAAACGAACCGTTGATATACGTTTTGGCAATCCTGTTCACAGCGCCAGTTAAATATTTTGGATGAAAACACAAGTTTTTATGAACACCAAATATTTATTGAAGAAGAAGTTAACAAGTTAATGATTTGACGATTCAATCAACACTGATCAAAAATAAATTTTATAAAAAGGAAAAAAGCACAAAATGATTATTTTGCAGAATTGCGAAAAGTAAATTACACGGGTTTTTATGTCTTAACGGATGTAGCTTGATTTTGTTTAATATTATATGATATTTCCTTTAACTTTAATTCTTAGGTCGCTGTACCGGCTGCAGGGTCGGCGTCCGTAACACGCGCATGTCATTAAAAATGCACTTTCTTCACAGTTATTTGGACTCTTTTCCTCCAAATTTGGGAGCAAAGAGCGATAAACAAGGAGATATTTCACCAGGACATCGCAATAATCAAAAAGCGGTATGAGGGCTTTTGGGATCAAGGAATGATGGATAACTCAAACATAAAAGAAGAATAACATACCTTTCGAACGATATACAATTAATGTTAGTTTAGAGATTTCTGCGAGTAATTGAGAAAAGATCCATAAAACACAGATTGGTTCTATATAAGGCTTCTTTGAAAAAAAAATTAAAGTTACTTTTCTTTTTTCAGAGGCCCAAAGTTAGCCTAAAAAACTTTTTTTAGGTTCACGCGATGAACTAAAAATTTGCGAATAAAGTTTTTTTCAACAAATGGTATATGGTAACTTTCTGATACTTGTAGAATATGAAATAATATTTATTTTTAATTTTTATGGGATCATTTTCTCCTCAAATTTCTACTCAATTAATATATATATCCTGGATTTCTTTATTTGGTTGTTTCAGTACATTTGTATCCCCGATCGAGGATTATCGCGGAAGAAGAATTTGGCGCAGTAAAAATCCATTTTATCTGACAAAGTTCGTCTGCCTTTCTGGCTGGCGCCATCCTCGAACAATAACTTTACTAGTCAGCTGAAGACTGGCGCCGGAACTCCCGAAAAGAAAAAACTATTCCGTCTGCGTTTCCCCGGCATCGCCAAACCATCGCGTTGATATGTTTTCGCTTGTCTTCCTCTCATCGATTCCACTGCCTGCCTGTGCAAATAATATCTGAATCGGAGCGATAAAAAATAACAAGCCTTGTTAGCGGCGAATTGTGTAAACCGATATTTACTATTATTTAATGTAATTTATAAGGTTTCTTTTATGGTGTCTTCGGGTGATAAATTTGCTTATTAGTGGTTTATTCCATCTCCTGCAACTTTAATGAGTTATTGGGGTGGAAAAGAATACATTTTCTTACTATGGTCGATATTCTCTTTTATAAGGGCTTAAATATATAAATATTAAAACATTAGGCAGTATCATTACTAACTCTTGCAGTTTTTACTAGCAAATCACCAGAAACAGTTCCCCTTATGTCGTAGTGTTTGATAATATTACATAGATAGAATTAAATTTGATTATGTACTACACCTTTTCCAGTTAATATTCAGAAAGTAGCAATTGATATTCAGAAAGCAGCAATTGATTTTCAGATATTGCAAATGAAATTCAGAAAATAGCAAATGTAATTCAGATATTTCAAATGATATTCAGAAAGTAGCTGATGTAATTCAGATATTGCAAATGATATTAAGACAGTAGCAATTGAAATTCAGAAATTACAAATAGTATTCAGACAGTAACAATTGTAATTCAGAATATGTCAATTGAAATTCAGAAATTAACAAATGATAACATTTTCATACTTCATTTTACTTATTTTCTAAAATCTCAATTTAATGTATTTCTTTGTATATTGCTTTGTTTCCATAAAATTGACAATAATAAACAAATTGATCACCATTTAAGTAGGTATATTTGTCATAATTGTCAACTTATTGCAAGTAAGGACCGAATTTTGTTCATTTGTACTTTGTGGAAATTTCATTTACTTAGTTAATAAAGATAACGTGTACTTTCATTCATCATCGATTTACTGTATGCAACCCACTGTTCCTGAAACAATTGCTGCGGCTGAATTACATTTGATTTAATCTGAAAAACATTTGCTACTTTCTGAATTACAATTGCAAGTTTCTGAAAATCCATTGTGTTATCTGAATTACAATTGCTACTTTCTTAAAATCAATTGTGTTATCTGAATTACATATGCTACTCTCTTAAAATCAATAATTGATCAATTATTGGAATAGCTGAATTACAATTCCTACTCTCTGAATATCAACTAGAATAACTGAATTACAATTCCTACTTTCTGAATATCAACTGGAAAAGGTGTAGACACTTATTTAGATGCCATAGAAAAAAATGTGGGAAGAAAATATTTAAAACTTTTAGTTTTGGACCATTTGTACAATTATAATATTACTAAATATTTGTAAATTTATTTAATAAGTAAGTGGCATCTTTTAGCTAAATTAGTGTCGTTTTTTAATTTATTTAATTTCGGGTTGTGTTTGAAAACCCTAAACACTTGTCTTCGCCACTGATATTTAATAAAACTAAATGAGTTTGACCTACACTTTTATTGTGTTTTCATCTTTCATACTTAAGTAGATAATTACAGCTCAGGTTCCAGATTTTTAACCGCAATTAATTATTTTTTATAATGTTTTAAAAGTCTAAAACCTATCCTCCGTGACTGTTACTCTTTCTAGGTTAACCTATATGTTTTCAAATATCTGAGGTAGTAAAAGCATACTTCACCAAGTAAATTAAACACATCCAAAGCAATCGAATCAAATATAAAATATTAATACAAATTAAAAGAAATAATTTTTATAACCATTTATGTAGGTGTTACCAAAATTGATTCTATCCTCCGTGAATATGTTTTTGCTCTAAATTGTATGCAACGGATGGCGCTTTAATCATTTTAAATAAGCAAAATCCTCTGTTTACGACATTATAGATGCATGTGATTTCTGAAGGTCAGTTAGAATTTATATGCAGATAAGAGTGTTGCTGTTCTATAATTCAAAAGTTTAAGTTTATTAATTTGCTATTTAAAAACCTCTCCACAGTAAGTAGATTTTTTATAAATATTTTATGGATGTACAATTCAATTTTTAATAACGAACGAAATTCTATCATCCGTGAAGCTATCTTCCTTGAAGCTTTAATATTCCAAATATATGATTTCTTAAAATTCTTGCATAAGTGCAAAACCACTTATGTTATGTTATTACTAGACCTGGTGGCTTCCCAAAAACCACATTCTAGACTAACAGTGAAACAACCATAAATAAAAAATAATCATTTTTACTTGGGGGACATCTCTATATATTTAAAAAGAAATTATTTGGAACCAAGTTTGCCATCTTGGCAATTTTGACCGCTTATTATTCGTAAAGCATCACAAAAAAAACTTTAAACTATAAAAATGATTAAACGAGGGCTTAATGCCTCAGTTACACGGAGTTTATAAATCTGCGAACAGCGAGTATATGAGTCACGAGGGTCCTTCAAACTGCTCTCAACAAGAAAATCTTCTTTATTGTGCAGCGGGATTTCGGTTAAATCCGTAAAGCTGCCCAGGACGATATACAAGGCGGTTGCTTAGAGATCGCATTACAGGATGCAACGCTGTAAACTAAGCTTCCATTACACTTTCAAGTGGATGATAACGGCACAATCAATCACTTAAGCGTGTTTTATATTATGAGTCGAGGAAATAACGACATTTCTGATTTATTTCTTGGGTTTTACGGTTTTCTTGCCAATTTCGCTAAAGGTTGTTGTTGACATATTTTATAATTATTTATAATCAAGTGACCAAGGTAGCAACTTTGATACCGTTCACAAATTTGTGAAGCAACTACCCAAAACTGTTGTTACCAAAACTATAGTGGCCCAAACTTAGACAAACTACTAAATCACCTACCATCACCGATTTTAAACATTTCCTCTTTAGAGAAAAGTTCATTCATATCGTCTCTACCAAAATGAGTAAAGGAAATAACTCAAGCAATCATCATACTTGCATCCTGAATAAGAGTGTCCCAATAACATCTATTCCGGGTGCAATGTGTGACCAGATTGTACCAAGCTACAACTTTAACACCCCCTAACAAGTGTGGGTGAATGGATTCCCAAGCACCATACCCGACATTTTTACAGATGGATCCTGAACTGAAATAGGCCATACTTCATGTAAATGTAAAATAATAAGAATCTCTTCAGATAGTAGGGCAACAACAAAGTTGTTTCGTGGCTGGTAGCAGAATGCATTGCTACACTGAAGCTGATTTTAACAAACAATGTCATAGAACTCGCTTGGGTTGACAATAGGTCCTGGACATATCTTGCCTAAATCAAAATCTGCCTTGAATTTCCAAATAAAGAAATCAACCCACGAAAAAAAGTCAGAACAAAACTATAATTAGCAATACGTCTGACAGGTTGACAAAATATAGTCTGCATCTGTCGTGCAAATCTTTCTGATATTGTCGGAAGTAAAACGGTTCACTTCAGACTCAACAAACACCTTCATACATTTGGAAAATAGGACAGTCCTCTATGTAGAGCCTGTAACTGGGGAGAAAAAAAAACGTGATGCATATTATTCATGATTGCCCTGCTCTACCCGAGTTTAGAAAGTCAAATTTAGGAGAAGAATGGGTTGAGACATGGAGATGACCAAAAATAATCAGGAAAAAGGGCTTCTTGAAGTTAGTATTTCGTTATAACAAAATTATATTGCCAATAAATATATTTGTCCCAAAATTCGCAAATGGGACATTATACATTTAAAAAAAAGTAAGCTTAGGTTCAACAATTAAAATATTGTTCCACTAGCAGAAGGAAAAAGAAGACAATAATTGTAAACAATAAATTACAGGTATTTTTACACACTGATAATATATTGGTACTTTACTCATATTAAATAACTTTCATTAAAATAAATAAAGGACAAATAATTTATTTGGGACAAAGTGAGGTTAATTTCTTTTGACAGATATAAGGTGGTATACAACAGACGACTATGATGATTTTGGAATAAGCTTCGTCAATTCGTTAGATAGCTAAGTATAATGATTTACGTTTATTTGATTGTTGGGCAAAATAATATGTGCAACTCGTGAATAATGGTCGATAATAAACTTGCATTCTTGCTACGCTCACGCATCAAACGAATGCTCTTTAAGGATTGACCATTTTCTCCACTTTTATGTTTTAATTAAAGTTGTGATAAAGTAATAATTTACATTGAAAAGGTTAACAGTACATTTTGGATTGTTAAGTGAAACTGTAACACTTACCTTAAGAAAGTAGGTGTTTCAATGAAATTTTCAGAAATCTCAATTAATATTTAGAAATTTTCAACTTGATTTTGATCTCAAGTCCGTATTGATTTTAGGCGAGTAGAATGAAGTAGACAGTTTGTTGTTTGATATTTACTAATGACTTGAAACGAGCATAATGAAGAAGGTATTCCTTTGAGTGATTAGGTTGCATTATTAATATGGAATATTGGGCCTAATTAGGCACCTTTAAAAACTTTAATATTCTATGAAAAGCAGTCTCGGTCCATTGATGTTCCCTGTCTGCTGGGTTTAATTAATTTCTTCTTCAAAGGACCTGTATCGGATTACGCAGGACAACGTTCTATTTGTTCCGCATTAATTAAATATTTAGTTACTAAAATGCTTTTATATAAATAATAAGTAGACAGCGTACCGCCCATGACAAATCCATTGTAAAAGGGGGGAGCGAAAATGAATACATTATCATCCTTTAACACTCACTGTAATTGTTCTGGTCCGCGTTCAGCAGCAGACGTTTCAATTAACTAAATGTTCCACGATTTACCTTCCACTATATGCAACCATTTGTCTCTTCTATCGCGATTTCGGCACGGACTTAATCTAAATGTTAATTTCTTTTCATTGAAAAACCCTCCTTGCTGCTGTTCTTTTTCCGGCTCTCGGATGACCCGCGCCTCGATTTTAGGGGAGCAATGACTATTGTTTTTACAGGGAGTCTTTTAAATGTTTTACATCTCCCTGAACAATCTTAAGACATGAAAAAATGGTTTTAATGTTACTCGAAGAGTGAGAACATATTCTCCAGTCTATCCACTATATCTGTGTATCTAGGTATGTGAAAACAATTCAAAAAAAGTTCATAGTTTGTTTTAGTTAAAAACAAATATTCAAAGGTTTTTCAATTTAATAAACATTTCTTATTATTGCCATTAGAAAGAGTGTCTGAGTCTCTTTCCACAAGTGCATTCCTGCTAAATCGAACCATGTGTTACCAACTTAATAATGGTTGTAGGTGGTTGTATATTGAGTTACGACTCCATTCTCGGCACGTCTTTTCTCCGGTGGCTTCATTGAGCAATTCGGTCACGTGACGTTTTTTTTTCTCGCCCCCTTGATCGGTCGCGGTATGAGTCCCCGTCGTCGGCGTGTTATTATGTATTATATAGCTACTAAGTGGTCTCGAACGTGATGCTCGAAACGCTCATTTTTTCTCGATCTATACGCAAATTAACAAATTAAAGACATTTGCTGATACTGCAAGTGGAATTTCAATGAGGATAAGAAGAATACATTAGCTATACAAGAAGTTTTTAAATTTTATTCCCTGCAAATTTTTTTGTGTCGGGACTATATATTTTGACACAACAAAACTAAAAAATAAATCAAATTATTTTCTAATATTTAATATAGAAACCATGTTGGTACTTGCATTGTCATTCTCATGATAAAGGATGTGGCGATTTAGATTGTTTTTGTAAATAAACCTGCTTTGGAAAACTAAAAACACCCATGTGGTAGACAAACAAACAAATACATACAAAAAGGTGGTGTCATTTTGTACTTTTTCGAAAATGGGAATGGACTCCAACTGTGGATAAAAATCGTTATCGTGACATAATGAAAAAAATTGCAAAATTGTAAGAACTGGATTCACAAAACTTTGCTTTCAACAGGATTGCATCGCCTGTAACAAACAACACGTGATTCATTGCAAACGATATTTCCTTGTGGCTAAATTTCCCATTTCAGTGACTCCAAGATCACGAAATCTAACAGTGGACTTTTTATTTAGGGATTCATTGAGTCAAGTCTACGCTGATGAATCTGCAATGATTTCGAACCTTAGATGTAACATAGGACTGGTCAGTGATTTGACAATGTCTTCCATCAAATTATGTGGAATTCAACTTTTTTACACCTAAACATTTCTGGAATACACTTCGTAATAGCAATGTGTCTATTTAATGGTATAAATGCCAATCGATTTCAATCATGGTGCGTACAGTTTCAATGTTTTACAGAACTATAGTAACAGATCTTTACAATGTATACCTGATAGAAGCGAACCAGTTCTAAACATTGGCATTGGATGGTGGTTTATCTCAAATACCCAGATGAATTGGGTTTAAAAATAATATAAATCGTTTAAAATATCGGCCAAAATTTTATTTCCTTTAAAAATGCATCAAGTACAGTAAAAAAACTAAATTGTTCTAATGTCAACTTGGCAATTCATAGTTGCATTAAATACAGCATTACTATTCTTAAAACTCAAGCTAACATTTTTGTCCTCATTTGTAATGAACTTTCTTCTTGAATTAATTTGGGCACGCCAATGCAACGTATACGTTATCCGATCCTTTCATTCGCGTTTTAACTGCGATGTTCAGCTAGATCGATATTCAAATTTGATGGCAATTGTATTTGCCTAAAATTGAATTTCAATAGAGTCGCCCATTTAGAGTTTGTTTTAACAATAAGCGTATAAAGTTTGGCGCGTCAGCATTCTGATGTCCATTAGCGTCTGAAGACAAGGGGATGGCAATTTTGAAGTAAATTAGTTTATAGTTCTCTGCGGGCCTTTGTTTTAAGGTATTTGAGTTAGTTTGGTGTTAGGGTTCTAGTTAGAATACACATTTTGTACCATTAGTAAAATAAAGATTTCGAGTTTTGTGCTTTTTTAAATCCTTAACATATCTTTAATAAAATAAAAATAAAGTAAGCAATACAAAAACTTTGTAATAGTCAAATATGCAAAATGAACTTAATTTAATTTTACTAGCCTAATCTGATAGCTGCCTTCACTGTAAGAGGATTATTCCATTTTTCTCAGCACGTAAAACCTATTAAATTGCTGCTGCGCTCTGCTAAAGAAAATAACGCAATTAAAAGTTGTTTCGTGGAAATTTTTAATTCCCGCCGAGTAGTTGCCAATGTTTTATGGAAAGTAAAAAATGATTTATCGCAGAGACAATGAGCTTTAAAAAGTTGTCGTCGCAAACGAGATAGCCTTTCCTGCTGGCATCAGCGGGAGCGCGTTGACAAGGGGTTCCCGCCATTAGTTGTCTCTCAATCTCTTAATCAGGCCATTAGCGGGGATCTGCTTCGGTAAGCAGTCTCACGAAAAGCCTATTATAATATTAGACAGCCCTTTCCTGCCTTTATGTGTAGCCACTTCAAAACGTTTTACTAAATAGCCGCGCTCGATGCATACTGATTTATGAATTTATTATAAATGCACTAGCGTTTGTGGTTTATTATATATTTGCACAAAAATTTTAAATCTTGATGTTTACAGTGGAAAAAGAAAAATTTAAAAACATGTTAAAACATCCAAAAAAAGTTAAGTCAATCGGTCTATAATTTTAACGTTGTAGTTGTCAACAAGCCTTATACTAAATAGTATAGTATACTAAAGACTCAATTCTTGACCTAATATCATAAATATCTGTAAAGCAAACATACAAAAACAGATAAATCCACTTTAGTTAATAACTACGTCTGAGATACATACACTGTTCAAAATTTCATGACCATTTTAACACCAAATTAACACAATACATGGTCTATATAGATACAAACCAAAATGGTGTTAAATATGGTTCGTTGGTCCAGTGTAATTTTAACTTTCACACAGTATTATTACCTGGTGTAAATTGAACTCCTTTTCAGTGTTAAATATTATGTGTTTTTGGTCAAATTAAATCATACTACACAGAAAAAAAGGAAAAAAAGGAAACAGGAAGTTCCTTGACCCATTACAAGTATATTACCAGTGGTATTATCCCAGAAAATTGAACCTTCAACTCGCTAGAGATAACGTTTTTAGTGCGTTCCACCAACTTAAAATACTTCAAGTATTGACAGCTGTTTCCACCTATTTAAGGTCTCTTTAGTATCGAACAACTTGTAGTGTCACACCAAAGCAAAGGACTACCTGAGCTTATATACTCTTCATGTAAGTCAACAGAGGCGAGATTTAAGAACATCACGTGATCCACACCGCCTTTGCCGCGATCGGTACACACTATGCAACCAGGAATGCACGGCAAATTGATTTAATCGTTTTAACAGAGTGATTTAGTTTGAAGTAACTCTTATTTTACAAACAACATATTTAGTAAACTGAACCATACGGGTTGGTTTCACTAAAATTTTCTGTGTTAATTTAACCAATTTAAAAAAAATAAAATAAATATCTGGTTTAGTACCGTCAAACTAATCTTTGTTTATATTAACCTTCCCACAGTTGATTTAAATAAATACTTATGGGTCAACTAAATTAATATAGTTAAGTGAACTATTCAAATATTTTTAGATAAAGGCGGTCCCGGGGGAAAAGAGGGGGTAAAAAAAAAAAAAAAAGGTATAGCTCAGAAGTAGTTAGCTATAGCTAGTAGCGACACCACGTGGCTGTTATCGTTAAAAAACTACAACTTTTCAGATATCAAACACGTATGTTACAAACGAGTGTTTTTAAAAAAATGTTAAAAATATTGAAAAAGAAAAAATTTTAACGATTTGTTGGGTGTTTTTGAGAGGAAATCCTGAGTTTTGACATTGTACCCATTAGATACAATATATACATATATACAAAATGGTTAAATTTTTTGGGAGAATAAATTTTTAAGATTTATATTTACAGCCTTAAAAGCTTTGTTTAACATAGCAACAAACAACTTTATGTTACGTCAATATTATGCTACAACGTAAAGTCTGTGTAAGCAATCACTTTACGTAACGGTAGAAAGATTTCAAATCGGGAAATAACATAAATCCTGGATTAGAATCGCTATCAGGCCGAACCAGTGAACAGTAAAGAGGATGAACGCTTGCTATAACTGCTGCAATCGTTCCCCACAGCTCATATTTCTGGACTATAAACCCACCACCGCAACCGATTCCTTGCGAGTCCACCGTGCTTTGCAAACCTTGCTTATTCCATGCGAAAAATTAGATTGTCTCTTGATCAAGAGCGACGTTATTAATGTTTTGTTTAATCTCACTACCGATAGGCATTCATATCATTAGTTTGAACCAATCGAGTTTTAAATTTAAAGAAGGCGACTATAATAATATTTAAAATTGGTAGAAAGTGAGGTTAACCATTTGACAGATGTGAGATTTTAATTCATTATGATCGATTGGCTTTACTACAAACAATAGTTATTTGTCACTACACTGTTTAAATTATCTGTGGTGTAAAGGGTAACCTTAAAATGGTGTCTAAATCCAACACCAAGTGGTGTTAATATAAACACCATGAATTATGGTTGAAAATGTTTTATACAGCAAACACCAAAACGGTGTTTATCTAAAAATATTTGAGAAGTGCACCTACACAGAAAAAAGGAATAGTTAATTTAACTATATTAATTTAGTTGACTAATAAGTATTTATTTAAATCAACTGTGGGAAGGTTAATATAACCAAAGATTATTTTGACGGTATTAAACCAGATAGTTATTTTATTTTTTTTAAATTGGTTAAATTAACCCAGAAAACTTTAGTGAAACCAACCCGCTATATGGTTCAGTTTACTAAATATGTTGTTTGTAAAATAAGAGTAACTTTAACCTAAAGCACTCTAATTAAAACAATTTGCCGTGCATTTCGGGTTGCATAGTATGTACCGATCGCGGCAAAGGCGGTGTGGATCACGTGATGTTCTTTAATCTCGCTTCTGTTGACTTACATGAAGAGTATATAAGCTCAGGTAGTTCTTTGCTTTGGTGTGACACTACAAGTTGTTCGATTCTAAAGAGACCTTAAATAGCTAAAAACAGCTGTTAATACTTGAAGTATTTTAAGTTGGTGGAACGCACTAAAAACATTATCTCTAGCGAGTTGAAGGTACAATTTTCTGGAATAATCCCACTGGTAATATACTAGTAATGCGCCAAGGAACTTCCTGTTTCTTTTTTTTTACTCTTTTTCTGTGTAGTATGATTTAATTTGACCAAAAACACATACTATTTAACACTGAAAAGGAGTTCAATTTACACCATGTAAAATTTATTTTAATACTATGTGAAAATTAAATTTACACTATTTTAGTATTTGAATTTACACTGGACCATCGAACCATATTTAACACCATTTTGGTTTGTATCGATATAGACCATCTATGGTGTTAATTTGGTGTTAAAATGGTCATGAAATTTTGAACAGTGTAGGCCAAGAAAACACACTTCTTCATTGAATGGCATACAACATTTTATACTTAAAGCAAAATTTTACTTGTTAAAAGATACATAAAACGTACATTTATAATAATAATTAATAAAAGTTTAAAGTTAGGTTAAAGAGATCTGACAGTAGTCAAATTTTTTAATAGGTCCAACAGATTTTTACAGACCAAGGTAAAAAACTTGACCCGAGTGGTCTAAATTAATTTTCACACGAGGGGGCTTGCGAGCGAGTGCTTAAATAAATTATTGTCTTTGTCTCTACTTTTTCTACGACAAATAGTAATTATTATCTAAAAATGATTAAAATTAAATATTTATATAAAGCGACATCTATAAAACAATAGAGGAATCTGTATTGTCAAATGTCAAACTGCGCTTCAAAATTAACGCATAATAAGTAAAAAAAGTCTCTAAAACGCCTTTACTAATCTTTATGAAATTTTGTATAAAAATACTTTAACATATATCTCAGTTTACGTGTTCGAGAAAATATGTTTAAAGCCCTTTTATTTAGTTGGATTTTTTAACTTGTTATGCGTTAATTTTGATTCAAACAAAATTATTTTTGCAATAAATCTAGCTTAAAACATAAAAAAGGTTTATAAAAAACAATTATATTTTTAAACGAAAACCTCCCAAACAAAACATATAGGCTGAGCTATAATTTTAACTATCCAACTAGAATCAGGAATTTGAATAAAAAGTTGTATTGAACCTAAAAAACTATATTAACCCGGATTCACATATCATAAAAATTAATGAGAAGCTTATTAAAACAGATATTGATGGCACATAAAAACAAGGCAATAAAGAGTAAGTTTGTGTTTGTCGGCGGCAGTTTATATCAGTTAAAGAGTAACTCTTGAAAGTTATGTCTGCATTACGTAGATTGGGGAAAACTCCTCTAAGGGGGACAAATGAGAACATATAAGGAAGATAAAGTATTGGAAAATAAAATACCCCGATGACAAAGTACTTTTTTCCTCATATTTATTGCAGTTTCTTGTATTCTATTTATTATACCGTTAAAGAATTAAATTTGATTTATGAACTTCAGAGTGCAAAACGTAAAATCTTATTTTATTAACTTGTTAAAATGGCACCTTAAACCAAAGTCACATCGTTGTTTCCTGATTGTGACCTGGTTGAAAGTTTTTTAATAAAGTGTGGAAAGCTTTTAGGGTAAGTGAAATTGGTCATTCATAGTTTGCCCTTTAGATATACGACCCCTTTGGGAAAACAGACATGTTAACTTTAAAATACCCGCTTGCTTTCTGCGCTTTAAATACCTCTGTTGAAGGTGGTTTATCTATTTATCAAAATAGGGTTCTTTTTTAAGGTTAAAATTATCCCAGCGATGCTTCAATTTTTTTCAGGAAACATTAAAAATGGAAAGACGAATCCTTTAGGCCTATATATCCTATAGGATAGACAAATTACTACATACACTGACCATTTTAACACCAAATTAACACCATACATGGTCTATATCAATACAAACCAAAATGGTGTCAAATATGGTTCGTTGGTCCAGTGTAAATTCAAATACTATAATAATAGTTTAAAATAAATTTTACCTAGTGTAAATTGAACTCTTTTTCAGTGTTAAATATTATGTGTTTTTGGTCAAATTAAATCATACTACACAGAAAAAAAGGAAACAGGAAGTTCCTTGACGCATTACAAGTATATTACCAGTGGTATTATTCCAGAAAATTGAACCTTCAACTCGCAAGAGATAATGTTTTTAGTGCGTTCCACCAACTTAAAATACTTAAAGTATTGATAGCTGTTTTTACCTATTTAACAACTTGTAGTGTCGCACCAAAGCAAATAACCTGAGCTTATATACTCTTCATGTAAGTCAACAGAGGCGAGATTTAGGAACATCACGTGATCCACACCGCCTTTGCCGCGATCGGTATACACTATGCAACCAGGAATGCAAGGCAAATTGTATTAATCGTTTTAACAGAGTGCTTTAGGTTGAAGTAACTCTTATTTTACAAACAACATATTTAGTAAACTGAACCATACAGCGGGTTGGTTTCACTAAAGTTATCTGGGTTAATTTAAACAATTTAAAAAAATAAAATAACTATCTGGTTTAGTACCGGCAAAATAATCTTTGTTTATATTAACGATTAATGAGTGAACTAAATTAATATAGTTAAATGAACTATTCCTTTTTTCTGTGTAGGTGCACTTCTCAAATATTTTTAGATAAACACCGTTTTGGTGTTTGCTGTATATAACATTGTTAACCATAATTAATGGTGTTTATATTAACAGCACTTGGTGTGAAAAAGTAATTTTAGAACCCATAACATGTAATGTATGTAACGCGCGTTTTTTACTTAGGGTTAAAATTTTCTAAAAACCTGCCACGATGGAGCAATTCTAAATTAGTTATGATTAAATTTTGTGGCACTGTATTAATTTTCAGCTGAAAAAAACATACTGTGAAATGTCAAAAAAAAATACCACATTTTCCTAAAAGGTTTTAAAAATTATGAAAACGAATTCGGAATATGTACCTTTTAAGTCTTAATTTTTTATAGGATAACGTTTATAATATCTAAAAAATTATGTCTTGTATCTATGATTCCCAGATTTCAGAAAACAAAAAGCGGGAGTTGCCGATATAATATTTTTTGTTTCTTTAGTAAAACCAATCTTAAGTCGTTTTTGGTGTGGACTTTGATATCAGCAAAAAATTGGGAATTTGGTTGACTAATTAATGAAAAGTACTAAACCTATGACACAGGTCGATACAAAAATCTGTATGCTAAAGGATGTGTTAGCTGAGTTAAAAAATGATCAGTATTTTGCTTAATCAGCTTTTGATTTGCGATATTTTGAAATAGACCGTTTTTTGCAAATATTCAAATTTGTGAATTTTTTATCAAATACCGAATACAGTTGGTAATGTAGAGTTCTGTCGTTCAACGGCAGCCTCATGCGGAAATGTAGCACTTTCAGCACTAGTTAGGTAAATAACTATTAAATCCATAGAAACGGATTTTAACACCCGTTGGTATCGTTAATGACGCGCCAAATGCAGCAAATTGTAGATGGCATACATGTCAAAATAAAATAATATTAAATGTCAAAATGTGTAAACCACGGCGGTTAAGTGATTTTTGCAGCCTTTAAGAACATTTGTTCTTTCAGCCTATTAAGTTTAATCCGTCCATGTCCTAGGCTCTAAAAATTTGCTTGTAAGGTTATTTATAACCTAGGCCGTAAAAATTCATTATTTACTACTTTAGACCAATAAAATAAATCGACTTTAGTCTGGTTTTTTTCGTTTTTGTTCATTCAATTTTTTATGAATTTAGGAGGAAGAAATCATTTGACAAAAAAACAAAAGTCGTTCTAATAACTAGTAGTTGAAATGTTGTGGTCTAAAAAACGCAAAATAAGCGGAAAATAAATTGTTATTAGATTTATTAGAAAATCAAAAAAGGTTGTCAACTTACTTGTGAATACCAAAAGTATAGTAATTTCGATTATAAGATTTAAAGAAGAAAAACTGTTTAACTCACCAGCCCATATTTAGATTTTTTCCAATAGCACCAAAGGTAGGCATCCGTAAACTAAAAATCACAAGTATACACTAGTCACCCTTTTTATACCACACTTTAATATACACCATCTGAAACAAAAATACAATTTTATCAACAAGTTAGACAATAAAAAAAAACAAAAAATCGAAATAAAATCAATAAAAACCAAAATGGCGGAAGGTATATGTGGGTTCTTAAAAATCAAACTAAAAAGCAAGGAAAAATTGTATATACATGTAAATGTTAAATTATGGAAAATGAAGGGTTTCAGATAATGTATTGATCTAGTCGACTCACCGTGTCAAAATTTTGCATTGTGTGAAAACTCAAACTCAAAACAAAACTAAATGAAAACACAAAATCAAAACCAAGTCCAAAACTCAAAACTCAAAAATCAATAATTGCAACCAAAAATAAAAACTCAAAAATCGTATTCACTCACCATGCGACGCAGTAGATGTTGGCCTTCGGGAGCTCGGGCAGATATTTGGCAACGGCATCAGAAACTAGAAGGCTGAGGCGCCGTCTCCAGCCGGCCGCCCCCATTGGAGCCCTGCCACTGTTGCCACTCTGACGTTAAGGCCGATACTGTTATCCGGAAAACGTGCCCGCCAACCGGCGGCGGGCGGAGGCGGCGCTTAATGCCACATTACGCACAGTTTCAATCTAGCGACTCCAAAAAATCCGCTCGTTTTGCCATAATGTCGGCCATTTTGGAAAGCCCCGCTGATTGTTTTAGAGATCTTATTAACTGATTTACCCAAATGCTGTGCTTAACACTTTTGAACGCGGGCCCCCTATTTTTTGACAAGTTTATGTAGCCTACGAAAACTTCTTGCTTCGGCAATCGAGTTTGCAAACTGTTTTTTTATTTTTGTTTTGCTGTCGATTTAATGTGCATCATTATAACAATTTGTAGGCTATTATTCCGTTTAAAGTAACGATGATTTTAAAACGTTTTAACTTTTTTTCCGTTTTATTTGGAATTAATAAAAATTAACTTGATAAACTACAAAACAAGACCCAATGTAATGAATGTAAAGCAGTTTACTTATATCGAAAGGTTTTCTTGTACACTGTTTAAAATATCTGTGGTGTGAAGAGTAATCTTAAAATGGTGTCAAAATCCAACACCGTGGTGTTAATATAACACCATGAATTATGGATAAAAATGTTTTATATATAAACACCAAAACGGTGTTGATCTAAAATATTTGAGAAGTGCACCTACACAGAAAAAAAGGAATAGTTCATTTAACTATATTAATTTAGTTGACCCATAAGTATTTATTTAAATCAACTGTGGGAAGGTTAATATAAACAAAGATTAGTTTGACCAGAAAACTTTAGTGAAACCAACCCGCTGTATGGTTCAGTTTACTAAATATGTTGTTTGTAAAATAAGAGTTACTTCAACCTAAAGCACTGTTAAAACGATTAAAACAATTTGCCGTGCATTCCTTGTTGCATAGTGTGTACCGATCGCGGCAAAGGCGGTGTGGATCACGTGATGTTCTTAAATCTCGCCTCTGTTGACTTACATGAAGAGTATATAAGCTCAGGTAGTCATTGCTTTGGTGTGACACTACAAGTTGTTCGATACTAAAGAGACCTTAAATAGGTAAAAACAGCTATCAATACTTGAAGTATTTTAAGTTGGTGGAACGCACTAAAAACATTATCTCTAGCGAGTTGAAGGTTCAATTTTCTGGAATAATCCCACTGGTAATATACTTGTAATGCATCAAGGAACTTTCTGTTTCCTTTTTTTCTGTGTAGTATGATTTAATTTGACCAAAAACACATTATATTTAACACTGAAAAGGAGTTCAATTTACACCAGGTAAAATTTATTTGAATACTGTGTGAAAGTTAAATTTACACCATTTTAGTATTTGAATTTATACTGGACCAACGAACCATATTTAACACCATTTTGGTTTGTATCGTTATAGACCATGTATGGTGTTAATTTGGTGTTAATATGGTCATGAAATTTTGAACAGTGTAACGATGGTGTTGATGATTAAGGTAGATTTAAGGTAAGGTTAACTGTCACTTTTAGTATAACTAAGGTTATGAATCTCTCACTGACAGTAAACATTTTACGTTTAATTTCATATGTGCAGTGCACATTGTGCACCACTAAAAGTTTGGGAGACTTGCACTTTCATCATTGATACTGTTTAAATTATCATGGGGAAAAATCTAGCTTTATATTTATTTACGCGAAAAATCTGTCCCGGGCTATTATAAACACCTTATGTTTTTGTTTGAAATATAAATTGGTTTATAAAACAATAATTTAAATTCTTCATTAATAAGTACAAATACATGAGATACGTAACAATTTGAAGTACCGAAGCTTCGGCCTAAATTGAGCTAAAGGTTTAGCCAAACATTTAGCATAAATTCCTTTCAAAAAGGAAATTTGGCAAACAAAAACACGAAATGAAGGGTAAATAATTATTTTGCGATTTAACGTAGTAAAAGATAATTATTATATTATTATTAATATATTTATTATGGAAAACTTTAAATACTCCCAAACCGTAGCTTCTATAAATTATAAATTATAAAAGGACTAGGGAGCTGCCCCTGCCCCCTTGTGGACGCCCATGTACGTAACAGACTTTTATGTTGTACACTTTAATAAACTTCAGCCCTGTAAAAATTTCTAAATAAATGAATTTAAACTGTTTAAATAAATGTAAATATAAATAAATAATAAATAATATTAATTATTCTGTATCAACTTTTATAAACGCCATTTTAGTCACGAAATAAATGAGTGTCTAGAAAAGTTTATAAACGAGTTGCATACACTTTTTCTATACATAGATATTTTGTATTTTTATAGTATATAGTTATTTCATAAGAAAGGCAATTTATTTTAACGATTGTATGACATTTGACAACTGTCAACAAAGCCATTTAACCCCTAAGAACCTGTTGCTAACTTCAGCCCCTGATTAAAGCGCCATAAAGCCATAGCTTGTCAATGTGTATTTAAAAGATCACTTAATGTTATAAAATCATGTGCGTTTTAAAGGTACTCTCTAAAAATAAATTAGTCAAAAGTAACTAATTGTCATAGCGAAAAAGCAGCCACTAATAATTCTCGTCAATAGCAATTTGTATCCCAAACATTTAGCAGTCAATTTCCATGTAAAATTGTTCCCTGACTCCGAAAAAGTTGTCAAAAGTTAGAAAAGTAGAACAGTTTTTGAGATATAGTAAATTTTCCATATTATATGGAATTGACTAAATCTTATTTTATCTATTTTATCAAGCTACAGATAACATACATAACCCAATGTTCAAAAATGACATTCGTATAGATAAAAGGTATCCTTATGAAGTAATAGAAGAAGAACTGAAGATTTGTCATACATCTATATAATTAATATAATAGAATAAATTTTCATTATTTTTAAATTTTAATCATTAAATTTATATAAGGGTGTGCCAAAAACGGCAATATCCTTTGTTTTTTGCTCTCACATAAAAATTAAATAGAAAACGTCAAAATAAAAACTCTGTCCAAATCTCAACCCTTAATTTTAATTTTAAGAGATATATCATTGAGTTTTAAAATTTTCCATATATGATCCTATAGGATTAACACAAGAACATATTTTTTTAATTTTTTTCTCCATGCATTCTATGTAACCAGTTTCTTATAATGACTGATGATCCTAAGAAAGTTTCTATCGTTTATATTTTATTTACTAAAGGACTTAGAAAATGGTAATTTCTATAAATCACAAAATTTCATCACACATTTATTGTCTCAGTGTCAT
Organism: Brassicogethes aeneus; assembly: GCA_921294245.1. Lineage (NCBI taxonomy): Eukaryota > Metazoa > Arthropoda > Insecta > Coleoptera > Nitidulidae > Brassicogethes > Brassicogethes aeneus. The sequence goes on along the minus strand of OV121138.1, from coordinate 969,421 downwards.
GTCTCGTTTTCTTAGTATCATCAACAGTTTAGCCTATAGGCTAAAAAATCTAAGAAAACGCGTAATTTTTAGAAATTTCCATTTACTAAGTCCTTTAGTAAGTAAAATATAAACTGGGAACTTGATTCTATGATATTTTTTCTAGAAAATTCCACACCTGTAATTTTTAACCAATCAAAACGTGTATTTTTGATAGATCACCATGGCAACTGTTGAATTTTAGTGGAAATTTTTTCCTCGTGGGTACCCAACAGCGAATTATACTGGAAATTTTTTTGACGTTTATAATGACAGAATATTTTTTTGACAATCTGGTTTTTATTTGTTTACATGATAATTTTGATACATTTCCATTACAAAGTTTAGATGTTTTCTATATTCGTTGGACACCTCCTTTCTTCTTAATGGCGAAAATGCAGGACTTGAAATAAATTAAATGTCTATGTCTAATGAAATACCTATATATAATATTTAGACACTATTCTATTCACATTTTTTTCCATTTAGCACTTTGAGTTTTGAATAGTTAAGAACAATTCAAAACAAATTTTCTTTCTTCAAGTAGGAGCCACAATCCTCTAATAATGCGGGTAAATAAGTCATTGCACGATGATTGATCATTACAGCAGACAATTTCACATTTTTTTACGTCGTGCCGCTTGACAGCTTCAAAACTGAAATAACTTTTAGGTTGGGGTTGACTTAGTTGCCATGGTAACTAAATAATCAAGTAGAGGTCAAGTTAAATCAAAAAATAAATTTTAATTATTTAAACACAATTTGGTGTGGAATTTTCTTACCGAATACCACACGAGGTCAAATTAAATCCGGAAATTTTTTTTCCCTCATGAATATTTTTAGAAAATTATCCCTCGTCTTCGACTCGGGATAATTTTCAAAATATTCATGAGCTCGAAAAAATTTCCGGAAATAATTTGACCTCTAGTGGTATTACTAGTGAAAATTTAAAGCTCTTTTAGGATCATCAGTAATTTTTATGGAAAAAAAAGTGGCAACAAAGAATGCAGGAAAAAAAAACCTTTTATCCCTATGGGAAATTTTAAAACCTCTTAAAATTAAAATTAAGGGTTAAGATATGTCGTACAAAATTATCCCAGGTAGTATAAACATCATATCAAGAATAATATAGAAAAACAAGAAGCTTTTGTAATTCAACAGTTTTTAATTTTATTTTGAAATTTTGCAGGTAAAGTAGGACATAATATTTATATATGTACCAAGTCAGTGAAGTGATTCTTTATCGAAAGATCCTAAGATTATAATATAAGCAGAGAGAGAACGAAGAAAGTAACATATCAGTGCGATAATAGTTATTTGTTTTACAAGTGTTGAAAAGCGACTTTTTCATGCGAGTTTTTAAGTTGCCCACGAGGCCGTTAGGCTGAGTGTGCATTAACACGAGCTTGAAGAAAGCTTTTCTCACAAGTATAACACAATGTTTTTTCTGCGACCCTTTTATTTTTTATTATTTTTAAATACAAAACAAATTAACCTAAAAACTTTTTTTGACAGCTGAATGTCAAAGGATGCTGTCAATTTCTTTTTACACAGACCTGTCACTTTTCACACAGAAATGTCACTTTACATTCGTGTTTTGCCTTGCCAATGAAAAGATTCATTTTCTAAGCAACGATGCCATCATGAAAAGTGACTTTTACATAGTGGTCGTAGAAAAAGATACTTTACTGACGTACATACCATACTTTATGGCGTTAGTTGACAGTTGTCAAATGTAATACAATCGTTAAAATAAAGTGCCTTTCTTGTAAAATAATACTAAATGTGAAAATTATTTTATTATCGCAATACAAAAGCATTAAATAGATTCTCAACGCCAATATTTGAAAAGTTTATATAAACATGGTAGTGACCTTTTAATTTCGACGGAAGTAAACTGAATATAACTTAAATTCGAGCTCGGACTCCACCGTGAAGTGCTCATAAAACATTTTCTTTACTTTCACTGTAAAAAAGTGTTGTTAATCGATTTTTAATTAATACATTTCGATTTATAACCCATTTATAACTCAGATCCCCTATTGTTTTATAGATGGCGCTCTATACAAATATTTGATTTAAATCATTTTAAGATAATGTATTTGTCGTAGAAAAAGTATAGTGTTCAACTTTTGTAGACACTCATTAATTTTTTTCAAACTTGATACATAATATACTATTATAGCCAACCATAAAATTTATAATTTAAAGAAAATTGAGATATTATAGCTAATCGTATTTTATAACGACAAAGCAAAAGTGTACTCTGATGCATTATAAAAATTTATTCCTGAGGTCAAAGGAGTTTGAATCGAAAATGTTTGAAGAAAATTATCTTTGTTGATAATTTGTAGATCTTTAGCAGAATAATCATTAGTACAGCGACGTGTATCTTATATTTCAAAAATGAAGCGTTATTTTAAAGAAAATGTAATCCCCTTTTAAAAGTTGTATCACAAGATACCTCTTCCCATTTGAATAAATAACCCCGCTAGTGGGTTGAAGTGTATATATGTCCCCCAAAAATATATATGTAGAATATTTTGATGTCTGATATAGCGAATATCAAGCACAAACAATATTCGCTAAATTACGCCTCAAAATATATTTATGTTTGTAGAAAATAGACTATAGGTAAAAAAGCATTTTTATCATAATTTATTATAAAAGAAAATTTATGTATAGTTTAAAAAATTGTTTCTTCACGTTAAAACATTCTTTTTGTTCCTGCAGAAGCCTTTATCAAAAATTGAACAACGCGTTGCAACGTAACTTTTATATCGCGAGCCGTGACAATGCTCATCCAGTTTCGTAACGGGGGTGGTGTTTATTAACCGGAGATGATGATGTCATAGAATGACTTATCGGCGACGATAATTTCCACACGGTTACACCTAAACCAAAGCAACCGTTTTGCCAGGGGTGTCTGTTGCTCTCTCTGCGCTCCCGCATGCACAGTCGTCCTTATACGTGTTGTTGCCTGTCTGCTGTCCGTCGCTTCTGATGCTCCTTCAAATGCTGGAATGATTAATTGTCTGATGGATGGAAGTTGGAAATTTATGATGGGTAGCAGTTATGTGTAAGGATAATGATAACTATTAAGGACAAGGAAGAGATATAAGTTTCCACTTGAGATACTCACAAAAAAATTTATTTTGTTCTATTTCATGATGTGGTATTTTATCTAAGTTATCATGGTGAATTATTGTGTTTTTAATTGAAATGTAATTTAAGAACTAAATAGTTGCATTTTCATGTTTTGCCAAAGCATTAATTCGGTACGTTTATTTGTTGGAGCAGAATTAATTAATGATAACTTTACCTACTATAATTAATATTTAAGTTTGGACGTTTTTAAAAAATCCAATAAAAAAATAAAAATTATTAGCTTTGCAACAGCAATTGCATTTTAAAATAGTAAACGACAAACTATGTTTACGAATTGATGGCAACATATTATATATAATACATAATATACCCGTTTTTGTTTTTTTACCGTTGAGTGAAGACGGTTTTAATAATGCATAACCAAAACGGTGTTTATCTAAAAATATTTGAGAAGTGCACCTACACAGAAAAAAAGGATTAGTTCATTTAACTAATTTTATTAATTTAGTTGACCCATAATTATTTATTTAAATCAACTGTGGGAAGGTTAAAATAAACAAAGATTAGTTTGACGGTACTAAACCAGATAGTTATTTTATTTTTTTTAAATTGGTTAAATTAACCCAGAAAACTTTAGTGAAATCAACCCGCTGTATGGTTCAGTTTACTAAATATGTTGTTTGTAAAATAAGAGTTACTTCAACCTAAAGCACTCTGTTAAAACGATTAAAACAATTTGCCGTGCATTCCTGGTTGCATAGTGTGTACCGATCGCGGCAAAGGCGGTGTGGATCACGTAATGTTCTTAAATCTCGCCTCTGTTGACTTACATGAAGAGGATATAAGCTCAGGTAGTCCTTTGCTTTGGTGTGACTATACTATACTAAAGAGACCTTAAATAGGTGGAAATAGCTGTCAATAACGCACCAAAAACATTACCTATTTCCTATCTAAAATTTATTAAATGCTCTGTATCTATACTATGCATTTTATTGCATTATTTTTTTCAAAGTACTTTAAAAAAGCATCTATAGATTATAATCGTGTACAAATCGCACCTATGTAAGTTGTAGTACCAAGCTATAGAAAATTAAAAACCCTTAATTTCCTGTGTTAATTGAATGGAAAAACTTCTACTAGAAGTAAAATTAAAGGCTGAAACTATTTATTTATTTATTGGTGAGTGAAAAAAAATGTTTCTTTAAAACGATTCACCCTAATAAATATATATGTAAATATATAAATAAAATGTGTTACCTAACCAAAAAGTATTTTTCATTTTGTAAAATCATAAAATCCTATAAAAATTATTTTATCGATACCAACTTTTATTAAAATAAAACTTTCATGTGACATTTTTTAGCGTTATGTTGCGTAAAATTAAAAAAGTTTAAAGTGACTTTTACGATTCGCATATTAAACCCGGTTCATTTGAAAATCAGTAAAAACTGATGACTTTGCTAGTCGACGCTTCCCTTTCCGTTTCGGATACTTTGCCGTCTGGATTAAGTCCTGGCGAATCCACCCTTTTTTGCTGACAATGAATAAATAATGCTTTTAAATATAGAAACTTAGGTAGGTTAAAACTAAAATAATTCAAAATTTTAAAATGTATTTTAAATTAATAAACATTTTCGCCTTAGCGCATCAAAATAAATTAAAATTGATAAAAAAATTAAAATTAGTCCTAAAAAAACTCCCAAATACAGTAAAACACTACTTTTCGCTTTTGTCTACTTTTTATATATATATAGATATGCTTATTTTACTTTTGAGAGTCAAAATAAGTTATTTTAAGTAAAAATAACAGAAAAAAAATTTATTAGACAATTTCATGTGGATAGTGCCTGCTATTTTCCAAACCCAAATGATAAAACCTTAAAAGTTATATAATATTAGTTTTGAACATATCGTTTTTTTTTTAATCGCAGTCCCAAAGACTGCCACTGAAGAAAAAAATATCTGCTCATATATTAGGTTGCGGAACTCGGACTTTCTGCCCTTGTTTGCTTGTAAACATTGCTTGTTAAGAGAGGGAAAATATTCACTAGGGGATAAAACAATATTTTAATAAAGATTTTTTACAATAAATATAATTTTAACATCAAATTTTCTTTTTTTTTTTAATTTTTTGGTACAATTAGCAGACGGGAGGTGAAAGGGGGCAAAACAATGCAGCGGGGGGGCAAAATGGGGTACCCAAAAAATTTCATAAAATTTTTTTTTTTTTAAGATTGTTTTTTTCGGTTTCTAAATTATTTGAAAATTGACTCACAAGTTCACGCTTTTAATCGAAAATAATTATTCTGAGCCTGTTGGATGAGAAAAAGGAAGGTACAAATTTGGAAAACTTTTCATATGCTCATTTCTTTGGTACCCCATTTTGCCGTCCTCCCGCTATCTTGTTTTGCCCTATATCACCTCCCGTCTGCTAATTGTACCATAAAATTTAAAAAGCAGAAAATTTGATGTTAATTAAACTTTGACCTCGAATAACTCTAGAAGAAATCAATTTATCGAAAAATAATAAGAGACCTTTTTTGTAGAGCGTTACATTTAATATAAGAAACTACAATGATCATTGCCATAAGTTACTTTGATATAGAGGTATAAAATTCCAAACATAAAATTATTTCCCATGTTAATTAAATGGGAAACTAAAATAAAAACTTAAGCTAAGAAGCCCATATTTAGTGAGGATTTTTTTTATATTAAATAGAAACATTTGAGAGGGCAAGAGCGAAAAAAAAAATATGTTATTTTTTGAAGCACCCTAATAATCATACATTATATCACGAGAACTAAGAATTTATTCGGTTAAACTAGGCTCAGTAGTTTTTTGTTTGGTTTTTCTTGGAAAATGTTGAATGCTAAATAATTTAGTAAAATTTTATTTTTATTATATTTTTAATTATTTTGCACGAAACTATTTTCTAAAAAGAAAAATCAAATAAAAAACTTAGTTTGACAGATTAAATTTATAGGTTAAGTGATATACGTCTAGATTATTTCTCGAATTAAAGGAAACTATTTGACAACTAATAAAATCTGGCGTATAAGTCAAAATTTATGATCAATTTTTTAAACAAAATTCCATTTTTTTAAAGGTATGTACTCGTATGTTATAATAATAATTGATATTTCGTAAACTAAAGTCTATTCAAATCCAAGCTGGACTAAATGTAAACACAATCCTCCGAATCGACCAATAAGAACTCACAATCTGAGTCACACCATCAGAATCGACCAATAAGAACGAGTTATCATGCGTCTGGGCGTTTTTGTTTAGTCCAGCTTGGATTTGAATACACTTTAGATAACTTATTTTTTATTGTTTTTATGTTAAAACTTGTAAATAAAACCATAAAATCGTTAACAAAAATTCAATATGGAGACTAAAATTTAATCGTAAGTAATATCATAAGGGTATTTAATTTTTCCGAAAAGAATCGAAAAAACACGTTGCTAAGTAATATTTTAACAAAAAGCATGAGTGATGGTGGCAACAAAAATCCGAGTCGAAGAGGAGGATTTTTGCACCTGCACGAATGCATTTTGTTAAAAAATATTACTTAGCATTGTGTTTTTTCGATTTTTTTCACAGGAAAAATTAGATGCCCGAATGGTATTTGACAAGACTATTTCATGAGTAACAGTTAAAAATTAAAATATAAATTGCAATTTTTGGTGACAACAGCTGTCAAGTTTTGCCGCGGGTAAACTCGAATAAACTGCTGACAGGTGCTGTCACGCAGTTTTTTCATCTAAAAACCATTTGTAATTCAAAATTGCGCGTTTGTGATTGGAGGAAATTAAGACGAGGGAAATAGTCGCTGCTAAACAGTTCTAGTGATTTAATTTTCAATTTAAAAACATTTTGATTGATGTAATTATTATTTTTATAAATTTATATTTTAGGACAAAATTGTTCCAATTAAAAAATTATTTGTTCCCAAAGTACATGGCACGCGCTAGATATCCTCTTGCCTCCGTGTCCCTCGGGAAGGATCAATATTTCCGATTTTGAGAGAGAAAGAGAGAGAGAGATCCTCGACCTATTTAACTTCGCGAAACATCTTAATGGAAATATTATTAACTGGGCAGAGCTAATTTACACCCAATGAACAACTTAATCGTTGCATTATTATATGACTTCAATTTAATTAGTCACGAGTATATTCGGTTGTGTTTTGGTGCACTTTTTCGTGTGGAATTTTCCTGACAACATTTAATTAAACTGCTTTCCTGTTTTACTACTGAATTTTAACCAATTTTAAAGATAAATAAAATTAATTAATTTTAAAATAAAGTTAATTCATACAATTTTCTGGTACATGCAGAATTCAATCAAATTTTCATTATATAATATTGATTGTGCGCATTCAATTGTTCATTTTAATATGGAATTTTCCAATTGCAAATTTAGTTTGAACCATGCTTCAAACTAAATCTACGATGTAAATTTTACGTATACGTATAAATATATATATACTCTCTAAAAGTGAAACAGTGAAATTTTCACTATTTCCGTCAGTGAGTTATTATTCACTGTAAAATTAGTGTTTATCAATATAAATTAGTGAAATTTTAACTTCTCCAAATTAGTGTTTTTTATTATCACTACTTTTCCGGAACTCTCGACATAAAATAGTGAAATTTTAACTTTTTTTAACTAAACCTATTTTACTAATTTGTACAGTGTAATTTCCACTAAATAAATTAGTGCAAAGAAATCGCTACATGAAAAAGTGAGTATTCACTAATTGCTAGTGGTATACTTATCACTGCGGCAAATAGTTAATATGCACTGTCAATCAATGAAAATCCACTTCATTTTTAGAGAGTAGGTAACAGTATTGTAAGAGTAGCCAATTTGATTTTTTTTTACTTTTTGACTGACCCTGTATAAAAGTTTATCATGCGTACAAAAGTCCTGTCAATGGGAACAAAACCCCCCGAAATTAAAAAAAAACGTATATTCTTTCATACTTTTATAAAGGTATTTCAGGTACGTCTGAATTGAATTGAAAAAGTTTCCATTAAAAACAAATTTTGTATTTTTATTAAATTATTTGCAAATTAACGTGAAATACATAAATACCTGAATAAAATAATCGCAAATTTTAGAAAAAAATACAATTTTTTCCTTCATTAGATAAATAAAGAAAAGTCCAATGGCAAAAAAAACATAAAAATAAGCATGTAAAACATAAAATGTAAAAAAACATAAACAACGGTGAAACTCTAACTATGATGCGTCAGCTGTTTACACCAAAAATAAAAGTATGGTTTAGTTTATAAAATTACAATCAGAGGATATGGTTAATGTGGTTTTTCAATACTTCTAGTTCGTTTCATTTTTTTGACAGCTTAAGGCAAATCTCCATTTAATTACGATGTACCAAGAAGGCCATGAAGTTGGAATTTGGTTGTATTTATTTGACATTTTAGTTATCAATTAGAATATACGCTAAATAAGCATTAGGTTTTCGCAATACTGAACTATAAAGTTTGCCAACAATACATTTAAAGCATACGCACTACACATTTTTAAATAAATCAGTAGTTTTTTCCCAAAACAAATTTTTTTCTAAAATTTATTGTTGTTTATCTACTTATCAAAGTTATCCATGCTCAAAGAACTGTCTATGTATGTCAAATATTGTTTTTGTAAAACCTGTTATATTTTTCAGTTTATTTTTAAGCTTTAAGTAATTATCATAATTATTAAATAGTTTATTTGATATTTTTATTATAAATAAAACATGTTAATGGATTTTTTGGTAATTTTCCTGCTTTTTAAACATCAATCAATTTTTAAGCATGGCAACCATAATACCAATACAGATTTATTTTTTTAAACGTGATTTAAATCCACAGCAATAAAAATAAAACTTTTCAAAATTAATATAAATGTATAGGTAAGTTAATTATGTAGTAAACTCCATATTCCTTGTTAAAATTAGAGCAGTTCGGGATGCTTACACTTCAATGTCAGCTCGTAATTAGATCCCCCAAGCCAGATTTAATCTACATTAATCGTGGCATTAAGTCCGCTGCATTTCCCTAAACAATGATCCGACTATTTTCGACACGATAATATCTACCTTTCAATGTTTTACCCTCACTGTCTATTGTCTGCGAGTTTTAAGAGATTATCAGTTTTTTATATCGTCCTATTCCGTTTCGCTGGCTTTTTCAGTTTGTACATTGATTTTTTAATGTTCGTACGATAGTTTTTTCGAATTAAAGTAGATGATTTCTTTAATAATTTATTTAGTCATACTTTTAGGCCTTATAATACATATTTTTTGAAAAAGCAGGGTAAAATACTAGAAAAGTATCACAGATAAAAACAACAATAAAACTTGTGTAATTTTCTCTCTATCTTGTGCATTTTGGTAGTTACCGTTTAATCCTTTTAAATTAATAAAATATTTTTTTACTCCCACCTTTACAACGCCCTTGTGGCTTTATAGAGTTTTAGTTACAGGCTGAAGTTAGCAACAGGTTTTTAGTCACGGGCTGGAGTTAGTTTTAAGTTAGTTGACAGTTGTCAAATGTCATGCAATCATTAAAATAAAGTGTCTTTCTTGTAAAATAATACTAAATGTGAAAATTATTTTATTATCTCAATACAAAAATACAAAAGTGTTTAATAGTTTCTCAACGCCAATATTTGAAAAGTTTATATGAACATTGTACTGACCTTTTAATTTCGCCGGCAGTAAACTATAACTTAAATTCGGGCACGGACTCCACTGTAAAGTGCACATAAAACATTTTATTTATTTTCACTGTGAAAAACTGTCAATTTTTAAGAAATACACTTCGATTTATAACCTTTATAATCTGTGTTTATAAAATATAAAAATTTGACATTTGACGGTGACACACAGATTCCCCTATTGTTTTATAGATAGCGCTCTATACAAATTTTTCGTTTCTATACACTCATTAATTTAAGCACTCGCTCGCAAACTCGTTCGTGCCTAAATTAAATTCGTGTATAAAATGGCGTTTATCAAACTTGATACATAATATACTATTCGCTCAATAATTACAATTATTATTATTATAATAACAATTATTGTCAGCCCTTAAATTTTAAACTCAGCAGAAAAATATTCTTGACTTCTTGACCTAATAACATAAATAACTATTTTCTTAATGTTTTCTATTTGTTTTTGGACTTTTTTTATAAATAGGTAAAATATTATATAAGGTTTATGAACAGGTTGTCCCGAAGACGGAACTAGTGTATAAAAATTTCATTTAATTAGTACAAAAAACCTCAGCAACGCTTTGTGTTAGATAAGCTCTAACATTGAACTTTTTAAATCGGCACAACTTTGTTATTTAACAAACTTTATTTTTGAAACGTCATTGGAAATGTACACCTTTACTTATTATTACCTATTATAATTATTACATGAGGTAACAATAATAATATTATGTATTATAATATTATATTTTAATAACATACACATTAATCTCGGCGCATTCGCCATTTTTGTAAAAGATTTAGTTTAAATTATTAATAATTCAAAACATGTTTTGTTTAAAAAAATTCTTCCTTTTTTTTATTTTTAAATAATATTCATAAATTAAAGAAACGTTAAAAAAATTACTTCAGAAAAAACGTTACCTAATTAAAGTAAATATTTAATTAGACAAATCTCCAGACAACTTAAACCTTGACTTTCAAACTCAGCAAATTAAATACAAACATTTAATTCTTCCTTTTGTAGTCAGGTATTTACGTAGAAATATCTAATAACACCGGGCTATTAGATCGTTAATATTCCGCAAAACAGTTGAATGGGTCTATAGCGATTTGCTCGATTTCGAAATGAAAATTTGAAGAGTCTCACCGTCCCCCTGCATCTTCTCGTTGCTAAGTTTCTGATTTAATATCGCCGATTCGCTAGTTCGGAAGTAAATTAGCTATCGGCCCGTGAACATACCTTATTGGAAAGGTAAGGTAATAAAAAAGAAACAATAGATGGAGAAAGTATTTGTTTTTTTTAATAATTAATAAACTATATTTCTATATATATCTTCAAATAGTTATTTATGTTTCAAGGCAGTGAAGTCGTATTTTTTATCACGAATGTGGAAATTATTTTCCGAGGCGAAAGCCGAGGCAAATAACCACGTGAGTAATAAAATAGGACTTTAATGCCGAGGTGCATATTAAATTTTATCTAAAATCACATTTAATAATACCTATAATTAATATTGATGATTAAATCAAATGCCATTTGATGATCAAATCAAATGTCATTTGAATGTAGAAAGTGTCTACGTATACTGTTTGTTGCGACGGTTATTATATATTTTCCAGCCGCGGCGATTTTTTAATCTAATTGATAAAATTAACTTATTATTCCAATCAACCGTCGCGACGGTGCTTTTTTTTAAATTTTATTTAGTTGCAGCTGAGGAGCAGTAGACACATTTTAAAATGTATAATTGGTTGCATACAATACTCGTATTAAATCGGTAGTAAAGTTCTACTTTACTGCCGATTTCTTTTACTTTACTGCCGATTGTCGACTACCTACTTTACTGCCGATTTCGGATAAAATTTATTATTTACTACTTTAGACCAACCAAAATATTCTACTTCTGTCATATCTATCTAACCTCACTTTATACTTAAAATAGTGCCTTAAAGATAAAATGTATACATTCGAACAAGCCTTTTTGTGCCTGGATAAAAACCATTTTTCTTTCAACTTTTTCTTAAAAATGACCTTGATAATCGATTAATTCTCTTTGTAGCGTAATTTAAACATCGAAACAAATAATTTTTGAGGGGGTAAGAATAATTCGTCACTTGACCCTTCGGGTGAGTCTTTAAATCGTCACATTCTGTCACAAGGGAGGGAAAGGGGTTCATTTCACCATTTTTGTCTTATAAATTTAGATTAAGAAAAACAATATAATTTTTTTTTTAATTACGAAGAAAATGTTCCTAATAGAAAGTTCTTGTACTTAGTAAGAATAGAAAATAGTACGAGGCAGATAATATGCTTTCTCCGCCATGTTGTATTTACTACATTTTTTCAAGCATTTAATAATTCTGTACTTGCTTACGAGTTTGCTACATTTATTCTACAGTGACCTGTAATTTTTAGTGATCTATCCTGATATAGAACTAAATGCAATAGGCTGTCACTCTTTCTATGTTATTTCAATGCATTTTTATTATTGTACGGCGGTGTATAATACTTTTAAACTGAGGTCTTTCAATTATAGGTTTATGAGTGAAAATGGTTATACGTTTGAAAAAAAACATTCTTATAATTATGAAGAATATTAACACCTTGTGTTTTAAAATTTATAAACTTGTTATAATGGCAAAATTAAGGTTTAAACCTTTTCATATTTTTGTGTTTCTTAAATTTGAAATGACAATTTTTCCAAAAAAAAAATACTGTAATGTTAAATTTCTTTTGAAAGAATCTATGGATAATAACTTTGTTATTTCACACTGATTTTTCATATATGGGAATATCTATAGATTATTTTAAAAATCATGTTGATAGCTTGAACGTTGATTATTATAGTTTATTTTTTATGGACGTCTCATGTGTTTGAATACTTCACGCACGAATTTCTATATGGTTTTGTTTTATTATAATTTACAAAATGTTGAAGCAAACCCAAATCACGTAAAGTCTAACAGACGTGGGAGGTAGAAAATGGGGGCGGTTTCATGAAACCCGCCCACCAAATGTTTGCTGAAAAGGGTGGAGGCATGCTTAAAATAAATTAAAATTATCCTTTCAATCGGGATTTTAATTAAATTGCGATTAATTATTGATTTAATAGCAATAAATAATTATTATAATGTAAATGGCGCAGTCACTAGGATTTTATAAGATTTGTTAATTCACATTAAATAACAATAAAGTATTTGCCATTACCTACATTTTAACATTTAATGATTATTTTTAATAATGTTTTGAATACCTCAAAAAGTTATAAAAGTAATAAGTAAAGTTGCTGAAAATGATTTTTGGGGAAAGGCGACATCTAGGGTCAATGTATTGAGTTAATACATAGCAGGAAACGCGAATATTTGCACTGAAATTACAGGAATCTTTTTTAGACCCTTTCGGATTTTTTTTCGCTCTTGGTGCAATTCGAACTGAAGTTGTTTCGCACCCAATACAGTATCACAAATCAATATTCTTTAAAAAGAAACCTTTAACGAAAATGTTTTAGTTTTGAAACTATCTGCAACTATCAAATGTTACTTATGTTACTTTTATGGTTAATTTTTTTCCCTTTTTTAAGCGTACGATTTAATGAAATCATAGCAATTTATTTTACTTCTTTGAATGATGATGGTATTTTTCTTAAGGTTTTTGATCTTAAAAACAGCTCACGTGTTAAACAATTTGTTTACTCGAGTTATAGGGAGTAATAATTTTACAGAATATGTAATGTAGTTGGTTCTAAGAGCGCGCAAATATATTTTTTATATTCCTTAAAAATGTATCTAATTAATGGGAAGGAAACACTTTTTTATTTTTTTTTCAGAAAAATGTCACAGCACAAAAATAACGCCTCTTGTGGAAAATTTCAAAATTACAATAAATAAAATCTAAATTTAGAATTTGTCATCCTACACTAAAATTTGATGAAAATTTAAGTGTGGTAAACTTTTGCATTATTGTGTTTAATTTGTCGTGGAATGACCCTTGTGTAGATTTAATTATTATTTTGTATTTTTGACATACATATGTTTTCTTGAACAAGTTTACTCTTAAAGCCCATTTTTTATTTTTCTTTTTTTGAGTCGTTTCTGTGAACGACCCAACTTGATTGTACATTTTTAAGTATTGGAAAGGTTTTTTAATAACGGGTTTCCTAATTTGGGTTCATAATTCCCCATTCTTTCTCAAATACTACCTAAATTAAATAATTTGTATTTCAAAATAACAATTAATTTAATTTATATTGTTATTAATATTATTACTTATTATTTATTCCTTGAGGGCGTAATTAAAGTTAAAAAAAGTTTTGACATGCAAAATAAAATAATTGTAAATGTCAAATTTTTTTCTTCGCATTTTTAGTAATTATTTATAAAACCGTTATAGCATGAGGGGAAATAATGCATTCAACTTAAATATAAAGCCACTTTTTTTGCACTACTATTTTAGGATTAAAAAATTTAAAATATATTTTTGATAATACTCTAAGATTATGTCTAAATATCAAAGTTAGATTTGCGTACTTTTGGATTAACTTACCCTAACCAAATAAATCTTATAATAAAAAGTTTTATCTACTCCTATTGCATAATATTGGGTTTTTTATTTGAATAATTAAAAACATTATAAATTCCCTGCCTAACAACGGGAATAATGAACTCTTTATTCACGTTGTTAGGCTTTAGTGATTGGCCGATTTCAATATTTATGTGATTTAAACCAATCGGGTTTTAAATTGGTAATAACATTTAAAATTGGTAAAAAGTTAGGTTAATCATTTGACATATGTCAGATTTTATATAGATGTTTTTTAAAATCATTTAATTATCTACATATTAAAATAGATAAAGTATAGTATTACAAAGCTGACAATGACTTTTTAAATTTTTTAACTCAATATTCATCATATATGAAATTGCAATTTTATTTCAATATGATATCAAAATCATATATCATTTGGATCACCCTGTAGATTTATATTTGTATTTCACGTATTATTAAATTTAGTTCTTGATGATTTTATTTTATAGAGCATCCATTCAATCGTAAACCTTTATAGTCTTGAAACTACCTAGGTCATAATTTTTATTTTAGAAACGGTTTTGTTTTTCTTCAATAACTTTTAACTTAATATCTATATTCTGATGTATTTTACAATTTATTGTCTACATTTGCCGTATGCATCAATTTTTAAAAACACAATTTAAATGTTTGCAGACAAACTTTTGGAAACCAAGCAATGTTTATCATTTCTGCGTCTCCATGAGGGTGGCAATATCAGGAATAAAATTATAGTCAAAAGAACTGAAAACTTGAATAATTTTATTACTGTCTCGATCTAAAAAAGTTTTCGACAACTTCACACGAATTCGTGCAATGGCTTAATTATGAGTTCGTGAACCTGAAAAATATCGGCAATAATTTATTTTTTGCAAAATTCAAAAACTTACTTGAATATTCGGTGGCGTTCCCAGTACGTAAATTACTGACTCAACAACATCGTCGACTTCTAGTAATGGAAGAAAAGGAATATTTTTGTACATTGGATCGGTTTTTAGTTTCACTTCCAACATTTTTGTTTTAACAATTCCTGGGCTAATGCTCTACAAAATTAAATAATTTAAATGATGAGAAGCAAAATACAGAATCTAAGGTTCAATGTATATCTTACTGAAACTTTGATATTTGCCTTCAACTTGGCTAATTCCCTTCTCAACCCTTCGGTTAAAGCTGTAACAGCGTATTTAGAAGCTGGATAGACATTAAAATTCTCGATTTGTGGTACAAAATGTCCGCAAATACTATTCAAGTGAATAATGTGTCCTTCATCGCCATTTTGTTTTAGACATCTAACCGCTTCTCTGGTGCAAAGATTTAACCCATGAACATTTGTAAGAAGGGTGTTCTTCCAAATATCAGCATTACCTTTAAGAAAAGTCTATACTCTTTGGAGCTATATTTTATCTTTTTTGTTACTTACCGTCTGATAGGTTGGTAGTCTCCAAAACACCTGCACTGTTAATCAAAATAGATACAGGTCCAATGTGTTTTTTGATCCACTGAAAAGCATCCACCACTTCTTGTTCTTCTCGTACATCAACTTTTTTTGAGACTATTAAACCATTATATTTGTGTTCATCGGATAAGTCTTCCACGTTTGAAGTTTCAATATCAAGACTTACAACCTAAATAATGTCAACAATAAGCAACCTGTTAATTTTATAAATTAGTCTGGAGCGATTGTTTAATTAATAACTCCAAAAAAGTTAATTTATAAATTTAAATTTATAGTTTTTATAACAATTGGATATTTGTATTATGCATACCTTTATGCCGTGTTTAACTAATTCCTTTGCTATACCATAACCAATTCCTTGATTTGCACCAGTGACCACAGCAATTTTGTTTTTCCACCTTAGCATTTTTATTTGATGATTTACTATGCTAAAGAAAATAATACAAATGGTATCTACTGCTATGTTTTCAAGATCTTGCTTACTACGAAAAGTCGTAGTTAAAAAAAAATGATAATGTTTTCCAGACTAATGGCTATGAAATAGAATATTAACCAAGGATAAAGCAATTGTTTAAGTTGTGCTAGACAAATTATTAGCTTAAACCCTAGTGTGAATTTTGTTCCGCCCTGTAATTAATATAGACAAGTAACAGAAGTGTCAAATACTGGATGATGTAAAATGGATAACGATGAATGTTGCCAAAGGCTTTCTTATTCTGTTTGTGGTGCTACAGATAATAGTATAGTTGAAAATTCTGCTTGTGGAAATAATAAAACCATAGATGAAAACTGTAATAAAAATTTACGTGGTCCCTTTAATAGTCCATAATTCTCATTTTTAGGTTCTGACGACGAAAGCACAACATTTTTTTCCAACTATCTTGGACCATCAGCAGACGAAACAATTCTTTCGGGAGTAAAAACTGTTCTTAGAATGTGCGGTAACATTTCATGTGGAGATGTAAGAGTTTAACTGTGTTTTAATTGTGGGGTGATTATATGATATTTCAAACAGTTACAGTGTCAAGAGGAACCAAGAAAATCATCATCAAATATTCCATCAATTGTAAGTTTTTTTAGTTGTATTAGTTTAAATATTAAGCTTTATTCTTTTAAGAAACTTGAGGAGGATACAAGAAAACCTTGTATCACTTCAACATCAAGAGTAAGTTTTTAAAAATTATTAAATTTTTTAGTTAAATTGGCTACTTTTAGATTACGTGTCCAAAATTATTTCCAAAAAAAAGTACTATGACAGGCAGTAACAATGCAATGGTATTAAATGTTTAATTTAAAAAAAATACCATACAAAAAATAATTTTTAGGCAAAATATAACTCACCTGATGGAAAAAAGCCAACACGAAAATATAGTACCGTAAGTATCAAAAAAACTTTATTTACTAGCCGAAAATGGATAACGTTATCGGTTTTAATTTAATTAATGCAAATTATGCAAGATATAATTACTTTTTTATTTTTTTTAGTCCAAATCATCGGTGCAATCCTATAATAGTAAAAATTCAAAGGTACTATGTAAAATAAGAACACCATTAAATAATTACAATTCTTTAAACTTTAGATAACATGTGATGATAACAAGTCATTTACATCAAAAAAATCAATTGAATATGTAGATGGTCGCAGTGTAAAAGTATGGAATATATAATATTTTAAAATTATTAAATATAATAACAATATATTTTAGAAAATTTGTTCATCTTGTTGCTGCTGTCCACAGCCTCCCATAGAAATAAAATCAAGAGTGCATTGTGTAAGTAAATATGTTTTATTCTACTTACTTTAATAATTGCATGGGTTGTTAAGCCATAATTAATAATTATTATTGATTAACACATGCAAATTATTAATTTTGTAGCCTAACAAAACCTTACCAGCCTACTCTGATAAAGTAAGTAGTTTATATTACAAATTAAAAACAATATTTTCGTTCCTTAATTTTTTTGTTATGTTGTAACTTCCATAATTACGTTCGTATTACAGCTCGAAATATTTTGATGGTTTTGTTGCCTCTTAGATTTTAAATGGCATTTTTTCTGTTTCTCTTAGGTTTGGTGATTTTTTTTCAAGATTTTTTTTATTCTACATTTAAGGTCTTTATTTTTGTTTCTTCTATATAAATCCAATCAATTTTATTTCTCACAAAACTTAAACCATGTATCTTAAAGACATCTATGTTCATATATTTTTTGTCTTATCAGTTGCAGACATCTTTTTGATTATTTATGTTTGTATTTACTTTTTAAATTTTTAGGAAACAAGGTTTGAACCGTCTGGTAAATCCGTTAGTATGTTTTTATAGTATGTAATACATTAAAAAACTAAAAAACTCATTTTAGAGCTATTGTCAGACTCAGCAAAATGTAAGTTACAAAGTGTAAAACGTTTTTTTTGTTTTTAAACTGTCTTTTTAGTATTTAGACTCTATTTTTCTATAAAAAAAACTCGAAATTATTATAAATTTAAATAATTTTAGAATTGCTCAGCAATCCGGGCAAAGTGTGTAGGATATGTGAGTATTAAAATAAAAAATACCGTTACCATAACATTTTTTATTTAAAGTCTAACAAAAATAAAACTGTGATGGTATGCAGAGAGTGTGTAAGAATAATAAAATAATAAGCGTAATAATAAAATCATAAAAAGTATATCAATTTAGGATAGAAAAGCATCTTCTCAATCAGGAGTAAGTATAAAATAATTAACATCCTTAAAAAATTAATAATGTTTTTTAGGAAGAATGTAGTTGCAGAAGTATTAGTAATTATATACAAATATGTTTAAATTTAATATAAATATAGACCATTGCAGACCCCAAGCAACTTTCGAATATTGTGCCTCTGAACAAAAAATACAAAATGATGGCCTAAGTATCAAAAAAAATTTAACCCTAAAATACCTATTTTTTAAATTTTATTTTATTTTTTAGAAAAATGTAGAAAATACAGCACCAGTATGTTACAATGCGGTAATATTAATAAACAATTAAATTCAATTTAATATTATTAATTTTAAAAACATTAGAATGTAGACCAAACTCAAATTCGGAGGGTAAGACAACAAATGATTTATTTATATATTTAGCCCGGCAAAATATCTGATTTTAAGAAAAACAAACCGTTCTGGTACCAGAAAAAAAATCGTTTACAAGTATTTTAAAAAAATATGCACTATTTAAAAGGGTAAAGGCAATTCCTCCTAAAATTCCAAGACAAATTTTCCTTTACCATTTTTTCGTTTCTAGACCTTGATAACTATTTTTAAAAGTACAAAGTCGTGCTGGTTTATATAACATTTCGGCCATTTCAAGCGCGCGAAACGCACGAATTACAAAACTGTTTTTATAAAAAAAATTGTAGATTATTTATTATATAATATTTTGGCATCAAAATTGTCAAAAATATTCTTCTTTTATTAGGTTATATATTAAATAAAAAAAACTCAAGAAATATTTTATGAAAGTAGATATAATTTTAATAATTGAACGGTGTGGACGGGACAAAAAAAAGATTTATCTTGTCCTGTCCATCCCTGTCAATTATTGAAATTATCTCTACTTTAATAAAATATTTCTTGCGATTTTTTTTATTTAATGTATACCCTAATAATAGAAGAATATATTTGACAATTTTGATGCAAAAATAATATATAATAAATTAGCTACAATTTTTTTTATAAAAACAGTTTTGTGATTTGTCCCGTCCATCCGCTTGAAATGGCCGATTTAAATAATGGTACAAAAAATGCTAATAAAAAAAATCAAACCTAAAATTACTGCATTTTTTCTTCTACCAATTTTTTATTATGTATATAATTCAAATGTTAAATATACTCGAAACAATCTAATAAAAATATTTATCGAGGCCTAGGAGTTAATAGTTTTTAAACAAAACAAATAAATTACTGTAGAAAAATATATCATTCATTTACAAACAAAAATTACTGCCTACTATTTTTTTTAAAAGCACTGCTAAAAAGTTTGATAGTTTATATAAAATAAACAAGTGGAATTTTTTTTATAAAATTTATGTAAAGTAATCGTCTCTTAGGCATAGACAAAACTTTTTAGAATTTCTAATTTTGAAGAAATAGATTGTCTAACGTATATTCTTAAAAAAGTAATTTTAACAGAGTATCCAATAGATAAAAAAGTACAAGATAATAGGTGTCTAGTAAATAAAAAAAAATAAGATTTATATGAGCCTGATTTTTATAGTTTTTTATACTTTTTATGTCTTATTTATTATAGATGGATCCTTTGGAGTTTACAGTGACGATGGAACATATAAATCAAGATCATGTTACACGAGTTGTTGTAAGAATATTGTCTACTACCCACCTTTTAAAACCTTTAAACATTCTACGAAATATACAATATAATATTTGCAAAATTGGCGAATGCGTCTTTTACTTATTTTTGTTCTAGCAAATCCCTCCACGGTTATAAGAGTTAGATACGCAGTTACAAAGATTACTGATTTTGTAAATTACACCACATTTGAAGTAATGAAAGCCACGAAGAAGAAGCCCAAGTGTTTGCCGGATTCATTGGAAGGTGTATTCGTTTTAAGACATGCGAAGTAAAACTTGTAAAGTTTAATGTAAAATAAATTATTGTAAACAATAACCGTTTTAAAATGTGTTTTAATAAGTCTAAATTCATTTTTTAGATAATTTTAAGTATTTGTCGTAAAAAAGTATACAGTTCATTTTTTTTTATCTTGACTCGTGTTTTTTTGTTAGGTTGGTGGCTTATGCCAGTTTGACTTAGTATTTTTAGTATTTAAAAACAGTACTTCTGCTAAAGAATTTAATTAAATACTTTGACGCTGTCAAATTGACAAAAATATTTATTATTGATAATTTACTTGTCAGTTATAAATAAAAAGATAATTATGCCAAAAATAATAGCAAAGAATTCGAATGTAAAAGCCCTTTTCAGGGCAAAACTTCATTTTGATGAAATTATGCCAAATGCCACAATGGAAGAAAAAGTACATCGCCTTATGGACATTTTTGGAGTAAAAAAGTAACGAATTTGGTTTTATAAATATTACATCACACATTATTTTCACATTATTCAATATTGGACAACATTTACGTTCACAAAAAATTTCAATTTCTTTTAGTGAAGTGAAGATTATTATCCGCTAGGAATACTTTCTCTTCTGGGCCGTAAAGCAACCTATATTTAACTACTTTTTTTATATAATTTCACTCGTCCAAGCACCACCAAAGCCAAATTAATTGCATTTTTAACTACGAATTTCGACAACTCAACTTGTCAACTGCACAATGTAACCTACAATAATTTATACATAACCACAATTAGATTTACAACTAGCTTAGTTTGTTTTAATCAATGCGACCAACTTGACAACTATCTACCAACCAAAACCCTAAATTTGCAGTTCATAGCTTGTAAATCTTATAAAATCTGAAAATCTGCACTTAACTGACAAGACCAATTAGCAAATATATTTATAATCTGATAAACAATTTAGCAATTCAGATTAGTGGCATTTGTAGGCGACTTTGCACAGAATGCTTCTGCGCTTCCACTTTCAGGACTCCCTCCGGAGTCCAGAGACTTGAGAAACATCTTCTATGGATGCTGCTGACTTGAATCATTCAGTGTCTGTTGGTCGGTCGACGAGTGAACGTGACTCGCCGAGACAGGAAGCGAAAACCACGTGCTACAGCGAGATTTGACTGCGCTTGCCGCGACATTTCGGTGTTTTTTACCACACTTTACGCTATTTGTTTTTGATTGAGAGAGTTGTTCGGTGGTTGCTGTGCTTGAACTTTTGATTTTTCACCAAGTTGGAGAAAAGTTGGAAAAGTAAGTTAATAATTAAATTTGAGTTAACATTTTCAAAAATTTGTTTTGCTGTTTAAGTAAAAATAATTATGTTATTTTGTATTTATTAAATTTATTTTCTGTATTAATTTTAATTTTAAGATCAAAGGCTAGTATATTTACACTATAATTATACTTTCAAGTTTTAAAGCATGATTATTTTAATTATAAGAAAAATATTTTAATTTATTATTTCAACTCATCTGTCATCCTGTTTTTAGGTAAATAAATTAATAAACTGTCAAAAAATTAAGAGAAAAATGAAATTGTTACAGGTTTATTTTTGATATAATTTACAATTTAGTTTTGATTTAAAACGGTGGATAATAAACATGGGTGTACAATAAAATATATTCGAATTTTATATACAAAGAATATATTTTTGTTTAAAGCATTTTTTTAAATATTATACCGCGTGACTATTTTTATATCTTCTTTAAGAAAAAAAGTCAAATTTCATACAAGATTCATTTTATGAAATCAAGTAATTTTGTTTAACTAGACTTAATTAAACCAAAAACTTGTATGTACAAGAAGAAAGTTTTAGGTTAGACTACAATACATGATGGGAGAAAATATTTTATTGTTAATATATAAATGTTTTTATATTATATGTTATTGCATACCAAATTAAAATACTTTATATTTTTATAAAAAAAACATTATAATTAACCATAGTATAATGGACAAACTACCTTCTGATGATATAAACTGGAGCCCCCTGTATACTGTATGTGTATACTTATACGGGTATTTTTTTGTTTAAATCATTTTGGTTAAATCAAAGAAAAGTTTCGTATTTACAAGCCTACTAACATGAAATTTATAAATTGTAAAAAAAAACCAGCAGTTTTTAAAATATTTAAAAAAACTAAAAACCTTTCAATATTTTGAATTTTGGATCGTTGTTATTATTTATGTGAATTTTGAAAGAAAGTAAGTTATACATGAGTCAGATCACGTCAAGTGGACTCCCCATTTTCCACTTGGAAATAGAATTTAAATTTTAATACTTCAATCGTTCGTAGTCATTAGTAACAATATTTCCTTAAAAAAAAATTTTTTGTAACAAACATTTTTCCCATTTTTATTTAAAAAATTAATTGTAAAAAAACTGTTAAAAGTTTCCTAGTGAAATTTTTAGGACTTATAGGCTAATATATGTATTTTTATAAACAAATAAAAAACTTTTTTTTTAATTTTTTTTATACTTTTTTTGATCATTGAAATATACAATTCAAATTTTTTATAAAGTCTCTATCAAATAATCAAGTTTTTTTTTCATGGTTGCATGTACTGGATATTAAGTTTTTTCGAAGCTCGGCTGAATTGGTTTGAATGCTTTGTTTTTATTTGAATTCAAAATATGACATCCATTTTAATATTTTTATTAGTAAATATACCGTCGACAAATATTTTACAATTTTTTAATCAATAAAATAAATGAATTAATTAATTAATGCAGAATATTTTTATTAGCTATCGCAAGACTTTATACATAAAAACAAATATATTTTTTTGTTCTAAGCGTTTTTTAAATAATATTTATTAAATTTTATAAAATGAGTCGTGTAAATAAATGCTGTAATCCATTAAATAAAAAAAATCACCAAAGTATAAGGAAAAACATTATTTTAATTACAGCAAATGGAGCTGATGAATTTAAAAGTTTTATCGGGTTATATTATGTATGTGACGTCGTCAGACATACGGTTCTTCTAAGAACCAAAAACCGACAACACGGAGCAGATCCCGGAAAACCATTAATTTACATAAATATGTATATATATATATATATGTATTAGTGGTTTTTCGGAATCAGCTCCGTGTTGTCGGTTTTTGGTTCTTAAAAGATGCGCATGTCTTAAAAGAACCGCATCTGCTATTAATGGTTTTCCGGGATCTGCTCCGTGTTGTCGGTTTTTGGTTCTTAGAAGAACCGTAGGTCTGACGACGTCACATACATAATATATCCCGATAAAACTTTTATATTCATCAGCTCCATACATGCTGTAATTAAAATATTGTTTTTCCTTATACTTTGGTGATTTTTCTTATTTTATGGATTGTAAATTGTAAAAAAATCTCAAAGAATTGCAATCAGTAATGGAAAAATTGGCATATACATACCCTATTACTAATTACAGTACTGTACAACAACTTCCTCTGTCTAGTTTTTGAGATAATCGAATACAAAAATACAGTAATACAAGTTGGTAACATTTCCTGTGACAAAAGTTTTGGTCAAAATCCTATAAACGTATCTGGGACTTGGTCTTGGACTTGGTCTTGGACTTGGTCTTAATGGTAATATTGACATTGACAGTTTCGGTTTTTAGGTTAAGTTTTGTTACATCGTTTGGTTTGGTTTTCTTGGAGTATTTGCCTTATTATTTAATTCCAAATATGTGAGCAATGTTTATATAGTTACCTATGTATCATGTTTATGTAAAAAATTGCTTGTTAATTTTATAATTTATTGTTTTCCATCTAAAACTCCCTTGATCAGAGCATACAAAAAATTTCCTATTCTTCTTCAAGGCGCAGAAGATTGCGCAAAGGTACAATGTTCCTGTCTTGGAGGCCCTATATGCCCGCCACTGATTCAGATTTATTTACCTTCAAAAATAATAATATTGACTGGATTACAGTAACTGTTCTGTGCATAAATGGTTAGTTACTGTTTTTTTCTTCTTGTACTGAAAATGTTACATTTTACTATATTTAATTACTTTACTAAATACTTTCTAGTATAAATGATTAAACAAAAATTATCTAATTTAAACCTTAAAATTGCATAAAAAACGATTAGTTTTACACATAATTTAAATAAAAAGGACCTGTGCATATTGAAAAAATATATATCTTAACTAAATGAAAGGCCACTGTGAGGCATTTTTTTTACATTAACTTAAGAACAAACAAAAAGAATATGGAACGTGACATAGTTAATAATGAACCGAATTTACCATAGTGTAAAAAAAACTTTATGCACAAATGATCATCCTACGTCATGTACCTTATTTGGACGTTGAACCATTTTACAAAAGCACTAATTAATTAAATTTAACTTGTTTCATCTACTTTATTTGTATTTCGATGATCGAATATTTTACCAGCATGTGGGAAACAAAACCTATAGTTTTTGTTTAGGATTAAATAATTGGTTTCACCTATACATTTCGCAGATGTTTGAAGAATAGAACCTTACAATTGGATCAGTGAAAGAGATGAATAAAAAGTATAAAAATAATATAATAATTCGTTGACAAATCAAGTTAAAAAAACAATCAGCTGGTCATTCTAAATTTATTACATTTTCTTTATGAAGGAACCTATTTAAATGTAATAATAATATTACTTTTGTTCTACGAATCTTTTTAAATGGTTTAGTAAAGGGTAGGGATAGCAGATTGATTTTTTTTAGATTTCATATTGAACTATTTATAGAAAATCCTTGAGAAAATCATGTATTGATACCAATATTTATCAGAAGAAATTTATCAATATATATTTATATAATCAATTTTTGGGGGTGGTTGTAAAATTGACTATTTTAACAATTTTTGTAGAATAACTTTTTTAATTTGAGATATTGTTGATTTAATAGTGCGTTCCACCAACTTAAAATACTTCAAGTATTGACAGCTGTTTCCACCTATTTAAGGTCTCTTTAGTATCGAACAACTTGTAATGTCACACCAAAGCAAAGGACTACCTGAGCTTATATACTTTTCATGTAAGTCAACAGAGGCGAGATTTAAGAACATCACGTGATCCACACTGTCTTTGCCGCGATCGGTACACAAGGAATGCACGCCAAATTGTTTTAATCGTTTTAACAGAGTGCTTTAGGTTGAAGTAACTCTTATTTTAAAAACAACATATTTAGTAAACTGAACCATACAGCGGGTTGGTTTCACTAAAGTTTTCTGGGTTAATTTATCCAATTTAAAAAAATAAAATAACTATCTGGTTTAGTACCGTCAAACTAATCTTTGTTTATATTAACCTTGCCCAGGTGATTTAAATAAATACTTGTGGGTCAACTAAATTAATATAGTTAAATGAAGTATTCCTTTTTTTCTCAAATATTTTTAGATAAACACCGTTTTGGTGTTTGCTGAATATAACATTTTCAACCATAATTCATGGTGTTTATATTAACAACACTTGGGTGTTGGATTTTGACACCATTTTAAGATTACTCTTTACACCACAGATATTTTAAACAGTGTATCCTGTATAAATCACGGAAAGCACCTTTTTAGAGCCTTATTACAAGCCATACTAAAACTAAACTTCTAAAAAATGGTATTTTTAATAATGACACAAACACAAAAAAGTGAACACTAACATCATTGAGATTATTAAACCAGGTCCACTTGTTAAGGAAGGCATGGGTGGGAGGTACACCCAACATGCGATAAGTTTTTTTTCAATTATCCGTGCCACAAAACTTGAACAAACAATGGTGTCCGCATCTAAAGGAAATAAATAAAAACGAAGGCGTTTTTAATTAAAAATTGTCATTCAAAAAACTTTATGTAAATCTGTAATAACAATTTTACGCGTAATAATAGTTATTAACATTGGAATAAGTAATTTAAAAAGGACAACAATGGATCTATAAAACATAAATCTCAAAATTAAGTTATGATAATTTATACGAATAAATATATCTAATAGCACTTAATGGATTTATTTTCAAAGCGCTTATAAGTTATAAAATAAAACAATAGAACTAATGATTTACACCTCATATCGGGCTTTATTTATCGCCGCCAAGTGTTGCATTGTCATTTTAATACAAATATGTAAACACAATAAAATAACTGCATTGTATAGAAATTCTGCGTTCGTCTCCATCTAATAATTTTTGTATCGCTGTAGCCATGATTTTCATGTTAAACAGTTGGCACTGGTAAGGTGTTTTTAAGTTGGCAACATTATTTATTATTTGTGCCACAAAAACCTGATGATTTATCTCATAAAATTTTGATTATTTTGTCCTTGGTCAGCACATATATGAATTATCGAAATTTAAAAATTTTATATTTCATCGGATTTTAATTTGACCTATATAAGATAAATTAATAAAGTTTTAATGGATTTATATTTACTTTTGGTCTCCTGTCTACGACAGTTTTTAATAAAAATCGATATTTTAGGAGACAAACCATTCAAGGTTCAATTTTTGTCTTTTAAATAAAGTTGGTTATTTTATGAAGTTTAATATTTGGGTCAAGCAAATAAAATTCGAACCAAAATTCGAAAGAAAGTCAATAAAATTATGAGAATCAACTAAATTTAAAGCAAATTTTACAGGAAATAATTTAAAACTATTTTATAATTAATAAAAAAACCATTTACAGTTCGGGTCCTTTGTCAGTAAATAAAAATTTTAAAAAATAGTTTACTTTGCCGAAATTGTATTTTTTTTCTGTAAATCACCTTGAGCTGGCTTATCTCAATGTTATAAAAGTACTGCTTTCCTGGTTCTGAATATTTTTACAGAAAACTGGGTAAATAAAAATCTCATGACATATGTGTATATGTTATATACTTATAAGCAAATAAAAATGATAAACAAAACTTTCTCTATCAAATGAATGTCCTGTTGGAACCAAAAATGTCTTGAATATATGCTTTTATTTTTTTTATACACCCTGTATTAACATTATTAAGGCAACCACTGTTTTTGCTTTCAATAGTATAATAGAAATCTAGAAACTTTAGAGTTACTTTAACATGTGGGTGTTATTGGTTCGATTTTAAGTGAAGTACTTTAAAGTACTTTTAATCCAAGCTTATAAAATTGTAACTTTAATACCAAATGAAACTGCTTTTTAGATAAACACAATATAATTTCTTCTACTTTGACATTTAATATAATTATGCTGAATGTTTAAAGATCTTTATAACTTATCTGCTACCGACTTTTATTTATGATAATAACTCCATTTAAATAGCAGATAAACTAAGTAAATCTATCATGTTGAATTAGAATAATCCAATAATTATGCAAATAAGCACCATTCGAATTTAAGAGCACTAGGTAATTGTTGTAACATTTGCAATAACAAATTGTTCTATTCCTGTGTAAATTCTCACGCGGACAGACAGATGATGACATCAGCATCCTGGTATGGAAATTGATGGTTTCGATTTTCATTCATTAGGTGATCTGTTTGAATTAATTTGGTTTAATTATTAATTAAAAATACAACTTTGCACTTTGCACTTGGACCCATCTTTTGAAAGAAAATTTAACAGGCATCTTGTACTTAAACATGCTTTAAATACAAATTCATCCAAAGATTTAGTTCAAGCTAATCCTGATGAATTTGACATGGAAATAACATTCCAACAAGATGTTATTTTGGGGGTGTTAGACAGTGGCTATAGAAATAGGTGGATTGGTAGGCGTGGTCCTACCAAATGGCCGGCTCGGTCGCCTGATTTAACGCCACTTGATTTTTTGTGGGGTTATTTAAAATTAAAGTCTACATCACCGAATCAAAATAATTTATTGATGATCTAAAATACCAAATTAGACGTAAATGTGCGAATATTACACAAGAAATAAATAAAAACAAAAATTTCAATTGATAATTAATTTTATTTCAACGTTTAATATCTTAACAACCATTAAACCGATTTTAGATATGCGTTAAATACCTTTTAAATAAGCCCTCCTTTCCATTTGAAATTTTTAAGTTGATACGAGTTATCAAAAAAATGTTGAATATTTTGCTTTGAATCGTACTATTTGTAACCACAAATATTTAAGTTTTTTACTTTATTTACTATTTTTAAATCATATTTACTAAATAAATATTTAATTTAAACAATTTTAACCCAACTAATTCAAGAGCATTTCTAAACTAACCTTTCAGGATAAAAAATAATGTTTAGATTATCTTGTTATATTAAATTTTTAGTGTACTTCTTAATGATGGCGATAATTATATTATTATTCCCCGCAACTTGATTTATGGATCCGAGTGGGCCACGCAAATTAGAATATCCGGTGAACAATTTGCACCGGTAATTATATTTACAATGTATCAATTTTAATTTAAACATTAATGTTTCGTTGTCACCAACTTTGTTTAATTGTTTTGCGCTGCTTGGTTCATGTTTATTTATTTAAATTTTCAGACAGTACCCAAAAGCAACAATTGTTATGTTAATGGATATGGGAGTCAAAATAATGGGAGTTTTTTGTCACTTTATTTTATGTAGGTATAATGTGAATAATATTAATAGTAAAAGTTTTTAAAAATATATATAATTTTGCAAGAAACTAATTAAATTCTTTTGTACTTTTTTTTAAACAATGACATTTTCTATACATTATGATTCAGATTTATAATTCCCTAGATATTCGTTTTCGTAGTGACTTTATTAAAGAAAAATTTAAACTTTTGTCCCATTCTCACAGATACGTTATTTACTTGAAAACCAACTTTTACAGCAAAACGTGTTGTTTGTTAAACTTGTGATATTTAAAGCTAACTTCGAAAAGATTTATTTGTTATTTATGCAGAATACTGTTTTCTAAATACACAATGGAAATATACCTGCATATCAGCAATTTCCCTTGAGTCGTAAAAAATAACGAATGTCACACCCTCAGGTTAGGAATGTCTTATTGGGTAAAAAATTAGAATATGCACAACTGCGTTTAATTATTGTCTTCTAAAATTCCAATAGTCTGAAATAATTTATTATAAATAAACCGATATGTATAACATTTAAATAATGTATTTAAGTTTAATTGAATACCTGGTCAGTAATTACGTATTACTAGGATTAAATATTGCAGGAAAAAGTTCTACACCTGCTAATTTGCATCTTGATTACGGGTTTTGTGATTGATGTTGATTTATGAGCTTACATTTTTCATTGTTTTCCCAGATGTTCGTTTAATATGACAAATAATATTAAATAGACAAATTTCCCACAGAAAATTAATTATAAATACTTCTAGGTAAACTATTTCCGTCTAATTTCATAATCCTTTATATTTTTAATTTTTTAATGTTGTGTAAGATTTAATTACACAAAATGCCATGTTTGATACTTTTAACATAAAACAAAAATACGTTTTTTTGTTTGCACTTTAATGATGTCAAATCGACCGTCAAAGTCCTGATAAAAAAAATAACATTTAGAAACTAAACAACCCAGATAGCAAAATGTAGTCACTCTATCTTTTTAGAAACTAAGTACAGAAAGTTTAAACTAATATGTTTAAAATTTTAGGCCAATAGCAATTTTACTCCTAAACTTATTAATATTAAATTTGCATTTATTTTTGAATAAAATATTTAACCTATTTTATACAAATATTCCAGTTAACATATTTCTTGAATTCTTTATGTCAATAAATTCTAGTTTTCAAACATACAAATTTTAATCCCTCATTTGATTCGTTTTGAGACAGCCAACTTAAGCGTACATTTAATATTATTTATAATTTCCTACCTTATTGATATTTCTTCTAAATTGTGGGAGTTACTTTGCTTAATAAGCAATAAAACATGATTATTTCGGTATCAATTAGGTAGAGTGTATCAGCGCGCATAACTCAATCCAATATACTCGTTACCTATGACATACACCCATACACGGTTTTGATATATTGAAATGCAGCATGTAATTACAAAGGTGGCTAAACACAGCTACATTTTCCCGGTCACAGATAAAATTTGCAAATATCACAAACAAAAAGGTCATACTCGTTTAGTACGTGGAAGGTGTGCGATAACTCTTCCATATCGAGTTGTTCTTGTGTTTCAAACTTAAAAAGTTCACGTTTGCGAAATGCCATCCAACACAATCGAATAGGATGTGTTTTACATTACATTGACGGGTGTAAGTTTTAATAGGTTAGAATTTAAATACGGGATTGTACAAGCTTTTTTCACTGTAAATCATTAATTTCGTTTTCTTATTATAATTAAGTGTTTATGTAGGTTTTAAATGCATTACATGGAATTGGGGATAATTATAACAATTTTAAAGATTTATAAAAACCATGAAAAATTAAAAATTAATTGGAAATGATGTAGGTACTAGCAAATTTTATATTAAACATAAAAAATGTGGAATAGTTATTTATGTAACAAGGCAGTAAAGTCGTATTTTTTATCACGAAGGTGGAAATAATCACGTGATAAAAAATGACTTTAATGCCGAGGTGCAAATTTTATCCGAAATCACATTTAATAATACTAATAATTAATATTGATGATTAAATCAAATGTCATTTGATGATCAAATCAAATGTCATTTAAATGTAGGAAGTGTCTACGTACGAGGTGTGTTCAGAAAATGTCGGGAATTTTCGTTTTTTGAAACAAATATTTATTTATTCGTCTACATTAATGTTGTCGCCTTTAAAATAGTCCCCATTGGATATTATGCACATGTGCCAGCTCTTCTTCCAATACTCGAAACACTTCTAAAACTCGATCTTTGGGATAGCCTTTAGTTCTTTCAGCGATGCGCTTTTAATGTCATCTATGCTTGCAAAACGACGGCCCTTTAAGGTTTTCTTTATTTTTGGGAATAGGAAAAAGTCAAACAGAGGCATGCCTGGCGAATATGGAGGCTGGGGCATCATTACAGTTTTGTTTTTGGCCAAAAATTTTGTTCAAAATTTAACAATTTTAGAACAAATTTTGCTGCCACGCGTTTCATAAACAAAACATTCGAAAAAATTTCAGGGGATGAGCCAATCGATATACCAACATCATCAGCGACTTCTCTAATGGTTTATAACCATTTCTTCCACTTTTTCCATGTTTTTATCGGTTGCTAATGTGCTTGTGCGTTCGGGGCGTTCCTCATCTTCAACGTCTTCACGGCCATCTTGGAAACTCTTATACCACTTGTAAACTCTTGTTTTACTTATAGCCTTTGTGAACATTTCACAGAATTTATTTCATTTTTTAAGCAAAATTGGATACAAATTCTTTGATCCATTTCTTTTAACGAACGAAAAATCGCTGAGCTCATAAAACACGTCTAACCTTAGCGGCTGCCACAGACAAAGTAAACAATGAAAACAGCTAAAGTTTTTATCATACTTCGGGGGCATGTATACCAACATAATAAAGAAAATTTTATTACAACCGGACCCTCCGAACCCGCGAAATTTAACAATTCCCGTTATTTTCTGAACACACCTCGTATACTGTTTGTTGCGACGGTTATTTAATCCAATTAATAAAATTAACTTATTATTTTTATTAAACAACATTTTATGAAAGGTGCTTTTTTAAATATTATTTAGTTGCTGCTGAGGAGCAGTAGACACATCTTAAGATGTATAATGGGTTGCATACAATACTCGTATTAAAAATATATAATATAATATAATTTAATAAACCAAATAAGAAATAAAAAACGTTGTCTTAGTAAATTTGCGCCCACCTACTAATATTTTAAAATTCTCGGAAACAGTATAAAAACAACGCATTAATTTTTCGGTTAATTAAAAATTAAGATCTAATCAACTAAAATTTATGGTCAATTATACCAATTTTTTATCAAACGTAAATTGACACCCTCACTAAACGAAAAATAATCTTATGACAAGTTTACATTTATGGTCTGAAATGCATTCTCTAAATTATCTTCATATTTATTTATTTATTTACATAGATCGTATCGCGATAGGTTCAGAAAGCATTATATGTTTCATTCATAATCAAAAACCTGTTATACACCCATATGCTATATTTACATCTATGGGCATTGGTAAATGGTCCCATGAATGAAATTGTCTTTCAATAAAATACACAACGTTTATAATTAATTTTTATATGCGATGTGGAATGAAAAAATCGTCATTAAAAGCGAAAATTCGATTTTCGTAAATCACCTAAATAATTTTTCTGATGATTATGATTATTACACATTTCTGTGGCAGTTTTATTTTGTAATCCACTATTTTTGATTAATTGAATTGTTTGTTGTTTGATCCTTTTCAAATAACCTAATTTGCATTTAGATAAAGATTTAAAAAACCCAACAATTGGATAATTAAAAAACATTCATCATAGAGACGACTCGACGGTTCTGGGAAATATTAGCCAAAAATTACAAAGCATTTCAAAAAAGCAGATAAATCTTTTTGGGAGAACACCCGTACGAAATTTCAGACCGCTGCATCCCAATAGATATTTTTTTTGTTTTTGTTTGTATGTAAATTAGGCTTTACCAGTGACATAGGCAAAGGGAATCAAAAGGTAAAAAACTAAATTCCCTTGACTATTAATTCACTGCAACTCCACTGTAACCTGGAAACCACTGAAGGTGACAATTTTTGATGTGGAAAATCTTTTTAATCCGCCTTGATATCCTTGTTATGTTATAGCACTTTAATCTTAAAGAAAACTTTGTTGTAACGCCACTGCCCCTATTGTGGGATACAACAAAACGAAATAAAACAAAAAGTAACAAAACTCGGCTGAAATATATCGACACATTCGTCACAGTCGCGCTTATTAAAATACAATGCCGAAAAAAAATGGCGTCTCTTTTCCTACGCTGCGGAGACGTTGGGACACACCAACACTTGTCTAAGCGGACATAAAAACATTACGACCTACCTTTGGAATTATTTTCGCCCGAATACCGAACGAGAATTCGCTCAGTGAAGACCGTGCCAAAATCGATTGATTTGCATGGGAATAAATCAAAGATGCTGGCTGGAAAAAATTCAGACGCGTTAATAAATTTTCGTTTGATAAAGTTGACTCTTGAACAGCAAATTTCTTGTGTATGAGAAAAATTGTTTATAAACTAAAAATTTAACAAAATATAAGGAACCAAGCATAAACAAATCTTGATATATATTTTTATTTTCTTAATAAGAAATAGTTTCTTCCAAAAGTTATTTAGTTATTTAACTTCAAATAAAGTAAAAAGTTTACACTTTAAACTCACAATTTTTTTAAATATTGCAGAGACAAAATCGTAGTTCATGTCTTGCTACACTTTCTTCGCTCGTGCATCAAACTTAACACTCTTATATACTCGATATAAATAGATAAATATAAAAAATTACCGAAAATATTTTGGAAACTCGCCTATTTATCGGGAACTTTAGATCTTATTTAATATATAGGGTGTTCAGAAACTAAACTGTCGAAAAAAAATTAAGGATGAATATTTAACTATAATTATTCGGCTTTGGTGCTTTCTGATGAAGTCTTGGAACTTGGCATTTTGATTTAAATTTTGAATTTAAATTTTAGAGCTAAAATACCACATATAACAACTAGTTAAAAAAAAATGCTCAAAGAATGATAAAAAATAGTTCGATTTAAAATCCAAATAATTTTATTTTTTATTTGTTTTTTTTTGACATTTGGTTTCTTTATGAACATTATTTTTGCTCAAGGATTTTGAGCCTAACATAAAGGTACACACTGTTTTAATTTTTGACAATAATCTGACATTATATATAACTATATATTACTATAGTAATGTCATGTGGTAATGTTTATTAAATTATTATAAGTAAATTTACACTAAAAAAACGATTTCGTATTTTTTAAAGCCTATTTTTAAAATCAGTTTTCATTTTGCGAAACGCGTAAAAGATGATTTTTTATAAAATATATGCTTTAAAAACTTATGAGACAAAATTATACAAACTATTCAGGACTTTGAAACCAACATTCATTGTGTTATTGCAATATGGTAAGAATGCACGAAAGACTTGTACAATTTTTTTTTGTAAATTTTGTTTTTTTCTATGTTCTTGCTAATGGGTATTTCCACAAAAATGTGGGGTAAACATTGACAAAAAATCAGATGTGTTATTTAACAAGATAACAACTATAGTTGGAAAATAAAGTATACAATATTAATGCATTTAAAATAATCTCTAAAAATGAATTAGTCAAAAATGACCAATTTAATAGTTTTTAGTGGCTGCTTTTTTACTTGTACCATGGTTTACCATGGAATACCATGGTATCCCAAAATTCAACAGCCAATTTTTATGTAAAATTGTCCCCTGAATCCGAAAATACCGTCAACAATTATGGAAGTGGAGCAGTTTTTGAGTTATAGTCAATTCCATATTAAATGGAAAATTGACAAAATCTTAAAACTGTTCTACTTTTTTTAACTTTTGACGACATTTTTGGATTCAGGGGATAATTTTACATAAAAATTGGCTGTTAAATTTTGGGATACCATGGTATCCCATGGTTAACCATGGTACAAGTGAAAAAGCAGCCACTAATAACTAGTAGTAAAGTAGTATAAGTAAATTAGTAATTTTTGACTAATTCATTTTATACGTGCTTGTTTTACACAAAACATTATTACTATATATAGCATATATGCTTTCATTCAAAATTTTCTAAGGTCGCGCCCGTTACGCTATTCATGACGTTATAAAAGGTTTTCTATACAAGTTTTTATTGACATTTTGTTGAGTTAAATACCTAATTTTTATACTTTTTATATTAACGTATCTTGTTATATATGAACAAACAATTAATTATTATAAAAAAACGCAGTTTTAGTGTCGCACCCGTTACAATGGAAATACCCTAATATGAGTAATATATTTTTTTTTCATATTATCAGTAAGTATAATTTTTAGATTGGAATATTTTTCTTAATCTTACAAGAATATATTGTCCTTCATTTTTAATTCTATTTATTAGATTAAAGAAAAAATGATGTAGATAGTTTTATTTTTGGTAAAAATAAAAGAACTTATATTTTACTTTTATTTAAAATTTTATGTACTACCTAAAAAACTGATATATTATTTTACAACTTTTACTTTTTACCTAAATGTTTATGTGCTCCAGTTTTCTCATTTTATACATTGTAAAATTTTCCAACATCAAAATAAAATAAAATAAAATACTTTAATTGAAAATAAAATACTCATATGGGTAACTTATGAATCAATAACTGACATTTACTATACACATTTCAAATGCCATTAATCATGAGTCAAGCATCTACGAATTTTGATTTATTGATACTGATTGTATTCCTACACATTTTAAGCAGTGTAAATTATTGAACTTCGCGTATTGTTCGCTAATAAGGAAATAAAATCAGCTAAAAACCCACACCAATAGCTTGACCAGACGAATTTTAAAAATTAAAAACTTTGTCGTACAAAAATAGATTCTATAATTTATTTTATTGCCAAAATAATGTTTAAGTATAATGGGTATCAATTTCATAAAAATTATTAAATATGTAAAAGTTATATGATCCCTGAAGTGAAAACTCGAACTAAAAATAGTTAGCGAAGATGTAAAATGTTGCAAAATTTAAAATATGCTAAACGTAATGCATCCAATCAGTAAGGAGAGAGATCATGAATGAAATTGCGATGTGGGCGGATGCAAGGCCCAAATCATCAAATACAGGCCAGATTCATAAAAAGTTTCGATTTAAATGTTTAAAACTGGATTCTTCCTAAAGAAATTAATTGTTTTATTGAAGACAAAAATAAGATCATGTAAATTATTTAAAAAAGAAAATATTCAAAATAGTTATTCATGTCATTGGCCAAGTTATTCTTTTTGTGTTGAGCTCAAAGTTTGAGTAAAGTATATACGAGGTGTGTTCAGAAAATATCGGGAATTGTTAAATTTCGCGGGTTCGGAGGGTCCGGTTGTCATAAAATTTTCTTTATTATGTTGGTATACATGCCCCCGAAGTATGATAAAAACTTTAGCTGTTTTCATTGTTTACTTTGTCTGTGGCAGCCGCTAAGGTTAGACGTGTTTTATGAGCTCGGCGATTTTTCGTTCGTTAAAAGAAATGGATCAAAGAATTTGTATCCAAATAAAATAAATTCTGTGAAATGTTAACAAAAGCCTATAGTGAGTCTGCTATAAGTAATACAAGAGTTTACAAGTGGTATAAGAGTTTCCAAGATGGCCGTGAAGACGTTGAAGATGACGAACGCCCCGAACGCACAAGCACATTACCAACCGATAAAAACATGGAAAAAGTGAAAGAAATGGTTATAAACCATCATAAAAGTCGCTAATGATGTTGGTATATCCATTGGCTCATCCCATGAAATTTTTTCGAATGTTTTGGGTATGAAACGCGTGGCAGCAAAATTTGTTCTAAAATTGTTAAATTTTGAACAAAATTTTTGCCAAAAACAATACTGTAATGATGCCCCAGCCTCCATATTCGCAAAACATGCCTCTGTCTGACTTTTTCCTATTCCCAAAAATAAAGAGAACCTTAAAGGGCCGTTGTTTTGCAAGCATAGATAACATTAAAAGCGCATCGCTAAAAGAACTAAAGGCTATCCCAAAGATCGAGTTTTAGAAGTGTTTCGAGTATTGGAAGAAGAGCTGGAACATGTGAATAATATCCAATGGGGACTATTTTGAAGGCGACAACATTAATGTAGACGAATAAATAAATATTTGTTTCAAAAAACGAAAATTCCCGATTCTTTCTGAACACAACTCGTATAGATAGATGGGAAATTAGTAATTTCTAATGGTGGGATTGTAGATTGTATTTTCCTGAAAATCTATCAGTGAAGATTGTCGACTTTGATCTAAATGTCATTTTTAAAAGGATTTAGCTCTTTTTGCAGCACATAGACTTTATCATCTTATAAATAATTCGTTAAAGTACAGTCTCCGCCAAAAATCTATTTTTGGCCAAAATTGGAGATTGTCGGTTTTGCTATGAAATGCCTCAAATGATATACATTGACAAGAACAAAAATTGTCAACAGTGTCACAATGAAGTGGATTCCAGTAGACCAAATATTTTACATAATGCAACCTAGCAATTTAAAGAGTTTTCTATGGCCATCTATTGTGCGTTTTTTTATCTCCTCGCTTTTTTCTTTGGCACGTTCCATATTTCTGTGGCGCGAGTTTTATGCGTTTGTCATAAACCACCTGCGGTCTATTTTGTATTAAAAAAAAAACGTTAGGTCTGTGTTTCTTGCTGGCTTCAGTCGAGCGTCGGGTCGTACACATAAATAGCATGGGTAGGAAGGAAAGAAGAGTGCAGGAGGCCTCAAGCAGGGGCCGTGCAAAAGACCTTCCTCCGTAGGCGGCGTAGCGTAGGGAACGCTGATGCACTAACCTGTTGCCGCACTCATCTTTTCTGCGTTGCAACGCAGAAAAGACGCGTTGTGCAGGACTGGAACCGAAACTATTTACCGACAAGTTTTTGTTGATGTCGATTATGTACCTACACTATCGCTTAGTTGGAAGTTGAGACTAGGCTAGACTAGACTAGAGTAGGCTAGACAAGACTATTAAATTGTTTACTTAAATCTTTTAATAGATTATTAACTCGCATAACTAAATTATTGAATTTAAAAGGAAAAACATGTTTTTAAACTTATTTATTTTACATTTTTATGTTCCTATTTGAAAACTGTTATTTCCTGTTATATAAATTTTAATGCAAACAAGTATATAGTGCCTTTTTAATGAAATTGTACTTTAAGATTCTAGGGAATCACCCTCAAATTTTGTGAAATCATATTCATATTTAGTAAAATGTGTAAAAATTTTACAAAATATTCGAATGTTTACTAATAGGAAGTTTTATTCAAAAACGCCTAATCATTAAACACGTCTTTGCAATAGATGTTATTTCCGAATAATTTAAAAAAATTACTCAAAAATCACTCAATTATACATCCACACCATCTGCAGGCATGCCACACAAAAATTGTTTTTTTTTAGTTTGTTATGGTTCGAATTGGTACTACACTGTTCAAAATTTCATGACCATTTAACACCATACATGGTCTATATCGATACAAACCAAAATGGTGTTAAATATGGTTTCGTTGGGCCAGTGTAAATTCAAATACTAAAATAGTGTAAATTTAACTTTCACACAGTATTAAAATAAATTTTACCTGGTGTAAATTGACGCATTACTAGTATATTACCAGTGGCATTATTTCAGAAAATTGAACCTTCAATCGCTAGAGATAATGTTTTTAGTACGTTCCACCAACTTAAAATACTTCAAGTATTGACAGCTGTTTAGTATCGAACAACTTGTAGTGTCACACCAAAGCAAAGGACTACCTGAGCTTATATACTCCCTATAGGGAGTATATAAGCTACATATGTAAGTCAACAGAGGCGTGATTTAAGAACATCAAGTGATCCACACCGCCTTTGCTGCGATCGGTATATACTATGCAACCAGGAATGCACGGCAAATTGTTTTAATCGTTTTAACAGAGTGCTTTAGGTTGAAGTAACTCTTATTTTACAAACAACATATTTAGTAAACTGAACCATACAGCGGGTTGGATTTACTAAAGTTGTCTGAGTTAATTTAACCAATTTAAAAAAAAATAAAATAACTATCTGGTTTAGTCAAACTAATCTTTGTTTATATTAACCTTCCCACAGTTGATTTAAATAAATACTTATGGGTCAACTAAATTAATATAGTTAAATGAACTATTCCTTTTTTCTGTGTAGGTGCACTTCTCAAATATTTTTAGATAAACACCGTTTTGGTGTTTATACTACCCGAAAACTCTTCTGGTTCGTTTTCATTGTGCCACCCTGTATACATTTTTTAATTTAAGTTTTTTCGGAAACCTTTAAAGTATAGTTTAATTTTTAGATTTTTTTTTTATAAAATATAAGAATTTTAATAAAAATTCGATTTCTCTTAACATTTAACAAATTATCACGTTTCAAAAATTCACTCGAGGGCAATTTTCAATTATGAGGAATGAAGGCGTACCTGCGTAAATATGTTTATGAATTTTAATAATTCAGGAAACATTAAAGTGCATCGTGTTGTAAAACTCATAAAATTTATTATGCATGTATAATTTTATTTTCAGTTTGCATTGTTGACTATTTATAAAATTTTGTTCGCAATCTTGAAGCTTATATCAGCCAATAGGTATCCTATAAATATTATGTTTTTTGTATTTTTAACCTCCGTAACTATGATTTCAGTTCAGCTATGTTGATGTGGTTAAAAGAATTTACCGATGGCAAATTTAACTTATGATTCAAAGTCAATATCCGAAACCTTCGAGGATTTGTATACATTACACTTGTGGTTTTTAATTCGTTTAGAAATGCTTGCTTGAGTCACATTTTCTCCAAAAATAATATTTCACGCCAATGAGGAGGTGTATTTGTTTACTTTAAAACTCTATAATTGCAAAAACTTAATTGCCTCATTTTATGTAAGTACTAACATTTTGGCTTATTAATTACCGTGTAATAGAAAATCTATATTTAAAAATATTCATCAGTAAACTGGAAAGAATTTAAATACGCGCATGGGAAACTCTCACGTTTAATTTAAGCTTGTTAATTTTATATTTATATCCTTAGTATGAAAATAAATTAATTGAATAACTTGAATAAGGAATAATTAGATAAATACCAAATGCAATAAATTGTAGAATTGTTACTGTAGTATTTTGAAAATGCCTAATAGGCAGTGGCACATTTCTATAGGGTCTATTTTATATCATATTAATCTAACAAATTTTATTATAGATAAAAATACAAATTTATAAATACTTAATATGACTGGCATATGTGCCAAACTAAATCGCTAATCGACAACATTTTAAAAAATTACCTACCAAATTTATTATGTTTATATATTTTAAAAATTATGTTTCCAAATCCTTTGAGTTGCTAAAAATAATTATTATAATGATTTAAACAAAAATATTTATTTATATTTACAACTTTTTCGAGATTTTTCAAAATTTAAATTGGCGAAATGAGCAAGTTTTACACTCATATTTTATTTTAAAATAACATGTTTCCAGGAGTAAAAAACACAAATTAAATAGTATAAAAAAATAAATAAATTTTATTTCTTGTGGATTAAGGTAAAAATATTTTTTTTTTGAATTTCATTATTATGGATAATGGTAAGATTTAGAAAACAATCTATGGAAAATTTTCATTATAGGTACGGTCAATGCTCTTGCACGAAAAATTCAAAAAGCTTTTTATCGCTTTTGACTCCGAAAAAATGTTTTTTCGCAGCAATGTACTTAAAAAAGTAGTTAATTTAAACAAAAACTTTTTTATTAAATTTTTTAACGAAATAATTTGTTAAACATTAACAAAATAATCTGTAACCTTTAAAATTAACAAAATGCTTACAAAATTGCTTACAACCTTTACAAAAATTTTGGTAGAATATTTTCCTTTGTTAAAATAATTACAATCTCTCGTTTTCTACAAAAAATTATGTTAAAATTTTACAAAATTAAATTAACAAACTACAAACTCATGGTAACAAATCTGATTTTTATAACAGTGTATGGTTGAGCTTTTTTTAAAAACAATTTATGCTAAGAAAATGACTAGGTATGGTAAATTTTTTCCGACAGATTGGCAATTTTTCACTTTTTTGGGGACTTAAGGGTTACCTAAGGGTTACCAAAGTGATACAAAGCCCAGTGTTTTTTTTTTAGACTGAAAGCAAGCAAAATCAAAAAAAAAATATTTTGAAACATTACCTATATTATGTACCTATATTATAATTAGTTATGTATAATAATTTTTTTCAGTATTATTAATATAGCATATGTATACCATAGTACGGATAATACGAGAACAAATTCAAAAATAAAATAAAATGCAACAGTCAATTTTTTATTACGATTTTCCAATTTTTCCGTTTGTTCTTTCGTTTATTTCCATTTTTTTCGTGAAATTTTAAAACGCTACCAGTATTTATAACAATAAAGTTGGAAAAATATCATCAATTGTATAACACAACAAATTGTAAAAAAAAACAAAAATAAAATTATGTTTAATTACAGGATAACATTATAATAACAAATTACGAAAATAGAAAAGTTCTCTCTTCCTAAGGCTGAAACCCAATGCAATGGTAACGGTAGATCGTAGTCTAAGAATCTTATAGCATTGATTACCAGCATTTCCATGATTTATTGAGACAATCGAACGCACGTATCGTTTTGTTAAACACCGGAAACGTAAAATAGCGGCGGCTCATTCGAAAAGGGTACCCGATAGGTACCTGGTGAAACTAAAAACGTGAACGGACAATGACTGACACGCATTGCCTTTTGTAGAGGCTACGTTCATTCATGATCGCCTACGCCTTTAAGCCAGTCTTTCACGACACTTACACACACTACACCCAGGGCCGGATTCGGCAAACATGGAGCCCTGAGCTAGATTTATTATTCTCTTTCGAAATAGACCAGGAACCATTGCCTCTGACCTTTTTCTCCGTATTATTTTTTAAAATAAACTTAAATACATAGAAGCCGGCCCTGTACACTGCCAAGCATCTTTTCATTGAATGTCCCAGGGGTGGATTTCGGCCCATTATAATGCATTATCTTCTCGTTACTTGGAAATTGCCGAGACTTTCGATTACTGTTATACGAACACGTTAAACGCAAGCTGCATAACAATCGCACCAAACGGATTAAGAAATAAGATTTTCAATGCCCACGTACTTCAGATTTCACACCAATTAGTGCCACAAAACGCTGAATGTGCAAGAATGAATGTTTCCTTAAAGTATTCTACGATTTCTCTGGAAAATTGAAAATAAGAAATTTTTCAATAAAAAATTCAAATTTTGCAAGAAATTGTTTTTTTTTTATTTGAAACTGGTGCATCATGATGTAGGGGTCCAGTCCAATTAATTTTTTTAAAAATTTATACAGGGTGTTTCCTAATGGGATGCTCCAAAACTTGAAAATTTAATATCTTTAAATTTTGATATGATACTGCTAAACCTAGCACGGATTTGTGTTCTTCGACCAAAAATTAAGATTTTAGTTACACCCTAAATAATATAATCTGATAAATTTATTGATCTAATACAATATTTTATTACATCGCATGAAAGTTAATAATGTCTTTATATTCAAGTTCAACACTGAATATTCAAGTTTCCACCAACAATTTGGCATAAGAAATACATAAAATTATAAAATTATAATTAAAATAATTTTAAATATGAAATACGATCATTTCCTAGACTTGGCAGGATTTCTTTTCTTTTTATGTTTTCTTAAGTCTAAAAGATGCATTTTCTATAGTTAACATTCATAAAAAATGCGTGTGGTCATCATTTTCTACAATGCGAGCCGAGAGCCATCTTTCCAAAATCTTATATCCAATGTTTTCATCACTGCACAAAACTCGATTTTCTCTCCGAAAATATCAAAATTTCGAAAGTAGTATACTGACAGATTGCACTTCTCAGGAAAAAACTAATTTGGCTAATACTATACCATTTTGTTAAAAAACAAACTTTTTTACACTTTGGGTTATAATTTCTTGAAAATCTGATGTGTTTGAGCAATTTTGATTCAGCACTTCAAAACGATATAGTCTGGTTTTTGTTTGGTAGCCCTGTACAAATATCAATATTGTAAAATAATACTTCCTCCATTAAGTAACGTTTTTACATTAGCTTCCGTAAACGTTAAATAGAACATTCAAATTTATCACAGAGATTATCGCATGGCATTATGATAAAATTATAATGACTCCTTGCAATCATGCCATAATCAATCAATTATAACATTATTTATTCATGAGCAAAAAAGCCTGCTTCAAGGAAATCTATAAACACCAATCAATAATAATCAAGTCGTTGCAATGATGATGAATCGCCCAACAATATCAATTTTAACGTTTTTTACGTTTTGTTTCAGATGGGAAACGACCTTCACCTAGTTATGATTTTCATGCTGGCATTTAGTTGCATAACGTCGAGTCTAGCCTTGAGAAACCCACCCAGCGATTCCATACTAGACATCATTAACATGAAAGAAGTTCAAAGGATAATAGCCGAAAAGAAGGAGAACCAAACCAAAGAAGAAAATAGGTTTCTGCTGGACAATGA
This sequence comes from Brassicogethes aeneus, assembly GCA_921294245.1. Classification (NCBI taxonomy): domain Eukaryota; kingdom Metazoa; phylum Arthropoda; class Insecta; order Coleoptera; family Nitidulidae; genus Brassicogethes; species Brassicogethes aeneus. The sequence continues at coordinate 925,760 of OV121138.1, read as the reverse complement.
TTTGAATGAAAATTATATTCCTCCAGAACCAGAATACGAGATACAAAAAGCTGAGGAGCCTCCCAAAACCGAGAACCCCAGGATAGACATCGATGTTTTATTGAAGAGGAATAACTTTACTGAGCCCTATCGTGGCACAGATTTGCTACAAGACTTGCGTGGTTTTAACGGAAGAAAGGTGTTGAAATCAAGCAAAAATGCTGTGTTGGTGACTAAGAAAGAATACCTACAAAGAGACTGGTGTAAAACAGAACCGCTAGTCCAAAAAATCAAAGAGAAAGGTTGTCTGACAAGAACCATGATTAACAGATTCTGTTACGGTCAATGCAACTCATTTTACATCCCGAAAAACCCTAAAAGAAGAAACAGACATCGCCCTGTAGTCGAAGAAAGTGAAGACGAAGATACCAACGGTCCAGCTTTTAAGTACTGTGGTTTCTGTAAGCCCCAAAAATACACCTGGGTTACAGTAACCTTAAAATGCCCGAACATGGTGCCCCAATACAGAAAAAAGCGGATACAAAGAATCAAACAATGTTCTTGTTTACCTGGTAACGATTAAAACCTTAAAATGTGATAGTATTGAAGTATTTGCTGAAAATTTATATACATTCTATTTGCTTGGCCCCTCCTAAGCTGTTGCATCATAGAAAACAAATAGTAAGTAATTAATTAAACATAAAAATAACCATCCTTGTTCCACACCTTTGTTGCTTGTGTCAATTGTTTTTGCAAGCGATTGAGCTACTGGATTATAATGATCCGCCATAATGGATTCATAAATATTTATGAATGTTCATTCATTGTTGTAGTTATTAACAATTTTCAGCAATTACTACTCATATTTAAGTTATTTAGATTTTACAAAACAACTAATTCCACTAATAATTTTTTTTATAAACTTTGATGTATATTTTGGTTTATAGTTGTGCTAAATTCTTGCCTATATGATATATATTTATTTATTTCAACGTATGCATTAGTTATTGTGGCACTTCTTGATACAAAAGACTGTGTTAGATATATATAGGTAATATAAGCAATATTAGTTAGGTAATTAAATGTATGTGAGGTTGTAGAAAGCGCTTTGTTTTGGAAAAATGACAGCATACAATCGATTAGTTAATCCATTGAAATTGATAAAAGATGGGACAGTTTTCCTTTCTCTTGTAACTATAAATAAGCAATAAGGAATGGCTGTTCTATAAATAATTGATTTTTAGCGTCTGGTATCAGTACTGACGATACTAACAGTAATTATATCATTACTTATGACCACCAGCAATATGGTTGTAATAACACAAAATTACCCATTATTTTTTAAGGAGTAAAGTTTACTATTTTGGTATATGGCAATCTTATTTCTAATACTATTGTTATTACTTTTACATTAACATTTTAATTAAAATTTTAATATAAAAGGTAAAAACATACTTTTGTTTACATATTTTATGAAATATGTATCTACATACGTAATTTCTATTTTATAAATATTTGCAAATCCAATTATAAATTTAATTTTATACTGTGAATATTTTAAATTAAATTATAATAATTATATTATACTTTTTATAATAAAAAAATAAAATCACAAAATAATATAAAGAGTGGGTCTTTACATTACAACACATTAAATAGTTTTATTATAGTTTTCCGCCATTTCAAGCATCACAAAACTGTTTTTAGAAATAAAATTATAGGTAATTAATATATATTATTTGTCAAATATATTTTTCTGTTTTTAGGCTATGCATTAAATAAAAGAAAAGCAAGAAATATTTTATAAAATTAGAGATAGTTTTAATAACTGACAGGTAAATCTTTTTTTGTCCCGTCCATACACTGAAAAAAATAAGCTGTTGAAAAACAAAAAAAAAATTCAACTCTTTATGCACTTTAAATACAAGCAATGGTTTTTGCACGTTTACTTAACCATCTAAAAATATCAAATTGTATTGTTTAATTGAACAACAAATATTAGTCAAATGAACAAAATGAGAATATTTGTTCTAATTTGCTAATCTGGTTTATTAAACATTCTTAATCGGAGTAATATTTCGAAAATGGTTGTGCTAACATTTTTAAGATGTTAAGGTAAATTTCTTAAAATGTCCAGGTAACCTTTTTAACATATTTACTTAACACCAATAAAATGTTAAATTAAAATAAATTAAAATAATTTGTGCTAATGTTGGGTTAATTAAATTATGGAATTAATATAAAGAGAAAAAGTTGAACCTTCCCTCGCCAGAGTTTTTGTTTTGAGTGCGTTCCACCTACTTCAAATACCTACCAACAGACAGCTAATTCGACCTATATTGGGGGTCTTATCAGTCACTGATAATCAGTGTCGAGCAATTTGGTGTAGTGGAAGTTCCACTGTGGAACACACCGAAAACAAACGGCTACCTGAGCTTATATACTCCTATCGTAAGCCAACTGAGGCAAGATGTAAGAACATCACGTGATCAACACCGTCTAATGACGTGGCGTGGGTGTTCGAAGCGCCCTTCACGGCAATTTTATGAATGCAAAATTAACAATTTTAAAGTAACATTTACAATTTGTTAAATGAACAAATTTAATGTTTTGGATTTAAAGAGCAACTAAACGTTAATTTAATAGTTTTTTTAGGTAATCCTAAAAATTTCCGTATTTGATTCAACCAATTCCAGCTATTAAATCAAAATAGGATAAACATTTAAATTCAAAAAATTAGTTTATGTTAAATCAATATTTTAACTGTCAAATGAACAAATAAACTTTGACAAACTCTGACTATTGCTTTGACACCAAAATATAGATTAATCCAATAGGTTTTTTTATGAAACAACATTTTCAAAAATGACATTTAGGCAAACGTTAACTCAACTAAATTATTTTTTTCGGTGTACCTTTCAATTATTAAAGTTATCTTATATTATTTTATAAAATATTTCTTTCGTTTTTTTTATGTAATGTCTAGCCTAATAAAAGAAGAATATTTTTGACAATTTTGACACCAATAGTTCTTTATTAGACGGCCGTAGTTAATGCCCAATCGCAATATTCGAATGCATAAATTCTCTTTAACGTCACCGTTCATCATCTCAGCGTCCGTCTCGAAAGGTATCGACAAGAGGCGCCCGTATGCTCAACATGGAAATGCGGAAAACACGTTAATCACGCTAATTTGAAATCGACATTCAATAATAAACGCTGGCGGAGGAAGAAAGCAACTTGTATTACATAGTATATGTACTCGTAAATACAAGGTGGCACAAAAGTTGATAGACAAAAGTTTATTAATTTAATTTTTCTACATTACAAGTATTCAGGGTGGAACAAAAGTACCAAATAATAGCTTTAACTTTGTTATTTGTAATGTTGAAAAAAAGTTCAATATAAAAGATATTTATTTGGTTCAAAACCAAGCATGTTTTAAGTTTTTTAGTTTGTTGATATCTTTTTTTATTTGGTATGACACACATATTTTTTTTGAAAAAAGCATATTTTTCCGGATTCAGTAATCAAATTTTGAAATTTTTGACAAAAAAAAACGACTCAACCACAAATAATTTATTAATTTCACAACACTAAAATTTAGATAAAATTAAGTATTTAAAGGGTGACAAAGGTATACCTATAGGTAATGTTTCAATTTTATAACTGCATGACTTTTTCCATAACTTTCCTTATAAGAGATGACGAGTTATTTTTTTTTTAAATTTTAAAATGTACCTATGATTGAATATAGAGAAATATGCTGAACAAAAAATTGGTTGCCATAGAAACAAAATAAAAAAAGATTTCAACAAACTAAAAAACTCAAAACATGCTGTATACAGGGTGGGTTTGGCAACTTGTTGGAAAGTTCTTTAAAATGAAAATTGGCTGTGCAAGTTTTTTCTTATTTTAATTTAATTGTTATTTTTAATAAAAAAATCTAAAATTACAAAAATAAATAGACCATACAATTTGCCTAAAAATGTAATTAAGCGCATTATCTTAAAAACTTATGCAACGTTTAACCTACCTAAAGAGGAAAAACTACCCACAGCTAAAAAAATCTGTTTGCGAAAGTTGGTAATTTTAGATTTTTTTTTAAATTAAAAGTTAACTACCAAATTAAAATGAGAAAATAACTGAAGTATCATCAACTGAAGTAGTATAATCCCATTAAAAAAAAGAAGTGGGGTTGGATTTCCCCCCTAAAAGGGGGGAAAATTTGTCTTACTCTAGCGAATTAGTTCCAGTTAAAGTCCCCACCCTGTATACTTCTACTCTATACTCTAAATTCTAATACTCTTATAAGAGTTTTGAGATGCAGACAAAAATTAAATATCATATAAACAAATATTTTTTTATCAAATTTGGCAGTTTCATAAAAAAGATCCTAAAAAATTTATAAAATTTTATAAATATTGCGTATAATACTACTATTAATAATGATGAATAAATTACATTTTCCCCGCCTTTGTTTACACATATTATGTTAAGTGTCCCCTGAGAAGTAGAAAAGGAATCAAGTTTTTCCTTATAAATTAATTATGGGAACTGTCCACCATCTTGGATTTTGTGCTTTTGAAGATTTGCGCGCGTATTTTGCATTTTATGGAAATAGAATGTATGTATAGAATTAAATTACCTACAAATTTCTTACCTACCTTTTTTATCGATAATTGCAAAATACCTGTGAATTATTTTCACGAAAAAATCTAAAATGATTGGGCTATATAGTACATTTTATTTTTTCAAAATTGTTTTTTGTAACTTGCATAACATTTTTTTTTAATTTTTCAATTATTAATTAACTTTTTAGTGAATACGTTTTGAATATATTTTTTATTTAAGTCAGAATTTTTGAAAATAAGGGTTGAGGTTTTCCATTGTAATTTTATATTGAAAATCTAAAAGGTAATTTTGCGCCACCTTGTACATAACTATCGTACAGACGACCGCCCGACAAACAGACAGGCAGACCGTGCTAAAACCGCAGTAAAAATCGCCACAAAACCTGATTCCAAATCGAATTGCTTTAAAGTGTTGGAAATCGGCATTTTAACGAGTTCCTAGCATCTTAATCGTCCATAAAATTAATTTAAACATCTCACTTAAGAGATTTAAGCGTATCGCGGAGTATTGAAACGCTGTTAGGTTCGGCTTGTCTAGTTCCCATGCTACAATGTTTGACAGGCTGGGAAATCAAGTAATCAGGTTACCATCGTGTTTGAGCTTTATCGATAAATAATACTTAAATCGTTATTTACCGAACAAGAATCGGAGATACTTGTAACAGGAAACAGTTGTAAGTTTTAGAAATTACAATTACAATATTAATTAATTTGTTGGTTAATTAATTTATTTATTAATGATATAATGCATATTTTCCTTCTTATCATTTATTTCACCTCTCAAAAATTGACGTTAAATTTTACTTTGACAAATGTAAAGGAATTTTTATGAGTTTATTAAATAGGTATCTAAAGCATTTAAAAACATTTTTTTTGTGTTAAAAATTAAAAAAATATATGGGTGATTCTACAAAAGTTGGACAATTCAGTCAATCAGTCAATAGAGTAGGTAATTTAATATTTTTTGTAAATATTTTAGTATATTACAGGTTTTTTTAACTTTTCCACCCAATTTTAATGTATTTTTTCAAAAGCACGTTTGTAGAAAAACATAATAAATATTCAAAACATCAGTACCTTGGCGTGTCACAACTCCTGAATCAAATATTTGAGTGATTTTATTTTAAAATTTATTCAATTTATCTTAATTTTTTCAATTTCACTACAAACTTTAAAACATTAAATAATGTATTTTTCATATTTTATCATAGATTCGAATAATAGCAATTTTTAAAAAATTGATAATCTTTGTACTCACTTTTACACGTCAGTTCTGTGTCGAATGTTAAAATTCAAAATTCCTTCGAAATATTGAAGTTTAAACGTCAAGTCCTCGTTTTAACTCAAGTGTTAGTAAAAAATTACCTTTGCACGACAGTCATCTTGAAAACAATGCAAGCGGCGAAGTTGTGGTGAATGCACGTATAGTTTAGTCAAAATTTCAGTACTGTGGAGTAGTTATTTTCTTACGTATATATATTTCATTGTAATTTATATAAGGCTATATGTGATTTGTTGATAAGTAGCATTCACTAATAAAACATTTCAGTAAAATACTTAATTCCGAATTATAATCTCAAATTTGTACCGTGTCGTCAGTTCCATGTTCGATGTTTCGGTTATATTTTTTTCGTTAACTTCAATTTAAATTCTGCTTGCGCAGAACTTGTTTATTTAATGTCATTATTAACCCATATAAATTTGGTGTGGGTCCCATATCTAATAATTGAGATATCGGTATACCCAAAATTGACCAGCCGCCACTGATGTGTGGTATTATTTAATTTTAAGATATTTAATGTATAATATGATCCACGTTGCAATAAATCTTATATTGTCCAATAAATTATGTATTTAATTAGTACCCTGGTATACTCGTCACTTCCCTTGCATTCAAATTTAGAAAACACAGATATTTCAGAAACTGTTTGAAAAAGTGACTGGCCCGGTCTGGAACAGTATATTTATTATCTATGTTCTCATAACAAAATATTGTTTAATTTTCTCCGAAAACTATATAAACAAAATGAGGTCAAAAATTGCCCAACTTTTGTAGAATCACCCATATACCAGAAAAAAAACTCAAAAATCGAAAAAAATTCAATAAATAATAAAGAATATAATCTTAGAGTATAAGTTGTGGTACGGACTCACGTGCTCAAAACACAAAAAATAATAATAATTCAAACAAATTTAACAAAAACAAAATATATGCATGGTTTAAGAGTAATCTTCTTATCAATTCAGTACATTTTTGAAGTTATTACTTAGTCTATTGAGTTGGTTTTTTGCCATTCCATATGTTACTTCTATTGTTTCTTCTATTTTTATCAAATATTAATTTTTAAATAAGTCAGTATTAAAAGGTATGATTATTAAGTTTATACGAAAACAAATTAGTATAAACAAACACAGTGTTCAATTATTTCAATCCCATTGAAAAATTAAGAAATGTGGTCTGACATTTAAACAATCTATATTTGATGTCTTTTTTTTAAATTAAACAAAATTATGAAAATTTTACTAATGGAGTAATAAAAAGTAATGCTGTTCAATAATCTCTTTCTTAATTACTGCAAATTCTTCAAGTGTCTTGAATTTTTCCCCTTAAATCTACATAATTATAATACTGTGAGGTACAAGGTCTATAGACCTTGTCATTTTGTAAAATGACTTCTTCGTCTTCTTTTTCTTCTTCTTTCTGTTAACCTCAAAAGAAATTTCTTTTATTAAAGTATTAAAAGAGGGGATGTCAAGATCTCGAAGATATGCGACCACTGGTAATTTTTATTTAGGATGAACTTAAAGATTTAAAGAAAAATGGTTTAATTTATATTAATTTTTATAAATGTCTGCTTATTGACTTTTAATTCAAGAACAATGCTTGATTTTGAACCCACAAAAAACGATATCAACTCTCTAAAAATGAATTAGTCAACAATGACTAATTTAATATTTATTAGTGGCTGCTTTTTCACTTGTACCATGGAATACCATGGTATCCTAAAATTTAACAGCCAATTCTTATGTAAAATTGTCCCCTGAATCCGAAAAGGTCGTCAAAAGTTAAAAGAGTAGAACAGTTTTTGAGATATAATCAATTTTCCATTTAATAAGGAATTGACTATATCTCAAAAACTACTCTACTTAAATAATTTTTGACGGTATTTTCGGATTCAGGAGACAATTTTACATAAGGATTGGCTGTTAAATTTTGGGATACCATGGTTAACCATGGTGCAAGTGAAAAAGCAGCCACTAATAACTATTTTAGAGAAAATAATGAGTACAAGTACAAAGAACTTTTGAAAAGGGCTGGGTCCCTAATTGTTTCGACACAACCCGGTAGGCGAAAAGTACTAATAAATGTTCCCAACCGCATTAATAAGTGTACAAACATTACGTGGCGCCAGAAACCTACATGCTGAGTGGGTAACAATCATTAAAATTACGTTGAATTCTATTTATACTTTTATTATTTCGCGGCCTACGACCGAGCGCGGAATGCCCAAAAACCGTTTTGCCTTATCAATTTCAATTTTCTATTAAATTGCAGTCGACACATGCAAATTGTCCGTGGCAAGGTCTTTAATCTTCTCGGCAGACATTTTTATGAACAGTCCAGTCGCCTTCCTCAACGTATTCAATTTGCTCTAACGATTTTTTAATGGCCTGATAAAATGTTTTCTATTTCGACTCTGGCATTACGATATGAAACAAGCTTCGGACACTTTTATAGTTTACGAGATACAGAACCGAACTCTCAAGCAAAAAAATTACATTTTACTTTAAAAGCAATGTAACATTATACTAAATTTAAAGGTTCACTCAGTTAGGGAAGACCAAAACAGATAATTTTTTTTATAATGCCTTCTTTTATTAATATTTTCTTATGTATATTTGCTTTTTATAAACTTTGTTTTAAATAATGTGTCGATATGAAATTTTATAATATTTCCCCATTTCCATGAGACGCTTTTTAAGATTTTTTTTTAACTATTTAATTTACACTGCTGTCTGACAGTCAATCTTTTTATCGAATTTTAATGTACTTTTAATTAAAATACCAAAATTAATTAATTTAAATGATATTTTAAATGTATAATAAAAAACGAATTTCAAAGATATTAAAAAAATATAATAATATACTTTATCTACTCCTACATTGACGAGCTGAAACTTTATGGCGTTTTATTGACGGGCTGAAGTTAACAACAGTGGCTTTTCGACATTTTACGTCACGGGCTGAAGTTAGCTTTATTAAAAATTGGGAAAAAGTGAGCTTAAATTCGGGTGACAGTTGACAGATGTCAAAATTTTAACAAATAAAATTGGCTTTAAATTCTGTTTTGTGTTCGTCGTAGATAAAGTATAGTATGCAACTCGTTTATAAACTTCTCTAGACACTCGTTTTTATTAAACACTCGCTCGGAAGCTTCGCTCGTGCTTAATTAAACTCGTTACTAAAATGGCGTTTATAAAACTTGATACATAATATACTATTTTCTACTCCCACCTTTAAAACGCCCTTTATCGTACATTACGTTTTCATGACACTAAGTGACCTTTTAAATACACATTGACAAGTTGTGGCTTTACGGCGCTTTAGTCACGGGCTAAAGTTAATTTTAAGTTGGTTGACAGTTGTCAAATGTCATACAATCGTTAAAATAAAGTGCCTTTCTTGTAAAATAATACTAAATGTGAAAATTATTTTATTATCTCAATACAAAAATACAAAAGTATTAAATAGTTTCTCAACGCCAATATTTGAAAAGTTTATATGAACATTGTACTGACCTTTTAATTTCGCCGGCAGTAAACTATAACTTAAATTCGGGCACGGACTCCACTGCAAAGTGCTCATAAAACATTTTCTTTACTTTCACTGTGAAAAACTATAAATTTTCAAGAAATACATTTCGATTTATAACCTTTATAATCTGTATTTATAAAATACAAAAATGTGACATTTGACGGTGACACACGGATTCCCCTATTGTTTCATAGATGGCGCTCTATACAAATTTTTGATTTAAATCATTTTAAGATAATAATAAGTATTTGTCGTAGAAAAAGTATAGTATGCACCTCGTTTATAAACTTTTCTATACACTCATTAATTTAAATTCGTGTATAAAATAGCGTTTATCAAACTTGATACGTAATATACTATTAAATGTATAATAAAAAAACTAATTTCAAAGATATTAAAAAAATATAATAAAAATTATTTTTTTAATTTTGATATACTTTTTATATATTATTCATTAGGGTGGAGAACCTTTTTTTTACCCTGCCATGAAAATATAATAGTTTATCATGTTTAAAAAGCTCTCTCCAAAAATCAACTTGATTAATAGTATATTATTTATCAAGTTTTATAAACGCCATTTTAGGCACGATCGAAGCTTGCGAGCGAGTGTTTAATAAAAACGAGTTGCCTACTATACTTTTTCTACGAAGAACACAAAGAAGAATTTAAAGCCAATTTTATTTGTTTAAACATTTGACATCTGTCAACTGTCAACAGATTCAACTTCACTTTTTCCCAATTTATAATAAAGCTAACTTCAACCCGTGACTAAAATTCCATAAAGTAGTAATAATTGTTTTTTTTTGCTCGCTACGGTAAATTTGTCCACAACAGTATTCATTAATGTTACATTTATTTATTATTTTCTCAAATTAACCCACATAATATTTTTTTAATTAAATGTCCTAATTTTAATAATATTAATTTTTTCTGCATATTTACCTTTGTATTTCAAAAAAAATGTCTAAATTATTAAATTATTTAATAATCTTTTTAAAAATTTTGAATAAATTATGTTCTTTTATTATTTGAAATAATTTTTTTAGATATTTATTTATTTTCCTATTTTTTCTTTTACTTCTATCCTAACTTTATTTTTAATAATTTTTACTCTATAACATGTTATGCATAGTTTGTAATTGAGCATTTTTTATAAAAATATAAAAACACAATAAAACAATTTACTTTTTTGTCCTTTTTAATAATGTATTAATTTAAAAATTTTAAATTAAGTTATGATATTTGTCTTTATTAAAAGTTTATAATTATAAAAACATTATCAAATATTTTTGCTACGGATCTGCCCAGTTGGTACATTAGTACTGCAAGGCGCCAAATCTTATTACGTTTTGATTAATTTCGAGGTTTTTCTCAACACCACTTGAACGTTAAACACAAAACAGAATGTTTATTACATTTTAATGCAGCGGCCAAAAAAACTTGTTAAAGATGCAAACTGCTGGAAATGGAGTAATGGCGTAATTAATTGGGTTTCGTTTAATTTTGACGGTTTAAAGCGTTGTAAAATTTGTTGGTGGATGCATTTTAAGGCAAAAAATAAATATATGTACATATGAGGAGCGTTTATTCAAAAAGGGACATGTCCATTTTAGCGATTTTTAGAAATAAGTCAAAAGCAAAAGAACTCTGATATTTTTGACTTGTTTCTGCAAATCGCTAAAATGGACATGTCCCTTTTTGAATAAACGCTCCTCATATGTTCCGATATAAATTATAAATGTTTAATTATAATAGGTACTGTAAAACATTTATTTTGACGTCACTGGTTGTCTAAAAGTATAATATATTTTACAAGAAAATTATGTTGTCATTTTTCCAAAACAATCTTAACAAGCCCCAATGTCCAGTATGCCTTAGTAACTTATTTAACGCCATAATACTTTAACCCCTAGATATGTTTATAATAACTCATAGAATTAAGTAGCCTAGTATTTATTTTAATTAAATATATAATTTAAAGTTCCTATTACCTTAAGTTATCTAAATTATTATTGTATTAATATTTATAGTAATAATAAATGTGGGTAGCGATTGTACGAATAGATTTATTTATTATTATTTCCTTTACTTTATAACAAACATCAATAAATTTGTTTATAATTGATTAACAGTTTTATTTTATCACTAATTTTATTAGCCTTGCCGATTGAGTAGGTTTTAATTGTGAAATTTTGCCATAAACCGGATTTTTGTTTGTTTAATTAAACAGTTTTAATTGCCTCCAAAAAAGGTGGTAAACCTTTTTAATCCAGATTTATTTGTTTTTTATGTAAGTATACAAGTGTAGATTTATACAAATAGAATTAATTGTTTTTACAATTACTTCTAAAACCAACTAGTATATACAATGTTTTCTTGTTCTATTGGTAAATATGTCTAAAGTGTACGAGGTGTGTTCAGAAAATTTGCGGGTTCGGAGGGTCCGGTTGTCATAAAATTGTCTTTATTATATTGGTATACATGCCCCCGAAGTATGATAAAAACTTTAGCTGTTTTCATTGTTTACTTTGTCTGTGGCAGCCGCTAAGGTTAGACGTGTTTTTATGAGCTCGGCGATTTTCGTTTATTAAAAGAAATGGATCAAAGAATTTGTATTCAATTTTGTTTAAAAAATGAAATAAATTCTGTGAAATGTTAACAAAGGCCTATAGTGAGTCTGCTATAAGTTAAACAAGAGTTTACAAGTGGTATAAGAGTTTCCAAGATGGCCGTGAAGACGTTGAAGATGACGAACGCCCCGAACGCCCAAGCACATTAACAACCGATAAAAACATGGAAAAAGTGGAAGAAATGGTTATAAACCATCAGAGAAGTCGCTGATGACGTTGGTATATCGATTGGCTCATCCCATGAAATGTTTTCGAATGTTTTGGGTATGAAACGCGTGGCAGCAAAATTTGTTCCAAAATTGTAAATTTTATTGAAAAATTTTAAGTAGGAAAATGCACAATAATTACTTCAAAATTTTTTTTTGTCAAGTAATCCATGTAAAAACAATGTTTTTCAATGTTTAAAACATTGAAATTAAATTTAAGTAATAGTAACATGGTACTATTATAAGTTAGTTCAAATAAAAAAAAACTAAATTATTTTTTTTCAGTGGTTTGTCGTAGATATATTGATAACTTTTTTTTTAATTGTCTATTGGTTAATATAGGTCTCTCTTTGAGTATAACTTTCATGTAGTAAAAAATGAAGTGCATAAGTTCTCGGTTAGTTTTGAATTAGAATTCTGTTCACTATTCGCTACCTTAAAGTTTTATTTGCTGGAATCCGTCTACTAAGAAGTAAAAAGTGCCCGTATCGCAAATGACCTGCATTGAAAGAACCCTGCAAGTGTGTAAAACTTTTCAGTTTTCAGTAGTTTTGTAGGAAAAGCGATTACGGTCTAAGAGTGCTTTGAAAGCTTCCACCTTGGAATAAACAAACGAATAGGAAGGAACGAGCGTTTATTTGTTTTTGTCTTTTATTTGTGTGAATTTTGGCAGACGCCGAGCGTATAAAACAGTTTTATGGTGGTCAATTCTGATGGGCATGAACAAATGTTGTGTTTAAACATATCTAAACATATGTAGGTAATGTTGCTGTTTTTTGTGCTGATAACGTCATTTTATGTATCTAATAGAAGAAGAATGGCATAAAATCTAAACCAGTTTTACTATTATCAAAATAAATAAAACTATGAAATTTGTTTTACTACATTTGCTTCTGAAAAGAAAAATAGTAATAAATATAATACACATTTTTGGTTCTGGCGTTCTCCCTCCAAGGCACGTCACAGTAGCTTGTGTGATAAACGACATGACGAAAGGTCGAGCAGGTAAGACGACTTAAAAAATTAAATGATAATGCAAAAAATCTCATTAGCGATGCAGGCTATTTGCTTAGCTACAGTGTCGCGCGTTGGAGGGAGGCGAGGCCACGCCCCATATATATATAGATATATTCGGTTTTATTCTGAACGGGCTGTATATAGATTGATTTCTGTTTTACCTTGAATTTTTTATGTTCCATTTAAGTAGATATATTAAAAAAATAGATAGATTGATTTCCGTTTTACCTTGTATAAGTGCTCCTTTTTTCGGCAGGGGGTCGCCCGAAGAGGGGGGGCCAGCTCGTCCCCGCCCCACATGGCAAACTTCCACTGAATAATGCCCACCTTAGCCAACTTTGGACCGACACATGAATCTCTTACCAGTTTTGTTTTGGCAGTTCCTTGTTGCCCTGTCAATTTGCCGAGGGGCGCGTCCGGTCGCTAGCCCCGAATTTCTGGCGCTGAATCGAAAACAGGTACGAGGGATGAACACAAATAAGAAGAAACAACCTTTGACGGATTATAGAATAGATAATACTTGAAGTTGGCCAATGAATATCTAAGTTAAAATAGTATAGTATAGCGTAGCGAGAATGTAAGTTTAGAATTGACAATTCTTCACGAGTTGCACATATTATTTTGTCTAAAAATCAACATTAGCATTAAAATTAACAAACAGCTGATCAATTGCAAACTAACTGACGAAGCTTAGTTCAAAATCATCATAGTCGTCTGTCATATACTACCTAACATCTGTCAAACTATTATTTTATTTTAAAAGATGTACGAGTAAGTATATACTTACTCGTACATCTTTTAAAATAAAATAATAATATAATATAATATAATATATATATATCATCCCTATGTAAAAATAGCTGTCATTTTAATTGTAAATATAATGTTACAGCTCTGTAACATCGTATCTACTCCTATTATTTATCATATTCAAATCAACAAATGCAGCTAGAGCAATCTTGTTTATCAATTATCTGTTTCAATGTATAAATAATGAGTTGCACTGCAGACGCATATATCCACTTCTAAAGGCTCATATAACAAATTGTTTCCATTACAGTAATCTTTTTGATGTATCGTATCGTAAGTTATTTTTTACTTATGTTAAAATTACATTTGAATTTTAGTACAATTATAATTATTAGTTACATTAAGTGTTTTCAATGTTCAGCTGTGCCATTACAGATGCACAGCTCCAACTGATATTTGTAACCTATCGGTATATATAGTTATCGAACAGTACGACTTGAAACAATATAAGATGCAGACGCGCAAGCGATCGCTTCTAAACAGTAAGGAAGTAATAAAAGCCTATCAGTAACGATAAATCGGTCACAGTATAGTTAAGTTTGTTAGGCAATTTCAAGTGTATACATTGGGAAATTAGAGCCCAGTGTCACTACATGTGCAGGTAAATCACGGTACTTGTCTCCCGATGTCAAACAGTAGTGCAGTGCAATACAACAAATGAAGAATGTAGGAAATCAGTTACACTACCTGTGCAGGTGAATTCAATGTACCAGTATCCCGAAGGAACCAAAGAGAGGGTCAAGTGGATATTAGCAAACAAAAAGTCAAGTGCAGTCACCTAGACAACAACAATAAATATGCCAACACACCAATATATGTCTTTACTGAAATTAAGCTAGGGCTTACGCAGAGTGAGATAAATAATTTGTATCTACACTCACGTGCAAAATAATCAATCCACACAAAATTTTCGATGAATTTCAATCGCAAATAACTTTTTTATTTGATGTCGGATTTAAACGAATATTAGAGAATATTGTAGATAAATTAATATAATCGCTCACATTTTAAAAAAATACTATAAAATAGACGTACGTTTATAATATACAGGTTTAAACAAAAAGATGATTTTTACCATAAGTTTAAGAAACTTTGTAAAGTGGCAAAACCGTATATTGTTCTAAATTAAGTTTTATTTATCAAGTCACATCTATTCTTAACAGTTTTGTTTTTAGTTCACCTCGATATATTTATTTTTGTTGAAAATATGGAATTTTTTAAAAAACATTGCAATTTCCAATATTTTTCTGTATGAAGAACTAAGGTTGCTATGGTCCATCCATAGGCTATGGAGAATGACAGTGACAGTTTTGTTACTATTCGCATAATTCGTTATAAACAAAAAAATATCTATTGATAAATATCGGTAGTCATATTGCCGACTACCAAAATGAAATGTTTGCTGAAAATTACTGTGCTGAAAATTCGGGCACTGCAATCCGCAATTGTTTGCCCCAATGTGCGAAACCATTTCATTTTGGTAGTCGGCAATATGACTACCGATATTTATCAATAGATATTTTTTTGTTTATAACGAATTATGCGAATAGTAACAAAACTGTCACTGTCATTCTCCATAGCCTATGGATGGACCATAGCAACCTTAGTTCTTCATACAGAAAAATATTATATATATATATATATATATATATATATATATATATATATATATATGTATAATATTTAAATGTACAATATTATGAATATTTTTGTATGGTAAAAAGTAATGTTCCTTTTCATTAGACAAATAAAATAATAATTAAAAAGTTTTTTAAGTTTTTTTTTTATTTTAATATTAAAACCAAAATTCACACATGGATTGTGATTAAAATTAAGTATTTTATAGTTATTTTAGTTTTACTTATTTTAGAACCAACTATCAGACCCTGATAAAAAGTGCATACATAATAAAATAATGATGTAGGCAATGACAAATCACCCTGTGTATTTATTGGGGCAGTCGGGCTGGCACCGGTTCCGCGTTTGATACGTCTATACCGCGTCGCCACCTCGTTGAAATCTGTCCGCTTTCGTCTCCTGGTAAACTGAACTTCTCTCTGGGAACGGGTTCCAGCCGCCAGCCACCGTCTATCGACATCGCCAAAGTAAACATCTTACATAGTAAGCGCATCCTGTTTTTAAATATAAAATATATATTTTCGTAATGAGTCATAATAAATATGAATACAGTGATTATTTATCAAATATACTTGTCGCAAATTTGGGTTAGTAAGAATGTATAATATCCAGTAACAATAAACTATTTATACACACATATACGTATTTTAAAATAATAGTAAAAAGTGATTATTTATATAAACTTATGCTTTTCTTGATTTCCAGATTTGATATTACTTAACCTACAGGGTAAATACCAAATACAAAAATAATTACTTGATTAGTACCAAACTTTGTAAGATTAATAAAAAACATTTAAAATTAAAAAAAATTAAAATAAAAAACAATTATAAGATCTTAGAATTTTGGATTATTATAAAAAATATATTTGAATGGTACCTAATAAAATTTTAAATATTTCAAATTAAAAACTTATGAAAATATTCGTGCAAAGATGTTCAACTTCTTTTAGAAACCTTTACAGGTTTTTATTTTAATATTTATATAATTTTGTAAAAGTTGTAGGTTTTTAAATTTGTTAATTACCAATTAAAAATAAAAATACTATTTTTTAAAGGCCTATCGCTATATTGCCTTAAAATCTAAAATAGTTGCATACTATACTTTTTCTACGACAAATATTATTGTAAAATAGTATATTATGTATCAAGTTTGATAAACGTCATTTTATACACGAATTTAATTTGCGAGCGAGTTCTTAAATTAATGAGTGTATAGAAAAGTTTATAAACGAGGTGCATACTATACTTTTTCTACGACAAATACTTATTATTATCTTAAAATGATTTAAATCAAAAATCTGTTTAGAGCGCCATCTATGAAACAATAGGGGAATCTGTGTGTCACCGCCAAATGTCAAATTTTTTTATTTTATAAACACAGATTATAAAGGTTATAAATCGAAATGTATTTCTTTAAAATTTACAGTTTTTGACAGTGAAAGTAAAAAAAATGTCCGTGTCCGAATTTAAGTTATAGTTTACTGCCGGCGAAATTAAAAGGTCAGTACAATGTTCATATAAACTTTTCAAATATTGGCGTTGAGAAACTATTTAATACTTTTGTATTTTTATATTGAGATAATAACATCATTTTCACATTTAGTATTATTTTACAAGTAAGGCAATTTATTTGACATTTGACAACTGTCCAACTAACTTAAAACTAACTTCAGCCCGTGACTAAAAACCTGTTGCTAACTTTAGCCCGTGATAATAATTTATCACTAATTTATTTAAATATCAGAAGTTTGTCAAATTGTTTGGTAAAAATCCAATTTTATCCCTTGAAAATGGACTAAGAACCGTTTAAATCGGATATGGAAGCCGTTTCTACAGTAAAATTAAAGAGAATGTTTTATAGATACTCCACCCAAAGATTGGCATCAAGAAGCTATTCAATAATTTTGTAATTTGCAATAAAGTCACAGCGTGGCAATGTAATAACTCATGAAAACATGTACGTTTTAAAGGTAGAAGTAGAAAAAAGAACTAATGTCATAGGACGTCATTTTCTCTTCTAAAAATATATAATTATTTTAATATTGGTATCATATTTTGGTGGGGAAATGTGAGGTTTTTCAAGAAAGTTATTAGTATGAAAAATGTTGCAAAGTGTTTACTATAAAATAACTAATTAAAGGTGAGTTATTTCAAATGAAAGTCTGGTTTCACTTTGAAGACAATACTTTATTTCCATTCAAATCAGCTCAGGTCAGACTGATACAATGTCCAACAGCTCTTTGAATATACATCAATTGGTTATATTGGTTATATACTTAAAATACGATTAACAATGTTAAGACTTAACCTAGAGTAAGCAGGAAAGTCCATATATTAAGTTTAATTTTATAAGCCTCAGCTAATAAAGTTGTCGTCTTAGGTACTTACATCAATTTCAACAATGAAGTGCTATGGTGTTGAATTAATGTTTTATCCACTTTGTGCAAGGTGTGCTCTTAACAATTTAGTCCAATATTTAAAGATTAACTTTAAAATGTGTTCTCCATTTTATTTATGTGAAGCCTCGTCTCCGGCATTGTCGAGATGGGAAAACGACTCGTAAATGTCCTATTATTTTAGACGATTTCCCACCGCGAAAACTTAGGTCAAGACCGGGCAACACAGCGTTTGTTTACTATGATTTTAGATAATAGTATTGTATTTTGGAAGGCCCTCGACCGATAAATATAATTCTATTACTAAAATCAAAAGGGCCTTGGTACTTAGTTGGTCAATTGATATGTTTTTATACGTTAAAAACAATTACGCTCATTCATACTTATTTAGTACTTAGCCTAAAGAGTGTCTTAACATCAAGAGGGTTACTACTATCTATGAATAATGTTAAAATGGTAAACATTAACGGCGTAGTCATTGTTCGAAGCCAGGTCGTCATCATTTTTGTCAAGACTATTCTCAAGATTTATAAAAATGGCGGTTATCCGCAATCCTCCGTGTACCCCGAAAAATAGAACCTTACGGTGGGTGGCCCAATGTCGATTATACAAGCATATAACCAGAATTTAAAACACCTCCAACGCCTTTATTTTTAAGAAGAGAGTGTAATAAAAACAATCGCGAACATGTTTTAAACGCAGCCCTTAGTAAGTTATACAATCGACATCAGGCGGGAACAAAAAATGGCGAAGACTTCCACTTTCCGGGCACTTTTTTGTCAATCTGCTTTTGAAGTCTGTTTAATCTGGATAGCCACATCTTTTATAAATTCCAAGAATAATTTCGGCAGTTAGGTGTTGACTTTTCTGTTTGTCAACATTTTAGCAGTCCGTATTTAATAGATTAGTACTTTGTTGCCCTTCTTGGCAGCCACTGGCAATTTTTCTCCTGTCAAAAAGGGATTTTCCCTTGCATTCTGAAACAAACACAAAATATATTTATTTGTTCAAAACTTAAAAGAAATACACGTTTTTTAAATTTTGAATTATATTGAAAACTTATGTTTTTAAATTTGTTTATAAAATAAAGATTATTCTAATACAAGCCTGTTTATAAATATTCTTCTATTTTTCAATAACCTTTTGTTAACATAACAACCTGTATAATATAGGTTGTTAACAAAAGGTTGTTGCTATTAAGGTTAAATGCCCTATTTTTAAAAACATGATTAATATTAATTTGTCAAAATTATTTTTGTTGAACAGAGAAGCGATTACACTACATGAAACCCTAATGTTTAAATTACATTTTATAAAGATTTAAGAACTTTAATCACCTGGTAAATTTTTTGCCAATTTAAATTTTGACAAAAAGCTTGACGTATCAGTTAAATAATTAATAATAAAAATTATGTTCCTTGAGTTATGAAAATGAAATAATTAAAAATTATAAAATCATGAAAGGATTATAAGATCTAATAAAAAATAAATATTTGATTAAAGTTGTTAAATTGGCGAATATAAAAAATAAAAATAAAATAATAGGTATAATTAAATTTTAAAACAGAAAAAATTTTAAACTCAAACTTGTCTAGAGCTGTTTTCAGAATTATTTTCAGAATTGTTTTATCACGTCAGGCTTTTACTCAAAATTTATATAATAGAACATTTAACGTTCTATTTATCAAGAAACTGTCAGTTAAATTTTATGAGTTTTAAACATAATA
This sequence comes from Brassicogethes aeneus, assembly GCA_921294245.1. Taxonomy (NCBI): domain Eukaryota; kingdom Metazoa; phylum Arthropoda; class Insecta; order Coleoptera; family Nitidulidae; genus Brassicogethes; species Brassicogethes aeneus. Next base: position 905,905 of record OV121138.1, on the reverse strand, counting down.
TTATAATAAATATACTCAAAGATAATTATCTTTGAATATACTTACTTACTAATAGTAATTATTATTAGTAAGTATTCGAAAATTGAGTGATTAGCAATAGTAAAAACTTTTTTGATCATAAATTTTTTGTCAAAGAGGAAAGTCATGACACAATCTAAAAACAAATTTTGGAAAAAGAACTAGGTTTTTTAGATAAAAAAAATATATTTTAACATTTAAACAAAAAAACGCATTTTTTCTTCTGCGTTATAAAAAATTTAGTCTGATTAATGTAACAAAAGGTTAAATTAAACAAAAAAAAAATAATATATCTGGGTTTCTAAAGGACAATTGAATCGGTGAGATACAGAACAGTACAAGTCCAAAAGTTAAAATTTTTACAAATTATTTCATAAAATCAGTTTAAAAGTTTTAAATGCATTTTTGTAAGAATATTTTAATTATTTTATAAAATAAAGTTATTATATTTTCTAAAATAATTTGTATCTTCTCACAAAAATGCATTTTAAACTTTTTGATTTTAAATAATGATTTGTCAAAACAAAAAACGATTTAATTTAAGTGTTTACCTCTTCAAATCCATGATACTTTTTGGCTACCAAACTTTTATGTTCAAATGCTGGGTTTACCTAAAACAGTTAAACATAATTTTATTAAACATAGACCATAATAAGAAAATTATGTTACATAATTATTTGTATTTATTTTAATTAACCTTAAAATACATATTTTTATGAAATTTTACTTAGAAATTAATAAATTTAATAAAAACACACACGGCCCTGAACTAAACATATTTTTTTAAATTTTTAATCGTTTGTTATAATTTGTTACAAAAATATGTTGAAAAGTTAATGTCATAGATTAGTCCACTATATGTATAACAACAAAATATTGCAATATTGCATTTATAAATATTTTTTTAAGATCTAAGAAGACAACGTAGGTAATTTATAACTGTTTTGCAGAACTATTGAAATTAATCCCGGCGCATTCGCCATTTTTGAGATTTATTTTAGAGATTTAATTTTGCTGTATAAATGTTTTTTATGAATAAATTAAAATTATAACGAAATATTTGGGTTCAAAATTAAATGTTATGGAAACCACATTAATATAAATACAAGTCATGAATTTTATTCTGGTATTCTATAGATGGGGCTAGAATGTATAATTACCCATAGTTATTAGCTGCAAATTAAAACATTTTTATAAATCTCCCAAGCATTTTTATCTAAATTAAAATCAACTAAATTAAGAAAGAATTGTACCGTGAGGGAGTGCTGGATAAATCTGTTAAATTCCATGTTGTCCAGTTGATCCAATGAATCGTCCATAATAGGTGTATTATTGGGGCAATCGAACATGTGCTCTGTATCACACATACAGTCTTGGGACGACTGATAGCGACGACTGTAAGAAGCGGTGTTCTCAAAGTCCTCGAGGCAACCATTTTCTCCTAAAATTACAATAAAAATAAATATGTATACATAACATATTGTATATTTGAAAGTAATAAAAACTTAATTAAATATTTCTGTTTTAGTTATATTTAATGTCATAAAAGAAAAAAAAACAGTTAATTTAAAACAAGAAAGATTTTTAGATTAGTAAATGCTTAGACCAATAGGGAGAAATATTAAAAGAAGAAAAAAAGTTGGTTTTCAAAATAAACTCCCCAAATAAGCTCTTTAAGGTTAAGAGTAATATAAATATTTCTGTAACCAAATTAATAAATTTAAGTTTTATAATTTTGATTTCTGGCACCCAACCCAACAAAAATGTTGAAGTAGATTAATACAGTATGCGTATAACATTAAACGGCCATAACCTTTAAAGGTCAGATACATTTTCAATACCAATTTATGATGATCTAAAATTGTTGCAAAATATTATTGTTTCATAAACTGGTAAAAAAATCAGATTTTTTAACATATGGTTGTAGTTTGTTAATTTTATTTTCTAAAATTTTAACAAATATTTTTGTAGAAAACCAAAATTTGTGATTGGGTTCGATCCTTTCGCCAAACCATTGTTAAACATATAAATTATACGTATATTGGTTTTCTTTATTAAAAATTTATCAAAATATGCCATGAAAATATAAATGGTATGTAGTTTTTTAAAAGTGTTTTTTAAACGAAAATTAAAATTTATGATATCAAATATAAAGAAATTCACGTAAAAACTTAAAAATTGTTGTTTGTCAATTGACTAATATTAAAGAAAGAAATTAACTAAAACAAATATAATTTAAAAAAAATTAACCCATTTTGTTCCAAATGTAAAAATATTTTATATAAAAAAACATGCAATGGGTGTAAATATAGAGTCAGAATTATTGTACATTTAAATATTTTCTAAATATTTAATTAATTAATATCACAGGAGATTTATTGAAAACTTGTTTAAGAAATATTCTGGAATATTATGTTCTAATTTATTGAACTCGAGTGGTATTTGAACGATTTATTATAGAATTTATTTAGGTCATATTATTTTTCCGAAAATATTGTACAGTAGGTTATTCCCACTATAAAAATGTTTTGATTGATTAAAACGTACACACGACTGTATTTAATTGGTTTTTAGAAACAAAATCAATCGCCAAAATATTTAATAATAAATATTGAATTATTTAATTTAATTTAATTATTGTAAAAAGTAAGTAAGGTAAACTTCTACAAAATGGCCTAAACCTAAAGTTATAAAAACATATTAGAACATTAAATTTTAAAGTTGTTTTTCCTTGGAATTAAAAAAAAACAAACATTGCCTTCCCAATATTATGTGGTACATTTTGTTAATAGTAAAAAGTAATAAAAAGTAATCAGTGAAATAAAAAAATCCGAAGCAAATTTCAAGCAAATGAGTTAATTGCGTTATATTTTTTCCACTTTTCCACTTTTTCACGGGCTAATGAAAATTAAACTTTATTTTTAAAGTTGGGAAAACGTATTTAAAAAGTAGGTATATAATCTGTTTTTTATTCAGATGCACACAGACAGGTCGAGCTTTTATAAAAAGTACAAAATACAATATAATATGCAATATGATATTTTTTTTAATTTCGATTAATCTAAATAAAAGTCCAAAACACATTTTATTTTTATAAAAATAAAAAGTTAAAGATCTCAATTTCTTAAGGAATTTTGAAGTTATTTTTAATAATAGCTATAAAAATATATACATAATACTATTATAAAAATAAAAACCATTTTAATTTTTGTTAATTAAAATTAAAAGACTTTAATCAAATTAATCCCGGCGCATTCGCCATTTTTGCAACTAATTTTTGCTGTGAATAAGAAAAACGAACATTACAACGAACAAAACGGTTAATTAAAGTTAAAACTTATTAAGTTACCTGTGTATCCCACAGGGCAGGGGTTTGGTGGATTGCAGTAGGCCGGAAGAGTGTCAGTTTTAACTTCATGGCGATTTTTAGCCACGTCTGACGGGATGAAATCATTTCCGGAACCAAATTTGTTGCCCCAGAGGGAGCTATGTTGCAGCATTTCCTGATGAAAACAAAATGAAATTTATAAACACGCGTTTAATTTTGATCAACACCAGCAAATAAAACGGTTTTAAGCATAGGTATATTTTACTTTATTATTTTAAAATTGAATTTTGTTAAGTTCAAAGGTTATTAAATTTATCTTGAAAATAAATGTTTCTTTATAGAAAAAAATATATTTAACTTTTATTTCTTAAACGAAATCAGATTATACAAATGATGTTAGCTTTTCTTGTTTTATGTAGTAAATAATGGCAATTTTAACTCAATTATTTAAATTCTCTTGCGCTTTTCAGAAACGCTGGAAATACAAATAACATTTTTATTTATAATTGCATTAAAAAAATCTGTTTGTTAATTGAGAAAATAAATAAACTGAAGTCCGAATAATAAAACTACCATTAACAAAATAAATCAATAGTAATAAAAGGAAAAAATAATATACAGATCGTAATTAAAAACATAAAATAGACCTAGTAATTAAAAACATAAAATATATAAAATTTAATTTAGGTAATTTAACACATTTGTATCGGTAAAATTTGGACAAAAGTCTCTATATATATTTAATATATTTTTGTGTTTAACTGACTTCAGTTTACCACCAGACTCGCACATATATACCCATAAAATTATGACAAATTTAACAATGAAAAATGACAGTAGTCTTATTTTTTACTCAAGGTTTATGTGAAAATAGTGTGTGCCTCAATTTGTAAGTTTTGATAAAAATAAACTTCTCATTAAAAATAAATTAGTCAAAAATGACTAATTTTCATATGGAAAAAGCAGCCACTAATAATTAAAAAAAAAATTAAAAATGATAAAAGTAACAGTTTTTGAGATATGGTAAATTTCCATATAAAATGTTATTGAGTTTTTCTCAAAAACTGATCTACTTTAATAATTGTTGACTCTTGGATTCAGGGAATAATTTTACATAAGAATTGGCTAATAAATTTTCGGGATACAAATTGCTATGGACTACACTTATAAGTGACTACTTTTTCACTTTGAAAGTTAATAATTTTTGACTAATTAATTTTTAGAGAGTTGTTTTTTGTTTGAATTTTATATGGTATTAAAAAAAATGTCAACTTAAAATTTATATATAAAGCTATTTCCGTTGAATAAATATATTATATTTTTGTAATTATTGTATAATTTATGAAAAGAATATTAAAAAATAACTAAAATTGTCAAAAACTTAACAAACTTAAAACATAACAATACATATGTATAATAAAACATAAAACCTGATCTCTAATGCTCGGGTGCATTGCGATGTCTCCAAGGCTCTCGTAATCCAGGGGGAAAATCCTTTCCCCCTCCAAACCCCCCGTCAAGGACCTTTCGTCCAAGGACAGCCCATCGGTAAGGTCCAAATAGGACATATCATTCATTTTATTGGAATTCAAACGATTCACTAAATCACGCAGGAAAATCCCTGATAGCAGGGACTCCTTAAACATAAAAGTCATGTAACAGGGATAAATTATTTTTTGTGTCTTGTACCTTTCCAGCAGGGGCATAACAGAATGCCCCTGTCACAAGCCACATTATAACAGCGAGCTTCATCTTGATGCGAATAGACCTAAAAATAGAAACTACTAAATCTGTTACTGGGGAATTTTCACTAAAATGTCTACATTTACTTCTGAAATAAGCTAAAATAATATCAAAATAAAGCCGCTCGAATATGTTGCTACTCGTGAATAGAGTTATCTGAACTAAAAGCTAGAATTGCCTGCATACACCATTATATGTTTGGATATACCTTTGGGGAGTTTATATTTTCTTGTTTTCATTTATTGTTAATTAAAATATGCTTTTGTTTATTTTTAAACAAAATATAATAAAGGAAAAACATGTTTTATATGTTTAATTTTTCATACCGGTAAAATGTTTTTTTATTTGCTACTAACGATAAACATTTTATGGATTTTTAAAAAAAATAGTGATATTTGTTTATTTAGTACAAATAATGGCGTCCTAAAATACGATAAAAGTTTTATTAAAAATGCGCTTGACTGGTTTACTTTTCATATTTTTACAAACAAAATTTATTAGGGCAATAAAATATATTAGATATGGTAAAATCAATAGATTAAATGTTAGATTTGTGAATGATGATTTTATCTAACACTATTAAAAATATATAGGTATATGTAAAACTCCCTTATAAGACCCATCGTGCAAAGTGGTTAACTTGTTTTAATATTTATAATAAATTTTCATAAATTATTTTTAATTTATTTAGCATTAAAAATATAATTCAATGTATACTTTAAAATATTTTGACATTCCATAATTAAACCTTTTGTAAAAGGTATAAAATGTGTCCATATTATTTTGGTAAACAGGGTAAATTTTAGACCGTCAGGATTTAATTGAACAATAAACATAAATTACCAAAACGTGTATTTGTCAGATTAATATAAACTAAATTTGTGTATTGGAGATTTCAGTTTAAGTATTCCCACATAAAAAATTTACCAACTTGGATTTTGATTAAACCTGGTAAAACGAATAAGCTGAATATAAAGACAATTTGTTTAAAATTTGATTGAATTTAGGGTTTAAGGCAACATTTTTTTAAATTTAATAAACATATTCTTGACTATACCGATTTTTAATGCTTTTGGAGAACGTTTCTTTACTAAACTCTATAGTGTTTCCACGGATTGGGTAGCTAATAGGAAAAACTTTTTTATTATCCATTTTACGATCAAAAAACATTATTTATAAAAATTCTTGCTTGTTTAATAGTATGTTATGTATCAAGTTTGATAAACGCCATTTTATACACGAATTTAGTGTATAGAAAAGTTTATAAACGAGATGCATACCATACTTTTTCTACGACAAATGCTTATTATTATCTTAAAATGATTTAAATCAAACATTTGTATAGAGCGCCATCTATGAAACAATAGGGGAATCTGTGTGTCACCGTCAAATGTCAAATTTTTGTATTTTATAAAAACAGATTATAAAGGTTATAAACCGAAATGTATTTCTTGAAAAATGACAGTTTTTCACACTGAAAGTAAAGAACTTTACAGTGGAGTCCGTGCCCGGATTTAAGTTATAGTTCACTGCCAGCGAAATTAAAAGGTCAGTACAATGTTCATATAAACTTTTCAAATATTGCCGTTGAGAAACTATTTAATACTTTTGTATTTTTGTATTGAGATAATAAAATAGTTTTCACATTTAGTATTATTTTACAAGAAAGGCACTTTATTTTAACGATTGTATGACATTTGACAACTGTCAACTAACTTAAAACTAACTTCAGCCCGTGACTAAAAACATGTTGCTAACTTCAGCCCGTGACTAAAGCGCCATAAAGCCACAACTTACATTTTATATAAGAATTTTATTTTTAAACAATCAGGAGTTTTTATAAAAAATGTATTTCTCTGTCAAAGCATTTATTTTATATTTTTCAAGTTGCCTTACAAGTACCTTCTTTAAACTGTTATATATACTATTTACTTGGAATTTTCAGTAATAATAATTCCTTGTAAATTATTTAGAATTCAAATATGCAATGATGAATTATTAATTCTAGAAACTTAAATTAACAGTTAAAATTAGTTAGAATTTCGTTGTTATCTGGTCTAATTAAATAATATTAAAAGGATGCTTTAAATGCCATATTTGTTATAAAAATGTATATAAAGTGTGGTTGTTTTTGTACTTAAAATAAAAGGTTATGATCTTAACTGGATTAATAAAATACTAGAAAATTCAATAAACAATTTTTTAAAGCTGTTTTGTAGTTATTATTGCGCATTTGTCTACTTAAAATTTTTCAATACAATTAAGTAAAGGGTCGTTTTGAGGGGTGGTGAATCCACTGACATAGTAGGCCTTGTATTATGTAAAAATATGGCGATTTTTGCTCCAAAAATACAGTTTATTAAGATCTACACTCTAAAACAAATCCGGTTGAAATCGCACAATAAATAAAGATTTTACAGGGGTGAGTCGCAAACAAATGGGTCACACTGTATGTATAGTGTTTGTGATTTTAAGCTTAAAGCGTTTTATTACTGCGTGGGATACTTTCATTAAATTTTAAATACCAAGACATTTAGTTTTTAACACACTGTGTTTCTAAAAACTGAGTATTTGTCTGTAAAATTTGATGTTTATTAAAGTAAATAAAACAGAGCAAACAAGAAGCTTTCTGTTAGGCTTAATTAATAAAAAAAAATATCAAACATCAAAATGCACACCTAATTATTAGTGTCATTCAATGTTAGGCCTTGGCATTGGAAGCGTTATTTTTAGATAATTAATTTGCTCTACCAAAATAGACCGCAAATAATCGATTTTCAATAATAATTTTGGGTTTTGTCTAATTCAGAGTGGCAACAATTTAATAAATTTTCGCGTCAGGCAAATTTACACCTCAGCATGCTAAAGTTAAGTATGAAGTATAATGTATAGATCCCTAAATGAGTATACCTATACATATAAACATGCTATACATAATGAATAAATAATAAGTTTGTTTTACATATTAGTGTATTTATTGGGAGGTATATTTTATTTTGTTAAAAAAAAATTTAATGTTTTATTATTATATTTGTAAACGGTTGTACTAATTATAATAGTAGTCATAATATAAATATTTTTTTATTCACGCTATACCACGCTATGGGAAAAATTATTTTAAATATAAAAACAATTAAAAAATAAAAGGTTTTTTAAATTAATTTATTAGAAATTTCCAATTTCTAAAGTTTTGAAGTTTAATATTTTCTAAGGTTAAATTAAAATACTCTGTATAATTACGTTAAGTTATTTTTATACTATAAATTTATTTCAATCGTTTTTCATTTCTTAATGTCAACGGATATTGCTAAATTAGAAAACTTTATTTAAGTTTGAATAGAACTCCCTCCTGATGTAAATTAAATTTTCTATATCTACTCCCATATTTACAAGCTGTCTTTATGGCGTTTTAGTCACGGGCTTAAGTCTCTTTTTAGCATTTTAGTTTATATAAATTGTGAAAATGTGAGATTAAACTCGTCAGATGTCAACTATTTTACAATTAAAATTGGCTTTAAATCCTTCTTTGTATTCGTCGTAGATAAAGTATAGTATGCAACTCGTTTAATGAACTTCTTTAGACACTTTTTTTATTAAACACTTGCTCGAAATTTTCGCTGGTGCCTAATAAAACTAAAATGGCGTTTATAAAACTTGATACATAAAATAAGTAATATTTTGTTACAGAGTTTTATAATAATCATAATCATACATAATAATGTCAATCAAACTAATATCATGGAGCCTACATGTAGAATCCATTACAAATAATATTTAGGGGTGACGTTCATAATATCGAAATTCACTTTATCGAATTCAAAATATCGAACACTTTTTATCGAAAATCAAAATATCGAAAATACAAAATGTCGAAAATCAAAATATCGAAAATTAAAATGTCGAAAATGATAATATCGAAATTTTATTTAATCGAATTTTCAATTTATCGAAAATAAAATATCGACGTTCATAATATCGAAATTCACTTTATCGAATTCAAAATATCGAACACTTTTTATCGAAAATCAAAATATCGAAAATACAAAATGTCGAAAATTAAAATGTCGAAAATACAAAATGTCGAAATATTTTCTTATTTTGAATTTGATATTTTGTTTAAATATTTCAATTAATCGACATATTATTTTAATCCGAAGTGTATATGTACAGAGGCGCCTCTGATATAGAAATGTACTCAAACTCAACAACACAACCCAACCGACCCCGCCCCAACTAAAATGGGCTAATTTATGTAATTAAAAAGTGTTTTATTTTTATCGTAACATGAATTTGCCCATTTTAGTTGGGTTTTTTGCTCAATGGGGCGGGGGGGGGGCCAATGGGGCGGGGTCGGTTGGGTTGTGTTGTTGAGTTTGAGTACATTTCTATAAAACGCGCATCTCTAGGAGCCAGGGAGCCAAGATAATTCGGTGCATAACCGTAACTTTATCTACAGAGGCGCCTCTGTACATATACACTTCGATTTTAATCATACATTTTAATTTTCGATATTTTTAAATCGATATTTTAATTTTCGAAATTTTAATTATTCGACATTTTCAAATCGACATTTTAATTTTCGATATTATCATTTTCGACATTTTAATTTTCGAAATTTTAATTATTCGACATTTTCAAATCGACATTTTAATTTTCGATATTATCATTTTCGACATTTTAATTTTCGATATTTTGATTTTCGACATTTTGTATTTTCGATATTTTGATTTTCGATAAAAAGTGTTCGATATTTTGAATTCGATATAATGAATTTCGATATTGTGAACGTCACCCAATATTTAGTTCTAAGAAATTATATGGTTAGGTTAAGTATTGTTATTGTTGTTAAACAAATATTACTGAAATGCAGCATATTTATTTATTAATCCCGGCGCATTCGCCATTTCTGTAAAGACTAATTTAAAAAAAATTGAACTTAATAAATATTTAAAATGGTACAAAATATTATATTAGTTATATGATGGATAGTTTGTAAATTTAAATGCGGAAATCAGCCTTAACTTAGTAACTTAAAGTGTAGATCTGGATAAACTGTATTTTTGGAACAAAAAACGCCATATTTATACAAAATACAAGGCCCATATGTCAGTTTTTAAGAATTCATATTATTAGCGATTTTTTTTAAATAAAATTCATGCACGGCACTGGATTCACCACCCCTATAATAAATTATGTTGGAAAATTTTAATATTAGTTTAATTTTATTTCAATGTTTTTACATGGATAACTTGACAAAATAAATTTTTGTAGTTATTATTGTGCATTTTTACTCTAAAAATACAGTTTATCAAGATCTAAACTTTAAAACAAATCCGGTTAAAATCGCACAATAAATAAAGATTTTACAGGGGTGAGTCGCAAACAAATGGGTCCCACTGTATATCATTATATAAACGGTTGTCCATTTCCAAGGGATAAACTCGATTTACACCTAAGATTTACACATACAAATTTGACATTTTGACGCCGGTAATACAGATTTCCAAGTTTAAAAATTCTTACGCGAGTTACTCTATTTTATATATATATTTATAATAAAAGAAGAATATTTTTGACAATTTTGATTCCAAAATATTATAAAATAAATATTCTACAATTTTTTTTATAAGCAGTTTTGTAATTCGTGCGTTTCGCGCACTTGAAATGGCCGATTTATCAAAAAATTTGTTTTTAAAATCTTTTAAAAAACTGTTTGGGCGGCTAGTTAAAATACTACATGCAATCATGTGAAGTTGTTTTTATAGTACAAACTTAAAATAATCGATGGGCATTTTGGATTGTTTAAAGAATAATTTATAAATAAATATAAAAATATAAAAAATCTATTAGGTACACATCTATTGTACCTACATAAGTATTTATTTTAAAGTCGATTTGTAGATTTCATTCATAATGCGCAAAAATAGGTTAAACCTCAATGAACCACCTGTTAAGACATTACATTTCTATTTATATAACTAATTTTAAACCCAAAAAAAATCACTAATAGCATTTTAAATACGCCACTTTTAAATATCCAATAAAACCAGAATGTCAAAAGGGTAAACGAAAATTTTTCTCAAAAAAATTTGCCAATGACGTGTCCGTTTTTAATTTCGAAATTTATTGCGAGCACATGCAAACAAAAAATCCATATGTCGAGCCGAAATCACTCGAAAATAAATTCGTCAACACCCGCATCAACAATAGAAGCTTTATTTCGGCACAAAACAACCACAAAACATTTAAATGGTACTCACCCAAATGGGTCTTTCAACACAAGTGAGACAAGATCGCCTCTATGGAATCAATGGATGTACGGCGCAAGAATTGACGTCGCGACGCCCGATGCCCTCTCGGCAAACCTCGGAAAATCGATTAATGTTTTATGAAATTATGCTGCATCAAACTCAAACAATTCAACAAGTACCTAATTAACAAAATTAAACGAATTACTTATGTTTTTTACTTAATTTACTATATTTTTTATATTTATACCATAATTTATTACCTATATGTATCCATAATTAGTATTTTATTTTTAATAAAAACAGCATAAACAATATATTGGTGTAATCCGGGTTGTCTACATTACATATAATGTCTAAAAATTCTAAATTACCTACCGTCTATTTAAATATAAATTCTGACGTTCCTTGTTTCACCTTAAATATTCGCTTAAAAAATCCAAATTACAGTCATTATTTCACAATATTTCCAATTATTATTCAAATTCCGCGCTAAAATTTAATTCCAAACGACGCCATTCGCTAACAGTTTCCCGCCATTGTTTATCCCGGCCACCGCAATTTGACAGTTTGTTGTGAATTTTTCCGAGTTTTAGCAAAATGTCCGAGAATAATGAAGTTGAAAATGAACAAGAGCAAAATATGGATGACTCCGACGTTGTAACGTTAACTTTGAACGATGTTTTGGAGCTTGAAGAGGAGATATTCCAAGAATCTGCTGCTATATTGGGTGCATCCAGTGATAAAGTTTGTTCATACCCTGATGTAAGTTACCTTACTATTAAAAGTAGTAAATATATGATAATTTTTTTTATATTTTAGGGCTACATTAAACGTCAGGCTTTATACTCTTGCCTTACATGCATTCCGGAGTCAAAAACCGACATGGAGAAATCGGCAGGTGTCTGTTTAGCTTGTACTTACCATTGCCATGAGGGACATGACTTGGTGGAATTGTACACCAAAAGAAACTTCAGATGTGATTGTGGCAACTCGAAGTTCCCCAATGGCAAATGTAACTTGTACGAGGATAAAAATGAGATCAACGATATGAATTTATACAATCAGAACTTCACTGGGGTTTATTGTACTTGCCATAAGCCCTATCCAGATCCTGAGGATACTATTTCTGATGAAATGATTCAATGTGTGGTTTGTGAAGACTGGTTTCATACAAGACATTTAGGAGTTGAAATGCCCAAGGATAATTTTTCTGAAATGATTTGCGAATCGTGCATCAAAGATCACGAATTTTTGTTGCATTATGAAGAATTTGTATGCGATACTGAAAAAGATACTAAAACCGATGAAACTAAAGATGTTGAAGTTGAGAAAGTTCCTGAAACTGCTGAAAAAGAATCAGAAGAAACTCCATACCCAGGCTGTAAAAAACCAAAAACAAAATCAGACAAACTTACAACTAAATTCTGGAAGGACATAAACTGGCGCAAAGAGCTTTGCACATGCGATGATTGCCTTAAAATGTATGAAGACGAAGAAATAACGTTTCTCCTTGATAATGAAGACCCTGTGCACTTGTATGAAGAAAGGGGCAAAGCAAAGGCAAAGGAAGTCGAAGCTGAAAGCGATAAAACACTAAATTCCTTACCCAGAGTAGCTGTTATGGAATGCATTGCTGGCTACAAGGATCTAAAGGACAATTTGGCGGCATATTTGAAAAAGTTTGCCGAAAACAAAACTGTGGTACGAGAGGAAGATATTAAGGAGTTCTTTGAGGGTATGAAGGCCAATAAGAAGGCCAGAACTGAAAGTTATTCTTGTCGTTAAAAAAAAATGGTTAACATTATTTTAAGTATACATATTTACCTTAAAGGTGTTTTCGTTTTTTTAGAATGTATTTATTATTTGAATCTCTTGAATATATAATTATTCAATTAGTTATTTTTTTAACTAAATATTTTTTCGTTATGACGCTTTTTTAGATTTCAGTATTTCCCCCTTATAATATAATATATGTTTTAGAAAATATTATAAATATAAGACAAAATCTTATTTATAGCTATGGTATATTTTTTGCTTATAAATTTGGTAATAATAAAAAGGGTACATCCAAGCACTTCTTTCCATTTCCAAAATATACAAACCCATACCTATTGGTCTGAATATAATGAAAAAAAATCATTCCAGGCCAATACATTGGTTTAATAAGTACTATGGTATTCCCGGCGACCAAATGGTGCATAAAGCATCCCTCAGGAATATCCATATCAGCTGGATCCAAAAAATCCAAAGCATAATTATAATCATCCCTTGTTAGAAGGTTGGTATTCCATTTTTGAGTTGGATTTCTGTAGTGCAAGAAGGTTTTTATTTCTCTGGATTCCAACTCTGATAAACCTTCAAAAGTTCTGTTTTCGATTGTTACCCCATCAGGTCTTTTAAATAATGCACCTCGAGGTACCAAAACTGCTTCTTGATTCAAATAGTATATGGTAGCAGATAAACGATCTTCCTCCTTTAATTTACGTACTTTATGCTCTTTTACCACTTTTCCCAAAGCAATTTCACCTTTTTCTATTAGAATATCAATCACCAAAGCTGGATCACCTTGAAACATTGTCGTACACAATGGAGTTAACAACTTGGCCTCGTCTTTTGGTAAAGGAAGCAACCCCCAATTGATACAATCCCTGCTATAGTAATATATCCTTCCCAACAAGGCATCATTGACATAACCATAAGCCACAAAATAATCTTTATCGGATCCAAAAATTTTGCCCCAGAAATAAATTTTGCGAAAATGGTTCTCATTTTGAAGAATCAACAGAGAATTGTACAAAACTATGCTTTCTTCTGTGGTTATTGCTCTTCCGGACTGCCCGGAAGATTCTAATGTGTTCAGGATTATTTCCAAATTCATGTTTTGACAATGTTTTTGACGTTTTCAATAATCAAATAGGTAAATAAGGTTTATTTATTATTTACACTATATTTTGCATGAAGAATTAAAAAGTGTCTTTACCAACTTTAATGAAATTTTATGTTGCTTAAAATAGACAATAAAACAAATTTTTTGTAGACAACCAAAGTTGCCTTTTTACTTGAACAACATTCCTTAATTTTAGAAACGAAGCAAGATTGCGAACAAAATATAATATATTAATATCTAAAGTAACCATATATTCAGTTTAAACCGTCAGTATTGAATTTTTATTAGGGTAATTTGAATTTGGCGCGCATTCTATACGGTCCCTAAATTGTCAAATAATTACAGAGGGCAGCACATTCGCTGCGTGAGCGTGACATACTGCAAAGAGTCGAGCGCAACGTAGGTGAATGTTGTGAAATATTTGTATTTATCCGTTTTAGTTTAATCGAAAAAACTGTTTAGTTAATTATATTAAGTTTACCAGCAACCACAAACATGGATATGTGAGCAGGAGGTAAAAAGGTGAGGGCAAAAAGTTGCGTTTGTACAATGTCGGACTCGTTCAACAAATTGCAGTTATTTACGTAAAAAAGTGTGCTCAAAATCTTTGTCAGTGTGTATGTCATTCTTTGTTAATGTAAATCATCATCGGGAAATTCTGTGTGTGTTTTCGTGTTCTTATTAAATGTTTTCACGGAGATAATTGTGGGTGTAAAATACACCGTTACTATCGATTTACACAAGAACTAAATATGTTGTTAAACATATTAATTGAGATTTTCATCAATTTTTTTTCTCAATTGTAGGAATTCAAGCTCAAAATCTACGAGCATCGTGGAATTTTGCGTAGCCAGAGACAAAGGTAAGTTTATTTTGACCTTTTAACTTGTGTATTTATATTTATAACCCCAAAATATTACGACCTTTATTCGAGTTTATTCCGATTTATTCTAGAAAACACGTGATAAGGGTTTATATTTTTACTAAATATCGTAAATTCTAAAAGATAAAACAGTGACATTTTGGAACAGCTGATGCCTTTAATCCAATTATCGTAAAAACCGTTTCCTATGTTACTAAACAAAGTAAAATTTTTAGTTCCTATTTTGCTTAACCCAAACGTCACTTTATTGTCAGTTTCATGTGCTTTCTTTGTAAGAATCACTATAGTTGGTGTTCTTTAACAATAAGTAAGTAAAAATTTTATATTTTTGCAAAGTAAATTGAGGAAACGTAATTTCGGTGGCCAATGACCTTAACCAAAAATACCTGTGTTTCAACTTAAAATTTAAGTGCGAAACAACTATTTTATTGTGTTGTAGGTCGTACCTACTTATTTTTAATAATCTAGGTATGACCTTGTCGAGTTATAAATGTTTTGTTTTTACTTGTATTTTTCCGGGATTTAAGGTGAATTTATGCTCACTAAAAATAAGAAATAAGAAATAAAAATAAAAAATAAGAAATAGGAAATAAGAAATAGTTTCATTTGTTGTCATTTATGTCGGAAAAATAATAAAAATAAGAAATAAGAAAAATATGCAAAAGTGAGGTTAAAATTGATTGTTTGACAGTTCCCAAAGCGTTCGTTTCTGGTTTCTTTGGTTGGTTTGTTCTGTGGTAATCTTTTAAAAATGAGAATTAGAATTAAAAAAATGTTATTGCTTACAACAGCATTTTTACTGTTGCAAAAAAGAATTGTTCGTAAGAAACGGGCTGCGAGGCGGTACAGCATTCGACCGCTAAATCGTAATCGCAGGGTTACGGGAAATTTTTAAAGTAATTAAACAACACAACAATTAAGAATTAACTATTAAAAAAACACAAAAACAATCCAAAAACACTAATTATTGTACAAACAGTAATTAAACAACACAACAATTATGAATTAACTATTACACAAAAGTATTTGCGAATTTCCCGGGCGAAACAAAAACCTGTCAGCTGATGACGAAAATAAATCCTTTGCGCACAAAAATACGCAGAATAAGAATCTTAAGTTGAAAATTGCCAACTTTTATTTTTATTTCTTATTTTTTATTTCTTATTTTCGTGAGCATAAAGTGATGTTAGCAATTATAAACCTTTAACTTTTATTTTTATTTCTTATTTTTTATTTCTTATTTCTTATTTTAAGTGAGCATAAATTCACCTTTAATATAAATTAAACCTAAATGCGGCGAAATGTACCTGCGCAATAATTATATTTGCAGGTACATAGTTCTTAAAATCATGCTAATTAATAAACCCTATTATTTGTCCTGGTTTGAAAAAAAACTACCGGTATACAGCTTACTCAGTGTGCCCATTATTATTTTTTCACAACGTATTGTTTGTAAATCTCATGGGAATAGTCGACAACTAGAGAATTTATAAATAGATCCATAAATTTTCTTGTAAAAATAGATTAGACATTAATATTTAGCGGTGGATTCGGATATTGCACACAAATTACTCTTTAAGGAGTTTAATAAATTGATTATAGTTTTAAAAAATCGGCAAAAATGCTTTTTGATTAAAACTTTTACTCCCAGTTTCTCAATTGTATGTTATACGAGGGTGGATCAATAAGTACTCGTGTTTAAAGACAGATGGCGTTGCTAAGGGAATTTGGCATTACCATCTACGATTATTTTGTTACATAAACTTTTTTTTAACTAAAATGACCATCTTTAAGTATTCCATATTAAAAACAACATCTTTTATAGGTACTACTTCTACTGCACAAAAACAAATATTTAATAAAAAGTAATATTTATTCAAGGATTCAGATCTAGAATTGATATGGTAATATAAAAATATTCGGCTTGCTTAGGTATACAAAGAGATATAGATGTATGTATATCTGTAAAAATGCACAATAAATTTTACTAAATATTTTATTAAGAAATAAAATAGCTAAATACATTAATTTAAATAATCCAGTATAATAACTCTTTAAAGCCTTTTAACTGGAAAATTAGATTAAAAGTAAATATCAATAGGTATTATAAATATCGATTTTTAATTAAATATAATTTATTCTGAAAAATGAAAATACTAAATAATTATTATTTCTATTTACTGCTTGTAATTTTCAAACAATGTTTATTACCTAGTATTAAAAATTAATATTAATATATTATTCATAATTAATTAATTTAATAGGTACTAATAAAGTTTGAAGACAACAAAATAAAAAAAGAGTTAATAAAAATAAAGTTTTTTCAAGAATAGCCAAATAAAGAACAATACAAAAAATCCTTGTAAAAAAATTGATCTCCTTAAGAAAAACACAATTTTCATTAAACGTTTCGATAAAAGAAAGAAGTGTATAAAATGTTCGCTAAGAGAAAAGACTTTTAGGGCGCCATAAAAAGTCGTGTGGAAATTGGAAAACAATGTTTGCGATCGAGCGTGTTTATCCATTTAAAAGAGCGCCCAGGCTTAATTTAAAATTTAATTTAACCCCGATAATGTAAACAGGACGTCTGGCCGACGCTTTCGCCATACGTGGAAAGCAATAAAAAACGGAATAAAAGCGTTTAGAATAAGTAAAAAAAATATATAAATAAAGTTTTTCAACACGATTGGTCTAAATCATTTTTAAGTGCCTAGGCCATAGACCGATTGGATATAATAGTATATTGTAGAAATGTACATACAGGCGAGCTTTATTGAGCCTTGACACTTTTTGAAGCCTGAAAAAAGCACTTTACCGCCAAGGTTTACACGATATTTTTCTACCCACAATTATGTCATCTACAATTTGCTAATATGGCAACGGATGTAAAAGTCCCTTGCTATAGATTTAATGGTACCTATTAATATTTATTCAACATTTCATTTCCTAACTTTAACCGATGAGTGAAATTTTACTTCACCCACGGGCTGAAGTTAGCTGTTAGTTAAAATTGGAAAAAAGTGAGGTTAAAGTTGCTTGACAGCTGTCAGATTTTAGATTAAATATCAAATAAAATTGGCTTTAAATTTATTGCGGTTTGTTGAATAATTTTATTTAGATTTATCAAGCTTTTTCAACAGGTTTACGTGAAATGACCCATTATATAAGTGACTTTTTTACGATTTTTTTTTAAATATGGGTAATTCCGATACCAATTAAAATTGACGGAATTAAATAAACTAAAAATATATCATTTCAAATAACTTAAAATAATATTAACGTTAAAAGGTCGTTGCATAACTTCACAGCAATGTTTCATTCAACATTTTATTTTATAATTTGATTAATTTTTAGTTTCAAAAATATACAGGGATTCCATATTAAATAAATAATTTTTTTATGTTTTTAATATTGTTTTTAAAAGAAATCAAAAAGCAGTTTGGAATTACCCATTTGTATTACTTTAATTAAACTTAAATAATTTTTCTGTAATTACCAATATCTTTATGCATACATTTTTTGTATCAAGTCCACAGGATACGTTTTAATTGATATTTATTAAGTCATCAACTTTAGTCCTTTAAAAATTCCGGAAACAAGATTATTTTTTCCAACTAAATTTATTTCTTTACATCATTCATTCAGCTTAATTGCAAAATTAATTGGGAGTTTTGTACAAAGAATGTAACCTTTATTAAATTTTAATTCTCAAAAAATCATTGACCGGAAAGAAGAAATAACCGCTAAAACAAAAATTAAGGAATATTTGAGTGACTCGATCGGAATTTTTATTAATATATCAACAATTCCTTAATGATCGTTAGGTAAACAAATTTAAATAAACATGTAATATTTAAATAATAATTATCTTGGCACATTTATACATAACCCTCGTTGTATTAATAAAATATGAAAGCAGTGGTGATTTCAATCTTTAACAAAGATCTTTTTTGTTTCAAAGTATAATATTAAGTTAAATTGTTTCGTGTGAATTAGGCGTGGGCAAAAGCAAAGTTGGAAAACTTTTTGAAAGGTTAAAAGGTGTGTTGTGTTGTGTCTGTAAATTTGCTTAACAGATAAACAACCGCACTATTGTTGTTAACAATATTAATTATCGTTATTTGAATTCAGACGCAGCAAAGTTTCTTCACGAACTCGAATAAAAATGTCGAGTTGTATAGAGAAAACTCTAATTAGACTTTTATGAAAAAAGTTATATTGCTATTAAAAAGGATGATTCTTGTTTTCGTGTTTCGTGATTTTTATTATTTTTGTTTTTCGAATTCATGTTCGCCTCTAAACGCTTTCCCACAGATGGACTGACAACGTAACTTTCTCTTGTTCGACGGTTTTCATTATTAGAAATTACCAACTAAGTAAGCTATTGTGGTTTGCACTGACAAAATTAATAATTAATTTTTTTGAATTAACGAGCATTATCTGTGCTTTTTTATTTTTAATGAAAGATTTAATTTTTAGCTTTGATTTAACATAAATAAACACGTGCTCTTTAATTTTCAATTTAATTACAATTTACTTAACATTATAAAGTTGCACTACCCCTCCATATCCAGTCTCTTTTCTTTTAAAAAATAAATAAAACTTATAAAGGCAATTTAACAAATATAAATTTACATAGAAACAACGAAGGTTAAACCGATTTGGTAAAACTCCGTTATATTTATTAATACTTACTACATCAGATTGTTTTATTATAAAAATATTGTATCCTTCAACAAGATTCTTCTATAAGCTCTAAAAGGCTAATTACTATTCAAACTAATTTATAATTTAACTACTTGCTTTGTACCGGACTGTTTAAACATACATATATGGAAAATAATAATCCCATTGAACATTGAATTTATACTTCCGTGCCTACATCTACAGGGTGTCCCAAGAGTCGCGCATAACCTTGAAGCTGTATACAGCTTCCATATATGGACTACAGCCCCGCATGTATCCAAAAAGATTGTTTAAAAAACTCATTATTTAAACATTGAGTTTTTAAACTTACAAACCGATAGGTTTACCTTGTTTAAAGTCTTATTATACAGGGTGGCCCAACAATAAGGTGGTGCACGACTTTTGGACACCAACATATTGTTTTTTAGTTATGTACTTATAATAAAATATAATATATAAATTTTTTCCATAAAATAACTCAACACTTAAATCATGCTATCTTTATTTTCGAGCACTAAATGCTGTTTATCGCGCGAAGGATAACTTAATCGTTTTTTTTTTATCACAAATGCACTTGGTATTTTTTAAGAAGTTCTACTTTCTCTTTAATTTAACATCTTTTACCCTTTGCGAAATCAATTTCCGCGCGCGTCACTGGTGACGTAAGCCGAATGAAATTGGTACACCTTTTTGTGTTTTTATTTTATTAAAAAAAACGTAATTCATTTGATTTTATATTTAGATTCGAAACAACAGGAAGATAAAGTATTGTGTTGAACGTACAAAGTTTATGTTATTAAAATATGATCGAAAATAATTTTTGTTGGGAGTTATTAAACGTTTGAAAAAAAAAACGTATCTCAAGCTTGTCAAAATAATTGTATTAATCCGAATGAAGAAATAAATTGCAGTCCTTGTAAATATCAATTGTACCTATTAGATACAATAAATACACATTTTTTTAATGATTTACGTGAACATTGTAAACATATTATTATTCAGTAAAAACAAATAAATGGCCTAAATGCAAACACCATTGTGAATTATTAAAAGTGCTGATTGAAAAAGTCTTTACTCAACGGTAAAAGACCAAAAACGGGTTAATATAATTATTATGCTTTATATATAATTAACATATAATATGATGTTGCCATAAATCTTTTTTTATTTATTTATTTAAGTTATTCTTCTATGATTAGGTAATTAAAAATTGATTTAGTTTATCGGTATTTTATTTTGTACAATACACAATGAAACTAGATCTGTATAAATAAATTTCCTAGATACCTAGATTTTATAACAATAAGTGATGAATTTAATTTACCAAACAAAAGCATTAAAGTTTACTAGGGTATGTTAATGTGAGCAAGGTGTTAAATTAAAAGTAATTTAAATGGCAAATTTCACAATTTGGTGACTCTTTCTAAATTTGTTCAAATGGAAAGTAAAAGTTGATACTTACGTTTTTTGTTTATAACGTATTAAAATAACAAATTAAGATATTGCGTGTTCAAATTGTTTTTAATTTGATTATTTAAATGCCTAGAAATAGTTACGTAATTACGATATTTAAATAAAGTAAACTCCACCAAGTGCACTAGCAATTAAAAATTATAATGCACATTTCAAGGAAGCAACCAAACGCGTTTTTGATTTATTTCTTAATTTTTAAACCAACGTTAGTTTTGATTTGGTAAGATAATTATCTGGGTCAAAATTATTAAAGAAATCTTTGCCAAGAATAATATCGCGTTTATAAAAATGTTGCATAAAACCCTTACATCCCAAATTATGCATTAGAATATACAAATATATTGTCACGTGAAAAGCACGAGGTTATTAGTACATTTTCGTTAATTAGTTTTACAATTTATATTGTTTAAATAATTTAAATTATAATTTATAGAGTTTATATGGCTTGTAGTGAAACGAAGTAATTTAGTGTAGGTATCTAAAAATTTAACATAAAACCCATGAACATGTATCTTCGTTAATTGTAAAGTCAAATTTCAAAACATTAATGTTTTGAGCACACTATAAGGTTAAATGAAGGTGAATTTATTTTTAAAAAAAACAAACATATTTATTAACCAAATCGAAAAATTCAAATCTAATGCAGCGTAAACTCTAACGGCATTTTTTGCGGAAAATTATTTCGTACGATAGTTTTTGTTATCGCCAAGTTAAACTAGGCATGACCCTCGATCCGAGAAAATCAATTGGCTTGTAATAAAAATTGTCATGCAACGAGCTAAACATCGATTTTATTATTTCTAGTTGTACAGTCGAGTACAGTCATGGCATCGATAAAATTCAATGCACACATGACGAAATTATGACCTTGATACTGACCCACTTTTAATGACCAGAACTGTGCCTTTTAGGGTCCTTTTTTTTTAAATAAAAATTAAATTAATACCCAATACGTTAGAGTGATTTCAAACGCGTGGCATGTGGTTTTTAATACAAACTTTTTATATTCAGGAAGACCAAAACTCCATGTTTTGCCGAAAATATTGCTGCTGTATAAGAAAGTATCGTAAAGGACCATAGTTTTTATATTTTAATACACTGTTTAAACTTGTATACTTACCAACTAGTAATTCAAGCCATTTTAATTTATTGTGGAAGACCCTGTATGACCAAAGATTAGGGATAGCTATATCAGTTTATTAAGTTTGTAGATCATACACTAATGTGATATACAGACCCCCAAAATCCTAGAAAATTGTTAAAAAAAATATTTAAAAAGATACGAGCTATATCAGTTTAATGGGTTTGTATATCATACACTAATGTGATATACAGACCCCCCAAAATCCCATAAAATTGTTAAAAAAAACTATTTAAAAAGATACGAGAACGTACACATTTTTTAAACTTAACATTGCATTGTCAAAAATTTCAAAACAATAAAAGACTAAAAAAATACACTCATAGGACATATTTTCTGCATTTAAAAATTATATCCTAGGATCCTAGAAACGGTTTTGAGAAATTTGATGTCTTTTTAGGTCCAGACTTATACAGGGTGTCCCACAATTAGTGCGACAAAATGAAGGTGTATTATCTAAAGACCCCCAGGAATTCCAGAAAATTGTTTAAAAAATTCTTTCTTCATTATTTAATAAGATACAGGGGAGTCATATTTTCTTTATATGGCAACATTGCCTCATAACAAAGTAATAGTTTTATTCTTAATCATCATGACAACAAACAACAATGTTAGAAAATGCCAAATTTAAATGTCAAAATTTGTTACTTTAAGTTATAGGTTATTTATTTTACGTCAGACAGAATTTTTTAAACAATTTTCTGGAATTCCTGGGGGTCTTTAGATAATATACCTTCATTTTGTCGCACAAATTGTGGGACACCCTGTAGACACCTAACCTAACATTCTTAGTACAGTTATGTCTAGCTTAAGTTAAGAAATATTAGCCTAGGTTTAAATTGTTGAAACAATTATATAAAATTTTAAATGTCATTCTTTAAACCTTACATTCTTAACAAAATATGTGAAAAAGCGATTTAGTAAATGGGTTGGAAACCAGGTACCTAGTAAAGACATTTTGAATTACTTTTAATCGATCGGGAATAACTTCTATTAAACCGCGAACATTGATTTTTTTTGTAGTTATTTCGTTACTAACTTACTAACAACAGAAACATTTGTAACAATTTCCATTTAATTTCCCCAATTATAAGCATAAACATAATTGCAAATGACCATTTCCCAGTATCGACCAATCCCGAATCGTTCTCGCTAACACTTACGGTACCGCGTGCTAATGTCTAAGCCCACGTAGGTAGATGGCGATTTTTTTTATTTATTATTTTTCTTGAACAAAACGATCCAAGGTCGCTCGACTTAATAATTATTGCGTCGCTTGGATTTCACCAGGTTTTAATTAAATAATGCAAAATTGATATTGAATATTGAATTTTTTTTCAATCGTACAATAGTTTTCATATAATAAGTCCATATAAAAAGACATCAAAAGTCAAATTATTGTTAAACCGTACAAAAATAAAACCAAAATGTCATCATGATTCACCTAACCTAAAAAAGAATCTTAAGAAATAACTTGATTTGATATAAAAATTCATTTAAAAAATATATTATACAAAATTATAAAGCAGAGTTTTGCTTTGGAGTTTAATTTGGGAATAAATAATCAAAAATATGGTTTGAGAATATTTGTATGACTCACTTGATATTTCCACAATTTATTTGATTTCCTGTAAATTAGGTAGGTATGCATTTCTTTAAATAAATATAAATTTCCTTTTGTCATATGATTATCTACCTATCTACCACATTAACATAAAAAAATGTAAATATACCTATATCGAAAATGTAAATATAAATAATTAATTATTAATTAACCAACATTTTGTGGCGGCATTTTTTACCTGTTTTTATTGTGACAGTTATAGTTTATTTTGTATGACACGCTGCCTTACCGCGACCTTGGTGAAATTCAACTCGTTTTGAACAAAGGCCAATCTGCATCCAACTTATAAGTAACCAGTGCCAAAAATTTTGCTTCTTAGTAAAACGTCTCGTTTGTTATGATTTTATAAAAAACTGGTCTATTATTATAATTATATATAATTTATTTATTTTTGCGGTTGCAGACACGGTGGAATTTTTTTGCGCGTTAAAAAACCAAAATATGTAAGAACTATTTCGAAATGTCACGGTCTTGAAAATTCTTGGGATTATAAAAACACATGTGTGTATTAATTACAAATAACGTGTCTATTTTAATTGAAACAAAATCGCCTCTGTTGATAATACTGACAAAACAGGGTGTTTAATCACTTTTAAAGTTGTTTTAAAAAATAGGATCCAGAAACAGTTCATTTTTGAATTACTTAAAATTAAAAATATATTTTCACACGTGGGTCACCTCCGCAACAAGGAAAGTGCATTAGGAAAGGTATACCTATGGTCGGTCAGTTGGTAATTTGACAATCGAGCGTATTATACAAATTGTAGCCAGGCAACCGGTTCAGATTCCTGCGGGCCGCATCCTGCTAACGAGAACGACCTTAACCGAGTTGCTGCCTACCCGTCACCGCTGTCTAGAGCTCGTTCCAGGTAAAACCCTGTCTGCTGTCTTTTGTGCGCCCGTTTTTCAATGGCAAAACGTGGGCCCGCCCCAGGTGCACGCATACAAATTGCGCAAACGAAACTCTTAGGCCGTCTACTTAAATCGACAGGACCCAGCAAACACATAAGTCTGATTATGTAATGGCCCATTAAATAGTTCCATGGCTTAATAATGGCATTTTTCTTGTGCTGGGCAATTTTTAATAAAAATATTCATTTTTATAGGCTGTAGTGCTGGCCCTTTTTAGGCTAATATTTGTATATTTTACCACAAAAGACCCATATATGGCAATTTTCAGTATCAAGTTCATAGGACCATAAACCATTGAAGTACCAAATGTTTTCTGTATATAAAACTTACATGGACCTTTAATTATACTTTTGTTAACGCCATATTTTAAAAATGATATATGGGTGATTCTACAAAAGTTGGGCAACTTTTGACCTCATTTTGTTTTTATAGTTTTCGGAGAAAATTAAACAGTATTTTGTTATGAGAACATAGATAATATAATAAATATACTGTTCCAGACCGGGCCAGTCACTTTTTCAAACAGTTTCTGAAATATCTGTGTTTTCTAAATTTGAATGCAAGGGAAGTGACGAGTATACCAGGGTACTAATTAAATACATAATTTATTGGAAAATATAAGATTTATTGCAACTTTGAGCATATTATACATTAAATATCTTAAAATCAAATAATACCACACATCAGTGGCGGCTGGTGGATTTTGGGTATACCGATATCTCAATTATTAGATATGGGACCCACACCAAATTTATATGAGTTTATAATGACATTAAATAAACAAGTTCTGCGCAAGCAGAATTTGAATTGAAGTTTGCGAAAAAAAGACAACCGAAACATCGAACATGGAACTGACGACACGGTACTGATGAATGGGATACAAATTTGAGATTATACGTCGGAATTAAGTATTTTACTGATATTTTTTATTAGTGAATGCTACTTATCAACAAATCACATATAGCCTTGTATAAATTACAATGAAATATATAAACGTAAAAAATAACTACTCACCACAGTACTGAAATTTTGACTGTAACTATACGTGAATTCATCACAACTTCGCCGCTTGCATTGTTTTCAAGATGACTGTCGTGCAAAGGGCCGGCTCTGTAGGTAATATTTTACCAACACTTGAGTTAAAACGAGGACTTGACGATTAAACTTCAATATTTCTCAGGAATTTTGAATTTTAACATTGGACACAGAACTGACGGGTAAAAGTGAGTACAAAGATTGTCAATTTTTTTAAAATTGCTATTATTCGAATCTATGATAAAATATGAAAAATACATTATTTAATGTTTTATAGTTTGTAGTGAAATTTAAGATAAATTGAATATATTTTAAAATAAAATCACTCAAATATTTGATTCAGGAGTTGTGACACGCCAAGGTACTGATGTTTTGAATATTTATTATGTTTTTCTACAAACGTGCTTTTGAAAAAATACATTAAAATTGGATGGACAAGTTAAAAAAAAACTGTATCTTTTGTAATATACTAAACTATTTACAAAAAATATTAAAATTCCTACTCTATTGACTGATGACATCAAGTTGTGCAACTTTTGTAGAATCAATATATTGTGTTATGCCACATAAAAAAAATGTTTCATAACTAATGGTTGTTTAATGAGTAAGTAGGTGTATTTTTTTCCAAATTTTAGAACTCTTATTACAAAAAAAATACCCACCGCCAAAGAATTTAGTAGAAAGGTTTAATTGATATCAATTAAACCTTCTTAGGTCTTTATTATAGAGGACAATCTACCAACAAAATCAAGTGAACTTATTTGTAAATATATATTTTAATTTTAAATATTTTCTAATTAGTTTAAGGATCTTTTTATTTATTTAAATATTAGGGATTCCATTTATTACCTTATAAACAGTTTTTAAATTAAAATTTTTATGTTTTAGTATTACATTTCAAGATAATATATTAATTAATGTAATGCAGTTTGTTTATATTTATTGGGTCGAATATTCCACGATAAACGGAAATTTTTATCCCGATGATTATCGTGGAATATCGTTATAAACATATGTACCTACCTTTAATCTGCCATATCAGAACATTTATCGCGTAATATCATAAAATTGGATGGTTCTTGTAAGTGCCTTTATTGACTGCCGTTACATGCCCATTAAAAGTGAACGCAACATAATATGTACAGTTCCATTAGAGTTAGCCTTTAGTTCATTAAAGGCACATTTATAAAGGGCCTTTATAGAACCTTTACGGTTGTGTTTAAACATAAATTGCTGGGGAGGCTGATTTTTATGTCGGGATTTTATAAAGGGATTATTAATAACACAAAAACGAACTGTCGAGACATCATCACGTTTTTTATAATGTAAATGTAATTTTATTATAGTATAGTATAAATTGTATAGGCTTTACCCTTCCACACATGCTTTTAAACTTCTACCCATGCTTTCTATTTCATTGAGTTTTAGTTTTATTATTATTATTATTATAAAATCCTATACTTTTAATATTTTGGTTAACAATTAAAGTTGCATTTTTAGCATTGTATTTTTGCTTCTAACCCAATTTTTATAATGGGTATAATTTGTATTAGGATATAATTTGTCTTTTTTGATGATTAATTGAAAGATTTCGTCAAGAATAATAAAGTTCATAAATCTTTTCTATTTTGGAATTTATTATTAATTAATAGAATTCATCAAGAGAATAATCTAAAACAAAATCTTAATTGTGACAGAATATCCAGTTTATATATTAAACAAACTTATTTTTCGAAATTTAATATTTAATAAAATTTGTATCCTGTTTTGTTTGGTTTTACAGAAAAAAATAAACTTGTATAACTAAATAAACATTAATAAATTTGCCACGCTAAATATCATAAACCCTATTAACTAAACGAATGTCTGTCGTATACAAAAAGCCAGGACTTAAAAGGACATTCCGGGCAATTGACTCGATACAACAACGCGCCGCATGTTATTGTTAAATGCCAACAAAGTAAATTTCCATTTCACTTTAATCCTTCGACATAAAGAGAGCGCTCCAATAAAGTGGCAATTTTTCAACTATACCTCGAGCAATTCATTTTATTTTAACATCGATTTTCGACGTCTCTGCCAAAGTTTTTTTATTATAATTTTATTTTCGAGCCGCATCTGCTGCGAAACTCGGTTCAAATCAATTTCGATTTTGCGAAGGACCTTCAAATCGAAGTTTCTCAATAATAAATGTTAAATATTTTTTATGTGTCTACTATTTTTGTGTTTTGATTTGATATAAATAAAAAACAAATTGACTTGGGGGCGTTGAACTAAACAGTATGTCCAGCCAAATTTCCTGTCTATTTTTGAGTATATGGAAACAATTTTGATTCTATTTTTTACATAAAAATAGCAGTATTTTTAGAAAATACCGGCAAACTAAAAATACCTAAGTAAAAAATTAACGAAGTCGATGGTTAGGTAAACAAAGTAGTTGTTCTTGGTATTGTGTAATATTAAATTTTACTTAATGCCGTCCATTGCACCATTGTAACCTAATCTTTCACTTCCTTTATTTTTATTTTTTCTAAAACACTGCTTCCGATACCGTTAGATAAGTTAGTTGTTTAGGTGTCGTATTAATTAAACAACACGGTGAACATATAATAAAAGATGTTTAATAAAGAAATTAATAATATTATAATATACCGTATTGTATAACATTTCTAACGATTAGGAAACTATTGATTACTATTCCGTGAATTGATACGAATACACTTTTACTTTGTAACATTACTAGCCAACTAAAAACCCGACACGAAGCCGTACGTGCAAATGCATAAATTTTATATTATTAACATACATACATTAATAATGTTTTAACAGAGCATTATCTTGTTTAAAAAAATGCTTGTTTGATAAGTTTAACGAACTTGGCAAAATAAATACAGCGACAATAAATCATGGTGATTTTGATAGCGCGTATTTTTATTTACGTTGTGTTTATATTTTGATTAAATTTAAAACCACCTTTGTTGTCGTTTTTGATTTTGTTAAACATGATTTTGTGTTTTTAAGATTACAGGGTGAATAAAATTGATTGCTCGGTTTTCTATATTAAATCAGCTGTTTGCATAACAAACATAAAAGGGTATTTTTTCCCATCTGAAAAAATCAACATCAGGTTAAAAAAACGTTTTATGTTAAAAAAATTTAAAAAAAAAACAAAAAATAAAGCTTTAAAAAAACTATAAATACCTATTTCATCATTTCGGATGAAATATTTGTAAGAAAACTTGAGAAAAAAACCTGGACAATTTGAAATGGAAAGACCCTTTGATACAAAAAAAATCAGTATTTTAAGCATATTTATAGCAGGACGGTTATTGAAAATCTATGATTAAAACTTTGAGAGGAAAAATTAAAAAGAGAAATTGCTTTCTTTAGACAAAATAAATATAGCCAACAAATCTGAGCTTTGTAAAAATGTAATAAGCCAACGCCTTGCGATTTTCAATTATGATGTCAAATTCTTTGTTGGCAAGTACTTTATAATGCTTATAAAGTAATTGAAAATAACAAATTGTGTCTAAGAAAAGTCGCAAATTTAAAGAAAGTGTTTTGTTTTATTATTTTTGGAAAATAAACCTACACTGAGAAAAAAATGGGACAAATAAATTGTGTAGCTAATACTTTTATTAATAGTGAATATATTGTTTATTACCTCTAAATAGTCGAAATACTAACGATAAATATACTTTAGTAAAACTTTATGTCGGGAATAAAAATATATTTAGGATAAATAAACTGTCCCATATTTAAATTTTTTTTTTATTTGGGAGCAATAAACTTTTTTCTCAGTGTACAAATTGATTGTAATCAACAAAGTCTGTGACCATTAATCGAAACATTAACTTTTACATTGACGTTATAACATTTTCATTTGCATTGCGTAAAATTGCGATTCTAAAAGTGTCTTTCTTGTTTTAGATGGCGGATCCAGATCCGGAAACGCTGCTGGAATGGCTGAACAGCGGTCTGGGCGACGAGCGCGACATGCAGCTGATCGCGCTCGAGCAGCTGTGCATGTTGCTGCTGATGTCCGACAACGTGGACCGCTGCTTCGAGAGCTGTCCGCCGCGCACGTTTTTGCCCGCCCTCTGTCGCGTCTTCCTCGACGAGCAGGCGCCCGAAAACGTGCTCGAAGTCACCGCCAGAGCTATCACCTACTATCTGGACGTGTCGGCCGAGTGCACCAGAAGAATCGTGGCCATAGATGGCGCAGTCAGAGCTATCTGCAACAGGTATGTTGATATAATCATATAATCGAACATTTGTGATATTTTATGATCACACCATTTTGTCTGGTACGAGTTTAGTGAGGGAAATATGAAAATCAAGGAGGTCTAAAAACCTCAAATTTATAATATAATCATTAGGTTGGTGGTGGCGGAACTGTCGTCCAGGACTAGCAAGGATCTATCGGAACAGTGCGTCAAAGTTTTGGAGTTAATTTGTACGAGAGAGGCCGGCGCGGTTTTCGAGGCTGGCGGTTTGAGCGCCATTTTACCTTTCATCAGAGATAACGGACAAAAAGTGCACAAAGACACGTTGCATTCGTCCATGGCGGTGGTCTCGAGGTTGTGCACCAAAATGGAACCGGCCGATGTTCAATTACCAACGTGCGTGCAAGCTTTGAGTACTCTGCTACAACACGAAGATTCGCATGTAGCTGACGGGGCGCTTAGATGTTTTGCCTCCGTGGCAGATAGGTTTACTAGAAGAGGAGTCGATCCTGCACCCTTAGCCCAACACGGTAATTAATACACACGTAATTAGTTTAGTAAACTGGTAACATTTTTTTCGTTTTTAGGTTTAGTCAATGAGCTTCTTAGCCGTCTCTCTAGCGCCGCAGGTCCTGCAACAGCTAGCGGCACGCAAAGTACACCAGGAAAATCTTCATCGACAAATAACGCCGCAGCTGCAGCACCAGAATCAAAAGCCAACGCTGCTTCTGTCTCGACAATCATCAGTTTACTATCGACTCTGTGCAGAGGATCACCAACCATCACACACGTAAGTTGTTACTTTTTGAAGTTAAGACACTACTATGGCGCACCATGTGATTATTTATTTCTTCATTGAATTTCACATCTCTAAATCAATTTCAATTATGTGAAATTTATTTTTGATATGTAAAATTAATTTCAGATATCTAAATCAATTTCAGATATCTGAAATATTTATTTATAAATAAAAGATCAGAAGTCAGAAATTTAATTCATTGCATTAAAAATATCTTAGGACAAATTAAAAAATGCTTTTTTTTTAAATTTTAAAATGATATTTTTAATTCCTTAAATAAAAAATATCATGGGACAAATTTATAATTGAAATTAACACCAGAAAAATTTATAATTTGAATTAAAAATATCATATGAGAAATTTATAATTTGTTTTATGATATTTTTAATGCAATAAGTTTTCATTCGACATTTTAAATAATTTAGAGATAAGTGAAATTCAATAGAGAAATAAATAATTCATGAATAAAAAATCAACGGCGTAAACTACAAATACTAGAGATGGGAAAAAAATCCCATTTGACGAAAATTCCCGGAAACTTTCCATAGAAAATTCCCGTAAGTTAAAAAAAAATTATTGCGGAAATGAGTTATATAAATATATATAAAAAACAATTTTAAAAGCAAAAAACATAAATTAGGATTTTTTTCAAATCAAATAAAAATAAAAGTGTTATTCCTGAGATTTAAATTTGTAAAAATTGTAACTTAGGAATATTCCTAACATTGAAAAGTAATAAAAATACTATTCTGACCATCAAAATATGAAAAAAAACTACAGGCATAATAAAATTAACTTTTTTAACTAACATTACCCATAAAAAACAATTTCAAAAGCAAAAAACAAAAATTAGGATTTTTTTTCATGAAAATTGAAAATTGAAAAGCAAAAAACATAAATTAAGATTTTTTCAAATCAAATAAAAAAAATAAAAGTGTTATTCCTGAGATTTAAATTTGTAAAAATTGTAACTTAGGAATATTCCTAACATTGAAAAGTAATAAAAATACTATTCTGACCATCAAAATATGAAAAAAACTACAGGCATAATAAAATTAACTTTTTTAACTAACATTACCCATAAAAAACAATTTCAAAAGCAAAAAACATAAATTAGGATTTTTTTTTCATGAAAATTGAAAATTTGAAAAGCAAAAAACATAAATTAAGATTTTTTCAAATCAAATAAAAAAAATAAAAGTGTTATTCCTGAGATTTAAATTTGTAAAAATTGTAACTTAGGAATATTCCTAACATTGAAAAGTAATAAAAATACTATTCTGACCATCAAAATATGAAAAAAACTACAGGCATAATAAAATTAACTTTTTTAACTAACATTACCCATAAAAAACAATTTCAAAAGCAAAAAACATAAATTAGGATTTTTTTTTCATGAAAATTGAAAATTTGAAAAGCAAAAAACATAAATTAAGATTTTTTCAAATCAAATAAAAAAAATAAAAGTGTTATTCCTGAGATTTAAATTTGTAAAAATTGTAACTTAGGAATATTCCTAACATTGAAAAGTAATAAAAATACTATTCTGACCATCAAAATATGAAAAAAACTACAGGCATAATAAAATTAACTTTTTTAACTAACATTACCCATAAAAAACAATTTCAAAAGCAAAAAACATAAATTAGGATTTTTTTTTCATGAAAATTGAAAATTTGAAAAGCAAAAAACATAAATTAAGATTTTTTCAAATCAAATAAAAAAAATAAAAGTGTTATTCCTGAGATTTAAATTTGTAAAAATTGTAACTTAGGAATATTCCTAACATTGAAAAGTAATAAAAATACTATTCTGACCATCAAAATATGAAAAAAACTACAGGCATAATAAAATTAACTTTTTTAACATAAAAAACAATTTCAAAAGCAAAAAACATAAATTGTGATTTTTTTTCATGAAAATTGAAAAGTTCTGCCCAACAAAATATGAAGCAAAAAAACTACAGGCATAATAAAATTAACCTTTTTAACTAATATTACCCATGAAAAACAATTTCAAAAGCAAAAAACATAAATTAGGATTTTTTTTATGCCAAACAATAATAAAAGTGTTAACTTGGGAACTGAATCTAACATTTGATGTATTGCATTGAGCATTGTCTTTTTTGCACTATTTTGTAATACTTCCAAATATAAGATTTTAACGATTTATGAATTGTGATGATGAGATCTTCAATAAAATAATCATAGAACCTAACTAATACTATACTTCTTCTTTTTTAAATTAACACAAATGAACTTCTTTTCATTCAGTTTTTTATCCTTAACTTCTCAAATCTGCTGTTATACACTTGACACTTACATAAAAAACGGAAAGTTTCCGGGAATGTTTCTGGTAACTTTAAAAGAAAGTTTTAAAATGAAACCCACCTCTAGCAAATACTAACCTTTCCACAGGATTTACTTAGATCGGAACTGTTGGACGCGATAGAAAAATCGCTGAAGGGCGACGAACGTTGCGCTCTGGACTCGATGCGCCTGGTCGACCTGCTCCTGGTGCTGCTGTTCGAGGGCCGCCGCGCGCTGGGAAAGTCCGGCGGCGCCGCCGCCTCCGGCCAGCTGATGCCGCGCATCCGCCGCATGGACTCTGCGGCGGAGAAATCGCACCGCCAGCTCATCGACTGCATCCGTTCGAAGGACACGGACGCGCTGATCGAGGCCATCGAGAACGGCGGCGTCGAGGTCAACTTCATGGACGACGTCGGCCAGACGCTGCTCAACTGGGCCTCCGCCTTCGGCACGCAGGAGATGGTCGAGTACCTGTGCGAGAAGGGGGCCGACGTGAACAAGGGCCAGCGGAGCTCTTCGCTGCACTACGCCGCCTGCTTCGGCCGACCCGCCATCGCCAAGGTGCTGCTGAGGTACGGCGCCAATCCGGATTTGAGGGACGAGGACGGCAAGACGCCGCTCGATAAGGCTCGTGAAAGGGTCGACGAAGGTAAGACAACATTTACACCCTAATTTCATTCGGTTTTTAAGAGCGGGGGAGGCCTTGAATCTCGGCCCGAGAGACGATTTTTGTAATTCAGCGGTAGACCCTTCACCGGCGTTGGGTGATAGTCGAAGTTTGCTCTGGATTATTAATACGAATTATATATTGTTTTATAGATGTCGCTGTATACAAATATTTAATTTAAATCATTTTTAGATAATAATAAGTATTTGTCGCAAGCTTGCTCGTGCCTAAATTAAATTCGTGTCTAAAATGGCGTTCATGGAACTTGAAACATAATATATACCTTAGGGTGCTTAAAAAAATTTTTTTTTCGCTCTTACCCTCTCAAATGTTTTTATTTAATATAAAGAAAATCCTCACCAAATATGGGCGTTCCAGCTCAACTCTAAGAGGTCGCTGTTTTTATTTTAGTTTCCCATTGAATTAACATGGGAAAAAATTAATTTATGTTTGGAATTTTATACCTCTGTATCAAAGTAACTTATGGCAATGATCATTGCAGTTTCTTATATAAAATTTAACGCTCTACAAAAAGATTTCTTTTAGAGTTATTTGAGGTCAAAGTTTGATTAACATCAAATTTACTGGTTTTTTAATTTTATGGTACAATTAGCAGACGGGAGGTGAAAGGGGGCAAAACAATGCAACGGTGGACAAAATGGGGTACCCAAAAAATTTCGTAAAAAAAATATTTTTTTAGATTGTTTTTTTCGGTTTCTAAATTATTTGAAAATTGACTCACAAGTTCACGCTTTTAATCGAAAATAATTATTCTGAGCCTGTAGAGCGAGAAAAAGGATGGCACAATTTTGGAAAACTTTTCATATGCTAATTTTTGGGTACCCCATTTTGCCCCTCCCCCCCCGCTGCCTTGTTTTGCCCCCTTTCACCTCCCGTCTGCTAATTATACCATAAAATTAAAAAAAAAAACAGAAAATTTAATGTTAATCAAACTTTGACCTTGAATAACTCTAAAAGAAATCAATTTATCGAAAAATAATAATATTTGTAGAGCGTTAAATTTTATATATTATTATATTATTTTATTCTATTCTTATTGCTTAAGGTCACCGCGAAGTGGCAGCGATCCTGCAATCGCCCGGCGAATGGATGATACCGGTCGACAAGGATCGCCAGCGCAAATCCGAATCCGACAACGAAGAAACCATCGAACCTAGAGGCGACCCGGAGATGGCGCCGGTCTACCTGCAGCGCCTGCTGCCCGTCTTCTGCACCACCTTCCAATCGACCATGCTGCCGAACGTGCGCAAAGCCAGCTTGGGCCTGATCAAGAAGATGATACACTACATACAACCCAACTTGCTCGAGGAAGTTTGCAACGTGGAGGCCAGCCCTAACTTCGGTACGCAGCTAGTGGAAGTCATCGCCACGGTTTTGGACAACGAGGTGAGTTTTTTTAATTATGGCCACGGTGCTGTTCTGAGACGTGATTTTTGGACTTTCTGTGAAACCTATTTTTTTATATTCTTGTTAATTAGGTCATAACTAAAATTTTAAGAGCAAAATAAAAAAAATTTGACGGTTTGAATTGTTTTAATTGGATGTTTATTAAAAATATGTATGCACACTTTCAATTCTCCAATTAAAACTTGCGATTTTATTTAAATATTATCATAACTTTTTAAATCAGATTAAAGATTAGTTAATTTCCTAAAAAAATATTATTATATCTTTTACTGTTTTATTGTAATACACGTTTAAAGTTTTAATTTAAGATTAAATGTATAGTATACATTTATTAAACAATAATTCTAAGGGTGCCACATTTTATTTAGGGCCGATTTATTCATTTTTGATTTATTTAACGAATAATTTCTTTGGATACTAGATATTGCCAAGACATGAAAGTTATCGGCCCGATAAACTTTACTAAAGGTGAATAAACCGGTCCTTAGTTAAATTTCATGAATTTCTTCGTAACTTTTACTACAATTTTTCATTTTTGTTTATAAAAAATACTTTAAAAAACTAAACAAAATTTATAGAATACGTATACTGAAAATGACAATTCTAACGTCAAATAATTTTTTAATAGATCTAAGTTTCATGGCAACCTTTAAGGATATATTAATTAAGGGAACATAAATGTATACGTCAAAGGTTAGATTAAAAGTTTGAACGTTTATTGCAACAAAACAGTAAAATATATAAAAAAAAATTGTAAAAATTAAATTTAATATTTAAATTAAATCGCCAGTTTTAATTGGATAATTGAAAGAGTGCATAATATTTTTAATAAACAGCCAATTAAATCAATTCAAACCGTCAAAATTTTTTTTATTTTGCTCTTAAAATTTTAGTTATGACCTAATTAACAAGAATATAAAAAAAATTAGGTTTCACAGAAAGTCCAAAAATCACCTCTCAGAACAGCACCGTGTGGCGTTTTCTTGGTGAGAAGAAAAAATTATGGAGCGTGAACTAACTATTTCTCAAATATGGTTTAAAATTTTGTAGCAAGTAGCAATTAGGGTTTTAAAATTTCCGGAAAAATTTAGCCGGCGAAAAAAAACGCAAGTTATTGGGAAATTTTCAGAAAAAATAACTTTTGCATTTTTTTCATTTTATTCAAAGGGTAATACAAAAAAAGCAAAAGTCAACTTTTCTAAAAATTGACAAATTTTTACGGATGCTATCCTTACACTGAAATCGAGAAAAAAGTGAATTTTCGACGCTGAATATAATCATAATATTATGATTTTAATAGGAACTTTAGGCTAATCTGGTTGCCTAATTTAATTTATTATGTTATAGTTGGTAACAACCAGCCTTTCCAGATTCTGTCAAAAAAAAATTCAAATTCTGTTTAAATTACAAACATGACAATTTTAGGTTATGTGCTCAAATTGTAAATATCTTAACCAAGGGAAATGCTTTTGGATTTATTTACCCAAATTGAATTTTTAAAGTTTAACTTGCGAACTTGTCCTAATTTCATCTGAGTAAACAGAAAGAAAAAAACTGATAAAAACATTAATTTTGTGGTTATGGAGTTTTTAAAATAGGTACTAAATTTTCTAATCATTGCTTAAGCTAATACCTGGATGAGTAAATAAATACAGAAGGGTATTATAGCTTTAAGGGCATAAAACTTTTATGTTTATTGAGTTTTTATTTACTTTTTGCAAGAAAAAATTTAGTAACAATTTTTTACAACTGGCAACGCGTAGCTACTTTGTTGGTTGGTATCTATGTACTCACAGAACACAAGTGTGTAACCAGTGGCGTATCACAAAAAATATAAAAAAAACTTCTAATGCATATTTTTCTTTATCTTTAGGAAAATATTTTTCCGTTACACCTTAAGTCAAAAGGAATTCAGTATTTTAATATATTACATTAATTACATAACGTTTACGTTTATTTTCTTAAATCAATTTATTTTAATTCAATGTTTAGTTTTATTTTGTTTTGTGTAAGGATATTTTTTTTAAATTTAAATAATGTTAAGTTCCTTTCAAACGTGTATATTTCCCAATAAAAATTAGAAATTTCCTGAAACAGACAATTTTTCAAGGCCTGAGAAAAAACGTAAAAAACAGTTTTTCTCCTAATTCTTCCGGTTTTTTTCCGACACTTTAAAACCCTAGTAGCAATGGCTATTGAAGTAAACACCTAAATTTTCCTTACTCATTTTGGAAATAACATATTTTTATTGTATCACATTTAATGCATAAATTAAAAGTATGTATTGAGTTGGTAAGTGTATTGGTGACATTTAGCCTGGCTGATGCGCAGAACCGTCGTTTTCCAGATCACTTACAGCTGGCCGTGCGCAGCGCAGCCGCCACGTGGTAGTAACAGTAACGTCGGCTCAGCTACCGGCCCATTGAGCATAATCGTGCGCACGATGCGCGCCTTAGTGCACGAACGACGTATCATTCCCTATAACAGTAGTAGTTCCTCCTCTGTTATGGTCAGTTTATGATTTTGCAAACCCCACGCCCTAAATACCTCAAATTAAATTAAACACAACCATTACACAATATCGACGAAAATCATCAAATAGTACATTAATCAATATTTAAGAGACACTTAAGAACTGTAAAAATATAAATTTAAAGGGAT
Organism: Brassicogethes aeneus; assembly: GCA_921294245.1. Taxonomy (NCBI): domain Eukaryota; kingdom Metazoa; phylum Arthropoda; class Insecta; order Coleoptera; family Nitidulidae; genus Brassicogethes; species Brassicogethes aeneus. The sequence goes on along the minus strand of OV121138.1, from coordinate 867,831 downwards.
TTTATTATTTAAAAACGTCAGAACTAAATTAGTAAACTGGTTTTTAGACTTCCAAATTACTAATTTAGTTCCGAAAATAAATATACCTAAATTATGTCAATGACAACTAAAATTTAATGCAACATTGTGTGATGGTTTTTTTAGTTAAATCATGCCCAAGCTTTCGCGTTTATTTTTTTGCTTTTTATTTATTTTCAGTTAACCCCCTTATAATTCCATAATCATTTAGTAATCGCATCAATCAAATTTCATTTTTATCATTTTTTTAAATTTGTATTTACAGAATTATTCAAAAGAAAAGTACATTTTGCTAGCCTTATTAAATTTTTAAAGTAATATAATATGCTAGAAACACAAAACACTAAAATTACAGAATAACTTAAGGTAAAAATTGTAGTACAGTTCCTGGCCAAATTTGTAGTTTAAAAATGCGAATATCACTTTTTATAATTAGAATGGACAAAAAACACATTTTTACGATAAAATTAAAATTAAAAAAGTTATCGTAAAAAAATATAAAAAACCTGTTATTTTTTCAAAAAAAATGCTTTTTAAGACGGGAAAGCACATTTTTACGATAAAATAGAAATTGAAAAAGTTATGTTAAAAAATAATTATGCTTTAAAAGTCATTTTGGTAATAAAACAATTTACTATAAAAAATATTTATATATATATAAGTAGAAATGTACTTTTTTGAGAATAAACCAATAACTTTTATCACGAAAATGCCTTATTAACTCGGTCACGTCGACGTCTTAACGCACTCCTCTCTCTATTGTATTCTAGGAGGACGAAGAAGGTCACTCCGTGGTGCTTTCCATCATACAAGACCTAATGTCCAAGTCGCAGGAAGTTTTCCTCGATCATTTCGCGAGGCTGGGCATTTTCACCAAGGTGCAAGCTTTGGCTGGCCCGCCGGAACCGCAGGAACCAGAGGAAACCGAACAGGTCATGGAAGGTAGGCAACCAATTAGTTCATTATTGTTTTGTACCGTTTTACATGTAAGAGTTAAAATTCCAGGAGAAAGTTTTGCATCAATAAAGTTCCTCTGACTGTTTTATCCAAGTTAACATTAGCATTGTTCAAGTATAACTTTTGTATTAGTTCAGAATCAAATATTAACATAAGCAGTAGTTTTGAACAAACCCTTTTGTAGACAGTGTACTCTGTTTATTTTAAACTATGAATATAAAATGTATTTACTTGTTTTATTCAGTTCTTTAATAATATTAAAAAATCTTGTTTGCAATTACCAATTTTTTTTTCAATTAATAAAAGCTTTTTTAACTTTGTTCTCAGAGTCAAGCGTCATATCGACATCTACAACATGTAAGATTAGTTTGTTCATGTTGTAACTTGTCAAAAGTTTGGTTGTGTATGTTAAACGATTTAATGTTTTTTTTTATTTATTAAACCGATAAACTAATAGCAATTAACGTTATGAGTTTGAAAAGTGATTTGTAACGGTAAAAAATTCTTACTAAGAAAACTTTCGTCCTGATTTAAAAAGTGCGTATCTACATTTTCATGGAAAATGAGTTTTTTATATTGTTGGATTAATTATTAAAAGACTAATTCAACTAAGTATGAGTACGTATTTTTTCACGTTTTCTATATCTACAGCGATTTTCTAGAAATCCTGATGAAAGAAGTGAGTATCTACAAATGTATTACTGTATCTACACTTTTCCAGGATTTAACGCAGATGCATACTCTCATATTTTATCACGATTAGGGCCTTTTTTAATTTTAAAATACCCCCAAAATGGTGTATCTATTAGACGAAAATATATTTTTATTGTAAGGTTGTATATTTTATTTTTATAATTTACGCATCAAAAATTGTACTTTATATATTGCAAAAGTAGATTATGTTTAGATTTTTCGAAAAAATTGGGTTTGAAAAAAGATATTCCAAAAAATCAAAAGGAAAAACGGCCATTAAATGTCAATAGATCGACACCGACTTTTGAAAAGAATTCAATAGGAATTTTTTTTTTATTGAGGAAATAAACCTAAATAACCCATTTCGGGTCTTAACAGGTACATATGTAACATGTGCATGTATAACAAAATATCTTAAAATATATGTAATATGTGTATATATAACAATTTATTGTAAAATAAAGCATTTGTACTTAATAAATACTATCACAGTTGTATCACAGGTCTTCATTTCTCTTGCTTATTATGTGTTCAAGTACCATTTTTTTGAATTTGCTCTCTAGTGTGTTTTTTAAGTTTTTTAAATGTACAAACTTGTAGATACCTACGTTCTTCCCTAGAAAACTCGAGATACGGTGTTTCAATATTCAATTGAAATTCGTACTTTTTTTGCATTTAGCACGTCCGAATTAGTCTAAAACGGTTTGACTTCAAATGTTAGATACCCACTTTTTAAATCAGGACGGTATAATACTGCTACAGTTTTTTACGACCATAAATAATTATAAGTTAAGAAAAACTAAACAGTTAAATGTAATTTTTACCAATGACTACTAATCTTAGTTTTTACCTTCTTTATACCCTCAAACTTTCAAAATGTTAATTAATGTTTAACAAACTACGAAACATTGAAGTTCTCCGAGAAGAGAGTATATTTATTTTTTGAAATTACTACAAAACCATTTTTTTCTTTTAGATGTCAATGAACAATTTCAGTTTGAAGACGCAAAAGACGTTTTGCCTGGAAAAGCCTACCATTGGCGCGAATGGTCGGTGTGCAGAGGTCGCGACTGCCTCTACATTTGGTCCGATGCCGCCGCTTTGGAACTTTCGAACGGTTCCAACGGCTGGTTCAGGTTCATTTTGGACGGCAAACTGGCAACCATGTACTCGAGTGGATCCCCTGAAGGAGGCGCCGACACCACGGGTAAGAAACTTGCGACGATATTTAAAGCATGTCGATATTTTGATGTTTGATTATAAAGAACTTTTACAACATATTTTACGAAAGTTCTTTATCAATTTTGGCGTATTTTTATTTTTCAACAATGCATTCATAAAATACGCTTTTAGTAAAGCTTGCTTCCCCCTTTTTTTGTTTATATTATATTATGTTTTCCCAGATTTAATTCTTGGCACCTTATTTTGGTGTTGTAAACCCCATAGTTTTGCGATTTTTTTTTAATAGTTACTGCATGAAGAAGGTTCATTAACAAAATTGACTAAGAGTAAGTAATCATTTCACAAAGAAGAACCCATTTAATATTTTCGATTACTTATATTTAAATGCGCTTTTTTGCAACTACTAATACTGTGAAATACAGTGTTGGCCATAACTTTTGGAACCACTGTAAAAAAATTCCTTTAAAACTCCTTTACCAATCTTTATAAAATTTTTTATAAAAATACTTCAACTTATATCTCAGTTTACGTGTTTCGAGAAAATATTCTTAAAGCCCTTTTATTTAATAATGAAAAAACGTTCGAAAAATAACTTTTTTGAGTAAATAAAAAATATGCTGTTCAAGACTGTATTTTTGTTAGTATACCCTGAAAAATACGATCTTGAACAGAATATTTATTATTTACTTAAAAAAGTTATTTTTCGAACGTTTTTATTAAATAAAAGTGCTTTAAAAATATTTTCTCGAAAAACACGTAAACTGAGATAAGTTAAAGTATTTTTATCCAAAATTTCATTAAGAACAATAAAGGCGTTTTAGAGTTAGATTTTTTTTACAGTGGTTCCAAAAATTATGGCCAACACTGTATTTAACCATCATATCATTAATATTAATTAAAAACAAATAGTGTCCAAAAATTTAACTGATTCAATAAGTAGTTCTAACACTTGGTAATACTCTAGAATCACTATAGTATTATTCACAATCATTTGACTATATTTTTTGTATTATTGCTGCGTGATAACAGAAGTGATGTTATTTGTTTGTATTCAATAGGCAAGGGACGGGCTGCAGACTCTCTGACCACCGAAGGTAAGTCGACGCTTTAAAATCCATTTTTTTTCTTTTTTATTAAGTTGCCGGAAAATAATTCTTCAGCTTGCCAGTAGAGAGCCTTTTTATTTGCCATTTTAAATGGTGTTGATTTGTGTTCAATGTTATTGTTAGGTTAAATATCTGTCAACACCATTGAGCTAAACGCATCTTCTTCACTAACATAGATGCTCGGTATTTTAATGGCATGACGGTTAATTCGTTTTTTATTCATAGAAAATCGCGGCGAATTTCTGGAAAAACTGCAAAGAGCGCGTGCGGCAGTTAAATGTAACAACAATTCCATACCGATATTGACGAAACCTGGCCCGACCAGGTTAGTCGTAGGAAATTGGTCTCTAACATCGAGAAAAGAATCCGAAATTCACATCCACAATTCGGATGGACAGCAACAAACAACCATACTAAGGGACGACCTGCCTGGGTTTATATTTGAATCCAACAGAGGCACTAAGCATTCCTTTATCGCAGAAACCAGTCTAGGTAAGTAAAATAGGTTAATTTTTACTTTGCTCATGTGTTAGGAACAATATTTTTTCTACTAGTGGGCGCAAAGTTAGATAGCAATGATTATTAAATTAATTTGTATCAATGTTTATTACAAAGGAAGAATTTATTAATATTTTCTAAATTAATTGTAGAACAGGTTAATTCATTCAAAAGGCGACTTAAACTATTTAACACAGTTTGGCTTAACTCACAAGAGCCGTTTTTATGTCCAATTTTATTCGAAATATTTTTTTTGGGTCATGGATTCTTCTATGTATTAATTCCTACACATTGGGTATTTCTATATCATCACTTATTATCTTTGAGAGCTCTTCTCACCTACAAGCACCAGCTAACCCAAAAATGGTGGCAACTTTTATTAAAAAGTAAATTTCATCTGGTGCTTCTTTAATGAATCTTGAAATGTCATCTTTCTCAAAAATTTTGGACTTTGTTGGTCGGTATCCCACATTTTCCTTCTTTATATAAGATGTTAATTTATAATATAGACTCAAATCCAAATTTGTATGAACTTAGGACACTTTTTAACATGGAGTACGTATTTGGCTGATATGATTTTCTTAAATCCTCAAAATAGGCCAGAAACACTTCTTCCTTAAAACTTGTTGCCCCTTTGTTGTTGCTTCAGATTTCAAAATGTTTAAATTGTTTCTCATATTTGCTGCTTACAGGATGTCATTTGGTAGCTCTTCTTTCAAAATGTTAATTTCAATTTCGCGAAAAATCTATTATGACGTTTCACTTTGTTTGACACTTATTGGCATGGAAACTAAGTAACTAACTAAACTTGATTTCGTCTAAAATCAACATACTTACGTACATTTTAAATGCGTGCGGAAAAGTGCAACTTTGCGCACGCAAATGGCTAGTAGAAAAAGTACTTATCGCGTCGGTGTTTAGGTCCCGAATTCGCAGCAGGTTGGACGAACAAGAAGGGCAAGCGCCTGCGTTCGAAATTGGAAGCGACCAAAATGAAGGTGAAGTACCTTGCCCACGCCGTCTACGAGCAGTTCTTCAGAGCGGCGCAAGCGCAACCGCGCGGCGTCGTTGCCAAATTGGGCAACATCGTGGCCCAGATCGAACGCGCGTGCCAAAAGCAGTGCTCGTACGGCAACAACCGCGACGGAGGCAACTCGTGGAAGGAAATCCTCAGAACCGCCTTGGACGACCTCACTCAGATTCTGCAGGAAGACGGAGTCGTCAGCGCCTACGAACTGCACAGTTCCGGTTTGGTGCAGGCGCTCTTGTCTTTGCTGTCGACGAGCTATTGGGATCAGGGCTTGAAGTCCAACAAAGTCAACAAGTACCAGAAGCAACGGGTGCAAGTTTTCAAGCAGTGCTTCAAGAATCGGTCGCAGGAAGAGCACAATTCCGTTTCAATTCTAGTCCAAAAGTTGATATCCGTGCTGGAGAGCATCGAAAAACTGCCCGTCTATCTCTACGATACCCCCGGGTCCGGATACGGCCTCCAAATACTCACCAGAAGGCTCCGCTTCAGATTGGAGAAGGCCCCGGGCGAAAGTTCTCTGATCGACCGCAGCGGTAGAGGCTTGAAAATGGAGCCACTGGCCACGGTGGCTCAGCTCGAGAGATACCTTCTGAAAATGGTGGCCAAACAATGGTACGACTACGACAGAAGCACGTTCCAGTTTCTGAAAAAATTGAGGGATCCAAAGTATCAACAGTACAAACATGCGCACGACTTTGACGAGAACGGCATCATCTACTTTATCGGCACCAACGGAAAAACCAGCTCGGAATGGGTTAACCCGGCGCAATACGGTTTGGTTACCGTAACCAGCTCCGACGGAAGGAACCTGCCGTACGGAAGAGTGGAGGACATTCTATCCAGGGAAACTTCCGCCTTGAATTGCCACACTAACGACGATAAACGTGCGTGGTTCAGCATTGATTTGGGGTAAGTAACGCTTTTCACTTTGATTATAATAACTATTCCTTGTTATTTTAATTCAAAAAGAATATTCTACCGGACCGGAAAAAAACATTCGTTGCTGTATTAACTTAACTATCGTTTTATTTGACACCGATTTATAAAATATTAATTCTGTAATTTAACTTTATTAATCATGTCAATGCAATATTTTAGTTTTTTTATATTTTAATGCAAAAAACATGTATTTATTTACACGTAATTTAATTTTCATCCAAATCTAATCAATCGTTGGTTTTAGATTGTACGTCATTCCCACCGCTTACACTCTAAGACACGCGAGAGGTTATGGAAGATCGGCTCTGCGCAACTGGCATTTCCAGATGTCCAGGGACGGCGTGACGTGGACGACCCTGTACACACACACGCACGACATGTCGCTAAACGATCCGGGTTCCACCAGCACCTGGCCCATCGAAGTGTCGACCATGGAATACCAAGGATGGCGACACGTGAGAATTCAGCAGGCGGGTAAAAATGCTTCCGGCCAGACGCACTACTTGAGTCTTTCCGGTTTCGAGATCTACGGGCAAGTGGCCGGCGTTTGCGAGGACTTGGGCAAGGCCGCCAAAGAGGCGGAAGCTCACTTGAGGAAGCAAAGGCGGTTGTTGAAGAGCCAGCTCTTGAAGCACATGACCGTCGGCGCCAGGGTGGTCAGAGGTATGGATTGGAAGTGGAGGGATCAGGACGGGAACCCTCCCGGAGAAGGCACCGTCACCGGCGAACTTCACAACGGATGGATCGACGTCACGTGGGATCACGGCGGTTCGAACTCGTACAGAATGGGTGCCGAGGGTAAATACGACCTGAAGCTGCCTCCAGGTTTCGATATAGACGCTGCCACCACATCGAAAGCGTGTCCGAATTACAAAGTGAAAGACGGCAAGGAGAAGCAAAGCGTACTGACCAGCAGGAAAAGCAGTTCCACGCCGAGTCTGCCCGAGGCTACGGAAGCCAAAACGTCGGTGGCATCGACCGAGCAAGCGGCATCGGCCGATAATTTAGCGGCGGAAACCATCGCTCAAAGCATACTGTCCGCGGCGAGAAACGAAGCCCTCGTCGCGGTGACGTCCGAATCCCAGGCCGCCAGCAACGAATCGGAACTGTCCGTGGTGGTGCATCCCCTGAGGGATCCTCACAACGATTTGTCCGCCATCAACGTTTCCAGCGATTTGGCAACGATCGTCGAGAGCTTGACGATGTCCGATTCGAAACCGAGCACCGCCAGTTCCATCTCGAACAAATCGTCGCACTCGAACAAGAACGGTTCGAAAGTGTCGGCCGCCGTGGTGGCTCAAAGCTTCGTCGAGGCCGTCGAGGCTCTGGACAAGATCCGCGAAGGTTCCGACATGCTGCGCAACAACACCAACAGCTTTCTCTCGGGCGAGATGCTGCAGTCGGCGTTCAACAGCGCGCTGAGCAACGCGCTGAACCCGGCCGTGCGCATTTCGGTGTCGAGCAACTCGGAAACGGAGGACGACAAGCCGCGCAAAAAGGACTCGGATAAGATCGGAGCCGCCGGCTCGGTCGGCGCCAAAAGTGCGGGCAGTTGCAGCAGCGAAAAGGACGAGGCCGTGACCAATTCGATCAACGCCAAGAACAACAGCAACAACGCCGTTGTCGTCACGAATCCGATGAGCGTCAGCGTGCCGAACTTGACTTCCAGCGAATCCAGCGGGCAAATTGAAGCCGCCACGGCCGCCGGACTCTTGGAAACATTCGCAGCTTTAGCCACAAGGTAAGCACATTTTTTCTAAACTATCACTTCTGCACTTAATTTTATAAATGGACTTTTGGTCATTATTTTATTCAAAAAAATGTAGATATTCAAGAAATAAGGTAAATAAAATTAATATTGAATATTTCCTACTCTGGCGTTTGTCATAATTTTTTTAAATATCATTAAATAGGTTAAATCCACAGACCACCAAAACAAATGGACGGCGCATTGCCATTCAATAACAATGCTTTGTTTGCGGTCAACGAACGGTCGCAGTCTAAATTGGCTATAGAATTTTATGTTTTCTTTCAGTGACGTATTGCGTACTCCAAAACAGCTGACATATAACAAATATGACAGCTGACTGCAACCAGTGCCTTGGTGTTAAATAGGGATTATTTAAAAATAGTTTAATTTAATTGTGATTACGATCCGTTTTTTAAATTAAATTTATTTATGTTACATGCCGTGGTTTTAAATAGGGATAATTTAATTTAATTAAGTTTTTATTGAAATAATAATCATCAGCAAAGTTTAGGTTTAGTGAAACAAATTGGTTTATAAATCTTTTAAATAATTATGAACGAATATTAGGATTTAAAAAAATAATAATATTTCCATGTATTGTTATTTTTAGTAAAAAATAATGTATTTTTAAACTCAATAATTAACTTAAACACGATAGAAATCCACAAACGAAAACACAAAACAACAAGCTGTCAACCTTTTTCTAGGCTGTCAACCAAAATCCACTGAACGCAAATATTACGAATTTACCAACGTTGTTAATATTTAATTAATTAATAAATATTAAATGATTTACTTTCTTTAAATAGAAAAAAATATCTAAACAAAATGATGAACAAATCCTTTTTACAATTTTTTTTATTATTCAAACGAATTACTGGTAATTTTTAATGTTCATTATGTTATGATGAACGTCCAAAAAGGCGTGTAATCTATACTTCTGACGGTGTTTAGAATGTGAAACTATGCTTTACCCGCTTTTTAAACGTAAACAAATCCGTCCATTTGTTTTGGTGGTCTGTGGTTAAATCGTCCTAAAATATCATAAAATTCACATTTTTTCATAGAAATCGTAAAATTTCATTATTTTTAAATAATTTTCTCACCTTTGCTCTTTTTTATAAAATGGAAATTTTGTAAAATAAAATTTAAAGCCGGTCCTGTAGATTAAAACGTAATAAAATGTTTTAAATACGGCCTTGTTTGTTGACTTATGAACTTTACACCATAGAAAAAGAACTACTATGAAGAAAGAAGAAGACTAAAAATCTGTACCATATAAATAGAAGAAATATTTTTTTTGATGCGAGAAAAATATTTATTTTTATTTAATAAACCGTTAAATAATTACATATTTTTTATTAAAATAACTTTAGAAATAATAAATTCTTGTTATAAAAAGTGTCATGAAATTTGAAAAATTTGCCATAGAATCAAAAAACCTTCGTTGCGTAGAAAACGATCTTGGTTAATATAATTTTCTCAGGCGTAGGACTTTGGGAGGAGTATCCACAGCGAACGGTTCGAATTCGGGAGCGAACAACCAAACGATAGCCAGTTCGAACGCACAAAACAACCAGAATTCCGGCAACCTGTTCCACAGAGGCCCGAATTCGGTTACTAGTCTGGTGCGTCTGGCTCTCTCGAGCAACTTTCCCAGCGGTTTGCTGAGCACCGCTCAAAGCTACCCCAGCCTGTCGTCGAGCAATAACACCGGTAAGTTGGATGTGGTGCTTTCTTAGGGTTTTTCTGTTCATGTTTATGTTGTATTATTGAAGGAACGTAGTAGTTACGCACCATTTATGCACTCAAAGAAATTTTATTGGTAAAATCAACTTAATTTTCAGTCTATTAAGATTCTCAGTAAAAACAATCATTAATATTTGGAATAAATAAATGGCTATTATTTTAGTTTTAACAATAATTAAAATGTTATATAAACTACAAAAATTTAGTTAATTTACAATACTTTAATCAAAACAACTATGTTATGAAGTAAGAAAAAAATAACTAATTGGTCTAATTAACAATAAAATTGTTAATATGACTATTTAAATTAATAAAAATTACTAAATTTTAAAGTGCTTAGGCTACCTACCTTTTATTGTTAAAAATAACTATTTTTAGTAGTTAAAATAACCATTAAAACAAATTAAAACGACTATAAAATAAAAAGTAGAAAATTAGAATTTTTATTTTAGTTTAGGAAGTTTAGGAATCGATAACAATTTATATGTTTTTTAAATTTATATTTAAATTAAATAATATTACTAACATTAGTGTTAATAGCAATTTAGACACTGGTGATGTATAATCATCAACTGGTGAAATCAAGATGAAATTTTCAGTTTTATTTTTTATTACAAAAGATTTGTAGTGACTAAAAAAACTTTTTAATTTATATTCTATATAAATAAAAAAAATATGAGGGTTCCTATCCATTAATATATCAGCTATTTCATACAAATGTAGGCATTTAGAAAAATTATTTGGGTTTATTTATTTTCTTCTTATAGTAAAAAATAAGTTTTCGTTTAATTTTTTATAAATACGATTTTTTTATTTAAATAAAATCATGCTGTTTTTTCCCCCAAAATAATAGTAAAAACCACCGACGGCATTGTTATTTCAACCAATGGTCTAAGTTGCATTCGGTTTACAATTAGAAATCCTAGTCGGTCTGACTGTTATTAAATAGTTATTCAAACATGTTATAGTTATGATAAAAGCTACAAAAAAAATAGTCAAACCAACAAAAATTGTATTATAGGCAACCAAAAAAAATAATTTATTATTTTTTAAATAGACATTAAATAACAATTTTTTTAAATGAATTTAGACACTGCGCGTCAAAATTAACGCATAATAAGTAAAAAAAATTCGAACTCTAAAACGCCTTTACCAATCTTTATGAAATTTTGTATAAAAATACTTATATCTCAGTTTACGTGTTCGTGGGTTTTTCTAGAAAATATTTTTAAAGTCCTTTTATTTAATAATAAAAAACGTTCGAAAAAATAACTTTTAGGGAATTTTTTTTGACTAAATAAAAAATATGCTGTTAAAGACCGTATTTTTGTTAGTAGTATACCCTGAAAATTTTCCTCAAATCAAACGAACAGTAACGAAAATACACCGCTTCAAAATCGGTAAAAATGATCCCTTTTTGATTATTTTGCTGAAAAGTGATAATTTGGGACGACTTTGAACCGCTATATTTTCGTTTCTGTTTGTTTGATTTGTACAAAAATTATAGGGTATACCATACTCTATGGGGTATACTAACAAAAATACGGTCTTTCACAGCATATTTTTTATTTACTTAAAAAAAATTCCCTATAAAAGTTTTTTTTCGAGCGTTTTTATTATTAAATAAAAGGGCTTTAAGGATATTTTCTCGAAAAAAACTTGAACACGTAATCTGAGATATATAAGTTAAGTATTTTTATCTAAAATTTTGTATAGATTGATAAAGGCGACTTTTTCTGAATGGAAACTTAACATTTTAATTGGCCAATTACAATTTTAATGTTATGAATGACTATCTTAACAGTTACTGTAAGTCTTACTATTGGATATCAACCACGAATTAATGCTAGATGCTATTTTAACTTTCTATAATGCATATGCCAGAACCAATGTTCTTTTGAAATCTCCAGTATTTGTCATGAGTGGTAACTTCAATAAAATATGCAATTAATGTGATATTGCAGTTGCCACTATTGAAAATATTACAACGTTGGCCATAAATTATTTTGAAGTTAGCTAAACTTATTTTGAATTTATATTTACTTTAGTATTTGTTTATATATTCTGTATTATTATAATTGTCCTGTAATTGGAATTCCTTTTCTGTTGGGCAATAAAGATATTATTATTATTATTATCAACAATTTTCAAATGTGTAGTCAAATGTACTAAAAACAAGATCAAAAGCTGAAAATTGAGAATAGTTGATATGGATTTTTTTCTTTATTATCAATGCGATTTGTTTGAGTGTTGATTGTCATTGTTTAGTTTATTTTCGCATGTTCACTCATTATTATCGTTGCTCACCTTCAATTTCAACTAACGTCGCGAAACCCTAACATCGCTATTCTCCGCTCAAGGTGGCCAACCTGATAATCCTACTGCAGCAGGTGCGGTGCCCGGTTTGAGCCAGGCTCTAACGATGAGCCTGACCTCGACCAGCAGCGACAGCGAGCAGGTGTCGCTCGAAGACTTTTTGGAATCGTGTCGCGCGCCCACCCTTTTAGCGGAGCTCGACGACGACGAGGAAATCGGCGACGAAGACGACAACGACGACGACGAGAACGAAGACGACGCCGACTACGAGGAGGTGATGGTTTCGAGGAATCTGCTCTCGTTCATGGAGGAGGAAAGTTTCGAGGCCAGGCCGAGCAAGAGGCGGTCCTGGGACGACGAGTACGTGCTCAAGAGGCAGTTCAGCGCGCTGATACCGGCGTTCGATCCGCGACCAGGCAGGACGAACGTCAACCAAACTACAGGTAAGAAAAAATACTGTGCTATTTCCCTACGGTACGATTTGCATAAGTCAAGGTTTGGATGACTTAGATCCTCTCAAAGAACATGTTCATAGATAGAGGTTTAGATGGTGTTTTTAAATTAAACAAAATGTCGTCCAAATTTTCATCTGAACACATTTCTGGTCTTATCTTAAAAAATATGAATCACGAAACAAAATAGAACATACCTTGTTGTGTGGATTGTAATTAGAGATGTAAAAAACGTTTTTTTTTTTTTGTTTTTTTTCTTCAAATCTGCTACAATAAAGCATATTCTGTCAATAAACAACATAAATCTTAAAAAATTGAGTATTTTTCAAAATGATATTGTTACATTATTGAAAATTTTGACGGAGACTAAAAAATCCGATTTCTTATTATTTGGTAGTTTCCACATAAGAAACCAATAGCAATGTAAAACTTCTACACTAATAGAAAAAATTAAAGGATAAAAAAAATTCCAAATTTTTTGCGATTTTTCGGATAGATGTATCTTCGTTAAAAATGGTCGTATTGGAGCCGCTTGAAGTTTATGGTTTTGAGATTTTTAGATGAAAAACGTGCAACGCTCAATCCAAACGAATATTGTAATAAAAAAAATTCGAATTCTTTTTTGGTGCACGGAATGTTTTGACTTAATCACCAATGAATACAAGAATTTGCTATTGATTTTTATTTAATAATAAAAATAACTTTTTCTAAGAAAAAATATGCTGTTGTACAAATCAAACGAACAGTAACGAAGATACAGCGCTTAAAAGTCGGTAAAAATGTCAACTTTTTGATTATTTTGCTGAAAAGTGGTCATTTGTACAACATTTTCAGGGTATACTTACAAAAATACGGTCTTTCGCAGCATATTTTTTATTTACTTAAAAAAATGTTTCCCTTTAAAAGTTTGTTTTCGAGCGTTTTTTATTAAATAAAATCGAAACACGTAAAGAGATAAGTTAAAGTATATTTAATGTAAATAAAAAATATGCTATGAAAGAAATTTTAACAAAAATTTTAGATTGGTAAAGGCGTTTTAGTTTTTGTTACTTGTTATTAGAGTTTAAAAATGTCCAGAAAAATTGAGCCTGAGGAAAAAAACCGGTTTTTTTTTTCAAAAAAAAAAACGGAAAAATTGAGAAATTTCCAGAAAAATTGACTTTTTAAGTTTTTTAAATTTTGTTCAAAGGGTGATACGAAAAAATGCAAAAGTCAATTTTTTTGAAAATTTCCAAATTTATCCGTATACTGATATCGAGAAAAAAGTGAATTTCCGACGCTGTTTATAAAATCATACAATATTATGATTATAATAATTGTTTATTTTATTTTAATTCAGTAAGAATATTGTACCGGGCCACGAAAAGAAACATATTCTATACCTATTAACATAACTTTTATTTAACACTTTGATTTATACAATTATAATTTTGTAATTTAACTTTATAAATCATTTATTATTTTGTAGGTATTTTTAATGGCCTCCTTTTTGCAATAAAAAAACCCAACAGACAGTATATTTCACGTTTACGTTTATTTTCTTAAATTTAATTTTAATGTTAAGTTTTATTTTTTTTGTAATAAAGGATTTTTTTAAATTTAAAATAATGTGAAGTTGTTGACTACTACTTTGTATATTTTCCAAAAAGTAAATTTAATTTTTCCCAAAAAATCCAATTTTTCCAAGGCCAATTTTCCAAGGCCTGGGAAAAAAACAGGTTTTCACAATTTTTCCGGTTTTTTTCCGACTAAGGTATTTTTTAAAATTTAAAATAATGTTGTTGTTGAGTACTACTTTTTTCAAATGTGTAAGTTTTTGACTAGTACTTTTTTTCAAATGTGTATATTTTCCAAAAAAAAAATTCAATTTTTCTCAAAAAAGACAACTTTTCCAAGGCCTGGGAAAAAACGAAAAAAAAAACAGGTTTTCCAACAATTTTTCCGGTTTTTTCCGGCTAAAGGATTTTTTAAAATTTAAAATAATGTTGTTGTTGAGTACTACTTTTTTCAAATGTGTATATTTTTCAAAAAATAAATTCAATTTTTCCCAAAAAAGCCAATTTTTCCAAGGCAAGGGAAAAAAACGAAAAAAAAACAGGTTTTCCCAATTTTTCCGGTTTTTCTCCGACACTTTAAAACCCTACTTATTATTAGTGTTGCAAACAAGGAAAAGTTCGGTCGAAAAGTTGAAAAAGTTTGGCACCCCCTATGAAAAGTTGGAAAAGTTATGAACAATAAGTGGATTTCTAACCAGTGTTTCCACTACCATAAATTTTAGATACTTTGGTCAAAATTCGATATAAATCGCTAGATTTGAAGTGTTTTTAGTAAAACGTGCTAAAATCATTGTTTTTTGGAATAATATTCTGTCAAACTTTATCAAAAATGGTGTCTGCTAACAGCATTATTATAAAGATTGTTTTATTATAACCTATTTAAATTGCAAAAAATTTATCTAATAAGAATATTTGGGTCACGTATTTTGTTATTTTTTTTGTTATTTTGTTATAAAACAATGTATGTATAAATACATAAGAAATAAATTATTTTAATACATTGACAAGCATTATTTATGTTTAATACGTTTACATTACAAAAAACTCAACTTTTCCGAACTTTTCAAAAATTTCAACTTTTCATGAAAACATGCAACCTTACTTGTTGTGCGTTAATTTTGACGCGCAGCGTACTCTTTTTGTTAGATCTTGAGGTGCCAGTGCCGGGACAGGAAGAAAGCAGCGGCTGCGCCGAACACGAACTGCTACCTCAGCCGAAACTGCAGCTAGTGCTGAAGGGGCCGAACATGGCCGGCGTGGCCGACGTGGAAATCGAACTGAACGACCCGTCGTGGACGATATTCCGCGCCGTGCAGGAACTGATGCAAAGCACCGAGTTCGGCTCGAAGCAGGAGAAGCTGCGCAGGATATGGGAGCCCACCTACATGATAATCTACAGAGAGGCCAATGATGACGAGCAGTACTCGAGGAGCGGTAGTAGTTCCGTGGCGGGCACGACGTTGTCGCCCAGCACTCCGGTGCCCGGAACGCCCTCGGTCTCGAACTGCACCGTCGAAGACGTTTTGCAGCTCTTGCGGCACCTGTTCGTGATAACGACGACGAAAGAAAGCGATTTGAGCTCGTTGGAGGGCGGCGGCGAAATAGTGCCCGATCAGTTCTCGAGCAAGAAGATCACCAACAAGATCCTGCAGCAGATCCAGGATCCGCTGGTGCTGTCCAGCTCGAGCTTGCCGGCCTGGTGCGAGGAGTTGAACCACTCGTGTCCGTTTCTGTTCCCGTTCGAGACGCGGCAGCTGTACTTCAACTGCACGGCGTTCGGCGCGTCGCGGAGCATCGTGTGGCTGCAGACGCAGCGCGACGTCACGATGGAGCGGCAGAGGATGCCGGGTCTGTCGCCGAGGAGGGACGACCCGCACGAGTTCAGGGTCGGAAGGCTGAAGCACGAGCGGGTGAAGGTGCCGCGCGGCGGCGAGCTGCTCGACTGGGCCGTGCAGGTGATGAAGATCCACGCCAATCGCAAGTCCATCTTGGAGGTGGAGTTTGCCGGCGAAGAGGGCACCGGACTCGGACCCACCTTGGAGTTTTACGCCCTGGTCGCGGCCGAAGTCCAGCGACGAGACTTGGCCATGTGGATATGCGAAGACGATAACATAGGTAAGACACAAATAATAATAATATACCCTTTTCCAATTTTAAACTTTTTTCTGATAATTTGGACCCCTCTGCCTCGCGTGAAATTCTAGCCATTAAACTTTCTTTGCGGACAACATGATAAACTTAAAAAATAAAAGTTGATTATTTTTTTTTGAAAAATTTGAATTATAATAGGTACATAATTTTTAAACCCAAAAGTTGAAGTGAGATTTTTAATGACCTTAACATGAGATTTGGTGAGATTTTGCTAGATTAATAGATGATGTCCCCTAATAAGTCAAGTAAAATATGAAATATTAACTAATTTTTTAATTAAAAACTGCACATTAAAATTAATGTTTTGGGTAATTAAAAACTGTCAAAAATCGAAAAAAAGTCAATTAAAAACTGCCCTGACATTAAATTATTTAAAACCAGATAATTGTAAACTACACATTAAATTAAAGTTTTGTGTAATGGGGTTGGGACATGCAATTTTCTTATTGCTTATTTTAAATTATGCGCACAAGCAGTATTGTCTTGTTTATTAAAAAAAAATGTTTAAACAAGAAAGACTGTAAAAGTCTCAAGTAAAGTCGATTTTTAGAAGGCTTTTATGTATTAACAGGTTAAATACCACAATGTAAAAAAATAGGCCTCACTCACTTTTTTGTCTTGAAATGATCTAAGGCAAATGTTAGAAATGTGCCATATGAAACAAAATAAACTGAAATCTGTTATCTGTCATTTATGACAATTTACACAGCATTTGTAGATACTAGTTACCTATTTAATTAATAAATTAAAAAACTTTTTCCATTATAAAAAAAAACAAAAAAACACATAAATAATATTTATGTTTTTTTGGTTTTTTATAGTGGAAAAAGTTTTTTGAGGTACATTAATGTTTCTTATTTTACATTTATAATCACTTTATATTGCCTAGTGAGAAAACAATGTCCCTAAACTATCGCATTTATATCTATATGAAACCGACTTAAGCTCACTCAGAGAAATGGAGTTTTAATTCAAAAAAAATTGTGTCAAATTAAATATTTTCGTTACTTAAATACATTCAATATGTTTTTACTTAAAATGAATATGCCTTATTTTCCAAAAACAAAAACTTAAGCAATTTATATGGGCAACATTGTGTAATCAGCATTTTAATTGGCTTAAAATTTAAAAATTTTGTTACTTGGTTTAAAAATAAACCGTTGGTTACCACAATCTTTAACAAGCGTTTCTTCCAAGAATTGAAATGTTTTATTTATTAAACAGTTTACAGTGTTACTTTTGTTTATTAGTTCAAAAAAGTAAGACACATTTTATTGAGAATATTAGAAATGTCAAAACAATACTATTTTACACTTTGTTTTTAGTTTAAAACTTTTTAAACAATTAACTTGAGTATCTAATTTTAAACAATTTAAAATGTTTACTTAAATATTATTTTTTTTTAAGTATACGAGCCCTAACCACATAATGTTCGGACACTTCATAATTTATACAGAAATTTTTTTCGTGAATACTATCTCAAAATTATTAGAAGTTATGAAAAATTCAGCTTATTTTGGCATATACCCCTCGAAGCGATTTTTATTTTTAAAAAGTTTACCTTTTATTTTTAGCTTTTAAAAAAAGGCTAACTTTTTAACTTTTTTTTGCATGAGTAAAAAAAGTTATAAATGGGCCCATTAAAAAGAACATAAAATATTATACAAACCCTGAAAATTTGGTAAAAATTGTATAAATAATAAGAAAGTTATAGCGATATATATATCTGCAAAATCTCCCGTTTCCTAAGAAAATTGCAAAAACTCTTTAAAAATAGCATTTTTAAATTACTTATACTTTTTTATAACTTATTTATTTTTTACCAAATTTTCAGGGTTTGTATAATATTTTATGCTCTTTTTAATGGGTCCATTTATAACTTTTTTTACTCATACAAAAAAAAGTTAAAAAGTTAGCCTTTTTTTAAAAGCTAAAAATAAAAGGTAAACTTTTTAAAAATAAAAATCGCTTCGAGGGGTATATGCCAAAATAAGCTGAATTTTTCATAACTTCTAATAATTTTGAGATAGTATTCACGAAAAAAATTTCTGTATAAATTATGAAGTGTCCGAACATTAGGTGGTTAGGGCTCGTATAAATATTTGAAACAACTATTTTTATGTTGACAATCTGTAAATACTATAAGATACTATACTAATACTATTAAGATTTTATTTATCTTAACGCTGTTAATGGTTTTATTATTTCAACAAATTTAAGCAATTTCTTAACCCTTGTGAAAACTGCGGAGAAATTCGACTTCTGTAGCGTATTGTACGATTTCTTTTAGATTTAAGAGAGTCAATAGACTTGGGCGAGGGCGCCAAGCCGCCCGGCTACTACGTGCGCCGCGTGGCCGGCCTGTTCCCGTCGCCCCTCCCGCAAAACTCGGACGTTTGCGACAAGGCCGCCAGGTACTTCTGGTTCCTGGGCGTGTTCCTGGCCAAAATCCTGCAGGACAACCGTCTCGTCGACTTGCCGCTGTCGAAGAGCTTCATGAAGCTGATGTGCCACGGCGACATCCAGAACACCGTCAACGAGCGCATCGGCTTCGCCGGCGTGAAGAAGAACTTCGACGACGACCTGATGACCTCGAGCTTGATATCCGAGGAGAGCGAGAAGGAGTTGGAGTTCGATCCGCCCAAGTCGAACGTCGAGGATAAGAAGCCTTGGTATCACGGCATCCTCGGCGAGGAAGACTTGTACGACATCGATCCCATCAGGGCCGGCTTCCTCAAGCAAATCAAGGAGCTGGTCAAGCAGAAGCAGAAGATCATGCAGGATCACAATTTGTCGCAGGAGTCGAAGGCCCATCAGATACAGAACCTCTGTTTGAATCACTCCTCAGGTAAGAACGTCTTCTTTTTATTTGCTTACTTTCCCATTCCAATTTTTATAATCTTTATTTTTGTAAAGATATTGTAAAAAACGTTTTTTCCAATATGCAAACATTGAAATTCGTATAAATATTTTTTAATCAAATATTTTTAACAAGGATCATTGGTCATGAAGCTATGGGTCCTAATTAAACACATTTATAAAGTTACTCCTATTTTTATCGGAATAAAATTATTTTTTTAGTAAAAATTTGACAATGGGCCATTTCAAATCAAAAAACTGTTATTATAAAAAAAATGGTAGGTAATTTAATATTTAATATTTTGGCATCAAAATTGTCAAAAATATTCTTCTTTTATTAGGCTATACATTAAATAAAAAAAAAACGCAAGAAATATTTTATAAAAGTAGAGATAATTTTAATAATTGACAAGATAAATCTTTTTTTGTCCCATCCACACCTTTTTATTTTTTTTTCTCAAAAAAAACTTCAATTATTCCCGCAAATCCCATAGTACGCAGATTTTTTTTTCAATTTTTTTTTTATTTAATTGAAGTCTAATTTTCAAAAATGCAATTTTTTTTTAACTTTAATAATCATTAATCCTAGTCAGCCTTAAAATCGTTGAATTGCATTTATTTTATTAAGCATATAAATAAAGTTTGTGAAAATAACAAAAATATTATTTTTGAAAATATTTTTTTCAATTAAATAAAATTAAAAAAATTAAAATTAAAAAAATCGGCCCACTCTGGGATTGGCGGGAATAATTGTAACATTAATTAAAGTTTTTTTTTAATAAAAAATTGCGAACTTCGCATAAATAACGATTTTATTAAAAAAAAGCAATAATTTCATAGAGTTGATTATGTAAAAATATTTGTCTATTTTTTCGAAAAATTCATTTAAAAACAAAAATTTAAAAAAAAAAGATACCAAAATGTAAATTTCTAAATAATTTATGGCCATTTGAAAATAAAAAACCTATTTTTTTGAAAAATTTAAAACTTTTTTGGGGTTGGATAAAAAAAATTTCAAAAATGTTTTTCAAAGGGTAGAAAAGAATGGAAAACTTTTTGCCAGATAGAAAGTAGTATTTTTAGTATTTAAAAATGGTACTTTTGCTAAAGAATTTATTTAAATACTTTGACCCTGTCAAATTGACAATAATATTTATTATTGATAATTTACTTGTCAATTATAAATAAAAAGATAATTATGCCAAAAATAATAGCAACGAATTCGAATGAAGTTTTATTTTGATGAAATTATGCCAAATGCCACAATGGAAGAAAAAGTACATCGCCTTATGGACATTTTTGGAGTAGAAAAGTAACGAATTTGATTTAATAAATATTACATCACACATTATTTTCATATTATTCACCATTGGGCAACATTTACGTTCACAAAAATTTTTTATTTCTTTTGTATAAATTCTTTTCAAAGCGAAGATTATCCGCTAGGAATACTTTCTCTTTTGGGCCGTAAAGCAACCTATATTTAACTACTTTTTTATATGATTTTCCAAGCACCACCAAAGCCAAATTAATTGCATTTTTAACTACGAATTTCGACAACTCAACTTGACAACTGCACAATGTAACCTACAATAATTTATATATAACCACAATTAGATTTATAACTAGTTTGTTGTAATAAATGCGACCAACTTGAAAACTGTATCGCTGGTTTGGTGCAAGACTACCCTAAGTCCATTTTCAAAGAACTGGAAAACACTATTAAACATTTCTATTTATTGTAGGTAACTAAATTGATTTTTGCATAATATGTATTTATTTATTAATCTTTGGATGTAAAACCTTTCAATTTTTAAAAGAATGACGCAAAAAACAATTTATTTACAATAAATAGAAATGTTTAATAGTGTTTTTCTCCAATTCTTTGAAAATGGACATAGGATAGTCTTGCATCAAACCAGCGTAATATGAATGTTTTCAAACGTTTTTTTTTACAATATCTCGAAACTAAATGCTAATGCTAATTAAGGGTATCAGCGCACCTAAATTACTCTGGAGAAGTTGCAAACAAAACATTTAATTATGTCGGTCAGTGTCCCAAAATAAATGACTTTGCCTAAAACTGCGTACAACTTTCTGTTTGTACGTTTTAGGTCCGGTTTTGTTGGAAGATCTGGCGCTGACGTTCACGTACTCGCCGAGCTCGAGCGTGTACGGTTTTTCGGCGGTGGAACTGGTTCCGAACGGCGCGGACATCGAGGTGAACATCGAGAACGTCGAGGAGTACGCCGAGCTGACTGCGACCTTCTGTCTCGACAAGGGCGTCTCGAGGCAGCTCGAGGCGTTCCACAAAGGCTTCAGCGCCGTTTTTCCCATGGAAAAGCTGGCCGCGTTCAGTCCGGACGAGATGGGCGTGATGCTTTGCGGCGACCAGAATCCCGAATGGACAAGGGAAGATCTCATTAGCTACACCGAACCCAAGTTGGGATACACCAAGGACAGGTTAGTCGCAAAAACTTTTTTTTTTTTTTCTTCGAATTTCACTAAAAATTTCATCGCAAAGTTAATTTGGTTTTACAATAATTGAAGGGGTAAGAATACAGATGTAAAAAACGGTTTTTTCAAATGTGAAAAAAAACTTTGTTGTTTTTTTTTAAATCCGCTACAATAAAGCTGCTTTAGGGCTCCCACACCTCCTAAAATTTTGCTTAAATCTTGAAAACTCCTAAAATTGCCTTCAACCTCCTAAAACTCCTAAAATCCTAAAAATTAAATTTAAATAGGCCAACCTGACTGCATTAAATTAAGGTAGTGCTAAAAAAATTCTTTTTAAAAAAGTAATTTAAAAATATATATATATTTAGGTTCTATTTTATTAAATTCTTTTTAAAATGATATAATATCACAACTAAAATTTTTCTTAAAAAACAACATAAAAACTTCTACAAAATTGTCATTTTTAGCGATATTTCGTTTTTTAGTAAACTTCATATTTTGTTATGAGATTTTTAAGTATTAAGATCCACATTACAATTGAATCGGTGAGAATAAAAACAGTACAAGTCCAAAAATTTAATTTTGACAATTTATTTTCTAAAATCAATTTTAAAGTTTAAAATACATTTTTGTTAAAAGATATAAATTATTTTACAGAATATAAATATTATATTTCATAAAATAATTAAAATATTCTAACAAAAATGCATTTAGAACTATAAAACTGATTTTTTGAAATATTTTATCAAAAAGTTTACTTTTGGACTTAACCTTATCGATTTAATTACTATTAATTATTAACTAAACAGTTGACATATTTTTTCTTAAAATATATAGATAACATCATTTGATTTTGGCATTAACCAAATCTACCGACGCATTTTTTTAAATAAAATTAAAAGTGTGGTGAAATTTATACTTGTATATATACTATATATATGTATACTTAAATATATATACTTGTATATATAATATATATAATATACATATACATATTATGTACGTCAGATATATACAAAAGTAGTAATTTTACCTCACTTTTAATTTTATTTAAAAAAAACTCGTCGAGCAATTTGGCTAAAAAACTAGTTAATATAACTTATTTTTTAAGTAGTAAAGAGATGTTTTTATTTAATTAAAGAAATTCATTTCCATACTTTATTTCTCCTAAAATTTTACAAAAAACCACCTAAATTCCTAAATAAAATTTGTAATTTAGCCGTGGGAGCCCTATGCTTTAAGCATATTCTGACAATAAATAACATCAATCTTCAAAAATGGAGTAATTTTTCAAAAAGAAATTTTGAGTAAAATGAATAATAATAATAAAGTGAAAATTCTACATTAATAGAAAAAATTAAAGGATAAAAAAAATTCCAAATTTTTTGCGATTTTTCGGATAGCTGTATCTTCGTTAAAAATGGTCGTATTGGAGCCGTAAAAAAAGCAATTTGAAGTTTCTAGTTTTGAGATTTTTAAAAAATCAGTGAATTACGGTTTAAAATTTTTAAATCATTCGATTTAAATCATAACAACCTTGGAAAGCAAAAAATCATGCATTCATTTTTTGCGGTTCCAACGCGGCTATTTATTTAATTCCCTTTCAGTCCTGGGACAGGTTAGTCACAAAAACTTTATTTCAATGTCAAAAATTTTATTCTTCGTATTATTCCAAATTTAACTTGGTTTTACAATAATTGAAGGGGTAAGAATAGAGATGTAAAAAAACGGTTTTTTTCAGATGTGAAGAAAATATATAAAAAACTTTTATTGTTTTTCTTGCAAATCCGCTACAATAAAGCATATTCTGTCAATAAATAACATCAATATTAAAAAATGGAGTAATTTTTCAAAATGAAATTTTGAGTAAAATTTATAATAATAATAAAGTGAAAATTCTACATTAATAGAAAAAATTAAAGGATGAAAAAAAATTCCAAATTTTTTGCGATTTTTCGGATAGCTTCGTTAAAAATGGTCGTATTGGAGCCGTAAAAAAAGCAATTTGAAGCTTGAAGTTTATAGTTTTGAGATTTTTAGAAAATCAGTGAAATACGGTTTAAAATTCATTCGATATAAATCATAACAACCTTGGAAAGCAAAAAATCATGCATTCATTTTTTGCGCAACCGTATCCATTTATTTAATTCTCTTTCAGTCCTGGTTTCCTGAGGTTCGTGAACGTGCTGGTGGGCATGTCTCCCGAGGAGAGGAAGGCCTTCCTGCAATTCACCACCGGTTGCAGTTCGCTGCCGCCGGGCGGCCTCGCCAACCTCTACCCGCGCCTCACGATCGTGCGCAAGGTGGACGCGGGCGAGGGCTCCTATCCCTCCGTGAACACTTGCGTGCACTACCTGAAGCTGCCCGACTACCCCACCGAGGACATACTCAGGCAGAGACTCTTGGCGGCCACCAAGGAAAAGGGATTCCACTTGAACTAAACCGACATCTCTCACCACCATCATTTCGCAAATTAAATTAACGTTCTTTAGAAGTACACTGGTGTTTTTTTCTCAAGTGATTCAACTATGAGCCCGGTAAGTGTAAAAAGTCCGCCCATCTTAATTCTTTAGGAAAACGTGGATCTGATAGTTGTGTTGCTCTTGAAAATCGCCGCGTGCGTAAATACTGCGTTTATTTACTTTATGGGTTTAGGTATATGACTTTCATGAAACTGTAGCTGAACGGTTCAAGTACTACTGGCCAAATATGATAAAAAAAATCGAGAAGAAAACTTATTTGATAGGTGAAGGATAGGATATTTTTTATTTTGAATATTTATTATTGTAGGTAAATAAAGTTATAAAAAAATTCTCAAATTTTTGCGCTTACATTTTGGCTTAGTGTCAGGTATATCTTAAGCATTTGTAAAGCATATATCTAAAAGAGATGAGGATAAATAAACAAGGTGTTATTTTTCTAGAATAAAAAACTATTTAAAGAGTACTGAGAATTTTTGTATAATTTGTATTCTATTGTACTAAATTTTAATTAGGAAATTTTCAAGTGTACACTTTTCAAATATAAGTGTTTAAAAATATATATAAAAGGTCTTATTTATAATATAAATATTATATCTCAGCTGCAACTGTTAAAAACCGTTCAACAGCTGAACATATTAGTGATAAATATTAGAGAATTTATGACCAAATTTATCATGATTACGTGATTTTATTTATGTGATTATTTGCAATATAGATTATATTACTGGTAGTGCACTTGGGTAATTCTGGTTTAGTTTTAATTACCGCTTAAAAAACTTCTTTCTGCAGCATAACAATATTATATTGTAGAAGAAATGTCTGTATGTATGTATTTGATGTTAAATACAATGTTATACCTAATAAATCTAAATAAATAAAGAGGGAATTTTATTTACTTAAATCCAATTCCTTAATTTTATATTTGTGGTTTTCAGCGAAATGGTAAAATTAATTAACAAAATGCTATTTTTATTAAATATTTTCTAAATTCTTAAAATGCTTAAAGAATTTTTATATTATTTAAATAATTGAACTATTAAATAAAGGTAAGTAAAAAAATAAAACACACATTAAGCAGATATAAACAATGTAATTTTAATATTGTTAAAGCAAATACAAAGAAAGCTATATAAAAGTATGCAACAGTCTAAAAGAACTTCACCTTGGCACTTACAAATTAATTTACAAGATAATATTATACCTAAATAATATGGAGGATAAAAACAATTTATACAGAAACAAAGTAAAAACTTTATATTTGCCTGCCTAAAATGAAAAAAATATAATTTAATGAATATAAATAGTTTGGTCTTCTTATGATATATAATCGTAGTTAAGACTTACACAAATGTATAGTAGTGTAGTACGGCATTACTCACATTTTCTCTGAAGTTAATAGAGATTCGAAATTAATAATTAACAATATTTTTCACGACATTAATCTACAATCTATTGCAAGTCCCAAAATGGTTTGGGACTGTTTGGTGTCAAATGTCTGAATGAATTTGTAGATTATGTCGTAAAGCCTAAAAAATAAATTCATAATCAGTCCTATACACATCTTATATATTCATATTATTATTAAACTGATTTTAAAACATAACAGTCAAATATAAATTTGTTTGCTATTCAGCAAAATTGCGTGCTCACCCTTACTAATAGCATCACAATGAAAACAACACATATCTATATTATAAAATATCTCGATACAAGTAAAAAATTAATTATTTTTAAAATTTATACACATACAGTGAAGAATATTTAAGGTTTCTAAATTAGTTCTTAATATCTAGAAGATTAATATAGCCATACAACTTTTAAAAATTAATCCCTTATCATGAAAAAACAAAGAAATAAAACAAAATCGTAAAATTATTTTTTTAATTGTATTCTTATAAATAGAACATTCGTAATACATAATTTAAGTTAAATAAAAAGTTTTTTGCATTGATAAAACTTATGTATTACATTTATGAGACAATAACCAACAAATATTCAAGCAATTTGAATAAATACATCGATTAAAATATCATATATATACAAAATATTTAATTAATAACACAAGTAAAAATCGATCTTTAGGATGGAATTATGGAAAAATCATAGGTTTCATGACGTGGAAGATGATTTTTAAAACAAATGTCTACTGTTCTTTCTTTTCTTCAGCTTTCTTGCCAATTGGGATGGCTGCTTTTACTCTAAAACAAAAAAAATACAAAATAGTCAATTTTAATTCTCACAAAATATTTATTCAATTTAAAAAAATATACAATATTAAATAAAATGTACAAAATATACCAAAAGTGATTCCAATATTAAATATAAATCCGTATGTGTGCCAACAAATTTTATTAAAATCTTAAAAAGATGAAAAAAAATAATATTATTCAGGGTTAGTCAAAATTTAAGCCACTTTATACATAATCCACATAAAAAACCAATAATAAAAAATTATATTTATGATAATTTATTAAATTTTTAAAACGTGAATATGTTTTAAAATATTTAATATTTATTTTATTTATTTACTTTACATTTTACAAATACAGCCAGCAAATTTGTTTACCAACTGGTACCACTAGTCCATGAAGCCAAGCTAATGTTTAAAGAAAAAAAACACGTCAAAATTGTTTGTTCTTTTATTACTTTGTTATTCAAGATGTCTAAGCTAGAATATCCCTTGGATGCCAACTAAAATGTACCATTTACTATCTTTTTCTGTACAACTAAATTTTTTTTTAAATGTCACTTGTATCCCTTAGCGTCTAAAGCCCTTATATAATGTTTATGCAGTTTCATAATATTCCATATTTTATATTTTCAAAAAAAAATCCATACTCCTTTCTTTTGATTTTCTTTACCAAATTATTTATTTGTTTTGATTAGCTTTAATTTGGATGTAAGTGCACTTCCATGGAAAGCAAAATAAAAAGTATACCAATTGTATTAAGAGATTCTATAAGTTTTAAACGAATATTTAAAAGGGGTCAGAATTAGGGTTTTAAAATTTACGAAATAATTGAGACGGCGAAAAAAAAACGGGTTTTACCGAAAAAAAAACAGAAAGTGGGAAATTTTCAATAAAATTGACATACATTTTTCCATTTTATTCAAAGGCTAATACGAAAAAAAATAAAAAGTTAATTTTTTAATTTGATATCAAGAAAATGTAAATTTTCGACTCTGATTATAATAATATAATACATAATTATAATAATTCTTCCTATTATTTATAATTCAGTAAGAATCTTTTACCGGGCCGCAAAAAGGCAAATCGCTGGTTTGGTGCAAGACTATCCTAAGTCCATTTTCAAAGAATTGGAGAAAAATACAATAAACATTTCTATTTATTGTAACTAAATTGTTTTTTGCGTCATTCTTGTAAAACCTTACAATTTTTAAAAGAATGACGCAAAAAAACAATTTAGTTACAATAAATAGGAATGTTTAACTCTTTGAAAATGGACTTAGGATAGTCTTGCACCTAACCAGCGAAATAATACCTATTGATTAAAAAAATTATAAATTAACTTAATTCATTAATTTATAAATGGATATTTTCAATGGAATTCCTTTTGCAAAAAGTATTCAACCGACAGTATATTTAACGTTTAGGTACGTTTATATTTTTTTATCAATTCAGTTTTTTATTTATTTATTTACCCAAAAAGACCAAAGGTCCGTAACAAGTATAATATAATAAAAAGTTAAGTGAATGTAACAATCTCTAATAATTTAATTATAGTATAGTATAGTTTTATTCCTTTTTTTAAATTAAAATAAAGTTAAGTTGTTGATTGCTTCGTATATTTTCAAAAAAAAGACAATTTATCCAAGGCCTGGGAAAAAACGAAAAAATAGTAGATTATGTTATAAGGAGTAGAAGTGAATCTTTATGTGGTGAGTACATAGATTGACGGCCGAAGCGTAGCTGAGGCAGGCAACTGTACGAAGCACAAAAAGAGCTTCTACTCCAAATAACATATACAATTTTTTTTTCAAGGGCATAATATAAATAGGATAAGCAATAGAATTATTTTATTTACTCATAACTCGTGTGGGATAAAATTTTGGCTAAAAGCATTAGAAATTATTGATAAAAACTAAAAAAACTAATAAACCTTACTTACAATGCCGATAAATATCCGAAACTAAACCTAAACACTGCTCTGTCAAAATGCTGCGCTTGAATTAATTTTGACGTAATGACATTTGTTTGAAGTTTCGACATTGGCGACTCGTCTATCATCATAATATTATACTAATAAACTAGTTTTTCTTTATTTCGTTCAATTAAAATTTAATAAATAATCACTAAATATTCCGTGCGATTATAATTAATATAATTAATACATCGTGATTGCTTTGTATGAAATGCTAAATTAATTTTAGTATTTGACGTTTATTGAGTCACCTATGGATTTACTTCTATCCCTAGGCTTTTTTGAGTTTTTTGTCTGCCGCTAATGAAAAAGACGCACTTCAACTATCTCTATACATGCATATAAGGTTGTATATCATGGCCGCTTGAAAAAAAAAACAATTTTTCAGTTTTTTTTCGACATTTTAAAACCCTAGTTGGGATTATGCAATTTTTTATTGCATATTTGGAATCTACGCATACGATTCTCAGATAAAATCATTTTCTTTAAAATGGATTTTATTCCATTCTCCCATATCTACTTAAAACTGCGCGCGCGCGGAATTGTGCTCAGGTGCCTGAACCACTTACGCATTCCATTACTTCAACAACATATATTTTGTTATGGACCGCGGTCTTGTAATTACCTCCTTTTTTCTTTTTGGCAAATGATATCATATTTTTATGTGAATTACGTATACAGTCGCCGTATAACAGCGCGATTATTGGGCAAATTTAAAGATAAACTGAGTACATATTTGCACTTACTTTGATGTGATTTCGGCCACCTTTGTTCTGACGATGTCCAGGTTGGCATCGATGTTTGTCTTGTTGGTTTCATATACTTTGGGGAGTGAGAACAATGCGACCCAAGCTGTAACGGAAAGAAAAACCTCGTAATCTCGAAACGACCGTTGAAAAATCGCACTTGTAGATTAATAATTCTTGATGTAGTGCTTACCGATGATGATGAGAGTCATGCCGTTGAACCACGCTCCCAAGTAGGTGAGCGCCCACAAGAGCACTCCGAATTTGATGGAGTCGACCAGATCTTCAACAAGAAACAGCCTGCGCAACTCGGAAACGCTGGCGTTCAAGTGCACTACCACCACCTCCGATAATTCCTTGATTTTGTCGTGCGACAACGAGATGTCGACGTCCAAAAGATCTCTGCAAAAATATTCGTTTAAGTTAACTTCTTTGTTTTAAGTTAACTTCTTTGTCTTTAACACTTTTTTAACTCTTCAGTTAACTTAAAAACTGGTTTAAGTTTATTTTAACCAAGTGGTATGGTATGGTTATCAATATGACTTGTTTACAGATCTTTAAAATAAAATATCGTATCTGAAATGAAAATCTTAATGATAACTTTTTTGAAAAAGTGGTACATAATAATTCCATATTTTAAACACGCTTTGAAAATTAGAATTAAAAATAAAAAAACATTTTTTAGTCTCTATTTCGCTGAAGATAAAAATAATAAAAATTAATTTTTGTTAAAATGGACAATAACTAAAATGGCGGATTACCAATTAAACAAAAAGTTATATCGAAAGTTATAATTAAACCAAAATATATCAAAAAAAATAAGTACTCCAAACCATTTTCGTTGGTTAAAATTAAAAGTAAATATAACGTTAACGTAACTTCTTTTTAACTGAGGTAAATTTGGGTTATTTGAGGAGTTTTAATTGACAATAAAAAAACAAATATTTAACTTGTAAGTAATATATCCAATAGGTTTTAATTTAATTGTATTTAGTTTTGCTAAAAAATAACCTTAAGGTAAGAGCAACCAGATGGTAAATTTAAAGGATTATTTTAAAATCAAAATACCTTTAAAAATGTCAATGGTTGAATCGTTATTTTACTTATTGGATTTTGGTAAGTTTACTTAGATTTTACTTAAAATACTAGTTACTTTGGTATTATACAATGAAATGGTTGCAAGATTTTCTTCAACTAGCAAGATTTTAACATAAAATTTTTAAAATGTGTATACTGTTTGATATACTTTATTTGAATTTTTGAGGTTATGTGCGGGAATTTATTCTCCAGAGACCTGTAATTTTACAGTTACCTAAACTGATTTCGGGCTAATGTATTTTCATTATTCTAGTATTGTTGGTACTTTATATCAATATATGTTGGTTAAAGGGTATCTACAGTTAATTTTTTTTATCTGGGCTCGTGTTTTTTTGTTAGGTTGGTGGCTTATGCTAGTTTGACTTGGTATTTTGAGTATTTAAAAATGGTACTTCTGCTAAAGAATTTAATTAAATACTTTGACACTGTCAAATTGACCATAATATTTATTATTGATAATTTACTTGTAAATAAAAAGATAATTATGCCAAAAATAATAGCAACGAATTCGAATGTAAAAGCCCTTTTGAGGGCAAAACTTCATTTTGATGCCACAATTGAAAAAAAAGTACGTCGCCTTATGGACATTTTTGGAGTAAAAAAGTAACGAATTTGGTTTTATAAATATTACATCACACATTATTTTTACATTATTCACCATTGGACAACATTTACGTTCACAAAAAATTTTAATTTCTTTTATACAAATTCTTTTCAAAGCGAAGATTATTATCCGCTAGGAATACTTTCTCTTCTGGGCCGTAAAGCAACCTATATTTAACTACTTTTTTTTATATGATTTTACTCATCCAAGCACCTCCAAAGCCAAATTAATTGCATTTTTAACTACGAATTTCGACAACTCAACTTGACAACTGCACAATGTAACCTACAATAATTTATACATAACCACAATTAGATTTATTAGCTTAGTTTGTTTTAATCAATGCGACCAACTTGACATATGTATTTACCAACCAAAACCCTAAATTCGCAACGTTGCCGCAGTTCAGATAAAAAAAAGAACTTAAGGTAAAGACCCTTTAACCAAGGTTCTCTAAATATACCTACTTTGGTATTTTTAATATTTAAAATTGGTACCTACTCCTGTTCAATCCCTTAATTTTACTTTGACATTTATCATTTAATTGTTAGAATTATAATAAACAATGCCAAATATAACAGAAAATTCTAAACGAAAAGAAATTTTTAAAACAAAACAACATTTTGATTAAATAATTAATTTATTTATTATTTATTTCCGCTAAATTACTATGTTTTACTCAATGTGGCCAATTATAAATTTAGGGTCCCTAGAATTTGCCAATTAAACCCCCAAATTCTTGACGTTATCAAATTCCGAAATAAAAAAAAATCGTGTATAATACTTTTGAACTGCCTACAAATATAAAGTCTTTTTATATTCTATATACACTAGGGTGGCCCAAAAAAAAGAATATCTTTTTTTTTCTCGTCTCTTGTAAAAATATGTTAGTTTATCATGCTGTAAGAGCCCTGTCAAAATATCAGCTCGATTAAAAAATTTTTAGGGGTCGCTCAAGATTTTTTAAAATTTTCAAAATCGTCAAAAATTGAATTTTTGTTTTATTTTAATTTTTTTTCTTGTCTCGATATTATTTTTTTGGTAGAAAATAATAAAAATTTTGAAAATATCAAATCAATATTTTAATTTCTAAAGGTTGCTAAAAGTTCGATGGTATTTCTGAATATAAATACTATTTATATTCAGAGGTCGCTCGAAAACATTCAAAATACTCTACTTTGAAAGTTAAAAAAATCTTGAGCGACCTTTAGAAATCAAAATATCCATTTGAAATGTTCAGAATCATTATTATTTTTAAATTAAAAAATAATATCGGAACGAGAAAAAAAATTAAAATAAAAAAAAATCCAATTTTTGACGATTTTGGAAATTTTTAAAAATCTTGAGCGACCCCTAAAAAATTTTTAATGGAGCTGATCTGTTGACAGGGCTCTTAAAACATGACAAATCATCATATTTTCACAAGAGACAAGAGAAAAAAAATATTCTTATTTTTTTGGGCCACCCTAATATACACTGCTCAACAATTAAAGTGGATATTAGAAGAATATTAAAATTGTCAGCGTAAACATTTAATATAAAAAAATTTAAGTACATTGAAGTTGAAGTTTTTGTATTGCTGGTTTGGTTGCAATTTAGGTCTGGTGAACATGCTGGCCATTCCATTGTTAAATAAAATGGATATCCAGTAAAAAAAAATGCTTAGATTAAATAAATGTATTAGAAAAATTATGACTTTTGTACTTACTTGAAGGGATGGCCGTCTCCAGTTTTCTGCACTGCTTGGACAATGTTTTTGTAGATTCTGAAGGCGATTGTGCCGGACAATCCCAACAGCGAGACGTACGCTATAACGCTGATGAGGGAGAAGTAGGTGAGGCAGAGCAACACTAGCAAAACTCCGCCGAAAACTGGACCGGACTTTTTGGGCTCGCGCCAGTATATCAAACTCTCCACTAAAAAAAATAAACGAAATACGTTAGTTTCGAACGTTTCATGTAGCTGCAACTTCAGCATGCTGTTTTACACGCGTATTAGTATGTTAATCGACAGAATGAGTCCATTAAATCTGATATTAATAAAATGCAAAAATGTCTGCGCGTTTGCCAATTTTAATGTGCCAAATATTAAGAAATTGAAAATTTATAACGATGGTCTGGTGCAACTAAATCTAGTTTGAATTTGGGTTAAGTGCATGTATTAATTGGGATTGAAATAAATATAGTTTGTTCATGGTGTCTGGGAAAAGAGTGAACAGTTCTGTTTTGAACCAACCAAATTAATTTAAATATTACAGAATGGGTATTTTACCCTTATATACATTTATTTTGGAAGAATTGTTACTTGTCACTTCCCGGACTTGCAACTTCACTATAATATTATTATTTCAACATGTTATCGGTACCTATTTATAACCTCAGTATTTAAATAAACATATATGTTCTTATCAATATTAAAAATATTTTAAAGCTTATTAATTTCCTTGCATGCACCCAATTCAGCAGTGAAATGTATAATATGAGCTTTCTCCGCCCGGTCTATAATGTACTATTTAAGGCAAAAAGCTCTGATTCAAATATCTTTTTTATATTTTAAAATTGGCCAATGTTCAATGGATTTAGATGAAACGTTAAACGCGAATTTCCGCTTTTTAACGAGAAACATTTTATTTATTTGAGAAAATGATTCATACATTCAATAAAATTAATGGCTAATAACAAAATTATA
Source organism: Brassicogethes aeneus (assembly GCA_921294245.1). Lineage (NCBI taxonomy): Eukaryota > Metazoa > Arthropoda > Insecta > Coleoptera > Nitidulidae > Brassicogethes > Brassicogethes aeneus. Next base: position 834,336 of record OV121138.1, on the reverse strand, counting down.
AGTTACATCATCTGTGTGAAACAGGTATATGCTAATTTGGTATTCAATGGCTTTATTGTTCGAAATTTTTTGCAAAATGAGAAAGATTTCTAAAAATATATTTTTTATTCCAAGATTTTATTCATGTTTTATCTTTGAAGAGATATATGTTATTTAGAGTAGAAGCTCTTTTTGTGCTTCGTACAGTTGCCTGCCTCAGCTACGCTTCGGCCGTCAATCTATGTACTCACCACAAAAAGAGTCACTTCTACTCCTTATAACATAATCTACTATTATTAAATCAATTTCATAGAAAATCAAACTTTGAACAAAGATTAAATATAAAAAAAGTATATTTAGTCTTTGCTTTGAAAAAATAATTAATATTAATTATTAATATTAATAAAATAATATTTAAAACAAGACTACCATTCTTAGGTAGGTAAACTTGATTGAGGGAGGGTTTATCAATCTCTGGTTAAGTTCCAGTTAGTTTATCTAAATTCCATATTGATCGTTGTGACATTGATAAACCGGCCCTGAGGAATGCAGTTTTTGAGCCAAATTTTTTTTAATGAAAGGGCAAATTGTTTTTTGCATAGTACAAACGTACCCCCGACGGATACGCCCCTGATTATTATTGTCAAATCCATGAATAGTTCTCCAGAACAGAGAGAAATATTATTGCAAATAACTAATATTTAAATTAAATGGTGTTAACAACAGTTCTAAGAAGAACACCTACTTATTACTACTTGTTTTAGTTTTTGAGTCATCGAATTTCGACCTGAAATAGATATAATACGCGAAATATACACCTCGTATCTTCTTATAGACGCTATTTTATTATCATTGTTTTTCAAACAAATAGGTCTTGATGCATCTCGATTACTAAACGATATCAAATTATTAAGAAGAATAGAAGCATTGTAGGGTAACATGACCACAACTAGTACATGCATGTGTATTTAATCAAAACCGAGGAAATTTCATGCGTTTACGTTAAGTAACTTTTAATAGTATTTACATTAGGTTTCGCATTAGTATTGATCCGATATTTAGTGACCTAATACTTTCTCAAGCTTTAATCGATGATCCTCGTGTATAAAAATACTTTAACACGGTCTGGTGCTCCACAATTGAATTAATATTGTTTAAAAAAAACATTCGTACGAAACAATTACTAAATAATTACACACGCGTGTCTTATGCCATTAACAGCATATAAATCTTAAAAAATAAAATCATAATCCTAATTAAATAAATTAATGATAATTCGCATAGCAAGCAGGCTAAATCGTTTATTTTGCGAAATTTGTTGCTATCAACCCAAAATGTGCAACATCAGCATAATTGGTTGTGATAAAGTTTAAAAAATGTTTTTAAATTAGGTGAAGCAATACAGCGAATGCATCCAAAATTTATTGGACGATTTAGGTTTTACGAAATAACTTTCACTACAAGATAATTTTCGCCAATTAGATATTATTATTTTATAAATGAATGTCTTTAAGCAATGTTTTTAAACTTAAATAATATTCTAATAATAGTGTATTGTGTACCAAGTTTGATAAAGGCCATTTAGTCACGAATTTCAATTAGACACGACCGAAGCTTGCGGGACGAGTGTTTAATAAAAATGAGTGTCTAGAAAAGTTTATAAACGAGTTGCATACTATAATCTTTCCACAACAAATATTATAAAAAATAGTTGTTACTAATTAATTGAAATATTAAAGTCAATGTAAAAAGAGAGTCTGGTCAACTATAGCACAAATCCTATTGGTGAATTAAAGATGGCGTGAAAAGTCATTCATAATTTGAATAAAAATCTCTAGAAACAAACATATATGTAGAAAATAATAAAAATAAATATGCTTAGTTGTTAACTATTATTTAGTTACCCAGTAATTCTTAACACTTGTAATGTAATGACAGTTGACACCTACTAATCTTAGTAAATAGCTTCTAAGCTACTTATAAACAACAAATGTTGACCAAATTTCAAATGTCAGTGTCAGTTTGTCAGAATTCTTACAAGATGTTTTTATGGGTATTTCGACCAAAATTATTACTGCTCTATCGGCTAAATCAAAAGGCACAAACGTGCAGGAAAATTTTCAAATATTGTCTTAATTATTATTATACAAAACAATGCAACGATGCCATTATGAAATGTGACTTTTACATAGTGGTTGTAGAAAAATACATTTGTTAACCATGTTAAACTTAAACTTCTTTATATATAACAACCGCTATTAGATGTCGATTATTTCATATCATAACTAGGCTTTTTAACCTAATAAAATGCGCCATTTTAGGAACACCTTGTATATTATGTATATAGCAATATATACTACTATAATAATGCGTAAATTTCTAGTTGCATATACATAAAAATAGTGTCAATTTTTTTTAATTGCTGACATTGAAAATTATACATTGTTGAAAATAACCTAATTAGGTAGTATATGAATCAGCTTAGAATCAAAATTAAATATAAGTAAATATATTTATGAGATAAAGCCTAACTTAAATATTTAAATTGCTTAAAAAACACAATAATTAGAAGCAGATAACCTGTTTCCATGACCAAAAGGAAAGTACGGTGAATCTGTGAGAACTATAAAATGATATATTAAATTAAAAAAAAATATGTAATTCAGTACTACAGTTTGAGTAATACATGTATCGAAAAGTGATAAAAATACCACATAATGGAAACTGCGGATTAACAAAAAAAATCATCTAAATCATGACTTAAAGTATATTTTATAATCCACCTATGTACCGTTAGAAGTGAAAATAAAAATGAATCAAGAATATTCAGTACAAAAATCAACATATGGTTAAGGAAAAACGCACACGTTACATGGCTGTGTTTTTCTAGCAAAAAACATAGTGACCATCAGGTACACGCGATAGCGCAACAAAGGAAAAACGAAGGCGAATCGATGGGTGTAGTGCCCTATGCTGCTCAACGTCAAAGCATATGTCAATGGATTAAAATGGTAAAAATCTTACCGGGTCCTCTTTCTGGCAAAGGTTCATCGCTGTATTGGTTTCTGGAATTTTGCCTGCGTGGTGCCATTTTCGTGTGTGTTTTAAAACAAAAAACTTAAAAGAGTAATTAAACTAGCGTACTGCGGACGGCAACAATGTTATTCTGCGCACGTTTTGTAACAGCGCTGTCGACTGCGCTACGAAATGCTTCAAAGTGAGCGTTTCCAGTCCTACGGCTTCAAGAATCGTAACCACGTACGTTGCATAGTCTTATCTCTTTCCAGTGCTTGAGAGAAAGCAGTGACGTGTAAGCTATCGCGTCGAAAACCAGAAAGCTATGTTGCCAAACCTTGCGAAAAATCCCAAAATCAAGGAAAATGAACGCGCACATTCTTTAATATATACATCCAATATTTGCTCATTTCCAACCTTTATAATTTATGTTTAAACATTTTTTACAATAAAGATTATTTTCAGAAATGTTATAATGTTATTTCCAACATTTATAAACCATAGAAAAACAATTAAAAATCATTTAAAGTCATTATATATTCTATCAGCAAAATCATGAAACAATATTTTGCTTTTACATTTTTGCATAAAATCTGACAACATGGTTTTTGCTCTTCGACGTGTATACCAGGTGAACTCGTGGCAAAGCAGATGTATAGTGGACCTAATCTAAGACGTCATCGAACGTAAGGCGCATACAAGAGTAGAATATATACCTGTTTAGATGGTTGTAGTGGTATTGTGCAACCTGTAAAGAATAAAGGGTCTTTGGCCCTTTTCTATTACAAAAAGAAATGCTTTCTTCGTGTTTTTAAAAGGGTCCTGCGTAATTTTGTATTGTAACACTTGTGGAATAATACATTTTGGTCTGGGTTTAATCAAGGTTTACAGTTTGTAGAACAATAATAATATTTTTATTGATTGATGCAATTGTAAGATGTTTTGGAACTGTTAATATGAATTTATACTTTTATAATTTACTCATGTTAGGTATATCTTTTTTGTAATTTTAACATGCATAATTACAGTTTTTTTTTTATCTGGACTCGTGTTTTTTTGTTAGGGTGATGGCTTATGCCAGTTTGACTTGGTATTTTTAGTATTTAAAAATGGTACTTCTGCTAAAGAATTTAATTAAATACTTACGACACTGTCAAATTGACAATAATATTTATTATTGATAATTTACTTTTCAATTATAAATAAAAAGATAATTATGCAAAAAATAATAGCAACGAATTCAAATGTAAAAGCCCTTTTGAGGGCAAAACTTCATTTTGATGAAATTATGCCAAATGCCACAATGGAAGAAAAAGTACATCGCCTTATGGACATTTTTGGAGTAAAAAAATAACGAATTTGGTTTTATAAATATTAAATCACACATTATTTTCACATTATTCACCATTGGACAACATTTACGTTCATAAAAAAATTTAATTTCTTTTATATAAATTCTTTTCAAAGCGAAGATTATTATCCGCTAGGAATACTTTCTCTTCTGGGCCGCAAAGCAACCTAAATTTAACTACTTTTTGTATATTATTTTACTCATCCAAGCACCACCAAAGCCAAATTAATTGCATTTTTAACTATGAATTTCGACAACTCAACTTGACAATAATGTAACCTACAATAATTTATACATAACCACAATTAGATTTATAACTAGCTTAGTTTGTTTTAATCAACTGTATTTATCCACCAAAACCCTAAATTTTCAACGTTGCCGCAGTCCAGATAAAAAAAAAATTTAATCTAATGGAATAGCCAAATGAAAATTAACATTTTTGTTTTAATTTTTAATAAAAAGCAGTTGCCAAATGGTAACAGGTTTATTATTTATATTATTTTTAATTTATCAAACTTTTAAGTGGTATTTGTTGGATTATTTTTTGACAACAATACAAATGTCAGAAACCCCCTATTGGCTAAAATATACACACATGACTGAAATTGAAAGTTTCTATTGGTTTTTGTAAACCTTAAAATATAACCATTTAATATAGGTAATATAAAAAATATAAAATTTGGAAATTGCAAGTTTGGCTTTTATTTGATTAATATTTTACATTTTCAACAAAATAAAGAAATTTCAAAATGATATTGAGTATTTTGTATAAAAAATAGTTTATGATAGGTATACTTATAGTGATTTTATTTTGTTCTCACAAAATAAATTTTCATTTTTAGCACTAATATCATAAATTACTATTACATATATTAAGTATGTGCTATGCTCCACACATCAAAGTCCCACCACGTGTCTTTGATAAAAATAATGAAGGTTAATTTTCTGTCAGTCAATCTAATTTCGTCATATATATTTTCTGAAAATAATGCAATATAGGTATCCATTTTTTGTGTATAAAGGTCTTAATTTATATCATAAAAAATACATATATCATAAAAAATACATATGTATATTGTATTATTTTTAGAAAATAAGACGAAAATTAACCTTAATTATTTCTATGAAAGACACTTGGTGGGACTGGGACCAAACCATGCAATTTAAAAATTAAAAATAAATTTTTAAATTAATTCTTTCTTAAAGTCATTTGATTTAATTTACGAATTAAATTAAGTTTAAGTGAATTAATTCGTACCATTCCTAAAAGTAATCAATGCCAAGGTAAACAGGCAAAAAATATAAAAAATCTCAGACTTTCAAATTAATATTAAGAGCTCATCTTCTTCTAAAATTCTTTATTTACATTTTAGAGTGGTTTTAAACAAATTATAACAACAAAAATTAACACGTTTAATATACCTTGCGGAACTTCAGCGCGAAATAATTAATTAATTTAGCCGAGTGTTGATACGCTTTTATGTCAATATCTATTTTTGAAAACCAATTTAACGTTTAGTCGCAACTCGACCGCGAAAAGTAATTAAAAATAAATCCGTAAGTATATGTATAGCCGATATCGAAAATTGCCATTACTTTTTATAGCTAGCTCGTTAGACCATGCACAAATATGTTAATAACATGTATTGCATTCTTCATACATACTTACATAGTTTACCTACATAAAATAAATGATAAAAAATGTATTGTTTGTACTGCTGTCCCAAAGAATGTTTTACTGCATTTTTATAGACAATAAGTTGGTTATAAAATATTTAAAATTACTTGAATGGTATTATTATTATTATCATAATATACAACCAAAACATGGTGTCTTTAGACAAGCTAAAAGACACAGTAAAGCAGCAATATCAAGAAGTAACTTAGATGTCTACAAATCTATTCTATTAATTCTCTGATGATAATATATAACCACGCAGTAAGTCCACAACATTGGTGCAAACAAAAAAATTTTAAAAGATTTTTTCTCATTTGGGACGGAAGTATAGAGTTTTAACTAGTAGTACATGCTTCGTAACCTATAAAAGTTAAGAAAAACATCCAAGGACGGTACAAGAAAAATCAATGACCGGCGGAAAAAATTGTGTGATCTAAATTTAGGCGGTGATTTTTCAGCCTGAAAAAAATTAAACCGTGCAAACGGTTTTAACAGTGTAGCGACGAATTGTTGGGAAAATAATTGGCACGCGAGTGATGTACATTCTTATCTATTTGGAGAGCATTTTAATGCCGCAAGGACGAAGCCCGGGGTTAGTGAAGAGTTACTAAATGTTAGTGCACGGAAACCTTACAAGAAGCAACACGGAAAAACCTACTGTTTTGCGTCTGTATTATGCCGGGGGTTGGTAGCGATGAGGCGATCGAACGAGTATTAAGGTTCGATGGGTTTCTTATGGGCTGCTGCTGCACTCTCGGAAACTCTTTCAACAAAAACGCAACTTACGGTATTCCCGTTGCATGACCGTGTCGTAAAGTTGGTCCATGGTCACCCTAATAAAACTGCTACCGTACAACTGAGTGAATCGTCCGCCCGGTCGAGAGTTTGTTGGCTAGGAGCCACGGTCAAAAAGCAGCTTCTAAAAATGACTTACGAGAACACGCACCAACCAAATGACGACTGTGACGACCACCGCGACGCCAACGAAACTGCGCTACCCTTCCTGAAAAACTGCTGCGAGTGCGTTTATCGTGTGTCGGCAGTGTTGCCAGAGTTCTTTTTTTTATCTGGACTGCGGCAACGTTGCAAATTTGGAGTTTTGGTTGGCAAATACAGTTGTCAAGTTGGTCGCATTGATTAAAACAAACTAAGCTAGTTATAAATCTAATTGTGGTTATGTATAAATTATTGTGGGTTACATTGCGCAGTTGTCAAGTTGAGTTGTCGAAATTCGTAGTTAAAAATGCAATTAATTTGGCTTTAGTGGTGCTTGGATGAGTAAAATCATATAAAAAAGTAGTTAAATATAGGTTGCTTTACGGCCCAGAAGAGAAAGTATTCTTAGCGGATAATATCTTCGCTTTGAAAAGAATTTATATAAAAGAAATTAAATTTTTTTGTGAACGTAAATGTGAATAATGTGAAAATAAAGTGTGATTTAATATTTATAAAACCAAATTCGTTATTTTTTTACTCCAAAAATGTCCATAAGGCGATGTACTTTTTCTTCCATTGTGGCATTTGGCATAATTTCATCAAAATGAAGTTTTGCCCTCAAAAGGTCTTCTACATTCGAATTCGATGCTATTATTTTTGTCATAATTATCTTTTTATTTATAATTGACAAGTAATTGCAAGAAATATTATTATCAATTTGACAGTGTCAAAGTATTTAATTATAATTAAAGAATTTATAAATTCTTTAGCAGAAGTTTTAAATACTAAAAATACCAAGTAAAACTGGCATAAGCCACCAACCTAACAAAAAAACACGAGTCCAGATAAAAAAAATAACTGTACGCTTATAAAATACGTGGACTATATCTTTGCTATTTTCGATGAAAACGCTTGCGGCTTAGATGATTTTGTTTCCAAATTGAATAATTATTTTTACCTTTAAATTGTAAAAAGATGGCCAGCTACCATTTTTAGATACCCTTTAGTGATTAGATCTAACAATACTCCAGAGTTTGAGGCTAGTTTTAACTTTCTTGTTCATAGGTAGGTAAACTTTCCACTTAGCAACAGTAGATACAAGAAAGGGCTCAGTTATATAAAATACATTGCTAGAGAAAATGTTCTGCACCCACCCTAGTAGATAACTATTTATCTATTAAGCAAATGTATTTAGCCTAATTGTGATTTGAACCTAATTGTAAATAAAAACAGTAGACCTGGCAACACTGTGTCGGTTGAATTGGGGTGGTGCGCGCGCCAAGCCAATTGCGTTGTTAATTATTAAGTGGAGCGTTTCCGTTTCCACTTGTTTCCACGGGTTTCTTTTTCCCTTTGTCAGACGAGGTTTTCTTTCAAATTTCATACAGCGTGTTTCGAAATTAATGTTTCAATGGCAGATAAAACTGTTATTATTATTATTATTATTATTATTATTATTATTATTATTATTATTATTATTATTAAAATGACTGCATTAAATTAAAAACAAAAACAGGACAAGTGCATATTTGTTCCATATAAATTTGAATTTGGTATAATAAGAAGTAATAAATTTCACTAAGGTAAACTTTAAGGTAATTAATTCCTACATTGTAATATTCAACAATTACTATTACATTTGTGTTTACATTTTACATTACAGTACAAAAACAATAGAAAATTAAAAAACATAAATCATATTTTCATTGTAATTTTAAAAAAACGTGTTAATGTTTTTATACTACTATTGAACTAATTGTGTTATCTTTAAACTACAACCAGTTGCTTTTGCTTTTCATTTTATCTACCCTTGCGGTTAAAATACAACACACTGAATATTATTCAATTTTTGAATTCTTCAGAAAATTGTATACATATTTTATGTGCAATTTCCTTTGTTCTATTTCCGATTTTCCGTAAATATGGCAACGTCCATATCACCCTTACTAGAGGTGAATGCTAGGTTTGTTTGATAACATTATGTCAATATTTTTTATGTGTAATTGACATGCATACTACAACTATTTATTCTGTACGCCATGTTTATTTTTATATTTTTTAGTTTTGAACCGGGAAAAATTTACATTTTTATTTCGCCGTACTTAACATTTCGGCGCGCAATTTTGTCAAATGTTTAACACGTTTAAATTAACAGGTGGCCTGCTCCTACATTCATTAAAACCCCCTTAACCAATAAAATATTAAATGCAATTTGAACCCCAAGGGAAAACTTTTTTCTCTGAAATTTATATAAAGGAAAAACAAGAGCGATATGTAGGCAACTAACCACACGCCTATCCACCGCACTTAATACAGATCTATTTATCTATTAAGCACTTGATGAAATAAACTTGGAGGTCAAAAATAATAAACCTTTAAACACTTTTAATGACTAAATTTACGTGCAAAAATTTCTTTGAATTAAGGTGATAGAACAGTATTTTATGTATCAACTTTTATAAACACCATTAAGAGTTGCATACTATTTAATTATAGAGGGACGCTTGCGAGCGAGTGTTTAAAAAAACGAGTGTCTAGAGAAGTTTACAAACGAGTGTACTTTTCTACTAAGAATAAAATTTAAAGCCAATTTTATTTGTAAATATTTGACATTTAACAACTGACAATGTCAGTCTAACATTTAAGCTTAATTTTTAAACGGAGTTTTATAATAATTATTAAAAATTAATTTTACTTTTGAACCATTATTTATAGGAAGTATTTCTATATTGACTTATAAGTGTTTTTATATGAAAATTAATATTTAATTATTATGTACTTAGGAGGAGAAGTGTCTTTTCCTGCTTACATTAAATTATTTGCATGCACACCAAAGAGGTATAACTTCCAATAAGGTAGCGCACAAATATAAAAAAATAAAATATTCCAAAAACTAATAACATACATGATATTTGGTTCTAAACACCCTATATATTTAACTAGCAATGAGTAGGTAAAAAGGCTGCTTACCTTTTGGGTTCAGTCTTTCTGGGTTAAACCATGCATCTGTAAAGAAATGTTAGTTAGTGCATTGTTAGTTTATTTACAAAATTAATTATTTAATAAATAAATTAATTGCTTCGTGATGTTATTTATGCATGCATTTAAATCAACAACGTACTCGTATGTATCACTTGTATCGTTATTAATTTTTCCTTTTTTTATTATTATATTCAGGGCCGGGATGAAGTCTTTCTAGTGCCCCACTGTTTTGCATACATTTTTAGTCATTTAGTATAAAATTTCACAGATTTTTTTTATTATTTTATTACATTTTTTAACGTTTTTTAGATATTTCATTTGTGGAAAAGTTTGGTAAGAAATATTTTACTATATTTCTTAATACATTTTATAAATGTGTTCTTTATTTTATATTATTTAATCATTATTCTTGGAATGTAAAATATTTGCTAAACAAATATTTTATTCTAAACAATAGTCATAATTTTAGTTACATTATGCTATTAGATGTAAAATTACATTGTAAATTATTGTAATAAAACCACGTCTCAGACAAAAATTCTAGTCATATTGTCTGCAGTCTATGTTAAAAGACTACGTTATAAAATAGGAAACACATTTTTAAAATTAATTACTTTTTTAGATAATGACGTCTCATAGATTATTTATATCCGATATTCACTTACTTAGTCACATTTCTGCAGACATTAGATCTTATGAATTACTTAATAGCATTGTATAGGGGTCACCGGATAGAAGACGTACGAGTAAACATTTTTAAAGAATATAAGCAGCTTCAAAAAGGTCAATAAACGTTTTGAAACGTTAATGTCAAGGGAAAGGTCGAGGCTTTATTGGGACTGTAAAATTTACTGTGTGTAAATAAAAAGTAATAGCTGTGCTGTTAATGTTTCTACAGGAATGCACTGTTGTTATAAGGAAGCTCTTTAAATGCTCTATATATCCAGCTATAGCTGTATCTAAAAGCGGATTTGTGTGTAATTGGATATTTGGAAAAGATACTGATACAATAAATCTGCGAATTTAAACTGGTGGTATAGTTTGGTCAAAAAAAATTTCAATTTCAGCCACTTTTTATATTGCCATAGCATTTATGTGGTATATTTACGTGTATTGTGATATGTATCTTGTATTTGGAGAATGCTTAAAAAAATCAAGAGTCATTTATAGGGAGAGAGACGTAGTCTGACGTAAAAGAAATTAGGTATTTAACATTTTTTTGGGATTCCTGGGGGTCTTTAGATCATACTTAGATCATATTTTTTTATAATATTATTAATTGCAAAAAAAATTCTATCATTAAAATTTAATATCACAATTTTCGACATTGGAATGTATACAAATTACACATATCTACATATCAAAATCATGAAGTAATTTATTTGACAGATAAGATAAAATATTAAATACCTACCATTCAAAAATTAATAATCTTAGCAATTAATAATTACACAATATTATCAGTTTCTATTATTATAAGTTCTATATTATGTAGTTCTATTGTTTTTAAGTGAGTAATTTGTAGAAAAAAAATATTAATTTAAGATTACATTAAAATATTAATCATAATTGCGAAGCGTTGAATAACGAAGGTGACGACAATGTGACTGAGCTGCTTAATGATGAAAATCCTTGATTTTTTATTATTTTTAAATAAAATGCATCGCGAATCGATAGTTTTGAATTAAAATATAAATTAAATATTTTGTTTTAAATCAAAGTTTAACCGACTATATAATAATATATATATATATATATATATATATATATATATATATATATATATATAATATATAGTAATATATACCACTTAAACTAATAGTTTTTTGTACATTTAATTTACATACGTAAGTTATTATATTACATCATTCAACAGAAATGTAAATATATTCAAAAGAGGTAACCAAGATATTTAATTAAAGATGTCTAACCTGAATATAAAATCTTTTTCGATATTACTTTCGGTATTTACTTTTAAATACTTGTGATCATTGATTATATTGGTGAAATTCACCACTGGGGATTTTTTCAGAAAACATTAAATTTACCTAAAATTTGATTAACCTTGAATTATTATGGGAATTAATTAATTTGACGTCATGTGGTACTTTATTATGTATTTCAACAATTAAAAGTGGTAAGTCTTGCAATTTAAAAATATTTTAGATACATGTCATTAAAATAATCAACATGTTGTTTGCATGTGACTGCAATAAATTTAACATTTTAAACAGGGAATTACAATACGATCCAGAAAAACATTTCTTTACAAGCACTACCAAATAAATTAATTTAAAAGTAATAACAGGCGCTTTTAGATAAAAAAATAATGAAGAGAATACGGTATTTTCCGATTACACTTGTATCATTGTTTACAACGATTTACGTAATGTAATTGCAGGCTCCACTTGTGTATTCGTCGACCATAAAAACCCAGCACGAAGTAACAAAAAACGTTGTAAAAACCGCGTTCTATCTACCTAGTCGAACAAATACAACAAAACCCTATTTGATCAAGAAAAATACGTACTCGGTGTGAACATGACGCAAAGCAAAGATCTTTTGGTCGCCTTGTCACTTGCGCCTCCCTTTTTGACATCCAGTCCATTGATCACGTCGTCAACGAGAGCCGTCGCGGCGCTTTTGACCTGGTGCTCGTCCATGGCCTTCTCGAAATCACTTGTTAACTAAGTATAATAAAACACAGCACACTACTGAAGCGCGGTGATTGTTTGTCAGGTCGCGTTTAATTAAACGATGAGCACGGTATAGGACGCAGGGCCAACTTGATGGCGCAGATCGCGGCGGCTCGTTGTATAGTACGTAGAGGAGACGTTCGAGCCGATCTGGGCAGGCGTGGAAATATCGTTATCGACCCGTCAGGGACTATGGCCCCGATACAAGGGCATGTTGACCTAGTCCGATTATTTCTAATATTTTTAATATGTAATATTTTATTTTTTGGCGATCATTTTTGTTCCAGAATGATCATCCAAATACGTGGTGTTGAGGTATTGAGCCAGCTAAAGTTCTTAAGTTGTAATTGAGGAGAGACAGAGCACAAATATCATTACATAATTCATTTTTGATATTTAATAAGGATCTAATTTTCATATTTTTTATGATTTTTAAAGATCCGAATTAAGTTCATAGTGTTATCCATTTTGTTCCAGAACATTTATGTATATACCACATCATCATGATATATGAGTCACAGCTATTGCGATAGATTTCATCAAAGTGACAAAATATAAAAAACTATAGGTATAGTAACATTAATTGTAAGTGACCTTTGGACCAAGAGATTTTACATAAATCTCAAATGCAGAAAATATTGAAATAAATCAATTGATTAGGGACTAGAGCTTTGCTAATATTGTTAAGTTACATTTTTCTGCCGAAAATATTATTCCAGAACAATAATTATGTGGTATGCCGTATGCGATATAAATCTGTCTACTTTGAATAAAAACCTTCTACTCAGGACTTTAATTTAATCCATTTTAAACAGTTGCTCTTTAATTACATAAGGGGAGAAAACTGCTAATTCATATGGAAAACTAATAAGGACCTCTTAACCAATACTCTTAGATTGTATTGGAAATGAGCCAAAGTCAAAGCGCAAATACATTATCGAGTAAAGCGTAGTAGTTAAAAAGAGAATCTCTATTAGATGATGCTTCATGATCATCGATAATTTTCTAGATTTTCTGCTTTTTTTAAATAACCTAAGATTTCTAAATTTTGCACTAAAATTTAGAAATCTTAGTATTGTTGATATTAAAATGGTTTCCTTACAATTTATGTACACTAAACGTCAAAAAAACAGGTTTTTCTTAATGTCTTTTTTAACCAAGACATCTGCAAATACACGTATAAATAAAAAAATTTGCTAAATACTTAATTTTTAGAAAACTTTAAACACAATGGCTACATGTTCGGATTTTACCGTTTTGACATAATTTACAATTATTTTTAATTAATCTGAAATACTTTTTTAAAAACAGCCAACTACAGTTTGTTTTTTCATTCAGAGTATAATAGACTTGTTATTAAAAACTGTATCTAATTCGACAACTGTGTAATACAGTGTGTATTGTGTGTTGTTTTTGTTTTAAGGAATTGTTAAAATTGTTACTATTACTCATAACATAGTAATAAATATGTATGTGGGTAGACTTAATTTATTTATGTTTTTGGTAAATAGGTAATCAAGCAAACTAGGTAACAAATATTTGCTTAGGCTGTAATTCTAAACGCATATCAACTATTTTTATTTGTAAAATATCAAAAAACAAACAATTATACTTTGTTTATGTTATTTTTCAATTACCCTATAGCTATTAAATATCCAGTTGTCTTATCAAGTAAAGAAGTAGCAAAATTATATATGCATGGTCATCAAATTCTTTCAGCTCACTTAAGATTTAAATAGTAAATATACAAACTAAAAATAAACTTTCCAGAATCAATTGCATTTTTGTCGGAAAATGTTGACTGCAACTGTCTTTATCCTAATTAAAAATAGGACGGAATTTCGATCTAATTTTAGTCAATCAAATATAGATTCGTGTAAATTACAAACGTTTGTTTCGATATAATCTTTGGTACCACTCATAATTTTGCTATTTATATATTTTCTTATACCCTTGTATATCTGTCACGTTTGATTGGTCAATATGAAATGGTACAACAGGTGCCATCTGTATTAAATTTAATAAACGACTCACTTCCGTTTCAAACCGCCATCTAAAATTGTCGCAAGTTGTTTTTTTCCTACGGTTTAAAAACCAATACAAATATCAATTTTTATTGATAACCAATTCTTTATATTTATTATTATCTAAGTCTTAATATTTAAATAGATAAATTTTGAAAATATTTATGGTTCTATTATTTGCCTTTTTTGATCTCAGAAGTTGATACGCATATTGTTTTGTTTTACAACATATGGTATCCTTGAATGAATTTTTGCCTGTTCATAATTTATTAATAGGAACAGGTTTAATTTACCCCTTTGTGTCTATTTATAACGTAAAGCACTTTGAAAAAATATATACAATGTAAAGTTTTGTTTTAAATTCACTTATCAATAGACCTAGACTTAGTATATGTCTAGATATACTTGTATATCTAGAATTTTTAATTTGCATGGGTAAAGGATTGCATGAGTACAATTTTTCGATAATATAATTTTTGTTATTTTTAGATTGTTTTTGATGTCAGTTTAACCAAAGTAATTAAATAGTTATGAATCTCTGAAACTTTAATTCGACAGTTTTTAATAACGAGGTAAATGTATAACCTGTACTAGGTACCTACGTTCTATAGTTAAATTACCCTCATTTGAACAAAAATGTTTGTATTGCCTTCTATGCAAATTGTGTGGTGTACCCGCCCCGGTAGTAAAAAAGCATAAAAAATGCAAATTAATATTCTTCGACATTATAAATAGAAAACCAGTTGAACCGCCGATTGTTTTACTTCCTAAATATGGTAGCGGAAATGTAAAAGCTGATTAAGATTCTTACATTCAAACACTGTTGCAACGACAAAATTAAACAAAAGTTAATTTATATCGCGGAATAATACTACGCCTAAAATGATTGGTCGTAAATTTCGAAAATCATAAAATGTTAACAATAGAATAAATTTATTACCTAGATTGTACAGGACAGTTAAAACGAAAATAAAGATATTAAAAAAATACAATATATCATCACCGGAATTAGTGACAAAAATTATGGCGATTCTTTTAACATTGAAAATGTCTATTTCTTGATAGTAGGTTGTAATGTTTTCCGAAATTAATAAAAAACGTTTTGCCATTGAGTAAGATGTGTTCTTTGCTCAATGGTTTTGCTTTTATCATTGAGTAAATGCTTTTATGTTGACAATTTTGCCAACCTACCGATAAAAATTACTAATTAAGTTTCCACGATTTTTAAAATTTTAGATGTTTGTTATAAAAATGTTTAACCATCAAATCATTAAATAAGTACCTAGGTAATCATTAAAAAAAAACTTGATAATCTACAGTTTTAACATAATATCTTAAAAATAAATGTATGAGTCAGCGATGACCTACAGGCAAAAACACCGTGACGAAACTTAAATAAAAAGTTACCAACTTCGTTTCAGCTAGATGAATAGGTAGGTACCTCCAAGAAATAATTAACCATTGCAAAATAATTTATAGCAATATTTTATGGCACCTGCCATTTTGTTGCAGATTATAGACATAATGTGGTATCCGAGTAGGGAACACTAAAACACTTGGTTTAGATAGCAGTAGTATATTTAGTCGCACAAATCTAATCTTTAATACAATTACTAGTACATGCATATAAAAGCACAATAATTCAACAAACTGTCTCATACGAGAGCTCTGGTAATACTGACTAATTATTACAGTTTAATATAAAATATATCATCATTTGGAACTTTATGTAATAACAAAATATATGACTTAATTCTATCAGCTTAGTCATTCATGCGCTCCCACATTCCGTCCCTTTTCTTCAGCTTAATAGCCTCCACCTTCTCAGCGATCTCTGAATTAACTGGTTGACTACTATCCTCTATTGTCATATCAGAAACAGGTTGGTGGTGTGATGTCTCTGCATTCTGTTCGGGGTGTGTTGAGGTCGAAGTTTGCAAATCTGAAAAACTAGTATTATTCGGAACTAGAGGATTTGCTTTCGTTGGTTCGCTGGTTTCGTTTGGTATCGGTTTAACATGACTTATGTGGCGTCTCATAGTTTTTCCATCTCCAAATAACTCGATTTCATTACCATGTCTACTCACGACGGTATATTCAATGTTCGCGAATCTAGAGGTAAGCTTATGAGGATAAATTAGGTTTTTTGCTAAAACTTTGTCTCCGACTTTTATGTTGTCTTGTTTTGATCCTCTTGCTTCATCTTCTCTCTTTTTTCCCTTATCTTTGTTTATGGTGTCTCTATCTTTTGCTTCTTCGTCCACTTCATCTATAATTATGTCATTTATAGATGGTATTTTGTCTCTTATCATTCGGTTAAATAAAAGTTCTGACGGTGATTTCCCCGTGGTACCATGGGGAGTTACATTGTACATTAAAAGGAACTTCTGAATTTCGTCTTTATAGTCGCTTCTTTGATTATGGCAAATTTGTAATCTTTTCAGGATAGATTTATTCATGTTTTCAACTTCACCATTCGCTTGTGGCCAATATGGAGGAGTCTTAATTAATTTAATATTATTTTCTTTGCAGAATTCCTGAAATTCTCTACTGACAAATTGTCTCCCATTGTCACATCTTATGGACTTGGGGATTCCTAATCGAGCGAATAATTTTGTTAGGCACTTTATTATTTCTGTAGACGTCGTCTTCTTCATAAATTGGATGTCCTGGTAACGTGAATAATAATCTATTATAACCAATACTTGTTCCTGATTTGGTAACGGTCCCATTAGGTCAATAGCCACGCATTGCCAAGGTCCATCCGGGAATTTGTGCCTTGTCATTGAAGGTGGTTTTTCAGGTTGACTAACAAGAAGGCAGTCTCTGCATTCTTTTACAAATTTGTCCACCTCTTTGTCCATAAGGGGCCACCAAACTTTGGCTCTTAGTCTTCTTTTCATTACACTTGCCCCTGGGTGGCCCTCATGGGCCAGATGTAGCGTTTGAAGACGTTTAGCTATCGGCATTACGATTCTTGTACCCCTTAATAATATGGGACCAAGGTTGGACAATTCCAGTCGAAAAGGATACAGACCACTTTTATTTTGGGTAGTCCACGAGTTTTTCTCTATTTGTGTAATGGCGTCTAATATATCTGAATCCCTTTTGCTCTCTTCAATTATTTCTGATATAGTCATAGCTTTTGGAGTACTTCTTTCCACCATAGTGTAAATGTGACAATCACTTTCTTTGTCAAATGTATTTGTCTGTTCGAATTGGCAAAGTCTAGAAACTGAGTCTGCTATATTTGATTTTCCGGACTGATATATAACTCTAAACTTAAATCCTTGGAGCCTTAAGACCCAGCGTTCTATTCTAGCTGGTGCCCTTGACGTTGGTTTAAAAATAGCCTCCAATGGTTTGTGGTCCGTTATTAGCTCAAACTCTAGTCCAGTAAGATAAAAGTAAAACCTTTCTACGGCCCATACCAAGGCTAGACTTTCCTTCTCTGTTTGAGAGTACCGCCTTTCTGTATCAGAGAGTCCCTTACTGGCAAATGATATGACTTTAGGCGTATTTCCATGAAATTGAATTAAAACTGCACCCAGTGCCACAGGACTTGCGTCCGCTATTAGTCGGGTACGTCTAGTAGGGTCAAAGTAACTTAACGTTGGTGGTCTTGACAAAGTTAGTTTAAGTTTTTCAAAACTTTGTTGATGTTCTTTAGACCATACGAACTTAACATCCTTTTTCGTCAATTGTCTTAACGGTTCTGTGATGGTAGCTAAATCTGGTATAAATTTTCCCAAGTAAGTGACCAGGCCCAAAAAACTGCGCACCTCTTCTTTAGTAACGGGTGGTCGAAATCCTAATAATGTTTTTATTTTATTTTTGTCTGCGTCAACACCTTTATGCGACAAGTGGTGTCCTAGAAAATCTAGTTCTTGTACTTTTTTAAGGCATTTTGTTTCATTAAGTTGAACATTGTTTTCTTTGAGCACTTCCAAAGTTTTCTTTAGACAAATATCATGTTCTTTTTCCGTACGTCCAAAAATTATTACATCATCCAAATAATTAATGCAGTTTTGGCATGAGCTTAAAATAGTTTCTAATATTCTTTGAAATATTTCTGGAGCTGACGTGACCCCAAACATTAACCTCTTATATCTGAACATTCCCTTATGTGTAATAAATGTTGTAATAGGTCTGCTATCTACATCCAACTCAATTTGGTGATATGCCCACTCTAGATCCAATCTAGAAAAGTATTTTGCATTTCTTAATTTAGCTATAATGGATTCGAACGTTGGCAGTGGAAAGTTTTCTCGTCGAATCGCTTGGTTAGCTCTACGCATGTCGACACATATTCTTACATCTCCACTTGTCTTGAATGTAATAACTATTGGTGATATCCATGGACTATATTCCTTGACTTCTTCTATTATGTCTCGTTGTAAAGCTTCTGCTAGTTTTTCCTCTACAAGCCCTTCGACAGCTACGGGTATACGTCTCAATGGTTGTTGTACTGGTTTGACTGATTTATCAATGGACAATTTTACCGTAATGTCTCGTATTTTTGAAAATGGTTTTATTTTTGTAAGCCTGTTTACCCCTAATCCTAGCTTTAAAACACCAAGACGCTTCGCCGTATCTTTTCCAAGTAAAGATATTTCACCTTGTGGCACCACCAAAAATGATGTCACTACTTGTTTTTTATCAGCCGTCATAACCGTTGTCTCAAATTGATGTTGAGTTTCTAGCAATTGTCCTACGGCGTATGGCTTTAATGAATTTTTGGTTTTTGAATCCAGCTTCCATATCGTTGCTTCTCTCCTTTGAAGTATCTCCCAATCACGGCCATTAATAATGTTTGCTTTTGACCCTGAATCGATTAGCAGTGTTATTGGTATACCCCCAACTTGGCATTCGATTAATTCATCTTGTTTTTCAAATTTTGTGTTTGTGTTTATTTTTTGGATTTTAAAGCATTCGTATGATTTGATATTATCTCCTTCGTCTGAATTATCGTTTGAATTAACATAGTTTACTTGTCTCTTTGTTGGCTTCCATCTCTTATTTCCTTTAGCCGAACTTGTATTAGGAAAAACCCTCTTGTTTGCTCTTGTCTTACAAAATTTCGAAAAATGTCCAAGTTTCTCACATTTAAAACACTTAGCATTTATGGCCGGGCATTCATTGGTGTCAGTTGTGTGATTTCGACCGCATCTACCACAATGTCGTTTATTTCCGATGCTTATTTTATTTATTGTTGAGGATGTACCTGGAGTATTCATTGACTTGGATTGTTCCAGTATTTGCTCGTGAATTTGGCAAAAATTGACCATATCATCTAGTGAATGTTCTTTTTCCAAAAGTTTATTTTTTAGGTCCTCCGATGCCCAATTGTCAATTATCTTGTCCTTTATATTTATTTCAATAGCTTCCTCGCGTGTTATACCAAAAGAGCATTTTGCAGCCTGACGTCTTAGTCGTACTAGAAATTGATTAAATGTTTCATTCTCTTTTGGTTTTATGCTCCTAAACGCATGTCTTTCAAAAGATGAGTTCTGGACGGGTGAAAAATGTTTTGTTAGGGCATCTA
Organism: Brassicogethes aeneus; assembly: GCA_921294245.1. Taxonomy (NCBI): domain Eukaryota; kingdom Metazoa; phylum Arthropoda; class Insecta; order Coleoptera; family Nitidulidae; genus Brassicogethes; species Brassicogethes aeneus. The sequence continues at coordinate 814,130 of OV121138.1, read as the reverse complement.
CCAAAATTTCAAGTACATCATTATTTTCTTCCTCATTATACGGTACTACTGCTCCTGGTATGTTATAAGCAACTTCTTGTAATTGCGTTCCTCCTAAATGTAGTAATTTATTTCTTTTTCTGTTTTTATCAACTATATTTTCCGCATCAAGGTATAGTTGAAACGAACGTATCCACTTGTCCCATTCATTTCTGATGCACGCTTTATCAATTGTTTCACAGAGAAATGGCTTTATGCCCGATGGTTCTGCCATATTTTTGTTTAGACTGAAAAAGAAAAAACCAGATTGCTTACAATCATGTTCTTATTTAAAGCTGTTGTATTATTGCCATTTTAATCGTTATTTACTAATTATCCCTCTGACTAGAAAGATTACACATTCCGTAAATTTAAATTAATTTTTTTTTTAATTTAATTTTTTTTTTTTATATGTAATTTGTTTTGGTATTTACTATATTATTATAGTATACAATTTAATGTACCAAACTTCCTTTTTTTCCTGCAATTTAATGCAACACCTTGTATATTACAATTAAATGTAAGGCTTTCCTGATGCAATTTAATGCTTCACCCTGTATAATACAATTTAATGTAAATCACTTTTTTTTTCCTGCAATTTAATGCAACACCTTGTATATTACAATTAAATGTAAGGCTTTCCTGATGCAATTTAATGCTTCACCCTGTATAATACAATTTAATGTAAATCACTTTTTTTTCCTGCAATTTAATGCAACACCTTGTATATTACAATTAAATGTAAGGCTTTCCTGATGCAATTTAATGCTTCACCCTGTATAATACAATTTAATGTAAATCACTTTTTTTCTGCAATTTAATGCAACACCTTGTATATTACAATTTAATGTATAGGTTTTCCTGATGCAATTTAATGCTTCACCTTGTATATTACAATTTTATATAAAACCAGATTAAGGCTACCATTACCACTCTGGTTGTGTAACAATTCTACAGGTGAATAATTAAGTAACAATAACGATAATAGCAATTAAATAAAAAAAATTAAAAAAAACTTAGATCTAGATAATTAGATCTTATCTGTGCATTTAAGCTTCTACAATTGACTATAGTGTTTTAGATTTATTCATTGACAGAATAACACTTATTAATAATTATTAATGTATTTACCTCAGTCGCCAATTGTGGTATCCGAGTAGGGAACACTAAAACACTTGGTTTAGATAGCAGTAGTATATTTAGTCGCACAAATCTAATCTTTAATACAATTACTAGTACATGCATATAAAAGCACAATAATTCAACAAACTGTCTCATACGAGAGCTCTGGTAATACTGACTAATTATTACAGTTTAATATAAAATATATCATCATTTGGAACTTTATGTAATAACAAAATATATGACTTAATTCTATCAGCTTAGTCATTCATGCGCTCCCACACATAAAATTATGTATTTAACAGTAAAATTAAGGGTTTTTACACGATACTAAAATTGTTTAGCGCATAATGTACCTAACTGTAATGTAATTAATCATAAATATTTAATTTAATTGTAGGTATAAAGCGTGTTTACCATTATTTTAATTAAAATTAACAAGCTACCTCAGATTAATGTTAATGCTAAGCAGGCATGAATTCAAATTGAACAACTCACCAAGTCCCATTTTGCAGAAAATAGCTTCGGCATCGGTAACAGCTGCTTTCGGTTTAATTTCGGCTTTTATCTCGATCGGTTTCGGTTTTTCCACAGCAGGTTCAGGCGTTTTCGGTTTGACAGGTTCCGGGATTTTTTTCACCGGTTCCGGAGTTTTCTCCTTTGGCGGTTCCGGTGCCTTGGGAGGTTCCGGTGCAGGATCGCTGGGTCTCGGGTAATCCTTCTTGGGCGGTTCGGGTTCGAAATCGTCGAAATCCTTGAACGTTTCCTGCTTAAAGTTGTCCGTAGAGCCAAAAGACTCCGGCAGTTCGTTTTCTTTGGAGACGTAGCCGTATTTGGAGGGCGTGAAATCCTCCTCTGGTTCGCTGTCCGAATAGCGGTCTATGGAATCGTTGTTGGAGTGCATCTTGGCCGGTTCCAAAGGCCCGCGTTCGTTGTCCATGAAATTTTTCGTGGTCGACTTGAAATTGTCGAAATCGTACTTGTCTTGCACCTCCGGGATTTCGGGCGGCTTACTCTGGAAGGGCTGGCTCATCTCAGTGAGAAACTTGTCCAACTTGTCGTCAGCTTCTTTGCGATCAGGGAACTTATCGCCTGAGTCCAATAGATTCGTGTCCATTTTGTCCGAAATCAAATTCTCTGCACCTGCGAACGGCTCGAACGAGAGTAGTTTGTCGGTAACTGTACTGCCGACTTTTTCAACCCCTTTATTGATTTCCCCCAAGGTATCACGTGTAGCAGGCTCGGTTTGAATGTTACCTAACAAATCGCGACTGACTTCTTTTCCCAAATCCTTCAGCGGACTCGAATCGTGGCCCAAATGTTCGAAATCGTCCAACGAATCTATTTCGCGTTTAATTTGCCCTTTTAATTCCGAAACGTCATCTTTTACCGCCTCTTTAACGTCGCCGATTTTTGACGCAAATTCATCCATGATTTCTTATTGAAAAAATCGCGTTGTGGCACTTAATAATGCAAGAATAAACGAAACACAATCCGACCGGCACAATACTGTCAAACGTCAAACTGAACCTCAACTTTGTGTGTGTTGATTTTGCTTTGTTGCAGATGTTTTAAGATGTGGAGGGGTTCCCGCCAGTGGCGCACATAGACTTTTCTATCCGGCGCACCGAACTATTTTAAAAGTGTTTATTCGTTTGGATTCTCGCCAATAGCGCAGTGTTTAATCATTAATATGACCAACTTTTTTATGTTAAGGCATACATTTTTGTAAATATTTCTCGTATATTTTATATTATAGGTGTATTATAGGTATTATTATGATATAACGTATATTTACCTTAGAACAAGATATTTACATTAACGATCCCTTAACTAATTAACACATCTTTAGGAAATTATCTAATATACCTACATCTTTTCGACAAAAAATTACTACCCACTTACATAATTTAGTTTTGCAATTGGGTTTTTACAATAAACTTTCGCAGAATATTTTTAACGTTTCATTTTTAAAAAATGTTTTTTACCCCCTTAACGCACGCCCATGAAGAAAACTCAACTTTTTTACAAATTTAAAATCCCCACTTATCATGAGCGTATGAGTCACCGATCAAAAAATCCAATTTGATTTTATAGTTGTAAACACGTTTATCTATTTTGGGATATTAATCGTAATTCTTATTAAAGAATTGACCTCTATTTTTAGCTAGTTGTACTTGTTTTTTATCCATATTTCAAAAAAGCCGGGTTTTGCAATAAACTGTATAAATACTGCGACGATGTTGCCAGATCCATAACAAGGTGTGTCCCACGAACCCAAACTAGTACCCTTATTGTACTATTTCTTTAATGTCTTCACTTTTATTAACATTTAATTGAATTAAATACTGAGATTAACAATAAATAAAAACCAAAGCAATTTGTTTTTATCCCAAACAACAAACGTAATTAAGTTGCATAAGTTGTTCTGGGAATTATTGTCTGGTGTGGCAACGCAGCATCATGCGACTAGCGGCAACCAACAGCGAGAAATCCTGCGACGCCGCAACTCCGCATGCGCCTAAATATAGGTTAGAATCGCGGAACAAACCAGGTTAGAATGTCCACAAAAATGAGCCAGGGTACAGCTGATTGCGTTACAGAATTATTAAATGGGGTGGAAATTGATCAAAAATGTGATGTTGGGTCCACATACAACAAAAAAGCCAGGGTAAGAGTTTTAAATAATTGTACTTTTTTCTAATTTTTCATAGATTTATTTCAAATTTAAAAGGTTTAACAATTTTCGTGTTTATAGGAATTTAAAACCATGAATGGGTTTGCAAGTGGATCTGGATCCAATGGACATGTCCTAGTAATAATTTGCAATAAAACTTTGTTACATTATTTTATCTGTTTGTTATTGTAGGGGTCCTCTGATGAAGAAGGTTTAAAAAAGCAGGGAATTATAAAAAATGTGAGTAATTTTAATAGTATTACCTTCTGAGATGTATTTGTTTATTGAGGATAAATACTTTAATTGATATACTTTATGAGTAAATAAATATTTGTCATACAAACAAACCAACCCATATTCTACTCAAATTCAAATATTTAAAACTAACATAAACAATTGTATCATAAAAATTGTAAATTGTTTTTATGGTGGCTACTAAGGAACAGTCAAGGATAAATAAGGTTTTTAAATGGCAATTCTACATGTGTGTATTTAAATTGGTTTAGATAGTTAAATTTAATTTTAATTTAAGAGGTTCATATACTTACACTGAAAATATTATCTGCTATTCATCAAATATTAATAAATAAATGGCTGGTTTGTAAATATTTTATTAAAGTATTGATTATAAAATTAATATATTCTATAGTTATAATATACTTTAATATGTATTCCACATAGCTCATTGTTTATATTCATGCAACCTGATTTAAAATATAAATTACCTTCATGTTTTCTTTAATTGATTATTAAATTTCTCAAAATTTTCAAGCAAACCTTGATAACCTTTGATAACATTATTTATTTATACATTATAAGCCTACAATATAGGAATGGAATAAAAATAAAATTGATTTTATATTTATTTTATTTTATGTGGGAATTTTACAAATTTTAAAATATCAATGTTATTTTATCATTGCAAATATTCTAAATTAAAAATTGATTAAAAAAACACTAAAGAAACAAAATTTAGGTGCATATTTTGTTGCTTAATAAAAATATAAATAAATGTTACATAAATGAGCTAATAAAACTAAACCAGTTGATTTGTGTTATAAATTTTGTTTATTATTATTTTAAGGGTGTTTTAAAACAAAATGGCATTGAAACAACAAAAAAACAGCGGGAAATCCGGGAGTCCTTTGAACCGCCAACTTTAATCAAATACGCATTGACTATGATTAGTTTTTACGTTCTTATGTTTCTTGGATATTTATCGCAAGCCCTTTACCCGCCCAAAATTGTTAAGGAAGAAAACAGAGATGGATACCCTGCAATATTTGATAGATTTTCTGCGTTTTACTCCAGATATGTCTACAGAAGAATCAGAGATTGTTGGAATTACCCCATTTCGAGTGTGCCTGGGTCAAAAGTGGTTTTAAAGGAAAGGGTCACCAATGACTGTGGATGGACATTTGAGTATGTAAAGTTTTTTAGCGACTTATTTTTTATACATTAGTAGGTATTAGTATTTCTAGTAAATTATACTGTTACAAGATTAACAAAAATTAAATTAAATTTAAAAAACTCCTACATAGAAACTTGGATAATTTGTCCATAAAAGCTTTTCCAAACTTACAGAAAAAGCCTATTTTCTGGACTTAAAAGAGACAGTTACTATTGAATCCTGATATAATTAAAATTTAAAAGTTGTGTGTAGCTTGCATCAAAACTAAATTTTATTAAGTAACAAAAGATTTTAAAAGGTATAGTCAGATTTTCATGAAAAACTAGCTTCTACAATTGTAGAATATTAATATTGATCCGTATAAAATCCTAATGACTCCATTGATTTTTCCAAAATTCAATCTTCTCTTAATTAAGTGTTAGTTTGATTCAATATTTGTGTTCAAAGTGGCTCAGAGTTCAAGCATTAAAATACTCATCACTCAACTGTTCAAGTTGTATGTAAAACACACAACTATTATATTGCTCCAATTAAATTAATAAATATTCCGTTTTATCAACTCTTCAGATATAAATCTACTAACCAAAAGTTTTTATAAAATGCCTCACAATTAAAAATATTATTCAATTTTTTTTATTTATTTACATTTATTTTAAGAGTTTGATTTTTAGTTTTGTTTTAAGAGAATTGATTTATTTATTTTAATTTGTTTTCAAGAGATTTGCTTTATTTTTTATTTTAGTTCTTAAAGAGAATTTTTTATAAGAAAACACTTTTAGTTAAATGCAAAACAAATAATGATTTTACCCCTTTAATTAATAATTCAGAGCAAACTTCGCGAAGAATCTACTGCTGAATTACAAAAACCAAAGACGAAAACGAAAAAATTATTCTCCCACTTCCACTCCTAATACCTAAATGACAAAAGACAATTTTCATTGTTTTTAACTAGCTTTTAACAAGTTTTTAACAAAAAAAAGAACTTTTGGTTTTAAATTTGTATGCATAAACCATCATTATAGTCATAGGGTTTTGCCCTCATTTAAAGGCGAAGAAATTTTTTTAAACCCAACTTAAAAAAACTGACGTCGCAGTTCACAACCTATACTTAAAACTAAGTAAAAAACTTAGACTGTGGTGGGGAAGGAATCCTCTACTTTTTCAATGAAATATATTTTATTGTAAAAATGACGTTTATTTTAAATAAACCTCATTTTTGTCTTAATAATATATAATATTTCATTGTTCAGCAAGAACCACGTGAAGGTCAACAATATCGGTACAATTTCTCACCGTAATATCCATAATGACTAAATTCAAGAATAAACAAAATATTTCGAAAATATCCACAGATTTGTTCTTTAAACAGTTCAGAATTTTATAACCAAAACAAACCCAAAGAAGGAATCTGTATTTATTTTATTGGTTACTGTGATGGCTACAAGATGGCGATAGTGTTAAAATATGTTTATTTTAGAATAGAAATATAATTTCGATTAAATCGATTTATTATAGGAAAAATAATACCATTTATTATTGAATTTTAAAAAACGTGTGAAGTAAAAATTATCTAAAATTCCGCAACAGTGTTGCCACAACTCCTGCTTATTTCCTTGGATGTAGGCGTGCCTGCCTCGCGTATGCTAATACGAGAGAAGGAGACAACTATGATAAAACGAGACAACAAGGCTAACGCCAATCGTGAGTCTAAATTAGTTCAGGTATGGTTCTGAGCCAATCATCTAGCTATAAATATTAGTTTAAATTGCGGTCGTTTCAAATTCAAATAATTTAAATGTTGCTGGGTATTCCACGTATAAAATCATTCAATTTTATTGACTACTTCACAATTCATGTAATCTAAATATTAAAAATGTATAGATATTATATAAAGTAAAATATTTAAATTATACTTATATAATAACCCTCGTAATTACTTAGATTCACTGGCAACAAGATAAACTGCCTGAACTTGGCCTCCTACAACTACCTAGGCTTCGCGGAATCGTCCGGACCGTGCGCAGAAGCGGCTATCGCCTCGATCCGGCAATACGGCATCAGCACTGGCGGTACGCGTCAACAGTACGGCACATGCGCGCTGCACGACGAGCTCGAACGGCTAACCGCAGAATTTTTGGGAGTCGATGACGCCATCACGTTCGGCATGGGCTACGCTACTAATACCCTCAATTTACCCACCTTGATCTCCGAGGGTACGCTCGTTATTAGCGACGAAAAGAACCACGCCAGTATTATTGTCGGTATCAAGACCCCCCTAGGTACTGTCAAAGTTTTTAAGCACAACGGTAAGTTTCTATTATTTTTATTTTCTTTACAACGTTAGTTTGATTTGGATTTAATTTTTAAATTATTTTAGGAATTCTAATTCTAATATATATAATTCATGAAATAAGTGTTATGTCCTAAAATTGACATAAACTTTTACATTCTAAATTTATGTTGTCAATAAAAAAAAACAAAAACGTTTATAACAAACTTTAGTTTGTTAAAAATGATAGCATGATAAGGGTTGGCATATTTAATACAAAGTTTCAAACATGTTTTAAAAACCGTTTGAAACTGTATGTAAAACGATATCTTGATATAACTTAGGTGGGTACTAAAATTAAATAGAAATTAATGGCAAATTCAATGGTGCAACAATAAATATATTATTCCTTTTGAAAAACACACGTTTTCTAGCCTGTCTTTCTTGAAAACCACTCAATTTCTTAGGTAAACTCATGTTAACTAATTAGTGTATTAGTTTAATCATAGATTATAAAGAAACCTAAAAATACAACGGAAAACATTAAAAAAAAGAAAACTGCGCATGTAATTATTACCTATTTTTACTGGTGCCGCCATCTGTAAGTGAAATTATGAATATCAGTTGTAAACTGTATTAAAGCTTGATTGTTAAATAAAATAATAATTATCCAAAGGTTTAATTAAGTATACTGTTTTTTATATTTAATTGACATAAATACAGTTAATTTTTTTATCTGGACTCGTGTTTTTTTTGTTAGGTTGGTGGCTTATGCCAGTTTGACACTGTCAAATTGACAATAATATTTATTATTGATAATTTACTTGTCAAAAAGATAATTATGCCAAAAATAATAGCAACGAATTTGAATGTAAAAGCCCTTTTGAGGGCAAAACTTCCTTTGATGAAATTATGCCAAATGCCACAATGGAAGAAAAAGTACATCGCCTTATGGACATTTTTGGAGTAAAAAAGTAACAAATTTGGTTTTATGAATATTACATCACACATTATTTTCACATTATTCACCATTGGGCAACATTTACGTTCACAAAAAATTTTAATTTCTTTTATGTAAATTCTTTTCAAAGCGAAGATTATTATCCGCTAGGAATACTTTCTCTTCTGGGCCGTAAAGCAACCTATATTTAACTACTTTTATTTTATATGATTTTACTCATCCAAGCACCACCAAAGCCAAATTAATTGCATTTTTAACTACGAATTTCGACAACTCAACTTGACAACTGCACAATGTAACCTACAATAATTTATACATAACCACAATTAGATTTATAACTAGCTTAGTTTGTTTGAATCAATGCGACCAACTTGACAACTGTATTTACCAACCAAAACCCTAAATTTGCAACGTTGCCGCAGTCCAAATAAAAAATTTATTTATGCAAACTAGTATATGTACTATTTCCTTAAAAAAACATCTTTTTGCCAACCCTGTCATAGACTGATTTAAAACGAGATTTAAAAAATCTTAATTTAAATCAAAATAATGATTTAAATTACGTAATGATTTTTATCTTGATTTAAATCAGCCCAATCGTGATTTTAGACGTCAAAGATTTGGAAAATCTTCTCCAAGAAGCTATCTACTACGGCCAGGATCGCAAAGGCGACTACAAGCCGTGGAAGAAGATCATAATAATCGTGGAAGGCGTCTACAGCATGGAGGGCACGATTGTTCGTTTGCCCGAAATCATAGCGCTAAAAAAGAAGTACAAGGCCTACCTTTACTTGGACGAAGCGCACAGCATCGGTGCCATGGGCAAGAACGGCAGAGGTGTCCTCGATTATTTCGGATGCGATCCCAACGACATTGACATTCTTATGGGGACTTACACGAAGAGTTTCGGGTCGGCTGGAGGGTACATCGCTGGAAACAAAGTAAGAATTATGTACTTATTATAACATCTATTTTTATTTTTAATATATACTTTTTAATTAATAATAGAGCATCTATTTAATATGAATAAGAAGGAGTGTAATCTGAAGTTTACAATCAATCAAATTGTTTAAAGATTTTAAAATCGACAAAAAAAATTAAAATCTAATATACGTAAAAGTAATTTAGTCGGTTAAATTTGCAAATTTGTGTCATTTTTTCTTCTGATTAAAATGGTGAAAACAAAAACACAAAAATATTTTGAAATTCAATTTAATTTGGAACAAAAAATTATTATGCAAATGGAATTTAAAATATCAAAAATAAACTTTTGCATAATCAAAATTTTTGAAAAAAAAAATATTTTGTGCTTTTTAATTTAAAGTTAATTAATATGAAATTTTGTAGGCTTTTAAGTATTAAAATATAAAATTTTCATAAGCTTGAAAAAAAAACAAAAAAACATAAATTAAAAAAGCCTACAGTTCATTTTTTTTTATCTGGACTCTTATGCCAGTTTGACTAGGTATTTTTAGTATTTAAAAATGGTACTTCTGCTAAAGAATTTAATTAAATACTTTGACACTGTCAAATTGACAATAGTATTTATTATTGGTAATTTACTTGTCAATTATAAATAAAAAGATAATTATGCCAAAAATAATAGCAACGAATTCGAATGTAAAAGCCCTTTTGATGGCAAAACTTCATTTTGATGAAATTATGCCAAATGCCACAATGGAAGAAAAAGTACCTCGCCTTATGGACATTTTTGGAGTAAAAAAGTAACGAATTTGGTTTTATAAATATTACATCACACATTATTTTCACATTATTCACCATTTACGTCCACAAAAAATTTTAATTATATAAATTCTTTTCAAAGCGAAGATTATTATCCGCTAGAAATACTTTCTCTTCTGGGCCGTAAAGCAACCTATATTTAACTACATTTTTATATGATTTTACTCATCCAAGCACCACCAAAGCCAAATTAATTGCATTTTTAACTACGAATTTCGACAACACAACTTGAAAACTGCACAATGTAACCTACAATAATTTATACATACCTAACCACAATTAGATTTATAACTAGGTTAGTTTGTTTTAATCAATGCGACCAACTTGACAACTGTTTTTACCAACCAAAACCCTTAATTTGCAACGTTGCCGCAAACAATTACTTTTGTATCACCAATAAATTAATATTATTTTATTTTATTATTTTAATGTGCTTTCAACAGGCACCGCACATGAAAAACGGCAAAATTAAACACAATTTATTTCTATAATTGGTTTTAAAATATTGTTTTCTTCATTTCATTTGTCAATTTGTCATGAAAATTACTTGGTGTTCTGGTAACTTTGAACAAATGTAAAGATTGTGGTCTTTTATTATTTCATAAGCTGAAATAATCCACATCTAATAGGAGACCTTTGTTATGATAACAAATCAAATAGTCTCAAAAAACGAAAATTTTAATTATCACAACTTTTTTTATTAACAATTTTTAATTTTTTGGAAAATTATTTGCCATAATTTTTTTGATACTTTTGTGTTCGTCGTAGAAAAAATACAATATGCAACTCGTCGTAGAAAAAATACAATGTGCAATTCGTTATATAAACTTCGTAAATCGTGACTAAAATGCCGTTTGAAAAACTTGTTGCACAATATAGTATTTTGTTGTTGTAGAAGCTGATAACTTACCTGAGAAAACACAGTTTCGCGTCCAAACACGCTTGGGCCATGCCTCCAGCGCTTGCTGCGCAAATCATATCGGTTTTGAAGATCCTAATGGGCAGAGACGGTACCAAAGAAGGTCAAAGAAGAATCGAAGCTCTAGCCAGAAACACCAGGTATTTCCGTTTACGTCTGGAGCAAATGGGAATTATAATACACGGTAACGAAGATTCGCCTGTGGTGCCTATATTGGTCTACTTGTACTCCAATATTGTGTAAGTAAAGTTTTTTTTATATTTTATAAATATTCTACATTTTACAATTTTAGAGAAATTAAAATATTTATTTATTTATTTTGATCTCTTTCTTAATTATCACAGCCACTCATTTCTTACGCCACAAACGTTAAGCTCCAAAATAAGTGTAACTTCAAATATCGCTGTAATAATTTTAGATCGATGGTTCGTTCCTTGATAAAGGAAAAAATCGCCACTGTGGGAGTCGGTTATCCTGCAACGCCCTTATTGGAAGGCAGGATAAGAATCTGCCTTTCCGCAGGGCACACCAAAGAGGAACTGGACCACGCACTCGACGTAATCGAGAAAGTCGCCGACGAAATCGGCATTAAATATTCCCGAAAACCTCGCGACTTAACCCCAATTGACTACGACAAAATCAAAGTCTACGAATAATGATTATTTTCGAAATGGGGATGTTTTTTGCTTGATCTTTTTCCATGCTAGTCTTCCACTACATTCCCACATGCAACAATAACAGTAGTTTGTTTTTGACACCACAAGATGGCCAGTGACGTTACGCATATGTCAAATTTTAGGTTAGGTTGCTATGGCAATATTGCAAACAGACGCCAAATAGTTCCTTATGCCAAAGATTATGCGATTTTTGGTATATGACAGCACAAATACTAGACTAGACTATTCACAAATAAATCAAAACAAATTTACTTTATGGAAAACATATCATGAAAATCAGCAATTTTCTAAACTTTTTAATGATGCTTTATTTTTATTATTTCTTTAGTAAATTACTTATCTATTTTTGTACACATTGTATTCAAAAAAGTATTATTTTACATTTTTGTACCTACTTCTTAGTTCAACGCTTTTTATTGTGTCAATGTTTTTTTAGTATTATTATTTTAAATACATCCTTCTGCCTTATACATAAGTAATAAAAATTAATTATCTAGTTATATTTAAGCTTATAAACTGAATTTCAAGAACAGTTTTATGGCTTAGAAGGTAAAAGTACTAAACGTAAAAATTTTATATACCGTTTGCAAAAGAATTAAGATGCTATTTTTGCATGTATAACGTTTTATTGTATTGCAAGTTACTGTTAATAAAAATTTTCAAAAATACTTTGCTTTTAATTTAAACAACCGTTTTTTGTACTGATCCACTTTGAAAAGTATCACTTTGACATTTGATATTTTTTATGTTTTATTCTGTTTTTGTGTTCCCTTCCTTTGTCTATGGCTTTTGAGGAAATTTAAATTACATACTTCTGGAAGTATGTGATTTTAAACACATACCACTGGAAGTATGTACTTCTGGAAGTATGTGGATTTAAATTGTTGTAGCCCCATCTAGGAGTATTTTTAGTAAATAAATGGAGCATTTCGACCGCATTGTTCTGTAATGCCGACTAAGTGACCTTTTAAATACACATTGACTTGTTAGTCACGGGCTGAAGTTGGCAACAGGTTTTTAGTCACGGGCTGAAGTTAGTTGACAGTTCTCAAATGTCATACAATCGTTAAAATAAAGTGTAAAATAATATTAAATGTAAAAATTATTTTATTCTCAACACAAAAATACAAAAGTATTAAATAGTTTCTCAGCGCCAATATTTAAAAAGTTTATATGAACATATTACTGACCTTTTAATTTTGACGGCAGTAAACTACATTAACTTCATTTCGGGTAAAGACTCCACTATGGAGTAACCATAAAACTTTTTCTTTACTTTCACTGTAAAAAACTCCTTTTATATCCGGTTAATTTTCAAGCGATACATTTTGATTTACACAAAAAAATTGACATTTGACATAAAACACATTTTCAAGTTGGTAATTCTATTGTTTCATAGATGTCGCTCTATACAAATTTTTGAATTAAATCATTTTTAGATAATAATAAGTGTTTGTCGTAGAAACAGTATAGTATGCAACTCGTTTATAAACTTTTCTAGGCACTCACTCAACTAGTATTAATATAAAGTCTTTTTTCATAGTCTTATAATATGAAAATTAATAATTACGCTTGAAAAAAAATATTGAATGCGTTTTATTTTTTAACTCGTTGGTTGCAAAATTCCCAGTTGCATAGTTGCCACGTGTGCAACATGACTTTTGACGTTTCTCGGCAACGTTGTCGGGTTGAAATATTAAAAAAGTAATTTTTATTTTATTTTTGGCACCGTTTTTCTTCAACATTGCCCTTCTCGTAGTTTAAGTTGATTTTAGATATATTACCGTAATATATTATTTTTAGTCGTAAAAATTTGGTGAAACAGAAAGACTTTGAAACGTAATAAGTGGCTCCAAAATATACTTTTGTCAGCTTAAAATGAACACTTAACGAAACTGGTAACAAATTTTAAATTATTTCGTGAATTTTAGCGTAAGATTATATAAGAAAAATTCGTGCACACAACAAAAACAATGGATTTAAAAGTAAGTTAACCTAAAATCCTTTGTTTACCTTATATAAAAACACAATTTCCAGGCAATAATTTACGCCTTCGTAAAAGGATTTTACGACAGTTTGAGTGGAATGATAACGATTTTTAAATTAAATAAAGAAATAAACCAGAAATTAAGACATTCACCTTCCAGACAAAATGTTTTGATTAGACAAAAATCAACATCGAAAGAGACCACTCCTGTAAGAGAAACCAAACATGAAGAGTGAGTATTTTCGTATTAATTAAAAAAATTTAGTATAATCAAGAAATTACGTTGTAGAGACTCCATATTAATGAAAACAATGTCTTGTGGATGCCTAAATGGGGCCATATTTCTAGCCAGTGTTCTTATATTTGACTATGTTATTCTGAGGGTTTTAAAGTATTGGATCGGAGAGAATAATAGCTTTATACTTTTACCAAGAATGCTGTACAATATTATGTATCTTATACCTTTGTATATAGTCTGCAAAGTCATCAATGTTGTCTGGTTTCAAGTAAGTTATTTGTGTAATTTTTATTTGATTAAGGTTTATTTAAAAGATAAAATCATAAGCATAAGAATAAAATAAAGCCTTAATTTCAGCTTGTAGTTTATTCCAGAGGAATGAATTATTTTTGAGCACTTTTTTTTCAATTAAATGTGGACATTCTTCCTTTTGTAAAATTTTGACCTAAAATACCAAAATTCAGTTTCATAAAAATTAAGACATTTTAAACTTTAAGGATATAGCAGATTCAGCTTACAAACATGTCCGGGGAAGACCAAAATACACAAAATTCAGCAACCTAGTTGCAGATTCTGTATTTAGCTTGTTAATACAAACGCTTTTTTTAATTCAAGCATCTTTGACAAGTTATTTGCCTATTAAGTATGTAGGTTACACACTATCAATGATACAGATGTGTATGCTATATGCTTTGTATGCTTTTGAATATAAATGGTGCAATATGGGATGGGAATTGCATAGAAGATTGACTTTCATTGAGAATAATTGGCCCTACTTTATTGGTTTTGGATTGCCCCAAGCTGTGCTTACTCAACTAAGTGATTCCTGGATGATAAGGTAAAAAATATCTTGATATTAATAATTTGTTTTTTAAACTGTGACAATATGCCCTGACTGGGGATTTTAAGATTCGAAAAATCGGGAAAAACTAGACACAAAACGGGTTTGTCCTAAAATTTACATTATTTCTTTAATTTGCAGAGGTTATTTGGTTTTAAAAGCAATACTCTATATTTAGGTGTTTATCAAAGATGGTGAAATTCTATCATTGGAAAAAGTAAACAAAAACAAATTTGGTTAAATAACTCCTTCAATTTTGCGGGCGCCAATTTTGGGGCACTCTCAATGAGGTTGGGTCTTGCAATTTTTTTTGCATATTTGGAATATGCCAGTAGTAGACTACGAGTCTATTATTAAAAAAAAACCTACGTTTATCAAATGCCAAATTTTAAACACCTCTATAACCTTGAGAGAGCGCGTGACGTCACGATGTGCCAAGAATTACGAATGAATCCAACGTCGGTTTCTAGGTTATGTTTAATATTCTTTTAAGTGTTTAAATTTCAGTAAAATCGAAGTAACATCACTTTGAACTTTAAAAATTGACATATTTTTGCCAAAAAACTATTTTATTTCGTTAAAAATAGTTTTTAAAGGGACTTAGAGTATAAATGTGTATAGTTTATTTTTTTAGTTAAATTAGGACTCATGACCAATAATCAAGTATTTTATTTAAAAAATATATACCTATACTAATTTAAATGTTTGCATATAGAAAAAACGTTTTTTTCATAATATCCCAAAAACAAAGCATTATTAAGCAAAATAATAATAATAATAATAATAATAGCTAGGGTTTTTATATTTTATTTTTATACACGTTTTTTGTAAAATATTTATTACATAAATCAAGTCAGTAAGTAAACTTAAAAAAAAACAAATGTTTAAATATAAATATTGTAAAAAGGTCTTTTTATTCTTTTTTCTACTCCCACCTTTAAAACGCCCTTTAACGTACATGTTTCCATGACACTAAGTGACCTTTTAAATACACATTGACAAGTTGTGGCTTTATGGCGCTTTAGTCACGGGCTGAAGTTAGCAACAGGTTTTTAGTCACGGGCTGAAGTTAGTTTTAAGTTAGTTGACAGTTGTCAAATGTCATACAATCGTTAAAATAAAGAGCCTTTATTGTAAAATAATACTAAATGTGAAAATTATTTTATTATCTCAATACAAAAGTATTAAATAGTTTCTCAACGCCAATATTTGTAAAGTTTATATGAACATTGTACTGACCTTTAAATTTTTTAACTTAAATTCGGGCACGGACTCCACTGTAAAGTGCTCATAAAACATTTTCTTTACTTTCACTGTGAAAAACTGTCAATTTTCAAGAAATACATTTCGATTTATAACCTTTATAATTGTGTTTATAAAATATAAAAATTTGACATTTGACGGTGACACACAGATTCCCCCATTGTTTCATAGATGGCGCTCTATATAAATTTTTGATTTAAATCATTTTAAGATAATAATAGGTATTTTTAGTAGAAAAAGTATAGTATGCACCTCGTTTATAAACTTGATCCATAATATACTATTAAAGAATAAAAAAACAAAATAAAATAATAAAAATAAAAGATGTAACTTCTAACTGTAACCTATTTATTTAAAAAAAAATTGATTACCTTGCATCTGACTTATCTATTGACTATTCATATTTATAACACTTTCTTTAAGATCTGTTTTCTACTTTTAACTTAATTAATTGTAATATGACAAACAATTGATATCTGTCTTTACTCTTATTTGAATGAATGATTTCACTGTAACAACCCCTCTCTGGCCTCCAAATATTATTCAATCCAGGCAAGCAGAATATAAAGTACAATTTTTTTATATTTAAAACACTATAATCTTCAGGAGTATTTAATTTATCCAAAGCATTTTTGCTTTTATCAAAGATATCATTAATTTGATATACTTTAAAGTTATTAATACATTTAATTTTAAATTTTAAAAATAACGAACTGGACAAAGTCATGAAAAAAACGGGCAAACAATTTTTCCGGAATTTTTAAATCTTGTTTGTTAATTAAAAAAACTTATTCAAGAACACTCCTATTTGTTTTAAAAAACATACAGGCATAATACAGTGCACTGTATATTATATATATTATATTTTTTACATCTTTTTTAGTGGTGGAGTTTTTGCTGTGCTTTTTCCATTCTTTATAGTAAGCGCAACTGGGGCCAATCCCCTTGTAAATTCAAGGTGACAAAATCATTTTTATTTTAATACAATTTTAAATTTTTTTTTTATAAATTTTTAGTGATTTTTCTCTACATTTCTTTGCACCTGTGATACACATATCGAATGCAATTTTCAAGCATAGTGTGGCAGCTCAAACAAAACCAACAAATTACAATCCACCCAGGAGTTCAACCTCAACCCCAACTAGAAGATGAAAGAACCATAAAATGTAGATAGCAAACAAAACAAATAATAAATATTTATAGGTGAATGTTATTTTTTGAAAAATATATTTGTGATTTATTTAGTGAGGGCTCTATGCATAGATGATTGGATTTTTTATTTTTTAAATGACATTTTATATATTTTGGCAAGTTGAGTGTACAATAAAAAGTTTTTGTACACTTTATATTTGGTATAAATGGGAGCTTGTAACTAGGTAATATTTTAGGTAATTATTGTTAATACTTTGAAATCATTATTCTTCTATATCTAAGCTTATTTTTTGATAAATGGATAGTTTCTGTACATAATTTTTTATTTTTGTTCTGTTATATTTATTATACTTTTGTATATTTTGTATTTAGGTAAAATAAATGACTGATCTTTTAAATTAAAATGTGTATTACTTTATTGGTACCTCATTCTTAAAATCTATCTAAAAAATTATCGGGTTTTTGCAGTACATCGGGCGCCATTTTGTATTTACAAAAGCTTATACTCCTCTGTAAGTATTCAAAATTTAAACCTGCATCTGTGAATTCTGCATGTGGATCCCCAGTTTTTGAGACCTCGAATTTACTCCACTTATAATAAGTACACTTTCTAGTTCCTGGAGAACTTTGTATTAAATTTAAAACCGTCGGATGCGTCAAACCAAAGAAATCGTTTCCTCTAGGTCTTGTACTAACGACATTTAACGATAGAGAATCATTTATTCTTTGCAATAGTAAAGAATGACATACATCTGGTGTGTCTCCAATTATTGCTGGGCAGTTGTCATCTGCAGCTATCTCAAATCTACAAAAAAAGAACAAATTAACTGTTAATACACTTTTAAAGTGATTCTCTTACCTTGGCATATCATTTACATCAGATATTTTACATGTGTACATGCACTTTCTTGTGGGGTCCTTTAAACTTCCATAGATTCTAGTTGAAACATAGCCAACAGGGTAAATTGCCTCTTCACAATGAAATTCCATGCGATCACATACAACATCTCCTAGAGAATGTATCGTCAACTGCCCTAACTCTATGGGGAAAACTGGTCTTCCAGTATTATCCAAGGGTATGGGCTGTACGATTTTTTTCCTGTTCTTTGATGAGGAGGATGATTTCCGCGATTTAGATGATTGCCTGCGACCTAGAGTTTATAAGTCAAGTTAATTAGTCCTATATTATTATTGTTAATTGATTTAAAATTAAACTCTTAAAACTAATAAGTACTTACCATACGAATCAGCATGTGGTCTTTTTCTACTCTTCTTGCTATCAGCTTGTGTAACATGGTTTGGCACTCCCCCATGTTTAGCAGCTGCATTTTGCACTTCCAATAAAATTTGAGGTTCATACTCGCACAACTTTCTTAATAAGAATTTTCTCTCTTCTTTTCTGATCACTATTTTCATCTGCACTTCTTCAAGCTCGTCTACCAACGCTGCATTCTCCTGAAAATGGATTTGTTAGCTTATAGAAGCATTTTCATAGCGTTTGCTTACATGGACGTATTCTCTTATTAATTGTTTTAAATATATTAGTTTCTTCTTGTATTTGCCAGGCGGACGATTCATACTTTTCTGCTTAAGGGTTTTTATGTAGTCATTTAACGAATGCGACATATTTTTGTATAAAATCTTGACAGAACTGGCAACAACAACAATGTGAGGTTAGGTTTTGATTGACATTTCCCGTAGACATACAAAATAAAAACCCACAATACACACAATTGTGTAAAAACCTACATTTTCTACTTCTATGGTTTTTGACAGCTGTCAAACAACAATGAAATCTATTAGGTTATAAATTGATGAAAAAATGGTAATTTACGGTATTTACATAGTTTCAAAGTCTGGGGGGCTTATTTTTAATCATGAAAATAATGTCCCCAAAATTGAATGCGAAAAAACGTTCTCTTATCCGTTGGATATCAAGTTAAAAGTTGAAAACAAGAAAATTTTGGTGGATTTTGGGCAAAGGGATGGCCTACACGGTATAGAAATGAATATTAATGATTTATGGTGTTTTAAAATTGTTTTTTAGTTGGGAATATTTTATATGCAATAAATGGTATACCAGTGACAGGGGGGCAGTTGGATGATGGTCGAGATGCAATGGAAGTAATAGAAAATCCCGAAAACTACCCAATAAACCTTAAATTTGGTAGAGTTAAAATGACAACAAACGATAAAATATTCTTGGCCAGTATGTTTTACCCTTTATTTGCCATTGCAAGTCAGCTGAGTCCTGAACCAAAATCATCAGGGATTGAAGTTTTAGAAGCTGATACCTTCCGATTGTACTGTTTTCAAACATTAACAGGTGTTAAGTTAATGATAATAGCTGATCCCCATCAGGCTGGTATCGAGTTGTTATTAAAGAAGATTTATGAAATTTATGCTGATTATGCATTGAAAAATCCTTTTTACTCATTGGAGATGCCAATTAGGTGTGAATTGTTTGACACAAATTTAAAGACATTAATTGAGCAGATGGAGAAATCTGGAATTGCTAATATTTAATTGTGATGTAAGATATTTTTTATTTTAAGTTAAGGTAAACTAATTATTGGTTTAAATTTTATTTTAATAAAAGTTTATTTAATTGATAATAAGTTTATGAAGAAGCTACCTCTTAAATATTGTAATAACAGATGTAATTATACATTTTTTTACCTTTTTCTTTCAAATAGGTATAGGAAAAAGTTTTTAAAAGTAATACAACTTGGTTTAATTATTATTGCAAAGAAGACAAAACTAACCAATCAGATCACACCATTCTCTGTTGCTATCTAGTGTGCAGTTGAGATAACATGTTCTGATTGGTTTAACGTTTTCTAAGGAAAGTAAAATCGCAAATTTTAAGAAACGTCCAAATATAAAAAAACAATAATGGGAAATATTTTTTTTTTTAAATAGTAACTTTTTGATTACAAAATAAAATTTAAAAGAAATTCTTGAATAAAAGTGTTTATTGTATGTCAATTATATAGTTTAACTAAAATGCATATTCTAAAAAATATGAATAAAATAATAATAATAATATAATATTTTAAGTAGGTAGATACCCTAATATTTCTTTTTGAAAAATTATTTTGGAAAGTTTAAAAAAATATGTTTTTCATTTGATTTTTTAATAAAACTCTTTTAACTTATGGTACGGTACCATTGGTACCTATAATAGGCAGTGATTGACTCAATAATTTAAAAAACAAATTATATTATATTTAATTTGTTCCCCTTCACTTTTAATTTCTGTGTTATGCAAGCAAGAATACATGTGTGTAAATTCCAAATTTCACTTCCAGGAACTAGATGGAGTGACTCACGCAATTTTGTGGGGATTTAAGCACTCTATTTCCCACGTTTTCAATTTAAATGATACACGAAGATAACAATCACAAAAACTTTATTTTCTGGTTGATTACAATGGTAATACTTAATCGCGATGTCTATGTGACCGAGGTATTTACAGTACTGCCTCTTTCTCGCTGCGCATGCGCTTGGCTTGAAATGGAGAGAGGTGGAAGCTTTACCCCCACACACTCCCCTCCTAGTGATAGCGATAAATATTTAAAAGTACAAAAATATTAAAGTATACAAAACAAAACTACTTAAACTAATACATGTTAAAACTTTTCATAAAAACAACAAATTTGTTAACAACGTGCTATATTCCTCAATCAACTTTATTGAACAAACATCTGAAATCACACTGACGTGAATTGCACTTAAAATAAATAATATTTACAGGAACAACAAACAGTAGGAACAAACGTTGGACACTCAATGCAAGCAAAGACCTTTATTTGGTAGTGGGTGCAAATGTCACCTGCTTTACATTTTTTCGTGAATATGTTCTTAAGGCTGGCTGAATAGTCGCCGTCGAGGTGCTTGTTTCATCAGCAATGTCTTCGGGCACAAAGAAGGCAGGTTTTAACAGTTCGATAGTCACCGCCTTAATCTTACCATTTATGTCGATCTCGAATACGCGATCGGAGACACGACGTACAACCTTGTGCGGGCCGGAATAAGGACGTTCGAGAGCTTTTTTTACCATGTTGCGCAGAAAGACGTGTGAACAATTGTGTAACTCTTTGAAACAAAAGATTCGGTTTTTATTTTTATGCGCGGTCGGAACCGGCCGGACTAGGCGCATATGTTCCCTAAATTCTTCTATGAAAAAATTTGGGTCTGGTGTTATATCTTCTGGCAGGAAGAATTCACCAGGCAATCGTAGAGTGGTTCCGAACAAAAATTCTGCTGGAGATGCGCCGGTGTCTGACCGAGTATGCGCTCGTAAACCTAGCAGAACCGTGGAAAGTGTGCGCACCCAGTTTCCTTCGGTGTGACACATTATAGCCGCTTTAAAAACGCGATGCCAGCGTTCGATTAAGCCGTTCGCTTGGGGATGATACGCGGTAGTGCGAATCCGTTGAGTACCGATCAGGTTTAACAGCGCGTGAAATAATCTCGATTCAAATTGCGAGCCCTGGTCTGTCGTTATACATTTAGGCGCGCCGTATCTGGATATCCACGTGTCAAAAAATGTGCGCGCGACTGTTTGTGCAGACATATCTTTAATTGGTATCGCCTCTACCCACCGCGAGAATCTGTCAATCATTGTTAAGCAGTATGCATAACCGTCATATTGTGGCAACGGGCCAACAATATCCACATGAACCTGATCGAAACGACCATCTGGAGCGACAAAATGATCTGGGAGATTCTTTACATGTCTAGTTACCTTCGACTTTTGACAATCTACGCAAATCTTGCACCACGCCCCAATGTCTCGGTGCATATTCGGCCAAACATATCTTTGACGAATAAGACGGTCGGTTATTCTCGCGCTAGGGTGAGCTGGGCCATGAACCAGGCGGAAAATTCTTTCGCGAAGAGTCTTAGGCACGTACGGTCGAATTGCCTCTCCCGAAATCTCACAATCTACCGCGACATTGTCAGGTCCCCATTGAATCCTTTTAAGTTTCAAAGGATAATCCTGTGAGTCGCGAATGGCCGCCAACTGTTCGTCAGCCACTTGTTGTTCGGCAAGTTCGTTTAAATTAAATTCCAAGGGCAACCGAAGGGCGTCAACGCGGGACAACGAGTCGGCTACTATATTCTCAGAACCAGCCATATGAACAAAATAAGTAGTAAATTCAGCAATAAAAGAAAGTTGGCGAAGTTGTCGCGGCGACGCTTTATCACTACGTTGCTTGAATGCAAAAATTAACGGTTTATGGTCGGTGTAGACCTTGAAATCGCGCCCTTCCAAAAAATGCCTGAAATGTTTGATCGCGTTATAGATTGCGGTGAGTTCCCTATCATATGCGCTGTACTTGGTTTGGGCAGACGAAAATTTTTGAGAAAAAAATGCTAATGGCTCCCAGCTGTCGCCCGAAGCTTGCTCTAAAGTCGCCCCCATTCCAAAGTCCGACGCGTCAGTTACTACCCGAATCTCCGCATCAATACGAGGGTGGATCAATAAGGTTGCGTTTGCTAAATCGCATTTCGCTCTCTCAAACGCATGAATGGCCTCCGGAGTCCACGTTATTTCCCGTTTATCGTTTTTTACAGCACCCACAAGGTAGGCGTTTAGTGGCGCCTGAGTTGTTGCGGCACCAGGAATGCATCGACGATAAAAATTTAACATGCCAAGAAATCGGCGGAGGGCCGCGACCGTTGTTGGCCTCTCGAACCTTTTTATAGCCTCGACTTTCTCGGCAGTAGGACGAATGCCCCTTGAGTTCACTAAATAACCCAAAAATTCAAGTTCCGGTACCCCAAAAACACATTTATCCACGTTTAGGCGTAAGTGAAATTCTTTTAGTCTTTGAAAAACCGTAAGTAAATGATGCGCATGCTCGTCAGAAGATGACGACGCAATTAAAATGTCATCAATGTAAATGAATACATATTCCAAGTCGCCTAAAGCTCGATTTATATACCGTTGAAAAGACTGGCTAGCATTTCGTAAGCCAAAGGTCATATACAAATATTCGTATAATCCAAACGGAGTTATTATCGCGGTTTTTTCGACATCTTCCGGCGCCATTGGAATTTGGTGATATGCCTTTTGCAAGTCTAACGACGAAAACATTATTTTACCGCTTAGGTTTAACGAACAATCATGTAGGTGAGGTGTAGGGTATCTGTCAGGGATTGTGACAGCGTTTAGCCGTCGATAATCTCCGCACAGACGCCACGTACCGTCTTTTTTTATTACCATTTGTGCCGGGCTGGCCCAAGGGCTACTTGACGGGCGACAAATACCCGTTTCGACAAGCGCTTTTATTTCGGCCTTGGCATGCATTAATTTTTCCGGCGTGAGTCTACGCGCGCGCTCAGCAATCGGTGGACCGCTAGTTAAAATATGATGAAATACGTTTCGATTTTCCGGGGGTAGCAATGCACATGCGCCGGTTATTTCGGGAAATTTTGACAACAATTGTGCAAACGAAATGTTCGGGTTAAAACAATGAATTGACTGTATTGCTGCAGATCTACAATTTCCTAACGAAAAACTACCGGTTGTCGAGTCGATGATTCGACGTTTTTTTAAATCGACTATTAATCCGTGATGATTCAAAATATCTGCACCGATAATAGCGTACGGTACAGCCGCAATGCAAAAACTCCACTTAATGGGTCGACGTAGCCCCAAATCCAACTCGCGGTACGATTCGCCGTAGGTATCTATGCGCGTATCGTTGGCCGCAAAAAGTTTTAACTTGGCTGGTGCATGTTTAATTTTTAAATCAGCCGGAACTAAAGAAATGTCTGCGCCCGTATCGACTAAAAAATATTGACCTGTTTTTTTATCACGAATGTAGAGACGACGGGATGCATTAAGACCCTCCCCAACTGTCTCTGCGCGGGGAGGCGCACTTAGTTTTTTGCTTTAAAGTTTACGTACTCCGCGCACCAACTTCGGCATGACGTTGGTTTGTCAGGGTATTTAATATGCGCGTAACACAAATTGGGTTTCTCTTTATTTTCGGATTTACCCCGCGCGCGAGAATTGTCCCTACCCTTAGAACGCGAACGCGATTTTTGCTCGATGGCGTTTACCTTTACCGTTAGTTCTTTTACACTATCGATCAATGCTTGAATTTGTGCCTGAGAGGCGGAAGTTTCCGTGTTAACAGCGCAAATTTGAGAACTGCCTAAAGAAGCACCCGAGATATCCGCAAGTTGGTCAGCTAATTCAGCCATGCCTTCAAGTGAGGCTTGATTTGTCATAACGATACCCCGATGTTGTTCAGGCAGCTGCTCTAAAAATAGCGTCTTAAGGACCGCGTCATCAACCGCGTTACCGACATTTAGGTTGCGGAGCCTACTTAATATTAAGGATGGCTTACCGTCTGTCAAAACCTGCCCTCTCAATAACTGTCTCAGTTTTGCCTCATTTGAAACCGAAAATGTTTTAATGATCCGTTCCTTGAGCCTTTTGAAAATGTCCTGTGGAGCTGGATTTAAGGAAATGATGTCCTTAACAGTCCCAAGCACCTCCACGTCAAGAGCAGCCAGCATGATATCGGCTTTAGTAGACTCAACTGTGACCCGAGCATTCCGAAGCGAAATCTCAACCTGCATGAACCACAATGCAGGGTCAGCCCGAAAAAATGCTGGAATTTTGGGCACTCGATAACTATCGATGCGTTGTGCTTCCAAATTTGCCGTTGCTGCATTGGCTGCTGTCATTTGTCGCTCCAACTGTTCAACGCGCTCCTGTGCTGCCCTAGTTTCATCCATGATAGCTTTAATTTGCTCTTCAGTGAGCGACATGGTGCTACAAAAAAATTAAACAAGCACAGAGCAAATGATCGCACAAATGCAAGAGCGTTGATTGAAGAAATAGCAATTATACATATAAAGAGCCTATCAATTAATATACTGCAAAATATGACAAAATAAACAATATTCAAGCAGAATTTAAAAACATAAACAGACTGTCAAATGTCAGTTGAATTGTTAGGTTATCTCGCTTAGGCAACCAACTTTATTTATACAACGTAATTTGAGTTGCCTATTATTGTGTCGCACAAATCACGTATATTTGCGAACCAAAACACAGAGCACTGTAACCGGTCACTGTCGATAATCGCAAATGCAGTTTCCTGTAAGGTGGAGTTGACCTCGTTGTTGGCCGTTAGAAACCGTTGGAGAATTCCGGCGGGAAAATGGCTGGAACGAGGCGGGAAAATGGTTGGCGGTTATGACAACTCACGCAGCAATGGAAATCCTGCAGAATCGCTGTCCTTTCTTCAACCTCCTTATCCTCGCTGTTGACTATCTTATACACAAATACGCACAATGGCAGTGCGATGATGAGCAGCTTCCGTAGGAATGGCGTCCATAAAACACCAGGCTTCGTTTTTCGTATTCAGTTTACACTTCGTCGGGGTCACCAATGTGGGGATTTAAGCACTCTATTTCCCACGTTTTCAATTTAAATGATACACGAAGATAACAATCACAAAAACTTTATTTTCTGGTTGATTACAATGGTAATACTTAATCGCGATGTCTATGTGACCGAGGTATTTACAGTACTGCCTCTTTCTCGCTGCGCATGCGCTTGGCTTGAAATGGAGAGAGGTGGAAGCTTTACCCCCACAATTTCCTATTATTTTAGAAATCGAATTACAGCCAAATGTTAAATGAGTGTATTCTTATTATTTTTTTCTTCAATGAGCGGTCTATTTTTATGCAAGTGTTGTACACAATTTAAACGGAATGAAAGTGAGTCACTGTAGTATGAGTAAATCATGAATGAATTGAGAAAACAATTATTTTACTAACGTTTTTAAGTTTTAAATATTTTATTGTAAATCTGGCGCCTTGATATAAAATATTTTTGAAATGAATAATGCAATGATTTACATATTTTAATTTTATTGAAATGGCTCGAATTTTTTAATTATAATCAAGCACCTGTTCAATTTACATTTTTGAAATTTTAAAATCCTACTAATAAAATCATTTTTTAAAAATAATAATGTACATGTTTATTTTTTTAAATATCCTTCAATAGCAATTTCACAAATTGTTTTCCATAAATATTATTTATAAATTATTAGCTTTTTTATGATAGTTCTTAATCGGTTCCAAATAAATAATAATAAAAGTTTCAGTTCTTAATTTTAATATTAACCTGGCCCCCCGTGGCGTTGTTTTTTTTTTAAATCAAACTTTAAATTTTAAACTATCGTAATAAATTATTATATATATTACTGAATATTGAAAAGTGGTACCTATATATATACTTATATCTACATACAGAGTGGCCCATTTAAGATGGAAACACCCCCGTAACTTTTTTATTTGTTACTCGATTTTAATGAACAAAGGCTCAAAAGATAGAGAATAAAAAACTATCTAAGCTATAAAAAGTATTTTCAATGTCACTTTACAGATGCCTACTATAACATTCTTTCTATGTCAAAATTCAGAAAAAAATATTAGGGTATTTAGGGATGGTAAATAAAGTAAACTTTTTCTTTTGAAATTGATGATATAAATGAATAAACTAAAATTGTACCTAATTTAATATAATATATCTGTTTTTTTATTCTAACCGCACACACTTCCTGAGAAACAGTCTTGACAATAATGATTATTGTAACAAGTGCAAAACATATTTTCGTGACTATTAAAATGACGCATTACTTTATTCTTATTAAATGTTTTAAAAAAAAATGGAACGTAAAAAACCCTCCCAAATATTAATGAATCATAGTCTTTTTTGTTTTAAATTTTAATAAACGAGGTTTGATGATAAACTGCCCCCAAAAATTACAACAAACATGCTGCAATAGTAAAAAATTACCTATGAATACTTGTATACTAAGTCACTACCCGGAGGCCCCGCAAACTACCAATTTTGGTGCGTATTTTTACCATACTGGTCCAGCATTCCTCAATCCGCATCTATAGTTTTTTTTTCTTATTACTAAATTATAAAGTAGTAGGAGGTTACAGCGGGATTCCGCTCTTAAAGAATGCGGACAGTACAGACATTTATATCCTATGGTAATGATTTGGGTGAGTAGTCATTAAGGAATGTTCCCATGCTCAAGAATTCCTTCGATCTTTTTAGTGGAGTAGTATGTGTACCATCACTGAACTATAAGATTTATCTTTTATGAATGAATTTTAATTCTGTAAAAATCTTTTAGTAGTCAATCTGTGAACAATTTCTAAAAAAAGTAATCCTACTTCATGTAGATTATAATTAAGTATTTATAATTATAAGGTACATAATTGGGTTTAAAAAATGTAAATGATTATGTTAAGAAAATATATTATCCTTTGATTTTTTTATTACTATTATTGCAAAATATTACCTATAACCTTACAAAATTTATAAGGAAATACAAATTGTGAAAAATACACAAAAACTTTTGTTTGGCATAATTTTATGATGCAAGTTAACCACAAAACGGCGTGTTTCTGGAACTGAAATTTAAAATAAATAGCACTAGATTTTGTACTCGCTCCTCTTAAAATTAGCATTTAAAAATAACCAAGGTGAGGGATTGACACTAAAATAAAATTGAACCGGCATTTTGCAGCTGCGCTGACGGCAAACGATTTATATCGGTGTTTTCGATTGATAGAGCCTAAATTCACCTTTTAATTAAATCGAGGATGTTTAACCCTCACCTACGGCAGGCGCCAGAAATAAAAGGCGCCAGCAAGCTTGCAGGACAAAACCGCAAACTTCCTGCCCGAGCGAAATATGTATGTTTATTGTTAGATTGCAGTACCGGGAGGCGTCAGCTATTTTCTGGAAATTAATTAATAGCGGTAATTGTAATTGTAATCTAACAATCTTAATATCATTTTATTTTTCGGTAAATGTCATACTTGTAAAGGTCTTACTGTTAATAAGTTTTTCCAGACAAAATATGCCCACTTTCATCAGGATTTCTCAAATATACGATTTAATTAAAATACAAAATATAAATTATAATTTAAATTTTTAAATTTATTTATTTATTTATTTTTAATCCAACATAATAAAAAATCAATTTTTTATAAAAAAATACTAGATACACCCACTTACTATTTTTATTTATTACAATATTATGTTGTTTTTTCTTCTTATTGCATTTCTTGGTAAAACGAATAAAAACGTTTTATTATGCATATGTTGTGAAAGCTCCTGTTAATTGGAAAATCCTATATAAAAATCGTGCAAAAAGTAATTTGTAATTATTAAGAATTTTATATGAATTTTTTTCAAAATAAGTATATGTTGTTAGTGCCATAATAATACTATCTCCTTCAACGAAATTATACCCATATCGGACCCTGTATTGATAATTATATATTTAAGTTTTCTGGTGATTGATTATTCAACATACTATTCAGAAGGTGCTAAAGATTTTTTTGAAATTGTTTTTAGGATTTGTGCAGCTCCCTCGTAAGATAAACTATTTGAGTAGATATGCCGAACGATCTAGCTTTGGCGCGTCAATTTATTTTAGAAAATATTCCAGGAATTACTTTCAAATTTTGATTCATATACATATATACTAATAGCTTAATGTTGCGGACAAAAATCTAATAACTTGTCTTGTGATATTAGTCAGAAGATGATAAATATATCATTAAGAACTAATTTTACTATTTGAATGTATTTTATATTAAGCATCAAAGGTAAAATTTTATTTATTATTAGGATATTAAAATATTTATATGTTTAAATTGAAGCTAAAAAAGTTATGATAGGTAGATTTTTTTTTTAGTATTGTGTAATAAAATTAATATTTTTCACAAAAACTTCATCTGCAATAAATTAATATAAAGAATAATTATATTTTATAAAATTGTCTATATCCTCTCACAATAATGCATTTTTGAAGTATAAAAACTAGAAAATGAATTTGAAAATTTCATTTCTATTAAAAATAAGTATTTATGAGAAATAGGTAAAATCACACTATTTTAGGTGGTAAAATTTAAAAATTGGGTTCATTTTTTTTAAATTGAAATTTAGGTAAAATAGGTAAAATAAAATCAGGCAAATGAAATCTTTTTTTCAAAACGGATTTTATTCCTTTGCACCTAAAGTTATGATTAGCGTAGACAAATAGGTAATAAAACTAAAATCCCATCTCCAATCATGATCCTTAATTAAAAAGGAATAAATAAAATACAAAAACTAAACCCCCCCATGGGAAAATCCTAGATGGATTATTTATATTGGCTCAATTTTTTACAATTCAAGCAAATATTATAACCTTGTCAAAACTTAAATTAGTTTAATTTCTAAGAATTTATTAATTTCCGATTCACATTGCACCGTACATTTGGTATATAAAATTCTACAAAGTAAAAAATAAAATCTTAAAAATAAAAAAAAATAAAAAATTTTGTTAAAAATAAAATCCCAAGATCGTATACATAACATCTTTTGCGAAATGACATACAATATTTTATCTTTAAGGCACAATTTTATTTGTTAAATTATACATAAAACGTATAATTATAATAATAATTATTAAAAGTAGGAAGTGAAACTGGATCTGTCAGTAGTAGAATTTTTGTATTGGTGAAGTAGTAAATAAATGAATTTTTACGGTCTAGGCCATAAATAACCTAACACGATCATGTTTAAGTGCCTAGGTCATAATTAATCACTTTATTACCTAACAATAAAGTTTATATTATAGACCGATTGAAAATAAAATAATTTGCTATTTTAAAAAGTAAAATTATAAGTGAAAATTGCAAATATTCACCACGTAAGGCACCTTTGATCTTGACAAAGAATAATAATAATAAACCTCTTTATAATGATGATATGATCAGATTTAAGCCACCAAAGAAGTGTTGCATAAAACGCGGTACCCACAAAGACAGATTAATCGTAGCGGGCCACCCATCTCCTTGATAATAATTTATGGACCCTAACTAGTGTTGTTGTGCCGCCTATGAAAATCATTTGAATTTACAATACCCCTGCAATTGTCAACTGAAATTCACAGAATCCCAATCCGCTTTTAGATTTTATAGGTTTTATTTATGTTTATTGACTTCGATTATCAACTTTTCGACAGCGGTAAATGGCTTGAAATATCTTAATTCTGCCACCTAAGTTGCGAATGTGATGTTTGCCGCAAATATTTAAATTTGTATCCTTTTTAGTTTTAAGTGGACATAAGGTAATGTAATGGAATTTCCATTAAGTAGAACTAATTGGCACGTAATTTAAATTCCTTCAATATTGACAATTTTGATGTAAGCTAAATTTCTTATTAATAATAGTAAATTGTATAATTGAGAATATTTTCTTATTTTAATATGAAAATTTGAATTGTATATTTTCTTTGTAGGTACTAATTGATTTTTTTCTGTATGCACTGAAATAAATAAATAAATGATAAAGTATCTTTATGTAAACAAAACATTTTTAAATTTTGGCAAAAAATCAAAATACCTTCTCATAGAAATTGTCCAATTTTACTATGAATCATGTAATGTTTTATTACCTAAACAAACATTTTTTCTTGGAAAAAATATTTTGAATATTTGGCAGAATTTTAGTACTATTTTGTAAATAAATTCCTATATTTATTTATTGCAATAAGTACACTTATTTTTTATGAAAAGTAAATAAAAACCTCTTCTACAAAAATATTTGCAGTTTAAATTAAAATAATTATAATTTCAAACAGATAAATAACTTCTAAAATTAACAAGCATGTATCTAATTTGTAATTAAAATTATATTTAACAATAAACAAACATTGGTTACTTAAATATAGAGAAGATAAACTATAATTTTTATTTAAGGCATATTAGTCAAAAATATGATTACAAGCTCAAATATAAATAGAAAGGTCAATACGTAATTATTGACTTTAACAGTTCCTAGTATGGTTACTCATTTTAATCTGTCTCTCTGTTAGTGTCTCCTGCTTGCCGAGCATATATTCGTTATTATGTACAAATAATTAATAAATTAAAATAACGAGATACCAAATATAGAAAAATCCATGATCAATTAATTTATTTATGGATTTTTGGATACAACGTTATTTTTACATGTTTATCTAGGTAGGTATCAAGTTTGATAATTGGGCACTATCGAGCCTGCGAGCGAGTGTTTTATAAAATATCTTTTATCATAAAGGTAGAATTTGTTTAACATTTTTTTAAATAATATCCAAAAATAAAAATGTTCAAAATCTTCAAAAAAATAATTTCTTATAAATTGTTGTTGTTTAAAGTTTGTGAAGAAAAAAAAGGATATGCATCATGCAAGACAAACCGCAAGTAATTAATAACTATTTATAAATTTAAACAAACAATCCACTAATATATATTTGATGTTTTCGTGGAACTAAATTTGATCCAGTCTGCCTTTAAAATATAAAAAAATGCTATAAATTATCTTGTAATTTTGAATTGAAGTCCTTGATAAAAAGGTTTCTTTTTTGGTCGTTTGGTTATTTCGTCCAATAACAAACATGCCGCTTTTTTTCTTTTTTTTTAATAGGAGGAGTGTATTTTAGGGGGTCCGCTCCATTCACTAATAAGTAAATAGCACATGCTTGAGTATAGTCAGTTTAATTATAGAAGTTCGGGCTGCAACTCGCAAATTAAAGGAAAACGTGAATCATCTCATTGAGAAAACTGGAGTAAAATCTGGTATGCTAGGGATGTATCAAAAATAAACGTAAAGTGGGTTTTACCGAAGCTTCTTGGAATTACATGATTCAGTTGAGAACTGAACCATGATCGCCAAGTTTTGTGAATCAGTCAGCGATGGAGAGTCTTGCCGCGAGAACGAAATGATTTTTCATAAACTAGAACCGTCTGAATTGCTTAAACATCTGCTGAACGCTCGCGAGTCGGTGAGTCATATTAAGTCGCGGAAGTTCCGTTCGCCGGAATCGGAACCTCATAAATTAGACAGCGTTGAGTACGACACTCTATTCGCACCAGTTGCACCGCTGAGTTATAACCTCAAAAACCATGGAATTATGGACGAGGTCCTCTCGAACGAGACAATCGACTTTTTACTGTCCGAAGCCGAAAATAATTTGTACATCAACTCCCCATCCGCCGGAAGTGAGTCCTGCGACTTCACGGAACTTCAGCCCAGCACCAGTACCTCGGTTAAGGATATTTTTTCGAAGGCCTCGTGTTCAAAGGACGAAAATAAATTTCGTGTTTGTCCGACGGAAAGTGTGAAAGATTCAAGTGACAATGACGGCAACAATAGTGATAAAAACTGTGATAGTGATAAGGACCTGGATAGTGCCATGGTGTTAGTTCCTTCCGGTAAGAAAAAAATCTTTTTGAATGATTAAAAATTGCATAATTTTATAATTTATTTTTCCACTCATGTTTCCATGACACTAGGTGACATTTTAAATACTCATTGACAAATTATGGCTTTATAGCGCTTTAGTCACGTGAAGTTAGCAACAGGTTTTTAGTCACGGGCTGAAGTTAGTTTTAAGTTAGTTGACAGTTGTCAAATGTCATGCAATTGTTAAAATAAAGTGCCTTTCTTGTAAAATAATACTAAATGTGAAAATAATTTTTTTATCTCAATAATACAAAAGTATTAAATAGTTCGTCCTAGATTTAACTCATAAAGCCTTAAATAATAAATATTTAATTTAAATGTGATAATATTTTGCAATTATAGTAATAAAAAAAATCCAAGGATAAAATATTTTTTTAACAATCAAATTCTGACGTTATTTAAATATTTTAAAGTATCAGAATTGTTAAGTTTGATTAAAATAATAATTAATGTTAATGGTGAAATTTGCGTCAAAAATGTTTATTAGAATGGTTGCTTTATTTTCGTATAGATGTCGCTTCACACAAATATTTAATTTAAATCATTTTTTAAACTCTCTCATAATAAAATTAGATTCCTTGGTATTTACTTAGTTTTGTGCCTTGCCTTTTGAAAATTAATTAAGATCAATCGGGTAAAGTTTTTTACCTTCTACTCCGTAAAAAAATCCATTGGACCCATAAAAAATTCAGATCTACGTCGCGTCTACATTAAATTTTAATTTTTGGTATCAGCACACACATTTTTATATTCATTTTTAATTTCCCAGGGAAAGTTATGGAAATCACACATATGAACAATGATTAACATTCCATAATACTTGTCGATCAATTTTAAAATTATTAAATACTTTTTCACAATAATTTAATTTTAGGCCTGTTTTAAAAATAAGTTTCTTTGACTAAAGCCTAGGTTCTATTTTTGGATAATCTAAATTTCCCATGACAGAGAAAAGGTACTCATTATTCAAAAATATTTTCAGAATACAATGATTAATCTTGTTAAAAATGCGTCATTTAAATATCACAGGATTCCAAGTAGATGCATCTCATAAATTTAGCAGGAGAAAGCTTGCATAGGCGGTAAAAAACTGGGTTTAATTTTGAAGATAATTTTTGAAATTGTAGATAATACGAAATTATAGTTACTTAAATAAAATAAGTACGTGTTGTTACATTTTATTTATTTATTAATTATTTTATAATTTAGATATTAAGGTTGTAAAATAATTCCTAAAATAAAATGCAATTATTTTATTTAAAGCTGAAATTACAACTTATGTCAATTTTTTGGAGGAACTTGAAAGCTTTATTCTAGAATAAGGGTATAATCCAATATTATTATTTTTTAAAACCTTTAAAAGTTTTTTATCAATAATTGGTTCAAAAACATAAAATTCAAGAAAGATCGTTGGGGCATGTTTTGATAACAATAAAAAATACCTACTCTATAAAAATGAATTAGTCAAAAATGACTAATTACTACAGTTATTAGTGGCTGCTTTTTCACTTATACGATGGTTAACCATGGCATCCCCAAAATTTAATAGCCAATTATTATGTAAATTTTTCCCTGAATCCAAAAATACCTTAAAAAATTATGAAAGTACAGCAATTTTTGGATATAGTCAAGTCCATATTATATGGAAAATTGACTATATCTCAAAAATTGTTTTAGTTTTTTAACTTTTGACATTTTCGGATTCAGGGGACAATTTTACATGGAAATTGACTGCTAAATGTTCGGGATACAAAAATAATTGCAGATTTTTGAAAATTTTATTGTTAATTGAATTTATTTTTTACCATCCTCACAAATTTTTTGTAAATAGTTTACAAGAAATTAGTTTTTAAATTAAATGCTACAGATTTTTTTAATCATACATTGTGAAAAAATGTTGTGGTAACTTTCTACTACTTATAAGGAGTCATGATAATTAAAAATAAATATTAATTAATAATCTACTATAGTAGGCAAATTTCTACTCTATTATTAAAAATTACTTAATTGGGGTAGAAAAAGCATAGTATTACACTCGAGATAATTTTTCACCATGCTTTAAATAAAATTAAAATGTAACGACACCCATTTAATCCGCAAACACGTGTACAAATTTAAATCGCAGAAACATTTAGCCAATCTTCTTTTTTTGCACTTCTCAATAAAAGGCCTACTGCATCCGAATGTATGCAGGTAACCAAAAGCACCTTTTTCTCAGCGCCTACGATAAATGACTTCCTTCCAGAAACTGCTTCTTCCCGGTAACGCAAATTAATTCAGCCAGTTCTACATTTAATAACGCACTTTTAATCTTCTATCGGTTCCACAGAATAGGCCGAATAACATGTTAAATCTTTGCCGACATTGAATTCTTGTTAAAGCTGTCCATGTGAGTTTAATACCAAGAATGCGTTTTAACGAACCGTTTTATAAGTTTCGTTTTTTATAAACTACACAGTAAAAAATATTTGTTAATTTTTACCAAAAGGTTTTAATCATATATTATATCACGAGAACTATGAATTTAATCGGTTAAACTATAGCCTATAGGCTCAGTAGTTTTTTGTTTGGTTTTTGTTGGAAAATGTTGAATGCAAAATAATTTAATAAAATCACGAGACCGCGTAGCGGTCGAGGGGTTTTATTTTTAATTATTTTGCATGAAACTATTTTCCAAAAAGAAAAATCAAATAAAAAACTTACTGAGTTTGACAGATTAAATTTATAGGTTGAGTGATATACGTCTAGATTATTTCTCGAATTAAAGGAAACTATTTGACAATTAATAAAATCTGACGTATGTGTCAAAATTTATAAATATTTTTTTAAAGAAAATTCCATTAATTTAAGGTATGTAATAAGTAATAATTGATATTTCGTAAACTAGATAACTTATTTTTTATTGTTTTTTAAAAAATGTTTGTTAAAACTTGTAAATAACACCATAAAATCGTAAACAAAAGCCAATATGGATGCTAAAATTTAATCGCTGTTAAATAGTTCTAGTGATTTAATCGCTTATTTAATAGTTATTTATGTATTAAGGGCATAATAATGTTTTTATGGTCCGAGGCGCTATTTCGAGCCCGAGCGCGTTAGCGCGAGGGCTAGAAAAGCGTCGTAGGACCATAAAAACCAGTTATGCCAGCAATGCATACAAAACTTTATGCACGATTAATATATTATTATTTTTTATATATTATTGTTTTTAAAGACGTTTACGTCAAAGAATTTTTGTTATAATTGTCATATTATAATGTCAACTGACATCAGTCAGTTTTAAAGTTTAAAGATGAATGAAATTGAGGAAGCAGCTGAAAAGGCGAAAAATTGCGGCCTGCTGCCGGAAAAATCAAAATCTTTATACGAAAAAACTTACTTCGAATATATCAAATGGTGTAACATTGTTGTTTTTAATTTTTGACGTTTCATTATAGCCCGCTGGGTCATAATAACGCCCGCGGGCTATAAAAAGACGTTTACGTCAAAGAATTTTTGTTATAATTGTCATATTATAATGTCATCGTGCATAAACGAAATTTATTCGAAAATTCAAGGCTTTTGATTGGTTCATACTATAATGAGGGAAATAATCAACTATAATCACTTAACTAACTGAATAAGTAGTTTTTAATAATGATTATAATAAACATTTTGTAGATTTAATAACAAAATCCTATATCAATAATTCAACAAACCTTTTTGTAGACCCTTAGGTAAAGGGGCGTTAAATATAAGAAAAACCTATTATTAAATGCAAAAAGTACTTTTCTTGATTAAAAATAAGTACAATTCACATTTTTTAAATATATTTCACTTTTCAGATCCCAAAGAATGGACCAGCGATCACATAAAATCCTGGTTGACATGGAGTACAACGAAATTCTCGCTTGACCCGAAACCGAACCCTGAGGCATTCCCGTCCACAGGAGCCGAGCTCTGCGAGTTATCCTTAAGCGATTTCGAAAAAAGAACCGGTTCGGAACAAACAGGGAAAGTCCTGGCCAAATACATCGCCCATCTAAGGCACAGGATAACAGGACGAGCCAGTAGTCCCTTAAACGTGGAATGCAAAGTATTCGAGGACGATAGCGATAAAGATCAAGGTAAGGATGTTACTCTCTAAAAATGAAATAGTCAAAATTCTACTATTTGAATTAGTACCGTTTTCACTTTTAAATAGTTATTTTTTACTACGAAAATAGTTAAAGTTTGACTAATTTAAGATTATTCACCATCTTTGACAATTTCTGAGAGTTAAAAGTAACTAGTAATGACAGCCGAATGGGTTATGACAACAGCTTGACAAGCTTGACAAGTGACAGACCTAAGTTCAAACCCCGGCTGGGACAAAACTTTTTTTAAATTTATATCTACTAGTTTGACTATTTAATTTAGTGGAATTTGACTAATTTCTAGTGACTGCTTTTTCGCTATGACAATTAGTCAAATATGAATTAGTTATTTTTGATTAATAAGAGAGTGGATTTTTTTTAAGTTGGTAGAATTTTTATTACTGATATTAATTTTGACCAAATTTAAAAAAATGTTTTTCCAACTTTTTTTAACATTATAATATTACTATAATGTTACCAAACAATAATCTTGAGGTGATTAATAAAATATCATACATGTTAAATTGTGACTTTTTAAATTAAATAAAATTCATAATATAAAAATATTTAAAATTTATTTTTGGGACCTTCTGAATGACAAATTGTTGGGACTTGGAGAAAGGTTTATTAATGTTGTCACCCCTGATTAAATGACCTGACCGGGGGACCGACAGGAAGTTGATATTTTACCCCTGGGTGTTCGAAATCCTTTAATCTGGCAGAAAATCTTAAGCGGCAATAACGATCGTTTTTCAATCAGGGTGTCGACAAAACGATTTTATAATGGTATTATCTATTGAAAAAATATCCTTAAAGGATTTTATTGCTACACACGTTAGATTTTTTAGGAGTAACAAAAAAAATTTGGTCCTTTTTGGGTTTATAATTTTATATTAAGATTATAATTATAATTAAATTAAAATATATTTCGCTAATAATATCATGCTAATATAATATGAAAATATTTCAACTGTATCGTGGTAGATTTAGTTATTTTAACGTAATCGCCACTCATTTGGTTTTTGTCACTATAATTCTACTAGGGTATGTTATTCCCCCAATAAAATATCCAGGGATTCCCTGGTGTGGTTGATCTTCAGCCCATGTATTATTTAATTTAAAAGTTTCCATTTGTAGAAAAAATATTTTTTCTACATTTACTTTCCGAACTGTCGAGCGTGCGGAAAGTATAAACTTTCCGCACGCAAAAAGAACACAATAATATGTCTTAATAATATATTAATTTAAATTTTAAATAAAACAATAATTTTAAAAAAATGTATAGAGGTATAAATTCAGAAGTAAAGGTGATCCCGACCTGTATGCATTATGAACATTTATTTGGTGACGTGAGCGCACAATATCCTGTCGAGAGATAAGTTTTACGAGTTTAACCCGGGCCACGTCCTGACTACGGAGGCGGGAAACGGACTAAATCCCACTTGAAATTCAGGAGACGCTTCCCGATATAACGGCAATATATAAACCCGTTTCTTCCCGTCACCCCCGCCCACCATCTCCGGCTTCGGTTTCCTTCCTTCCTCCAACAACGGCGGCTTTCCGAAAAGTTTCCGCGTCTCCAGATAATGCCGCAATATTAATGATCATTTTATAACTTTGCTACAATACACTGTGTATCAAAATTAACTTTTAAAAACCAATGCACTACTTTATCAAAAAGTTAAAAAAAATACACTGCGGTATCAAGCATTTATAAGATGTCTTTAGAACATTAAATGAAGATATCTTTAAGACGTCTTTTTTAGATCTTTAGACGTTCAGGCATAATAAAGACATACAAAAGACATCTTCAAGACTTTGTGTGCTATCTGGGTAGAGTGTGATGCTTAATTAAGACGTATATATTTCTTTTCTTTTCTTTTTCTATTAATTTTAGATTTAAATTAGCTGTCTCAATTTATTATTTTTTTAATAAGAAATGTTTGGGAC
This sequence comes from Brassicogethes aeneus, assembly GCA_921294245.1. Lineage (NCBI taxonomy): Eukaryota > Metazoa > Arthropoda > Insecta > Coleoptera > Nitidulidae > Brassicogethes > Brassicogethes aeneus. The sequence continues at coordinate 775,450 of OV121138.1, read as the reverse complement.
AAATGACAAATAGCATGCTGCAGAAAGCCGAAATTTTTGTTTTTGAAATATAGTCAATTTCATATTATATGGAAAATTGACTATATCTCAAAAAGTGTTCTATAGTATACTTTTATAACTTTTGACGACATTTTCGGATTCAGCGGACAATTTTACCTAGGAATTGACTACTAAATGTCCGAAATACAAATTTCTGTTGACGAGAATTATTAGTAGCTGTTTTTTCGCTATGACTAGTCATTTTTGACTAATTCATTTTTAGAGAGAAAAAGTTGTAAAATGCCGTAGGTCTTCTAGGGTTTTAAGCCCACCGTGTGTAACTTTGCTAAATTATCATATTTTCCCACCGCTTTTGATAAACACCCCGGACCGTGGTAATTGAATTATTATGCGTTTTGACACCCGTTGTCGGTAACAAGGACCCTACAATTGATCCACAACACGCGCCTCTTTATTTATAAATGAGATTTCTTAATGGTTAAAATCATAAAAGTAATTGTTTCTTTTTTTATCAAATGAAGCAAATTTTTTAAATAATTCTTCAAATATTTTTTAGATCGGTGCATATTTACATGCTGTCAATTTTTTGGAATATTGAGTACCTATATATACAATTTTATAGAACAAAAACGACATACAAATTTCCTTTATTCAATTGATTTGATTGTGTTTGTGTTCAAGATTTACGATCGATTAATTTAAATCATGTCGGAATCAGTATTCTGTTCGTAAGGTTTCTTGGTAACGGAAAGCCCACAACTTTTTAATTCTCCTTACAATAACCACCTTGCACATTCCGGGAACTGTTTATATTGAAGCCAACACAATAAACTATTTTAAGGAAGAAAAAATAAAGGGATCCACACGGTTTTCTGTCTGCACTGCCCACCCCAGGTTCACAGAAAAAGTCATAGTCATAAAGAAAATACTTGAGTCATATTTTTGACTATAATGAGATTTACATGAATTGATTTTTACAAAAATTATTAACGTAGTAAAAAATAACTATTTATAAATATAAAAGTGAAATCGACTATTTTATTAGTAAAAAATGCTGGTACTAATTCAAATAGTAGAATTTTGTAGTTATTTATCAGTAGTAGTAGTTGTTTAAGGCTTTATTTTGCTTAAATTAAATAAAAACGTATGAATATACGTCTCTTAGGACTAGGTATTATCAGGAATTTATTTAAATGGGAATAAATCCAATATAATACAATTGTAAATGTGATAATGAGTCATTATTAATGACTCCTTCCGAATGATTCAATTTATTTCTTTCACTACGCGTAATCGTTCTCATTTCCAATTCCAGTCATTTTCCGGCAAAACCGATTTACTCTTTCCTGGGGTCCTTATCTAAGCGCTTATCGCTGAATTGCTTAATACTTTCAAAGAGCCAAATAACGATATACACTAACGTATGGTCAATGTATGGCCTTTTTGTGCAAATTCCCTTATCGGAATTTGAAATTGATTTTATTTGATCAAACATTTAATTACACGGAGAGAAAAGTATAATTAATGCTGATTACCATAATTATAATACCCTTTACTATAATTTATATTAATATTTGGGACAACTATTTTGTATATTGCCAGATACTATGCATATTTAGTAATTTTTAAATATCCATGTATGTTAAACTTTAAGGTAAAATATTATTATTCTCAACCAATTTTGTTTTTAATTCTTATTATAATTAGATTTTTTCCATTACTAATAAGTATAGTAAATTTTAAAATATTATGTTGCCATTTTAAATATAAAATATTTTAAAATCGAATATTTTTATGTTAACAATTAAAAATTGTAACATATTTATTGTAATTTTTAATATAAAAAAATGTTATGAGAAAGAAGTGAACCTACACCTCGCCAAAGTTTTTTGTTTTGAGTGCGTTCCATCAACTTAAAATACCGACAGACAGGTGTTTTGACCTATATTGGGTATCATCAGTGTCGACACGACACTGTCGAGCAACTTATAGTAGTGGAACACACCCAAAACAAAGAAATACCTGGTTGGTAAGCCAACAGAGGCGAGATGTAAGAACATCACGTGATCCACACCGTCTAACGACGCGTCGCGACGTGGCCTTTGCCGCAATCGGTACATACTATGCAACCATTGAATTGAACCCACTTGCAAGTAGGTTCAATTCTTTCTTATAAGTATTACCAGTAATGGGTCAAGAAAGTTTATTGAAGAAACTAAGAAAATTGAATGTTTAAAATGTCATGAGTTACTATATTGTATATTATATTTAAATATATTGTTTATTTTCCTTAAACATAAAAGTATCTTTATTTTTACTATATTCTTTATTAATGAGTAATATATTATAATATTAAATGTATACCTTACATTTGATTAAATCATATAGCAAATATTACTATTTGTAGATAGTAAAATCAATTTACTAAAAAAAATTAAAATATATATTATACATTTATGATTTAGTAATATTGGTGTTGTAATCTTTACTAAAAATTGTATAATAAAAAATAGTATTTTGTATTACAATCTTAATATTGTATTGACGAATATATAATATTGTTACCCTAAAAATTTGTTAAAGTAAATTTTACTATATTTTTTTTACTATCTAAAATTTACTATACATTTCTCTCCGTGTAAATTATTTTTCTTTTGACATATTTGACTAATTGTCAGCGAATAAGCAGTCACTAATAATTAGTCAAATTATACAAAATAGCCCAATTAGTAGATTTAAATTTAAAAAAAGTGTTTGACCTAATTTGAAATCAAATATTTAAAAAGCAGCACGGTCTTAAAAGTCGTAGAAAAAGTTTAGTATGTAAAACTCGTTTATAAACTTTTCTAGACACTTATTTAATTAAGCACTCGCTCGCTCGCCTGGTATACATTTTCAATAGCTTTGTTTACTACAAAACGCGTTTAATCAAGACGCAAGCGGCCGCTAATCTTGGGCACTTTCCATGCAGATTCGCGCCGGTGTATCAGCACTCGGGAAACTTAATTATAGCGCAATAAATAACTGGGGAGCGGGCGCTAATGTAAGCCAGCGAACGTGGCGCCTCCCCCCGGATAATCCGCGCCCGGCGGCGGCTTATCCGCTGATCCGGCCCGGAGTCTCATTATGCGGCGCGACGGGGGAGCGCGCGATATTGTTTTCTTGATTACCTGGAGATGGGAGGGAGGCGGCGGCAATTCGCCGCCGTCGCGAGGTGGACGGTTCGAGTTGCTATTCAAATTTTAGCGGGATTAACGTAGCGTCGCGACGGTAAAAGAGGTGCTTGGGGACAGATGAGCGGTTTTAAGGCGTTCGCTTGCGTCATAAGGATAATGTGCAGGGACGGGTTTGGATATCAAAACCATAATAATGAGAGTTATTTTTAAAGTAGCATCTCTAAATATTTTATTAGTCATTAGTATGTAAAATAGGCATTTCTATGCTTGTGCGGGACACGGAAATTGTACAAGAATAAAAAAGCTTTTATGATCCACGCCAAAAAAAAGATAATTTTTTTTTAGTTTATGGGAACATTTTTTAAAATTTACTAAATGAAACAACGTTTCCGATGTCAAGTTCTATACAATTTTTTAGTTTTTTTAGGAAAACCATCAATTTTTAAATTCGCCAATTTTTATTTTTTTCTGCAATTAATGCCGCTTTTTCCAAAGTGAGCGACTATATACACAGCAATCTAAAACTTTATTTTTATTAAAATATCCTTAATGATATTAAATTTATTACAGAAAAAAAACAATTAAAACTAAACATTGAATTGAAACGTATTTAATACGGTCGGATAATTCGTTTTTGCAAAATATTGAAAATATCCATTTCAAAATATTACATACATAATTTATAAAGTTAAATTACAAAATTATAATTTTATAAATTGATGTGTCAAATAAAACGATAGTTATGTTAGCAGCGAATTTGTTTTTTTGCGACCCGGTAGAAGATTCTTACTGAATTATAATAATAGGAATAATTATTATAATCATGTATTATATGATTATAATCAAATTTAATCAATGAATATCAATATCAGCTACATATAACTTAAAACCAAATTATAGAGAAAATATGTAATATTTTCATGTATACATAAAAATATTACATATAGGTATGTACAGGGTGATCCCCTATAATGTCGCCCCCCTTTAACTTTTTTATTTTAAGTGTCCCAAAAAATTTAAAAGTGTGGTTATGTAGGAACTAAAAAATACTTTTTTTCTACGTTTAAAGAAAATTGGAAAATTGATCAGTATACAGGGAAAAACAAAAAGTTTATTTTTTTTCAATGGATCACCCTATATATGAATTTATTTTTCGATTCCTTGTAAAATTCTGAGCATAATTCATATAACATACCATATACCTAAATTCAACCGTTTCTGAAATATTTAAATTATTTTTAAGATAATAAGTTCAAATAGTTTGTCTTCCTCTGTCTGAGTAGGCCATTTTTACTTATTTAACAAGACATATTGACATAATATCACTATAATAATTTATTTTCAATAAAAATTTTGGTATACTGAGTCTTCTTGATTTCTAACAGTTTAAAAAACCATTTAATGATAACATTTCGAATGCAAATATTTCAAAAACAGTTGAATTTAGGATATGGTTTGTTATATGAATTATGCTCAGAATTTTACAAGGAATCGAAAAATAAATTCATATATAGGGTGATCCATTGAAAAAAATAAACTTTTTGTTTTTCCCTGTATATTGATCAATTTTCCAATTTTCTTTAAAGGTAGGAAAAAAGTATTTTTTAGTTCCTACATAACCACACTTTTAAATTTTTTGAGACACTTAAAATAAAAAAGTTAAAGGGGGGCGACATTATAGGGGATCACCCTGTACAGTGTGACCCATTTGTTTGCGACTTACCCCTGTAAAATCTTTATTTATTGTGCGATTTTAACCGGATTTGTTTTAAAGTGTAGATCTTGATAAACTGCATTTTTGGAGCAAAAGACGCCATATTAGTACAAAATACAAGGTCTACTATGTCAGTTTTTAAGAGTAAATTTTTAAGAATTCATATTAGCGATTTTTTTAAACAAAATCTAAGCACCGCACTGGATTCACCACCCCTTAAAACGATCCTATGCGAAATTTTATTGAAAAATTTTAAGAAAAAAAATGCACAAAAATATCTACAAAAATTCATTTTGTCAAGTTATCCATGAAAAAACATTGAAATAAAATGAAACTAATATTAACATGGTACTATTACTATAGTAATATATATAAGTTAAATTTTATTTCAATGTTTTTTCATGAATAACTTGACAAAATAAATTTTTGTAGTTATTATTGAGCATTATTTTTCTTAAATTTTTTTAATAAAATTTAGTATAGGGTCGTTTTGAGGGGTGGTGAATCCAGTGCCGTGCTTAGATTTTGTTTAAAAAAATCGCTAATATATTAGCATATATGAATTCATAAAAATTTACTCTTAAAAACTGACATAGTAGGCCTTTTATTTTGTAAAAATATGGCGTTTTTTACTTCAAAAATACAGTTTACCAAGATCTACAGTTTAAAACAAATCCGGTTAAAATCGCACAATAAATAAAGATTTTACAGCGGTGAGTCGCAAACAAATGGGTCACAAGTATATATATGAGAAAATATATTTTCTCTATAATTTGTTTTTTTGTTTAGTAAGGCTTTCATACCATGGATTATTATATTTAACCACAATATTTAGAAATTAATACATTTCTGTTTTATACGAAAATATTATTTTATGATTTTTAGTTAATTGACAAGGTAACAAAAGTATGTATCTCTAAGAAAAAAAAATTAACTTAATAACCTCTGAAATTGACTGATTTGTCTATATATAGACACCGGGTATTATTAAACTAAATTTTCATCAACTTAATGTAAAATGAACCAAAATGAGTTAAACTTTGTGGAGACCTATATAGGCGAGTAGACAGGGAAACTTATTAATTAATTTTTAATAAATAATTATTATTAGTACAAAGAATAATTGAAAATCAAGTTTTAATTATTTTGTTTGCAACACTACTGTACAGCATGAACTTTAAAAACCCTACTTAATTATAAATTATTCAATTTAGTTTTAGGTTCTATTAGTTTTTTGAAAACTATGGTTTAAAAAATAAAAGTTTTAATTATTTAGTCTCCACAAGTTGTTTTATTTCATAACATTAAAAATTGAAATTGGAAAAAATTTAGAGGTCGCCATTAGAAAAATTAATAACATGAAACACTAAAACCAAAAACTACGACATAATGGATGATTTTGATGGCTCAGGACATTGTTTCCGGTGATTTGCGACTCCACCAAACTGCATAGTTTCACAAGGTACTAAACTAGAAATATCGCGTTAGTTCCTTTATATATTACGATTTTATTTCGATACGGTCCTGCACCGGTGACAGGGGCTCGTCGACGGGATCATAGCGCCACGGGAGCGCATCTAAAAGTCAAATGTTGTCACTTCTCACTCGACCTCCGACTTACGTGGCTTACGAGCCCCCAAACAATATGTATTGTGTCAATGGAGCCGACTTATTCCACCCCTATACGTAAACAACGATTATGTCTGATTTCCGATTTAATTAATTTTAATGTCACGGAGGGATATCTAGTCATTATTTAAAATTTAAATTGATCTATAGTTAATTGTTTCAAATTGTTTTAAAATGTTTTTTTATCTATTTGGATTTTGAAACGTTAAAATTTAAAATTAAAAAATTGCGAGGCCTTAGTCGAGGCTGCAGATTTAAGCGTGGCAGTTAATATGCTCTCCGACGTGTTATATATACTATTTTCTAAAGCATTTAATAGTAATTATTCTGTACTATGCTCCACACCTCAAAGTCCCACCACGTGACCACGTACGGAACGCAGTCTTTTTAAAATTTGGCATTTAAGGCTTTTCAGGTTATGTATCTGTCAAAGTATAGTAAACGAAAGAAATAATATTATGTTTAGGCGTTAAAAATGTATAAATCCTTATAATATTACAATAACAACACAGTAAAAAATATGGATCGAGTAAAGTAGCTAGTGTAGTTGGTAAATATTTTAGAGTTGATATTCAGTGTAAAATGCACCAATTATTTAACTCTATAGCTTAATATTACTCTACATAACTCTATATTACATTATTTTACAGTGTAATAATAACGCAACTCTAAAAATATTATATTTTTACTCGAATGTCTAATACAATCGCATTAGTGTTAATTTAGACTTTGTAAAAGGTAAAACATTTACACTATAAATTAGTATTTTACAACCGCTATTTTCGTTAAAATTTCCCTAGTTTTCCTCTTGCTAGTGTATTATTGTTTTGGATTAGAGTAAAGTAAACAGTAAGCGAGTATATTTTTACACTAAAAAGAGTTAAATCTTCACTATTAGGGTTATTATTTGTGGTAGGGATTGCAAAGCGTCTATAAATTTAGTGCTGTTTCCAAGGGCTGTTTAATGGTTCGCTTGTGCGTGGGTGCAGCTGCATAATACGTATAAAATAGGTACATTATTTCTTATTATTTATATTAAAGATATTTTATTGTAAAAACTTGAAATGTGATTAGGCATTTTGTCCCAAAACCGATAATAACAGAAACGAGCCAATTATATACAAATCCCATTCAAAATGGATGCAATAGCTGGCCATACACAGACGTTATTGCGCGCGGTTTATCGTGTTATCTGCAAAAACATATGGAAAATCATGTACGTGAAGTGAGTATCGCCGCGCGAAATGATAGAACGGGAAGGGATTTCAGACGTGCTTTTCTCTGGAGTGTGGCGTGTCCACACGCCACATTCCGCGTCACGGTTTACCTTTGCTTGGCAAAATTTCACTTTGAAAATTTGTACATGATCACATGCAGTTTCAAACGACTCGATAAATGACACTTTTTGCCCACTCACATACGATTTTTCCTTTGAAACTGATATACCACGGGCAATCACTTGCTAAATCATTTGAATACTTTATCAAGTGTATGGAACATGACGCTTTTTTTGCCACGCCGTTCTTTCGTGCATGCAAACCGCTACATGCCAACACGCCACGATAAACTGCACGAAATAACGTCTGTGTATGGCCAGCTATTGATTTAAAAGAAACATTTGTTCGAGTTAATTAATTTACATATTTGAATTATACATTGTTTTTATTTTTATGTTAACATTAGTTATATGATTTTTTATTTTTGTTATTTTTCACAAAATATACTTTTGAATTTAAATATATGTTTTTAATTTTCCTCTTTTTATAGCAACTAAGGATAGAGTAATTTTTACTCGATTTGAAAGTACAGCTTACTAATCAGAGTAAAAAAGATATGCATATTAACTAAAAATAGAGTAGTTTGTTTACTCTAAAAGATTCTAAAGAGTCTAAATGTTATAAAAATAGTGTAAAATAATACTCTAATTAACAAAACTATTTTTCCCGGGTCACTACCCAGAGTACCCTTAACACACAATAGTGTTAAATTTATGCACTAGTAAATTAAATGTAACACTAAATACCGTTATAATATTTACCCGAGAAATATAAATTATTACACTATCATCAGTGTGAATAAATAACTCTAAAAAAAGTCGTCGCATATAGAATGTTTTTAGAGTTTACTAGAGTTAAATATCTTCACTACTTTTTTTACTGTGAATGGATGGTTTAAGAATTTGAGAATATAAATACTGCGTTTAATGAAATTCTAAAGTGTATGGTCCAAATAAGTAATATTTTTGTGCATTTGGTCCAAATATCTGGTTTTCTCCATAAAATAATTTTAACTAAACAGCATTTATTAAAAAAAATCTAGCTTCTCTATTATGGAATAAGAATATCTGTTTTAAAGGTAGGTTAATATATTATAACAAAAATATAATCTAATTTTGTAATTTTAAGGTTAGAAAGTATTTTGGATTATTTAAAAGACTGTATAATATGGTATTTAAAAATGTTGTAGTTTTTTTTATCCAGCTTAAAGTGTACCTAATAAAGTTTTGCCAATACAAATAGTTAAAAAGCTTTGACTGAATTTGATCTACATAAAAAAATCATTATAACTTTAAAAATTTTAATAAATCACATGTCATGGGAGTATTAAATATTTTCACATTGCAAGTTTCTCTAAAAATTGTTTTTTTTTCTTATAATCTAACTTAAAGTAGGTATGCCGAGAGGTATGCACAAGTTTTGTCATTAGAAGTATAAAAGCTTCAATTTAATTTGAACCATATTTAACAATTATTTAGTATACCTATATTTATTTATGACCATATTAACACACTCTTCCAAATAATCCACTTATTTATTTTGGTCAAAATAGATTTTTCCAACCTTAAAATACAAAATTAGATGATATTTTTTGTTCTAATACATTTGATACAGATATTCTTATTTCATAATAGAGAAGTTAGATTTTTTTAATAAATCCTATTTAGTTAAAACTATTTTATGGAGAAATGTTGACCCAATGCACAAAAATATCACTTATATTGCACCTTACACTTTGGAATTTCATTAAATGCAGTATTTATATTCCTAAATTCTTAAACCTACCATTGTTATTGTGATAGTAATAAAGATTTATTAACTTTTAACGCTTAAACATAAGCGGTAACACTATAAATATTATTTCTTTCATTGACTATACTTTGACAGATACATAACCTGAAAAGCCTTAAATGCCAAATTTTCAAAAGACTGCGTTCCGTACGTGGTCACGTGGTGGGACTTTGAGGTGTGGAGCATATATATTTTGTAATTCAATTGTCTTAAAATACCTGAAATTAAGTCATTTTATAAATGAGTCCAGTTAGTGCTCTTTTAATAAACAATGCTTGATGATTGTTTAATCTTCGTTAAGCCACCCGAAAGGGTGCAGGAATCGCAGTAATTCTCGTGGGGTTTGTTGGTGGGGATGATCTGTGGAAACGGATGCCCAGCGTCGCGGCGCCACTAAAGTCCAACCCGTCGACGCGGCAATTGTTTTTCCTGCTCTCCTGCGGACGCGAACAAGTAACAAGTTGTTGCACTAAAGTTGGGGTGGAATATTGTGGATTTTTGTGTCGGTGTTTCAAGTACTTTAAATATGTTAAGTATATAGTTGGCAGCCATGTGGAGGCTGCCAGGTTGTACACCTGAAGATTTGTTTGTGGCCAGAAGACTGGCTGTCAGGTCCCATCCTGTACACCATAAGCTGCATTCAGGGAATATGATATACAACGGTAATGATGCATTTTAATGTTTTGTCCACGTTTTATTGCTTGACAAGTTAAGACGTTTTTTTTTGGACAAAGCTACCCCAGTAGCACAAAGATATTGGCCCAATATTCGTTTTATATATTGGGCCAACATATCTTTCGTCAGATTTTTTCTAGCTTGGTCCAATATTGAAATCCAGCATTGGCCCGAAGTTGTTTGACATTATATAACCGATATTGGAAATCCATATTGGCCCGAAGTTGTTTTACATTATATAACCCATATTGAAAATCCGCATTGGCCCAATATTTGTTTAACCTTAATTTTTAAATTTTATAAAAAGCTTTTGCTAAAAGTAGGTAGTGGGACCCACTGCTTACTTTTGGCAGAGTGGGCCACAGGACCAGCTGTGTCCCTTCAAAACTTACAAGCAGAAGCGGTATGGTCAGTAATTTTGCCTTAGTAAGAAATTCTAACTTAACAGCTTAAGGCATTCCACCTTTATAGGAGTATCTATTGTGCTACAGAGGCGAGAGGTATGCATGGGTTGCCTACATATTGGCGGATTTTGAAACATTTGAAACAATATGGGGCCAACATAGCACACACATCGACTATGATATATTGAATAATCATGTTACGCCAATATAGGGCCAACCTTGAATAAATATTTTTAATGATATATTGGCGTAAAATGATATGCCAATATAGGACCAACCTTGGATAAATATTTTTAATGATATATTGGCTTAAACTGATATGCCAATATTGGACCGATCTTGGATAAATATGTTTAATGATATATTGGCGTAAAATGATATGCCAATATAGGACCAACATTGGATAAACATTGGCAAGATATATTAAATAACCATTTTATGCCAATATAGGGCCAACATCGGCTAAATAAATCCAATATTGGTCCCAGATAAAATATTGGGCATATATGCGCCCCATATAGGACCAATATTTTGTGCTACTGGGGTATTTTATTCGCAGTTTTCTATAGGTATACTATATATAGTATAATAATAATAGTATATAAACCTAAACTTTTGGACGACTACCTTTTTTTTATCAATGGTAAAGTTATGGCATTTTTTAACAACTTACATTTGACATTTTAAAATTTATAAACATATTCTAATAATTATAACATAACCACAATTATATTCTCCACTAAAATACCCGGTTGGTTCTATAGAGTAGGTATACAGTTAATTTTTTTTTATCTGAACTCGTGTTAATTATAAATAAAAAGATAATTATGCCAAAAATAATAGCAACGAATTCGAATGTAAAAACCGTTTTGAGGGCAAAACTTCATTTTGATGAAATTATGCCAAATGCCACAATGGAAGAAAAAGTACATCGCCTTATGGACATTTTTGGAGTAAAAAAGTAACGAATTTGGTTTTATAAATATTACATCACACATTATTTTCACATTATTCACCATTGGACAACATTTACGTTCACAAAAAATTTTAATTTCTTTTATATAAAGTCTTTTCAAAGCGAAGATTATTATCCGCTAGGAATACTTTCTCTTCTGGGCCGTAAAGCAACCTATATTTAACTACTTTTTTATATGATTTTACTCATCCAAGCACCACCAAAGCCAAATTAATTGCATTTTTAATTACGAATTTCGACAACTCAACTTGACAACTGCACAATGTAAGGCTTTGTTATCTATGATGTAACCTACAATAATTTTAGGAACTCTAATTTTATAATGGGCTATCCATATTTTTATAAAAAAACCGAACTGTATAAAATAAACTAGGATATATTTTAAGGGATAGGTATCTGACCCAAATTTCTTTCAATGTTTTATTGTTAAACTATTTTTTTGAAATCCACATAACTAAATATTAAAAATTTACTCTCTAAAAATGAATTAGTCAAAAATGACTTATTTAATAGTTATTAGTGGCTGCTTTTTCACTTGTACCATGGTTAACCATGGAATACCATGGTATCACAAAATTTAACAGCCAATTCTTATGTAAAATTGTCCCCTGAATCCGAAAATATCGCCAAAAATTATAAAAGTGGAGCAGTTTTTGAGATATAGTCAATAACATATTAAATGGAAAATTGAATATATCTCAAAAAATGTTCTACTTTTTTAACTTTTGACGACATTTTCGGATTCAGGGGACAATTTTACATATATTTTACATGTATTCTTATAAGAATTGGTTGTTAAATTTTGAGATACCATGGTATCCCATGGTTAACTATGGTACAAGTGAAAAAGCAACCACTGATAACTATTAAATTAGTCATTTTTGACTAATTCATTTTTAGAGAGTACATGATTTTAATAGTAAAAATTTTAATCAATCCATTTTGAAAAGTTTAAATGTTTTAATCAAAGCTATTGTCTCTATAATGTTTTTACCAAAGTTTGGTGAAGCTTTTAGTTTCCAACCCAAACAAAATATTAATCATTTTTGAAAGATATCATATTATGCGTCACAGAGATCCAATTTGGACCCCACATTATATACACACTTGATTAATGATTTGGGTAGGTACATTTTTCTTCTTTTAAGATTTAAAAGTATTTGTTTAAATGACTCATTTTATTTGACTACTTATATTTTTGGAAAATTTTATTTATAGGTACTTAGAATCCCAATATTCTTACCAAAAACATATAGGTACAAGACGTTATAATTAAATTTTGTTCTTTAGTGGTTTCTATAAAAAATTCCTTTCACGTGATTAAATTTTAATCACGTGAAAGGAATTTTTTATAGAAACCACTAAAGAACAAAATTTAGCTGTTGCTTGACATTTTAATTGGCATTTAAGACACACTTAATATGTCTGGAAAATAATGTTGGTCTTTCACATAGAAAGGCAATTCCACAATTGGCCAATAGAATAAACAACCTTGAGACGACCCAGTGACCCAAAAGCTCGGTCTCGTTGCAATCGGCGTTTCCAAGAAATCCACTGGAATCAAAGATGGCATCTGGTGCTTGTTTCAGATCCCTACCAGCTGCTGAACCTGACGACCAGCCGATTGGTCGCGCAAGGCTCCGGCCAGATCCAATTGTGGCAGTTCCTGCTCGAGCTGCTCCACGATTCGTCGAACGCGGCGTGCATCACGTGGGAAGGCACCAACGGCGAGTTCAAGCTGACGGATCCGGACGAGGTGGCGAGGAGATGGGGCGAGCGGAAGTCGAAGCCCAACATGAACTACGACAAGCTCAGCAGGGCGCTCAGGTGAGCAGCGAGATCATTTTCATGCCGAATACCGAGGCAGTCGCTAATTTTATAACACCACTTTCGGTGCTGTAATGAGATACTTTATCCCAATATTTTGCATATTGGTTACAATATTTTTATGATTTTTCTACACTCACGTGAAAAATACTCGATCCACAAAAAATAGACGTACGTTTATAATATACAAAAATATGTTTTTACCATAAGTTTAAGACACTCTGTAGAGTGGCAAAACCGTATATTGTTCTAAATTATTTTATTTATCAAGTCACATCTATTCTTAATAGTATTGTTTTTGGTTCACCTCGATATATTTATTTTTGTGGAAAATATGGATTTTTTAAAAAAACATTGCAATTTCCAATATTTTTCTGAATGAAAAACTAAGGTTGCTATGGTCCATCCATAGGCTATGGAGAATGACAGTGACAGTTTTGTTGAATCATCCCATACTTGGACATGTCATATACAGCTTTCAAAAGCTATCAAATTGTTTTTTGTAAATTAATGTGTTAATTATGAGGTGTCTTCTTACTTTTAAAAATGTCTCCGACTGATGTTGCCCTTTGTACTTTACTTCTTATGACGTTTAAAACACTTGCCACGTAATACTGTGACCGTCCATCCTGGATTAAATTAATAGCTCTGGCAACATCAGTCGGAGACATCCATTTTATAAAGTAAGAAGACACCTCAAAATTTAAACAATAATTTGCAAAAAACAATTTTATAGCTTTTGAAAGCCGTGTATGACATGTCCAAGTATGGGATGATTCAACAAAACTGTCACTGTCATTCTCCATATGTCTCCATGTCATGGACCATAGCAACCTTAGTTCTTCATACAGAAAAATATTGGAAATTACAATGTTTTTTAAAAAAATCCATATTTAAAAAAAAAATATCGAGGTGAACCAAAAACAAAACTGTTAAGAATAGATGTGACTTGATAAATAAAACTTAATTTAAACCTGTATATTATAAACGTACGTCTATTTTTTAGTATTTTTTTAAAATGTGTGCGATTGTCAATTAATTTATCTACAATAATCTTTAATATTCGTTTAAATTCGACATCAAATAAAAAAGTTATTTGCGATTGAAATTCATCGAAAAATTTGTGTGGATGGATTATTTTGCACGAGACTTTTCTGGCAATAAATTTTGTTTAACACCAAAGAAAATCCTTTTTTTCTTCTTTTAACATTAACCCTTCAAACCAATGACTGAGATACCAACTATCTAAAGTAAAATTCGACCAAATTAAATTTAAGGCATCAAATTAATTTTTTATAGAATTTTTGCCAAATAGATAAAATAGCATAAAAAACTCATTTCATAAGACCTTTTGTCGCACTCGTTCTTTAATATACTATTTAACAATACTACCACTACAAAATTTGTGTTCCATGAAATGGGGCTGTTTTGCTTAATGTTGGTAAGAGAAATCATGTGATTATACTCATTCTGCAAAGCTGACTGCTTTTTTGCCATTTTTTTGAATATAAAGTCTTATTCATCAAAGTCGATAATGACCTCAAGAAACCTGCTAATTGTAGACTCTCAAGAACTTTTGGTCAAATCCAGCTCTCGAAATTCAAAAAAGATGTCAATTTAAGATGAAAAATTGCTCAAAAATATTGCTGAAATATTTGAATAAATAAATCCAAATGTCTTCTAAAAGATTTTTTTTTTAATTCATAGCATTAGTGGCGACATTGCATATATCTGGAAAAAATTATTAAATCAAAGAAACACAAAAAAGTTCTGAAAATGAAATCACTTTAATTTCATAAAAACTAAGAAATCAAACGTACAAGATCTTAGATTTTGATCCAGCAGGTCTTGGCAGGCCTTTAAAAAATAAAAAAAATAAATTTGCTACTCACCCCTGTAAAATCTTTATTTATTATGCGATTTTAACCGGATTTGCTTTAAAATGTTGATCTTGATAAACTGTATTTTTGAAACAAAAAACGCCATATTTTTACAAAATACAAGGCCTACTATGTCAGTTTTTAAGAGTAAATTTTTAAGAATTCATATTAGCGATTTTTTTCACATTGAACAAAATCTAAGCACGGCACTGGATTCACCACCCCTCAAAACGACCCTATACTAAATTTTATTAAAAAATTTTAAGAAAAAAAATGCACAATAATAATTACAAAAATTTTGTCAAGTTATCCATGAAAAAACATTGAAATAAAACTTTTAGTAATAGTACCATGTTAATATTAGTTTAATTTAATTTCAATGTTTTTTTCATGGATAACCTGACAAAATAAATTTTTGTAGTTAATTTTGTGCATTTTTTTAAATTTTTCAATAAAATTTAGTATAGGGTTGTTTTGAGGGGTGGTGAATCCAGTGCGTGCTTAGATTTTTTTTTAAATTCTTAAAAATTTACTCTTCAAAACTGACACAGTAGGCCTTGTAATTTTTAAAATGTGTCGTTTTTGCTCCAAAAATACAGTTTATCAAGATCTACACTTTAAAACAAATCCGGTTAAAATTATTACATGGAATAGGTATATTCACATCAACAAGAAACTAAATTTAATTTGACCTTTATTTTTGCGGTTTAGGAATTTGTTGTTCTCGTTATGTTCTGGTTTTTGATAGGCCCCCTAAAAGGGGAATTTCCATATTTTATTTTTATTTTTTGCGGTAAAAATAAAAAATCATTAATTTAAACGAAATCCAAGATGGTTGTTTCCTTGCGTCTTTATAAAATCAATAATAATAATAATCATGTTTGATGATTTATTATATATAATTGTATACAATTACTAAAAAAACTGCCTTGAGGCAGTAATTACTGATTAGCAAGCACAACATATTTAATTATTCTATTGATTTTATTTTAGTATTAGTTATTGATACCAATATTTGGAAAAAAGAAATACGTTGAACTGTCTTCTCTCCCTAAAAACTTGACTAACTCTGATTATTTTAGGTACTACTACGATAAAAACATAATGTCCAAAGTACATGGCAAACGTTATGCATACAAGTTCGACTTCCATGGACTTATGGCAGCGTGCCAGGCACAAGCGCAAGGGCAAGGCGAGATGATGCCAGCCTATCACAAGTACCAACCCCACCAAAGTGAATTGGGCGCGGCGCTTTACCCTACAGGTTCAGGGGGGAATCCCAGGCTGCCTAGCATGCTTCCCGGGGGAGGTCAGCATTCGCAACCAGGGCTGTTTTCCCCTTCAAGTTATTGGCCCTACTCGCCTGGCTCGTTTGACCCCAGAGGACCCCCTTTTAATTAAAAATATTATCTTTCCTTAATTTTAGTTGAAATTTGTAAATATTGAATCGTTGTTTTTATCCATATTGTGATATGTTTATCTACTTAAAGTAAATACTCCTTTCAGCACACCAGCATAGTTGCTGATACTTAAAACTTAAAGTCTATTCAAATCCAAGCTGGACTAAACAAAAATTCCTTTCTATTGGTCGATTCTGATGGTGTAACTCGGATTGTGAGCTCTTATTGGTCGATTCGGAAGATTGTGTTTACATTTAGTTCAGCTTGGATTTGAATAGACTTTAGAAGTTTAATTTGGTAAAAAATGTGTTTTTAGGTTCTTTCTAAATTGTTACCTATTACCTTAAGTTTTTCAAAAAGAAAAGTTGTGTATATAAGTCTGCTTTTTGGGATATTAGCCAGTTTTATAGGTGTAAGTTCCTTGTTTTTTGCTTTAGTTTTAAGTATTAAAACATTCTACCCTAGTAGGTTAAATAAGTAATAAATGTTAATTTGTTAATAATAAATTAATAAAAAACATAATTTAGTTTACTTTACCCTTTGTTGTTTCAAATTTAAAATAATTTATTTTTACCTTTAATACATCGCACATCCATTTCAAGAATACCATAACTCAAAAATCAACAGTTTTGAGTTATGGGGTCATTCCACGTTACTCGGGGATTTTTGTCCCGCCCGTCACAATTAAAAATTGTGAGTAAAAACTACACGTTATAAAATTTATTTAAAAATATTGTTTTATTATGCTTTTAAGCTATAAGGTAAATTCTCATATAACTTGTTCCGATGCTGTATCCACTTATTTTTGTGAAAACTAATTCTCGCTCAAGGTTTTTTTTAGTGTAATAAGCATGTAGCATTTCAAGGTAATGGGAACTTAAATTATGACAACCCTAATCTATTAATTTTTTCCTAAAATGCAGGCTTTATGTTGCAAATGTCACATAAGTTACCGGTCTCCAACTGCAATATCCTAACATTGATGAATATTTTAACAAAATGGCTGTTGAAACAACTAATGTTAGTGCTTGATTAACTAAAAATAGACTTAAGATTGACGAAAAATTATTTTATCCGAAATCGGCAGTAAAGTAGAACTTTACTGCCGATTTATTTTAATTTACGATTGTTGACTACTTTACTGCCGATTTCGGATAAAATAATTTTTTGTCAATCTTAAGTCTATTTTTAGTTAATCAAGCACTAACATTAGTTGTTTGAACGGCCATTTTGTTAAAATATTCATCGATGTTAGGATGTTGCAGTTGGTGACCGGTAACTTATGTGACATTTGCAACATAAAGCCTGCATTTTAGGAAAAAATTAATAGATTAGGGTTGTCATAATTTAAGTTCCCATTACCTTGAAATGCTACATGCTTATTACACTAAAAAAAACCTTGAGCGAGAATTAGTTTTCACAAAAATAAGTGGATACAGCATCGGAACAAGTTATATGAGAATTGACCATAAGCACAATAAAAATAATATTATAAAATATTAATTTTATAACTTGTGGTTTTTACTCACAATTTTTAATTGTGACGGGCGGGACAAAAATTACCGAGTAACGTGGAATGCCCCTATGGTAGTTTTTAAATACTTACCCTCTAAAAATGAATTAGTCAAAAATGACTAATTTAATAGTTATTAGTGGCTGCTTTTTTACTTGTACCATGGTTAACCATTGAATACCATGCATGGTATCCCAAAATTAAACAACCAATTCTTATGTAAAATTGTCCCCTGAATCCTGAAATACCGTCAAAAATTATGAAAGTGGCGCAGTTTTTTAGATATAGTCAATTCCATATTAAATGGAAAATTGACTATCTCAAAAAAAATACTTTTTTAACTTTTGACGGATTTTTTTGGATTCAGGGGACAATTTTACATAAGAATTGGCTGTTAAATTTTGGGATACCATGGTATTCCATGGTTAACCATAGTACAAGTGAAAAAGCAGCCACTATAGTAACTATTAAATTAGTCATTTTTGACTTATTCATTTTTAGAAAGTACAACCTACACTGAAAAAATGTATGTAATTTTATTGTAAAATTATCTGGATTTTCAAGGTATTTTTATTATGAAATGCGTGTAAAAATAAAATTACAAGGAATTTCTGATATTTTTACAGAAACTTGACATTTTTACTATATGATTGTAAAAATATTTACTAGTTTTACTTTTTGTATGTGAAATTACATTGTTTTTATATTATTTTAATCCTTTTCCAATTTTACAAGTTTATTGTAAAAATAACCAATGAAATAGCAAAGTGACAGAAACATACAATATTTTTGTAATTTTACAAACCAATTGTAAAGTTCGACCAATCAAATAAGATAAATATATCACGTGTGCCGTTTTGTTCCTTTTTATTGTGGTAAGTATAATTTACAAAGGTAATATATCTTTAATACTTTTTTACTCGAAAACCAGACAGTCAATATTTCTAAAACTTTGTAAATGTCTTTTAAGTAGACTCTACTACAACCTAGATTTTTTTCAACATTTTTTCATAGAGACTAATATCTTGCCTGAATCTCCTTAAATATTTTTTAAATATTACAGATAATCCTGAATAGAGATAATTTTTAAATATTTTAGCTTCAGATCAAGTTTGTTTATTAGTGTCAAAGAATATTCCTTGGTATTAGCAAAATTTTTTATGTATATAAAATTGTTGCTATAACAAAAACAATATTAAGGAGAACAACCCAGATTTTCAAATAAAAATATCTACGTTAGACCTACTTAAAATCAATTTTGTCAAAATCCATGGCTTCGTGAAGATTGTTTATTTTTAAATATTAAATAAACCCTCTGAAGGGGATTTTTTTTGACACTCCCCTCACAGTTGGCCTACTTAATATTTAAAAAATATTTTTAAGGATTTTTATATTGAAAAATATTTTTATCGTTGTTGTTGAGTATAAAATTTTAATTGAAAAATAGATGAACCTAGATATTTAATATTCTTTACATCTGAGGCGCACCTACTTATCAATTCCAATTTAAAAAAATGGTTAATGAAATCGGTCAATTTGGTGAAAATACCGTACAAAATACATAGTAGACCTGCAAGAAGGAAAATAAATAAAAACTTCTTTCAAGCAAGCCTACTTAATATCTTATGCAGTATAGTATTTTATTAATGTTTAACTTACTCTTAGATGATTTTTGGTGCAAACGCTAAAGCACAACTGATATCTTTCCCTTAAATTCATTTTAATTTATAGTGTATTACTGTAAGCAATTTGCAGAAATATTAATATTTACTAAAGATAAGGAAACAATTATTCTAATGTTCTGTTATATGATGTTTTTACATACATATTAATAAACAGTTATTAAAAATAACATAAGAAGATTAAAAAAAAAATTTTTTAATAATAAATTATTAATTTATATTAAAAATGGACAGAATAACATAATAGTATATTATGTATCAAGTTTGATAAACGCCATTTTATACACGAATTTAATTTATCGAGTGTATAGAAAAGTTTATAAACGAGGTGCATACTATACTTTTTCTACGACAAATACTTATTATTATCTTAAAATGATTTAAATTAAAAATGTGTATAGAGCGCCATCTATGAAACAATAGGGGAATCTGTGTGTCACCGTCAAATATCACATTTTTACATTTTATAAACACAGATTATAAAGGTTATAAATCGAAATGTATTTCTTGAAAATTTACAGTTTTTCACAGTGAAAGTAAAGAAAATGTTTTATGAGGATTTTACAGTGGAGTCCGTGCCCGAATTTAAGTTATAGTTTACTGCCGGCGAAATTAAAAGGTCACTACAATGTTCTTATAAACTTTTCAAATATTGGCCTTGAGAAACTATTTAATACTTTTGTATTTTTGTAATGAGATAATAAAATAATTTTCACATTTAGTTTTATTTTACAAGAAAGGCACTTTATTTTAACGATTGTATGACATTTGACAACTGTCAACTAAGTTAAAACTAACTTCAGCCCTCGACTAAAAACCTGTTGCTAACTTCAGCCCGTGACTAAAGCGCCATAAAGCCACAACTTGTCAATGTGAATTTAAAAGGAGTTGAAAAAATTAATTTAGATCTATTTTAGTACTAAACCATGGTAATTACATTGGCTTTTAAAAAAATAATAATTTCATAATTTTTACTTGCACTTAATTATCAAAGGCGAGGTGCAACCTTTAAAAAAACATTTTGTTTATTAAATTAATAAAAATACATTTTTCATGGAGTTTCATCTTTTTGACAACCACTGTATATCGAATAAATTTAAAATTATTTAAGATAAAATAAAATTTGGTACATTTGTTAGTAACTTAAATTTTGACAAATATCAAATATAAAGGTAATTCCTTTCTAATGTTATTTTTTTTGTACAAGGTTTAAAAAAAAGAATATCCAAATTTACGACTCCATCACTTTTAATTCATTGATTCCCGTGAATACTTTTTTTGAGCATAAACTACAACTATACATATATGTATATTATTGAACTTCAATTTGAATATAATCAAAAGAAATACTTTTTCGGAATTTGATATTTAGTTTTTTATGTTTTGGCCTTTTTTCGCCATTAAAAAAACTAAAATAGGACTAAAATATATTTTTCTGGGGTTGTATTTATAAAACAATATATTTTTTTTACAAAAATGAAAATTTTAAGTTTTGTTATTTAAAATAATTTCTTAAATACATTTTTTTCCTAAATTTTAATAAAAGGCTTATTTTATACCGTAATCAAAATTTTAGTCAAATCAGATGTCCAACATCTCTGTAATAAAAATGATTTTTAATAAAATATTTTTAAATTTAGTAAAAAAATATTTATTTTTTTACACCCACGGGATAGAATTTATAAAATATTCCATTCATGGCCACAAATAAATGGCACTGCACTGCGATAAATCTACAGGAAGTATTTATCAATTGAAGCAGTCCCTCATAAATTGAATTCTTCAGAGCTGCTATCAGTTTGTATCAAACAGCAAATTTAAGTCAACCGTAAAATAATGTCCGGCAACTTTTGCAATGTAGTTTCTCTTTTGGTTTTTTGGGTTTGTTATTTTCAGTTTGTTCATTGTGGATTTTCTACTACAAGTAAGTTTGTTGTTTGTTTGATTTTGCTTGGGTCATTACTTAATTTATTTATTTGTTTTTCTGTGACCTTGCATTGTAAATTTGCGGTTATTTGTATGATAAGGGCATAGGAATTAGGCATGTTTATAACGTTAAACTTTAACCCCTCTACTTTGCCCTACTCCACTGGCATTACTCTAGACAACAAATTAATGATTTAAAAATAGATTTGAATCCAAGGGCGTACAGACGGTTTCTTTAAATTTTAATGTATTATAATATATTTACATGGTGTTTCATAATTGGTGACAACAAATTAAATATCATATGTAAAATTTATTTATTGTTAGAACATTGAAACACCATGTTATATAATACTACTTTTTAATCCGATTGTACAGGGTGAAACAACAAAATGATTCTTTGGCCAAAAAGTACCTAGTGTTTATTCATAAAAGTAAGTTTTTGTATTTAATTTGGGTTTTCAGTGTTCCAAAAATGTCGCCCTAACGGTATAATTACAATTTTTGACAATTCTAAAAAATAAAGTAAAAATTTGTTAATAATAAATTATGATTATACGCAATATATTTTAAGGACGTTTCACAAATAAAAAGTAATTTTTTTGTAGTTTTTTCATATATCACGTGGTATGGGATTAGTACATTTGTAGTGGTTTCGGCACACCCTGTATGTTATACTAGTAATTTAATAAAATTTTAATCTATTTTTGTGGTTTATTAACCGCTTTTACAGATTGAGCAATGCAATTTATAAATTATTATATATAATAGATCAAAATGCTTTTAAAAAATAGTATATAAAACTCGGCGGCGAATGCCTCGCACACAATCTTCTGCCTTGGCTGTCGCCTCAGCAGTGAAATGTATGCTCGGCGATAATATTTGATTTCTCGGTCTGGTCTATAATGTACTATTACTGTTAAATATAATTATCGATTTAAGACATTTTTATTTGTATTTTAATCGGGAAAATTTAATAGCCAATAGAACTTGCAAAAATAGGAAGAAGAGATTTTATAAACTAAAGAAAAAAAAGTATCGTCACGCCACTGCGTTTCATAAGTTTAATATTATAATTAGATTAAGTAATTAAAAATAAAACTTTTTGTTTCTTGCATTTTTAAGAAAAACATTAAATTCGTTTTTCGAAGGGCGAGCGAATAAACGATTTTTTTTTAATTAAATTAAATGAAAAGACAAAAATACTGTATTATTAATTACTTAATCTAATAAAATTAATAAACTTACAACAAAATCAGTGGCGTAGATACTCAAATTTTATTTTTAAATATTATATAAAAATAATGAACAAAGCTGGCTATTGCTACACTAGTTAAATAATGAAAATATTGTACCACTAGTGAAACAATGAAAAAGAAGAAGAAAAGAATTGTTAATATATTGACAATTAATACAAACAATAAATTTTAATCGCAAATAACTTTTTTATTTGATTTATCGAATATTTAAGAATATTGTAGATAAATTAATTGAAAATCGCTTACATTTTAAAAATTTACTAAAAAATAGTCGTACGTTTATAATATACAGGTTTAAACAAAAATTTTTTTTTACCAAAAATGTTTTTTTTTAAATCCATATTTTCCACAAAAATAAATATATCGAGGTGAACCTAAAGCAAAACTATTAAGAATAGATGTGACTTGATAATTAAAACTTAATTTAGAAGAATATACGGTTTTGCCACTCTACAGTGTGTCTTAAACTTATGGTAAAAAACATATTTTTGTTTAAACCTGTATATTATAAACGTACGTCTATTTTTTAGTAAATTTTTAAAATGTGAGCGATTCTCCATTAATTTATCTACAATATTATTCAATATTCGTTTAAATCCGAAATGAAATAAAAAGTTATTTGCGATTTAAATTTATCGAAAATTTGTGTGGATCGATTATTTTGCGTGTGAGTGTATTTGGAATTAAATTTTAAAGGTAAATAATGTTAAAAAACATACCCTCAAAAATTAAATTACTTATCTGGTAAACTATTTTGACAAAAGTATTATTTTTTTATTTGATTGTGGGACAATAATATTATTAAAATAAATGAAAAAATTAAATAATTTTAAATATTTTTCAAGTAATTTATTTTTATAAGTTTATTGATATTTAAATAAAATAAAATTACGCTATAAATAAAATATTAGAGTTAATCTTATCAGATTTGCAAATAGCAATTAAACTGTTTTGAAAACATTCGCTGGATGTGTGTTTATTTATTTTACATTGTAGAAAATAATCGTTATCGGTTTCAGAGATAGGACCGCCGCCCATATGGAACTCAACGCACACCGATAAGTTGAGACAGGATCTTCTGCTTAACTATGATAAGTTCGCAAGGCCGGCTCAACACTACAACACGACCATCGTAAAATTCGGCATATCAATTTACCATGTCGAAGTGGACGAGTTCAAGTCTACTATGACCGTCCATTCTTGGCTTAGGCTGGTTAGTTACGTTCTTATCTATAGATTATGCCAAGGTTAAGGCCAAATAAAAACATTAAACTTTAAATGACGTTATACCAAAGTAATATTTTGTCATAGATTTTAGTACAAAATATTAATTTTCAGATTTTGTTAAAGAATTTAATAGAACGTATTCTTCTTAAGGTAAAATTTATTGGTTCAAAATTGTTGCAAAGTGAAACTCATTATTACGGAATGCCGTTGTATATACAATCACAGGCAAAATAATCGATGAATTTCAATCGCAAATAACATTTTTATTTGATTTCGGATTTAAACAAATATTAAAGAATATTGTAGATACATTAATGGAGAATCGCTCACATTTTAAAAATTACTAAAAAATACACGTACGTTTATAATATACAGGTTTAAACAAAAAGATGTTTTTTACCATAAGTTTAAGACACTCTGTAGAGTCAAGTCACATCTATTTTAAACAGTTTTGTTTTTGGTTCACCTCGATATATTTATTTTTGTGAAAAATATGGATTTTTTTAGAAAAACATTGCAATTTCCAACATTTTTCCTGTATGAGGAACTAAGGTTGCTATGGTCCATCCATAGCCTATGGAGGATGACAGTGACAGTTTTGTTGAATCATCCCATCCTTGGACATGTCATATACATCTTTCAAAAGCTATCAAATTGTTTTTTGTAAATTAATGTGTTAATTTTGAGGTGTCTTCTTACTTTTAAAAATGTCTCCGACTGATGTTACTTCTTGTGACGTTTAAAACACTTGCCACGTAATACTGGATTAAATTAATGGCTCTGACAACATCAGTCGGAGACATATCAATTTTTTAAAGTAAAAAGACACCTCAAAATTTAAACATTAATTTGGAAAAAACAATTTGATAGCTTTTGAAAGCCGTGTATGTCCAAGTATGGGATGATACAATAAAACTGTCATTGTCATTCTCCATAGCCTATGGATGGACCATAGCAACCTTAGTACTTCATACAGAAAAATATTGGAAATTGCAATATTTTTTTAAATCCATATTTTCCACAAAAATAAATATATCGAGGCGAACCAAAAACAAAACTGTTAAGAATAGATGTGACTTGATAAATAAAACTTAATTTAGAACAATATACGGTTTTGCCACTATGGTAAAAAACATATTTTTGTTTAAACCTGTATATTATAAACGTACGTCTATTTTTTAGTAGTTTTTTAAAATAAGAACGATTGTCCATTAATTTATCTATAATATTCTTTAATATTCGTTTAAATCGGACATCAAAGAAACAAATTATTTGCGATTGAAATTCATCAAAAATTTGTGTGGATCGATTATTTTACCTGTGAGTGTATAACAAATTGTATTTTTTAATAAAAAAAAAAACAATTAAAAATAAACTTTAAAAGTTTTTCATCTTTAGGTGCAAATTTACGCAATTTTATTGTAAAACATTAATCCCGGCGCATTCGCCATTTTTGCAAGTTTTTAAATTTATTTCCAATAATTAGTTTTTTATCGAAAAATAACATTTATTTTTTAGATGTGGACTGATGAAAAACTTAAATGGAGCCCGGCAGATTACGGTAACCTTGAAACACTGAATCTTGCCGATCACGAAATTTGGCAACCCGATGTTTTCCTATATAACAGGTAAAACTTAATTACTCGCACATCAATCGCCTTTTCTTATGGTAAAAATAATTTAGTGCCACAGCAGCCACCATAAACCACTACGCCAACACCCATTGCATAGTCTACGAAAATGGAGAGGTCCTTTGGGTACCACCAACTCAATTTACAGTGCTTTGCCAGCTGAATTTAAGATATTGGCCCTTTGATACACAGGAGTGCTTCTTGAAATTTGGTTCTTGGACTTACAATGGTGACCAAATCGACCTGGAAATTATGCAAAATCAAACCGTTGTTGAAAAGGTGATGTTTTATAATACGCTATATCGTAATATTTTAATTGGTATATAGGGTAATATTTATTGACAAAAAAAAATTTCGTGGAAATTTGAGCCCTTAATATTAATTTTAAGAGGTCTATCATCAAGGCTATCAAGAAAAAATTGAAATTTTAGGTTTTTCTTCGATTTTAATCGCGAATAACTTTTGAAGAATTAAATTTAGGCAAAAATGTTAAGAGACCTTTTTTGTAGAACATTAAATTTTCTTTAAGAATCCGACGTGAGCTTTTTTAAATATTCATTGATTCATTAGTTACAAAATTTCAAAGTAAAAAGGGCAAATCGAAAAAACACATCGATTTATTAAGCTCAATTACTCGGAAACGGCTCATCTGACGAAAATTTTCAATCAGACCTTTTTTGTAGAGAATTTAATTTTATATAAAAATAAGTAAAAAGGATTTTTTTTCACTTTAATGGTTTGACAGTTCTAACGTAAAACATCAAATTATGACTAAAAATCAAAAATAGCGATGATAGACCTCTTAAAATTATTATTAAGGGCTCAAATTTTCACCAAATTTTTTTTTGTCATTAAGAATGACATTCTCGATATATTTTTCAAAAAAAAGGCAATTTTTTTGGCCCAGTCTAATATTTATAGTAGTAATATTTACTATTACTACTAAAAGGTCGGTTAAAATAGACAAACGTTAAGTAATTACAACCCTTTTAAAATGGCATTTAAAAATTCGGAAAAAAATCAGCGGTTCTCAAATAATTTGAAAAAAAACTGAAAACCTATCAAAACCAAAAATCGTTATAACTATAATTTATATACGTTTAAGGAGGAGAGTATTAGGACCAATTTTACAAAATAATAATAATAATTTTAGAAAAAAATACTTTTAGTCAGAACTGATGATACAAAATTCGGAATGGAACATGGTACAGGCATCCTTAAAAAAATCGGTCATTTATTATTCTTGCTGTAAGGAACCTTACCCCGACATAACCATAACTTTGAATTTAGAAAGGGTTTCTCCAAGCTATAGAGCTATAATTGTAACACCTGCATTTGGTAAATATATTCTTAAACTACCTTATTAAATTTATCACCCTTTATTTTTAGTGATAATCCTGTTAACGCTTATATCATTTTGGCTGCCCCCTTCAGCAGGAGAAAAAATTATTATAAACAGTTGCACTGCTATTATAATTTGTATATTTTTGCTATACTTCAGTCAAAAATTACCTGCTATGGGGACACATACACCGTTAATAGGTGAGTAAAAAATAAAATGATCTACTACTACTATTTCTAACGTTTTTTTTCTTTTTAGTCCTATTTTATTGCAGTGCTTTGTATATAGTAAGTTTCTCCTTGATTGGATCTGTGATAGTTATTTGGATCTCAAGAACACAACACACCAATTCTTTGCCGTGGATTTTAAAGAAACCCCTTACTGGGACGTTTGGAAGTTTGTTGGGGCTTGGAACTTACATGCAACATGTAAGTTAGACTTTAATAAATCTTTATATGATTATTAAGAAAAACATTTTATAAATTATTGGGTTTTTAAAAAGGATAAACCTAACTTTATACTAAAGTAGCATTATAGTAACAAAAACTGATATCGCAACTTCAATTAGTGGCAATTACGTTAAAATAACTAAAACTACCATGATACAGTTGAAATATCTTCATATTATATTAGCATAGTTGTAATCATTTGGTTTGCATCAGCAGAATCTACTTTAAAGTTTTAAAACTTTTTGGTGTATTCGCATGGTATCTGAAACGTTATGAAAACTTTTGAAACCATCTTAAAGTTGTCTAAACCTTATATATATAATTGCGGTGGTCATTGCCACGTTTTTGCTACATGCTTAAGTGATTTCCACGTTTCGTATAAGATTACCATTTTAATGTGTCTATATACAATTCAAGAACGTTGTTGGAACGTAACTGATACTAAAAAACTTATTTTCACGTATTAGAACCTTACAGTTACAAGCAAAAGTGGCCAATACGTTTCAACCACTAAAAATGCTACTGTATGCTAAAATGCTATAGAGATAATACTTTTGATTTTGTTTCAGTCAAGTATTACCACCACGCATAGAGTGACAGCTGAGGAGATGCGCGATCATCAAGTGACGGATTTTGATGATCACAGCAGCGATGAAAATCACATCATCAGAACTTCTTCCGTGAAACCGTCAGTTCAACACGATTGGATTTTGTTTGCCGCTGCGATCGATAGAATCTCGTTTTGTTTTTATTGTTTTTTGTTCGCTATTTTGGCCATTGTTTATGCGATTTAAGTTTACGTGGTATTTATGTTTAGATTAGGCCCTAGGTAATTTGTATAATAATAAACATATTTTTAAACAAAACAGCATTGTGTCTTTTTATTTAAAACTATAAGAAATTTACTATTTAAGTTTGACAATTATTTTTATTTAATTAGAAATACGAGACATGTTTCTTAAATTTAACAAAATTATGTTTTACCTTTTTTTTATTTCTTTATTTAAGCCCGATTTCTCAATCAACGTTTTGAAAAAAATTGTTGGTACTTGGAATTGCTCTGTTATTTACATAGTTGTAGATAAAGAATATATTATATATACTGTATATCTATTCTATAGAATTGAACTTGCTATTACCCAAATTGTTATCTGCGGGGTAATAACTCTTATTGTAAGCTTGTTTTAATTACTATTAAATAATATCAATTATTTTTATTAAATCACTTCTCAGATCAAATATTTTGGGAATAACAAAATGCGTTTTGATGAGCTTAATTTAGGCAACACAGTATACATTTAAAATGATGAATCACATGGTACAATACAGGCAAAATAATCGATCCACACAAATTTTCGATGAATTTCAATCGCAAATATCTTTTTTATTTGATATCGGATTTAAACGAATATTAAAGAATATTGTAGATAAATTAATGGACAAAATTACTAAAAAATAGACGTACGTTTATAAAATACAGGTTTAAACAAAAAGATATTTTTTACCATAAGTTTAAGACACTCTGTAGTGGCAAAACCGTATATTATTCTAAATTAAGTTTTATTTATCAAGTCACATCTATTCTTAACAGTTTTGATTTTGGTTCACCTCGATATATTTATTTTTGTGGAAAATATGGACTTTTTAAAAAAACATTGCAATTTCCAATATTTTTTTGTATGAAGAACTAAGGTTGCTATCCTCCATCCATAGGCTATGGAGAATGACAGTTACAGTTTTGTTGAATCATCCCATACTTGGACATGTCATACACGACTTTTAAAAGCTATCAAATTGTTTTTTGCAAATTAATGTTTAAATTTAGAGGTGACTTCTTACTTTAAAAAATGGATATGTCCCAACTGATGTTGCCAGAGCCATTAATTTAATCCAGGATGGATGGTCATAGTATTACGTACCATAGTGTTTTAAACGTCACAAGAAGTACAAAGGGCAACATCAGTCGGAGACATTTTTAAAGGTAAGAAGACCTCAAAATTAACACATTAATTTACAAAAAACAATTTGATAGCTTTTGAAAGCTGTATTTGACATGTCCAAGTATGGGATGATTTAACAAAACTGTCACTGTCATCCTCCATAGGCTATGGATGGATCATAGCAACCTTAGTTCTTCATACAGGAAAAATATTGGAAATTGCAATGTTTTTTTTTTTAAATCCATATTTTCCACAAAAATAAATATATCAAGGTGAACCGAAAAAAAATTGTTAAAAATAGATGTGACTTGATAACTAAAACTTAATTTAGAACAATATACAGTTTTGCCACTCTACAGAGTATCTTAAACTTATGGTAAAAAACATCTTTTTGATTAAACCTGTTTATTTTAAACATACGTGTATTTTTTAGTAATTTTTAAAATTTGAGCGATTCTCCATTAATTTTAATGAAGTAGGCATCTATTCATTCTTATGTAACTTTATCTAATATCCCGGCGAATTCGCCATTTTCACAACTTTTATAAGGTTCCAAAACCGTATAAAATAGTATATTATTATACAGAAGAGAATGCAGGCTATTATCATCCGAGTGAATAATTCGCATTATCTCGAGTCATACTATGCTTTTTTTACTCTAATTAAGTAATTTTCATTAATAATAAAATTTATTAATGCGTGTTTTTTTGAAAATATTGTATTTAGTTTGCGCCCCAATTTTGAGGTGATAACTGGGTCTTTTAATTAAAAAAAGCTCAAATTTTTACCAGTGAAGAAGAAATGAAACTTTCGCGGGATCTCATACAAGCATCTCGCCTCAATCATGGCTTACCTAAAAAAATTGAACTGATGTTTATTGGCAATATATACCATATGTATCTAATAATATAAATTATATAAATATTTAGAATAGTGATTAACCCTAAATTTATTTGTCAACCTAAAAGTCAAGCAGTTAGTCATGTTGGGAATAAGGTTGCTAATAAATTTTGTTTGTCTCCTAGCTACTTTAGAATGCAATGCCCAAAAAGGTATGTTTTATATTTAAATAGTTAAATAGCTTAATTTTGTATTAATGCTATTTTAGACCCCGTTATGGCAACTGCTTGCGAATACAGTTCAATTTCTATAACATGTCATCGAGGTACCATTGAGATTCTACATGGTTTTTATGGCAGAACTGACCCATATACTTGTCCAGTTTTTAGCTTTAAAGCTCCAGACACAGCCTGCAAATCCCGAAACGCATTTCAAATTTTAAAGGCAGAGTATATTTCTTTTTTTAATATTTTATTTATTTAAATGTTTAGGGAATAGTATAATCAAAATTTTTCGCTAAATCTAATGTTCTTTCTTGTATGGTTAACATTCCATTTCTAGTAATAATCATGACGTTAAGTATAATTATAATAGCCTTCCAGGGACGTCAATTATCTGGATATAATTATACTTCATAATAAATTTAGAAAAGAAACATAGTTTTGCAGTTTTGCAACAAAATTAAAGCATAGATCTAGGAACTAAACCTGTCAAAATTCAAATAAAAGAAAATAACCTGTCATTTTATGTTTTATTTTTAGATGCGATAATAAAACCTCATGTCAGGTTTATGCTAGTAATAGTGTATTCGGAGATCCATGTCCAATGACACCTAAATATTTATTTTTATATTATACATGCAAATGGTATGGAACTAATAATAATAATAATAGTCTTTACCTAGCAAAAGCTATTTTATAACAAATATAAAAAATATTTATACAAGATAATCTACATTATATTATGATTGATTTATTTTTATTTATCTTATACTTTTGTATTAACTGTTATAATTATTGCAATAAATATTAGAGTATATCTATATAATTAATTGACCTATATTTTTTTAATTTTATTATAAAATAAATGTGTAATAAAAATACCAAAATACAGTTTGGGAAATCCCTATGTAAAATGATTTATTGAGGTAAACCTTCTGTATATATATGTGTACACATATGGGTATATTTTTTATTTGAAGGGCTACAAGATCGGTCGTATGAATGAAAAGTTGCATAATAACAAGACTTTTTAAAGTTCAATACATCATTAATTTCTATTTAACCATGTAAAATTGTATTATTCAAATTTGGTTTAGTTTGTTTTAACGGCAGCTAGAAAATTAAAACAATTTCTGATCTAAGGATATGATTTATGGTATAATATTTTCATGGCTATCGCATTTTGCTGTATAAATAAATATTTTTCAAATGTATTGCGTTGTACGATGAACTGGTTATTTCGATGATAACCTATCATTCATAAAAAACAAAGAAAGTGGAAAACAAGAAAAACCCAATTTAGTAAGAAATAAAATACATATTTATTTCTGTAAAAACCAATACCGGTTTAATAAGAACGGATTAATAAATATTCACAAACTCAGTCGTTGTTTTGAACTGTAAGAGGATGACCATGAAGTCTTATGTGGTTGTGAGTTTTTTACTTATTTGTGTTCATACGTGCTATTCCGCTGACAGTGAAACTTTATGTAATTATTTTCAATTATTTTATGCAGTTATTAATAGACTATATTTAATTAAGAATGATTTTATCATTTTATTTATCTTTCGACATAACTCGGTCTGTAAGATTCTAAATATCTAAACAAAATAACGTAACTATGGTTTGTTCGCTTACAGTGAAGTGGTAAACATATTTTTACGATTTGTTTATTAATAGCAATTAAAAAGTAAAAATATTTAAAAATTAAAGGTGAGCAGATATAATTGAATTATAGTAAAGGTCAAAACATAAGTTTAACTGTTTTAAATTTTTAAAACCCATGGGTTTACTTACAAATTACGTACAACTTTAAAAAGGTCCAATTTTTTTAATTAAACATTATAAAAGTCGTTAAACCACTTCAAATAGTCTAGAACCCGAAAAAAGTATTTATAGAATTCTTTATTTCTTCATTTCTTTTCTATGTGTGTTGCATATGGGTGGATCGCTATTCTTAAGACAGCAGTGGCGTAGGGTGTTTTTTCTAGAATAATTAAATAAACCAAAGAAATTTTATAAGAAATTATTGAAACATATTTTTATTATGAATTAACATAAAATCAGAATGTAAAACATAGATACATAAATAAAAAATAAAATCAACAATTAATTCTAAACAGAAAAATAAAACTTAAAAACGAACTCTTCAAACAAAATTAATTAAAAATAAATACAAAGATTTACAAATTGACCCTTGACTTTGTTTCTTTTGTCTGTTAAAGTTTGTCCTGCCTTAGAAAAAACTTTCACTGGGTACGGAAGTGGCCACTATACCTACTTAATGTTTTTTTAAGCTCATACGAGGTGTGTTCAGAAAATAACGGGAATTGTTGAATTTTGCGGGTTCGGAGGGTCCGGTTGTCATAAAATTTTCTTTATTATGTTGGTATACATGCCCCGAAGTATGATAAAAACTTTAGCTGTTTTCCTTGTTTACTTTGTCTGTGGCAGCCGCTAAGGTTAGACGTGTTTTATGAGCTCGGCGATTTTTCGTTCGTTAAAAGAAATGGATCAAAGAATTTGTATCCAATTTTGCTTAAAAAATGAAATAGATTCTGTGAAATGTTAATAAGTAAAACAAGAGTTTACAAGTGGTATAAGAGTTTCCAAGATGGCCGTGAAGACGTTGAAGATGACGAACGCCCCGAACGCACAAGCACATTAACAACCGATAAAAACATGGAAAAAGTGAAAGAAATGGTTATAAACCATCATAGAAGTCGTTGATGATGTTGGTATATCGATTGGCTCATCCCATGAAATTTTTTCGAATGTTTTGGGTATGAAACGCGTGGCAGCAAAATTCGTTCTAAAATTGTTAAATTTCGAACAAAATTTTTGGCCAAAACAATACTGTAATGATGCCCCAGCCTCCATATTCGCCAGACATGCCTCTGTCTGACTTTTTCCTATTCCCAAAAATAAAGAGAACCTTAAAGGGCCGTCGTTTTGCAAGCATAGATGACATTAAAAGCGCATCGCTGAAAGAACTAAAGGCTATCCCAAAGATCGAGTTTTAGAAGTGTTTCGAGTTTTGGAAGAAGAGCTGGCACATGTGCATAATATCCAATGGGGACTATTTTGAAGGCGACAACATTAATGTAGACGAATAAATAAATATTTCTTTCAAAAAACTAAAATTCCCGATATTTTTTGAACACACCTCGTACAGTAAAAGATAAACATTACGTCGCAAACATATTTTTAATAAAATTAAAATAATTAATGATTTTTTAGAAGAAATCCTTTACATTGTTTTCTATTTACCCCGTGATAGCTCTTGAATATTTTTTCAAATAGTACGTAATTATGTCAAAAATATGTCATATACAGGGTGTACCAATTTCCCACGTTCTAAAGTTAATAATAACCAAGATACATGGTGTTAAAATCATCTGGTTTAATTTTGTTAAATAACTTTGTAAAAAACAAAAGTATTTGCACAAAATTTGGTATTTGATATCTGCATACGTTTAAATTAAAGGTTATGATTATTCAATCTTCCATCAAAAATAAACGAATCAAAAATTTCTTTTGCAAATTGATTAATACCCCGTTTTCACATGTGCTGATTAATAAACTTGTTTTGTTTAGTTATAGGTATGTATAGTTTTTATAATTTTGATAAAATATCAAGTCTATTAATAACTGCAAATTTATACAAAATATATATTTTCAACTAAACAAAAATTTTCATTTTTTTTTTCATTTTATTTTAGTGTTATTTACACCAAAAGAAAACTCTTTTAACTACACCTTTCTCGGCTTGGATTCCGACCATTTTAGCTTTGAGGTGGAAGCAACCAACGACGTCCATGTGGGATTGTTCACCAAAACCGAGGCCACCCCGCCTTGGTACGAAATCGTGATAGGGGGTTGGAGTAACACCAAATCCGTTATAAGAAAGGATAAAACCGACGAACACGGTTATATAGTTGTGACCAGTCAAACTTTGGGTATTCTGGACCCGAAGAAGCCCAACAAATTTTGGGTTAGGATTTCCAAACGCACCATTGCTTGTGGATTTAAAGGAGATCCAGATCCGTTTATCGCTTGGAGAGAAAGCGATGCTTTGCCTGATATTACTTATGTTGGATTCCACACTGGTTTTGGTAAGGGCTCATTTTGATTTAGTAATTATCTAAATAATTTTTTTGTGCTTAATTTTAGGTTCAACTGGCAAATGGAAAGTACGCATACCAAGACTATACGATGAAGATGCTAAATAGACAAAAAATATTCAAATAATAAAAATGTTATATAACTTATAAATTGCAATATTAGAATATTTTGTAGAATAATTTTGTAGCTTTGTAGGAACAATAAATGCCATGTAGAACATTATTATAAACACCAAATACTTAAATAGCATTCATAGACCAGATTAAAGATTTGCATATTCTAATTCAATGTTTTTTATTTAAAAATGATTGCGCATTGTAAGTATATGTTTAGGTTTTATTAACAATATCAAGAAATTTCTTAAGGACAATTATTATCATTAAAAAGAGCTATCTTCTTTAATATATTAAGAGTAGGTAAATTATTAAAGTGTAGGTATAAGCAAGTTCGACACATATATTATTTAAAAGGTTTAAACAATAAATAATACTAAATAAACAAATTAGCCAATTAACAGCTTAAAGTTATAACTTTTATTTACAAATACTATTTTTTTATATTTTAGTTATAATTGATAACTTCACACTGATTGGCATAGAACCAGAAAAATACGGCAACAAGAATCACCCTTTGTCTTCGAGATTATTCACCCCAAAAGAAAACTCTTTTAACTACACATTTTTGGGTATTGATTCCGACCATTTTAGCTTCGAAGTGGAAGCAACCAACGACGTCCATGTGGGGTTATTTTCCAAACCCGAGGCTACCCCGCCGTGGTATGAAATCGTGATAGGGGGTTGGGGTAACACCAAATCCGTATTAAGAAAGGACAAACAAGATGAACACGGTTATATAGTCGTGGAGAGTCAAAGTTTCGGTATTTTGGACAAGAATAAGCCCAACAAACTTTGGGTGAGGATGACGAGAAACACAATTGCTTGTGGGTTTAGAGGGGAAGCAGATCCTTTTATTTCTTGGTGGGAAAAAGGTAATCTACCCCGTATTACTTACGTCGGATTTCACACTGGTTTTGGTAAGAATACATGTTCGAAAATACAATATTTCTACTGCTTTATTTTAGGATCGACTGGTAAATGGAAGGTACTTTTACCAAAATTAAGTGAAGAGGGCGCTAAATAGATCGATGAAAATATAACTACAATTGTCTATGATCGAATAAAATATGATATAATATAACATGATGACTGCTGATACATTAAAAAACTATTTGTTAATATGTTTAAAATGTTTTAAAATATTATAGTATTATATACACGACGTGTATTATACGTGTGTTACTTTTTAATTAAGACGTTGCATTAAATATAATTTTTTATAAGTTTGTACATTATTGTATAAGTTTGGGTTAGTGTAGGATTGGATTCGCTGGGTCCAGGGTATTATTAAGGGTGTCCCATAATTAGCGTGAAAACAGTAGATTCTACACTGAAAGAAATATATGTTTGTTTTAGCAAATGTATGTGGTTCATATATGGACTACCACATACATTGCTAAAACAAACATATATTATATTTAGTTTTAACATAATATGTTAAAACTAAATATAAAAATGGTTAAGGTAAATATATTTTATGTTTCATATATAGACTACCACATACATTGCTAAAACAAACATATATTTCTTTCAGTGTACGTACAAAATAGGAAAAAAGTCCCTGTAAACATAGGTCGAGAAATAACTAAATATTTTAGTATATTACAAAAGATCCAGGTTTTTTAGCTTGTCCACCCAATTTTAATGTATTTTTTCAAAAGCACGTTTGTAGAAAAACATAATAAATATTCAAAACATCAGTACCTTGGCGTGTCACAACTCCTAAATCAAATATTTGTGTGGTTTTATTTTAAAATATATTCAATTTATCTTAAATTTTTCAATTTCACTACAAACTATAAAACATTAAATAATGTATTTTTCATATTTTATCATAGATTCGAATAATAGCAATTTTTAAAAAATTGATAATCTTTGTACTCACTTTTACCCGTCAGTTCTGTGTCCAATGTTAGAATTCAAAATTCCTGCGAAATATTGAAGTTTAAACGTCAAGTCCTCGTTTTAACTCAAGTTTTGGTAAAAAATTACCTACAGAGCCCGCCCTTTGTATTTTATATAAGGCTACATGTGATTTGTTGATAAGTAGCATCCACTAATAAAAAATATCAGTAAAATACTTAATTCAGAATTATAATCTCAAATTTGTATCCCATTCATCAGTACCGTGTCGTCAGTTCCATGTTCGATGTTTCGGTTATCTTTTTTTCGCAAACTTCAATTTAAATTCTGCTTGCGCAGAACTTGTTTATTTAATGTCATTATAAACTCATATAAATTTGGTGTGGGTGCCATATCTAATAATTGAGATATCGGTATACCCAAAATTCACCAGCCGCCACTGATGTGAGGTAGTATTTGATTTTAAGATATTTAATGTATAATATGCTCAAAGTTGCAATAAATCTTATATTTTCCAATAAATTATGTATTTAATTAGTACCCTGGTATACTCGTCACTTCAATTCAAATTTAGAAAACACAGATATTTCAGAAACTGTTTGAAAAAGTGGCTGGCCCGGTCTGGAACAGTATATTTATTATATTATCTATGTTCTAATAACAAAATATTGTATAATTTTCTATATGAACAAAATGAGGTCAAAAGTTGCCCAACTTTTGTAGAATCACCCATATCATAAATAATATTGATAAACTAATTATTCCTATGTTGTTTTTTTTTCAAACCAGTAAAAAATAATAATTCAATTATATAGAAATAAATGTTATTTCAATGGGATAGTAAAATCAAAGTTAGTCTGTTTGGACAATATTTTCTAAAATTCAAAATTTCAGTTTTAGTGCTTCAGTTTTTTTATATGTTTTTTAATGTTTAATATTTTAAATGCATATCCAACCAAATATTTGCACTAGACATAATTAAAAAAAACGTGAACATAATAACAACAAATATGAAGTTCTTTAAACTGCAACCAACAGTAAAGTTAATTACTAAGAAACTGCGAAAACCAGAAAAAACCCAGGCATAATTCAAAGACATTCATAAATTATTATTCGTTATAACCAATCCTGCCTTATAAGAAGTGCATCTATAAATATATTCCCATACTCAGTCGTAATTTTGACCTGCACGGTTTGACCATGAAGTGTTTGATTCCAAGTTTTCTGCTTTTTTGTATCCATGTCTGCTTCACCTGTGCTAAATGCGATGACTGCGATAATGTAGGTAAATAATTTTAACACATTTAAGTACTATTATTTTAATAACTGCAGTTATTAATCGACCAATTTTGATATCAAATATGTATTAGCTTCAGGTAACTCATGATGGAAAATGTGTACAAGAATATTGTATTTTTATTATGCTTAGGAATTGTTTTTAACTATTTAATACGTTAAACTAATTATCCTTGGGAAGAAAGATAATTGCCATGTACAGTTTTATACATTACTGGATATAAACATATGCAACTAAAACAATGTTTTATAAATTCTAAAAATAAATTGTTGTTTTTAAACTTTGCGGTTAAAGATAATTACTAATAATATTACAAAAGACTCGTCCTTTAATAACTGCAAAAAGGCAATTTTTAACGTACACTCTCTTACTAATTTTTTAGTCCTAATAACTACAAGTGAAAACTACACCCTTATCGGTTTTGAAGATGAAAAGCATCAAAGCCAGTCGATTAATAACTGCAAAGAAAGTCAGTGCGCTATAAAATGGGAAACTAAAGAAAACGATGATCTTCTTCCAGTGTTATTTACTCCGAAAGACAACAATTTCAACTACAGCTTTATTGGTATAGAGGCTAACAAATTTTCGTTTGAAGTAGAGGCAACCAATGACATTCACATTGGGTTGTTTAGCACCCCATCAACTGATCCGCCATGGTACGAATTTGTGATTGGGGGTTGGGGTAACGCAAAATCTGTTATTAGAAAAGATAAAGTTTTGTACCCGTACCTTATGGACAATGATGTCGTAACTTCCCTTACTCCTGGTATAGTGCAGACGAAGATACCCAATAAAATGTGGGTTAGGTTTAACAAACATACAATTTCTGCTGGGTTTCAAGGGGAAGACGCTTTGATTTCTTTCAGGGATGTAAAACCCATACCGAAAATTACTTACGTTGGATTTCATGTTGGTTTTGGTAAGGATTTTTGAGTTAATAAAAGTTTAACTTTATTTGAATATGCTTTAATTTTAGGTTCAAATGGAAAATGGAAAATAAATATACCTAGGGTTCGGGATGAAAGAAGATGATGCTATTTTTACACTTTGTAACTTTACTGCATGTCATTAAAGTTCGTGCATCAATTTTATTATAGCTCATATTATAAACCTTTGCTTAAAACCTTGTGAAAAGCTTTTCTTACACAGGCAAAATAATCGATCCACAAAAATTTTCGATGAATTTCAATCGCAAATAACTTTTTTATTTGAAGTCGGATTTAAACGAATATTAAGGAATATTGTAGATAAATTAATGGACAATCGCTCACATTTTAAAAAATTACTAAAAAATAGACGTACGTTTATACAGGTTTAAACAAAGATGTGTTTTTTACCATAAGTTTAAGACACTCTTTAGAGTGGCAAAACCGTATATTGTTCTAAATGAAGTTTTATTTATCAAGTCACATCTATTCTTAACAGTTTTGTTTTTGGTTCACCTCGATATATTTATTTTTGTGGAAAATATGGATTTTTAAAAAAAATTGCAATTTCCAATATTTTTCTGTATGAAGAACTAAGATTGATATGGTCCATCCATAGGCTATGGAGAATGACAGTGACAGTTTTGTTGAATCATCCTATACTTAGACATGTCATAAGCTATCAAATTGTTTTTTGCAAATTAAGGTTCAAATTTTGAGGTGTCTTCTTACTTTAAAAAATGGATATGTCTCCGACTGATGTTGCCAGAGCCATTAATTTAATCCAGGATGGACGGTCACAGTATTACGTGGCAAGTGTTTTAAAGTCATAAGAAGTAAAGTACAAAGGGCAACATCAGTCGGAGACATTTTTAAAAGTAAAAAGACACCTCAAAATTAACACATTAATTTACAAAAAACAATTTGAATTTTTGAAAGCTGTATATGACATGTCCAAGTATGGGATGATTCAACAAAACTGTCACTATCATCCTCCATAGGCTATGGATGGACCATAGCAACCTTAGTTCTTCATACAGGAAAAATATTGGAAATTGCAATGTTTTTTTAAAAAAAATCCATATTTTCCACAAAAATAAATATATCAAGGTGAACCAAAAACAACAAAAAAACCCAATTCCAACGTTTTTAACAAAAGACATTTTAAAGTAAAAAAAATTTAAATCATGTCACCCTATTGGGCATATCATTGTTTTTCTCTAAAAGCAATGGGCATATTTTCAATATTTGATATTTTATTTTATTATTCATGGTATTTATGGTAATTCATGTTACAAGAAAAACAATCTATATTTCAGTTTTAATTTTAACTATTAAACTAAATTACGAAAACAATAATTACGCAATTTCTGAATAAATATTAAATCCAGTTGATTATTTACCAAGATATAAAAAGTGGATGGTCTTAATGATGTTTATTTAAAAAACCCTAATTAAGAATCAACGACTACATTTTTATTGTTAAAATATTTTTCTCCACGATGGACTATGAAACTATAACCCCATTGAAAAGTAAGTTTTTAAATATTTAATAAGTAAATCAAAAATAAATATATTACATCGTAGATGACAGACTAATCATCATAATTTATGCGAGTCTATACATGAGCAAAATGATAGTTAATCGTCTTAGTTTATGGGCAAGCTTTTGTCTGCATGTTTTTAATCAAATTATAACTTATAATTATTTAATACAAGATTTTTCTTTTAAAAGTTTAAACTTGTATGGTTCCTTAACCTTTGGATTTTTATACGTAAGTACTCTCTTAAAATGAATTAGTCAAAAATGACTAATTTAATAGTTATTGGTGGCTGCTTTTTCACTTGTACCATGGTTAACCATGGAATACCATGGTATCCCAAAATTTAACATCAAATTCCCATGTAAAACTGTCCCCTGAATCCGAAAATACCGTCAAAAATTATAAAAGTGGAGTAGTTTTTGAGATACAGTCAATTCCATATTAAATGAAAAATTGACTATATCTCAAAAACTGTTCTACTTTTTTAACTTTTGACGATATTTTTGAATTCAGGGGACAATTTTACATAAGAATTGGCTGTTACATTTTCGGATACCATGGTATTTCATGGTTAACCATGGTACAAGTGAAAAAGCAGCCACTTATAACTATTAAATTAGGCATTTTTGACTAATTCATTTTTAGAGAGTAGGTTACTAAACAAACAAAAACTTATTCAACCTATTTTATTTTTTAGTCAACTTCTGCTATGGGCATATGCATTTTTTACACGGACATTTTTTTCGACGCTTTCAAACAAATCAGAAAAAAGAATCGTTCCATTGATCATATGGATTTAAAATCTCAAGCAAAAATAAGATGGATCATTAAGTCATCCATTCGTTTGTGCTACCTTGTAGTAATAGCAGCTATAGCTGAAAGCATTTTATTTCAGCCTTTTAACAAGGACATCATGAAGTTACACTATTTCGTGGTTTGGAGCAAAAATAACTTGGGATGGCTTTACAATTATGCAATATTTGGTTATTTTAGTTCGTTTATTGTGTGCTTTTATGCTTCAATGACTGAATTGTTTCCTGTTATTTATTTAATAGTTCATATTAGTATTCAAATCATGAATTTGAATAATTATATAAAAAACATTTCAAATGATTATGACGATAATGATTTGGATCTTTATAATGATGTGAAGTATCAAGATAATATTAAGAAGAGATTGATATTTTGTATAAAGTTTCATCAAGAAATTAACGGGTATGTTGGAGGATTGTATAGGATATAAAAAGTCTATATTATTATATTTAAGAATTATAAGAAATGTCTATAATATTACATATTTTCCATCAATTATACAATATATTGGGGGAACTATTGCTGGTGCAAGTGTTATGTTCTATGCATATACGGTAAGTTATGTTCAAAAACCTCCAGAAAATTTTACATCAAACGCAAAGGCTTAGATTATTTATAATAGTTTTTGTGTTGCTTTTAAAGTAAAGATGCAAAAGATGTAAAGATGTAAAGATGTTTTTAAC
This sequence comes from Brassicogethes aeneus, assembly GCA_921294245.1. Lineage (NCBI taxonomy): Eukaryota > Metazoa > Arthropoda > Insecta > Coleoptera > Nitidulidae > Brassicogethes > Brassicogethes aeneus. The sequence goes on along the minus strand of OV121138.1, from coordinate 733,303 downwards.
GAAATGAGCAAAACCTTAGTCAAGCCATGTGCTGTTTATTCCGACCTACCAATATCAATAAAAATTCATTTCAACGATTTTTTTTACTTCATTTACGAGGTCTTGATTTAATGACCATCTAAAATTGTATTCGTATAGCCCGGGTTTTGGGCAATATTTTAAGCACTTCAAAAAAACACAATTTTTGTAAAAACACAACATTTAATACATGGTTTTCGCAAACTATTTGACAGATCCTAATGATATTTTTCCACTTGTTTTAAATTATTATTTTCCGGTACTTTTGGGCCAGAAAGTAAATAAATAATTATTTAATAATTTGAATACCTAAAAACATAATTTTAGGAAATGACGACAGAGGCATATGGCAGAATTGCAGGAATTACCTGTATGGGAGCTGCATTATTAGGAGTTGCATCACTATATGGACAATATTATAAAGATATGGTAAATATTTAACTATAGTATACTATTAAATCAAAATGACATTATGTTGCAAATTTTTTTTAGACTGGTTCACTATTTGATACTGCAACTGATGTCCCTTGGCATTTATGGAATATCGAAAACAAAAAACTTTATTTAATTTTCTTAAGTAACTGCAAGGTTCACTGCTTGGGGATGTCAACTGTAACCATGGATTATATGTTAACAATTAAAGTAAGATAAACAATAATAACAATAAACATAAAATAAATGGAATATTATTGTAGGTTTTAAAAAGTTTGTATTCCATGCATACAATGATAAGAGGAGCTTTAAAACACCAAAGTCACAGTACGTGAGTCAAATATAATAACATAAAAAAATGAAAATTTATATATTTCAATAATTGTCAGATAAAGTCAACTTATTTGGAAAAATAAAATAGTTGTAAAGCATTCCATATCTTTGCATTTTTTAAACAAATTATGGAGATGGACAATAATATATACAGATTGTTATTAAATTATTGTCAAATATAAAAATGGGTAGGTCGTTAGGGTCCAAAAGTACGCCACTGATTCACCAGGAACCGCGGATTAATCTATTAGTCTATGAGTAGTGTCGAAATGGAAGGCATTTCAGTCTTTGCAATATTGGTTGCCTACTACTGGCGTACAGTCTGCAATATATATATTTATATATTCTTATTAAAATTACAAGTTTTATTCTTACCATAACAATATTATGCTAATAATAAATTTGAATTCATTCAAAATAAGTTAAGTCTTTATAAATTTGAATTAAAACTAATTTTTATCCACCAATATAAGAAGATTGTTTCTATAAACATAAAATTTTACCAAATCAGTATAAATAAAACTATTTTTTATCCACCAATATCAGTAGATTGTTTCTGTAAACATAATATTTTACCAAATCAGTCTACTTAACCTTGATATCCTACTACTATTAAATTTGTATTTAAGCATGCGATCTATCATTGCAAAGTAAACTTTATTCTCAACTAGAACAACAAAATGATTAAATTTTTATTAAGTAGTTTTATATGTGTAAACTTAGTATCTTCGGCAAAAATTTTGGGATACTTCCCAATTCCTTCAATTAGCCATCAATGTGTTTTTCAACCGATATGGAAAGAATTGTCTTTAAGGGGTCACGAAGTGACAGTTATAACTCCCGACCCCTTAAAAGATCCAAACCTAGTGAATTTAACCGAAATAGATGTAAGTTTTACTTATAAGGACATCAAAGAATATGTTCAAACGAATATATTACATAAATCTACAATTGATTCCCTAACTGGGCTTTATGATATGATGAGGAATATTGAAGAGGATATTCTGAAGCACGAGAAAGTTCAACAGTTACTTAATGACGATGATAAACATTTTGATTTAGTTATTATGGAGCTTTTTACGACCATTGGTTTTGGGTTTGGGTCAAAATATAAAGCACCTGTCGTAGGTAAGTTTTAACATGCATTTTTAATTTATTTTTTGTAACATAATTTTATTATTTTAGGAGTAACATCTTTAAATGGTTACATACAGATCCATGAGTCTTTAGGTAACCCTATTCATCCAGCTTTATATGCGGAATGTTTTTCAACTCTTGGAGGAGATATGACTTTCTTTGAACGCCTTCAAAATACAGCATTTTTCGTTTGGTTCAAAATATACCATCATTATTACAATAATCCAAGGCATGATGCTATAGCAAGGAAGTACTTTGGAGAAGACATGCCTTATATAGGCGATTTGGAAAAAAATATTTCTTTTGCTTTGATAAATACTAACGCTGTTATGGATTATGTTAAGGCTAATGTTCCCGCTGTTATTGAAATTGGACAAATGCATATTAAGCCACCAAAGCCCCTACCCAAAGTAAGTAAACAAATTTATTTAGTTAATTTACTTCAAAACAATGTAGGATTTATTATAATCCACTCATATAAATATTTGCAATATATTTTTAGGATATTGGGGATTATTTAGACAATTCCAAAAGAGAAGTAATTTACTTTAGTCTAGGTTCAAATGTAAAAAGTTCCACTGCACCAGAAAACTTTTTGGATACTGTTAAAGTAGCTATAACAGAACTCCCGTACAATTTTATATGGAAATGGGAGGATGATCATATGCCCAATAAACCGGATAACGTTTTTTTGAAAAAATGGCTCCCACAACAGGATATATTAAGTAATTAAAGAAATGTTTATTAAATAAATCTATTTTAATTGTTTTAAGGACATCCAAAAATAAAAGGGTTCATCACCCAAGGAGGAATACAGTCAATGGAAGAAGCTGTAACCAATGGGGTACCACTGGTAGTTTTTCCCTTTTTTGGAGATCAGCCGTATAATGCTAGAAGAATGGTTTACATGGGAATTGGTTCAAAATTAGACTACACATCTTTTACCAAAGAAGATTTCAAAAATGCAGTTAACGAAATAGTTAAAAATCCTATGTAAATATTTTTCCCTAATATAATTTATTATTTAATACCTTTATGTTGATGTTTCAGGTACAAACACAATGTAAAAAAATATCAAAGTCTCATTAAGGACCAGCCCATGACTGGTTTAGAAAAAGCAGTTTGGTGGATCGAATTCACTATAAGACATAAGGGAGATTTTAATTTAAAAAGTAATCTTGCTTATTTGCCATATTATAAATACTTTATGTTGGATATAATTTTGTTTGTATTAATTTTGGTTGTGATTTTATCAGTGGTGATTGCAAAACTTTTTAAATTATTTTTTTATAATTATAAAAGTAAGAAAGAAAAATCCAGTTAAAATCTGATATATGATTTAAACTACGTACATATTTTGGATTGTACATTAATTAGTTTTTAATATTTATTATATTATGCCTTATAGACTCATGTATGTATAAATTACTGTGAAATATAAATTATCAATTTCTTGGTTTATTTTAAAATGTGCTAAGCTTATATTGAAATTGATTGTAATTTTCTTAATTAGGTAAATTTTTAAAATAGTATTTTGACGATGCTTAGTCTTATCACATACGCACGAAATAACCTATACTTGAACTTGTAATACATGATATAATTGAAATTACTAATTTGTCTTTTGTTTGTTTTTATACAACTTATTTTATAAATATGATTCTTTTCCGTCTCTTTTATTTCGTTAGTTTTACAGCAATTTTGGTAGACATCTACACAAGATTGATATCCGAGGTCCAGGTCAAATTTTTATTGAAGATAACCTTGTATAATGGGAAGGTAGTTTAGGAAGAGTATTTTGAAAGTCAATGGCTGATTAAGTTTTTTGTGATAAAATAATATTATTTTACTTCCTAATCTATTTCCAACATTATTTTTTTCTACAGCACTGCCTTTAACTGCTGGGAGATCTTTGAGATTTCTTTTTATTTTGTGAATTGTGTTGCCAACTGACACCATGTTTTTTACATAGACATTTTCACTTTCCTTTCTTGACTTTTCTTTCTCCATAAATATTTGATTTTTGTTTTCTTACAGTCTAGAAGGTAAAAAACTTTACCCGATTGATATAAATTATTTTTACAGCCTAGGAGGTTTTTGGATTGAAGACAAACATATGTTTAATTTTAAAAAAAGGCAAATATATTTTTTTTAATTAAAAAATTCCTAAACGTTTTTTCAATGTATAAATGAATTCAAAGGTTTAAGTAAATAATTCAAAAAGTTCATAATGGTATTTTATTTTTATTTTGCTTTCAAATATTTAGCTACATACATCATAAATAAATAGAATATCACAAAAAAAGTTTCAAAAAAGTACCAATAACCCAAATGTAGAAAATTTAATAACGAACATATAGTACCTATACATGAATCATTATTATATTATAAAAGATGTCTAAAAGGTACCATTTTACTAATATGATATTAGTTTTATTATTATTACTTTACTAATTATTTCCTGGAACTAATAATTTGTTCTGTACAATACAACATTGGCTATTTAATTTATTTGCTAATACATGTGGGACCTACATTGTAAGTACTTAATAATTGTTTATACTTTATTGAATTTTAAATTCAATAATTGATGTATACTTATAGGTAATTTTAATCAGTCCTTAATGTAGACTTACAGGTAATAAATGAAAATTATATCACAAAAATCTATTTTCAATTAAGAGTTTTTCTAAAATATAGTACAGTGGCGGAGAGAGCCAAGAGAACCAAGTACATAAAGCTCCTTCGTCGCTCGTTTTATAAATTGACCTCGTACGACAAAATGACGTCTTATGACATTAGTTCTTTAATATACTATTATTTACTTTTAAATCCAAAGGTCCTTGGATCATCCTCAGGCCAGGATGAAAAAATAAACGAACTGAAGTCGGGGTTTCAAACAAAAACAAATATTGTACACTGTTTAAAATATCTGTGGTGTAAAGAGTAATCTTAAAATGGTGTCAAAATCCAACACCAAGTGGTGTTAATATAAACACCATGAATTATGGTTGAAAATGTTATATACAGCAAACACCAAAACGGTGTTTATCTAAAAATATTTGAGAAGTGCACCTACACAGAAAAAAAGGAATAGTTTAACTATATTAATTTAGTTGACCCATAAGTATTTATTTAAATCAACTGTGGGAAGGTTAATATAAGTTTGACTGTACTAAACCAGATAGTTATTTTTTTTTAATTGGTTAAATCAACCCAGAAAACTTTAGTGAAACCAACCCGCTGTATGGTTCAGTTTACTAAATATGTTATTTGTAAAATAGGAGTTACTTCGACCTAAAGCACTCTGTTAAAACGATTAAAACAATTTGTCGTGCATTCCTGGTTGCATAGTATGTACCGATCGCGGCAAAGGCGGTGTGGATCACGTGATGTTCTTAAATCTCGCCCTTGTTGACTTACATGAAGAGTATATAAGCTCAGGTAGTCCTTTGCTTTGGTGTGACACTACAAGTTGTTGGATACTAAAGAGATCTTAAATAGGTGGAAACAGCTGTCAATACTTGAAGTATTTTAAGTTGGTGGAACGCACTAAAAACATTATCCTTAGCGAAAAAGAGTTCAATTTACACCAGGTAAAATTTATTTTAATACTGTGTGAAAGTTAAATTAACACCATTTTAGTATTTGAATTTACACTGGACCAACGAACCATATTTAACACCTTTTTGGTTTGTATCGATATAGACCATGTATAGTGTTAATTTGGTGTTAAAATGGTCATGAAATTTTGAACAGTGTATGACCCATAATTATCAGAATCAAATTAGGATTACCAATTAATAATAAATAAATAAATGTCGTATTGGCCATTTTATCTTACTTACCTTGAACAAAGAAATAAACTTTATTGTTTTTTTTATTTAAAGTCATTACAAAGTGTATACAAAGTGTACTATAGTATACTATAGTAATCGACAGGTTCTGACAGTTTTTGGTTGTTTTTAAGAAACAAACGTAGGTATTTTTATTTAATTTAAAACTATCTAGTCTTGTGACCGCCACTGACAAATGTACACTATATAAATAAATAAAGAATGTATTTTCTACTGCTATTACAGTAAACGTAGGTGTGGATAATACCAACACAGAAAACATATAAATACCAATAAAATCTAAACCGCGTTTAGTTTTTTTCAAATTTCAAACATAAAACGTTAGGTATTTTAAATATAAATACCTATTTTATTCCTATAAATATTTTTAAAATTTTCTGAAAACATTAATTTTCCGGTTAATTGTTTTCATAACACCAATCATATAATTACTTTTAATTGTCTATAATTATCATAATTATAGTCATGATATTATAGAATTTTACACCTTAACTATTAGTTTACTTTTCCAAACCCTAGGAAATCATGGGAGTTAAAGAGGTAAAAAATTTAAAAGCAAAAAAGTATAGCTTGGTGCAAAAGTTTCTTTTTGATTTTAAATGGAATTCATTATTATCTATTTTTTACATTTGCCTAGAAAATTATATTGAACATGTTTTATTTCCACTGGGTAGGTACTTTTTTTATAAAACCTTAAGGTTTTATATATTTACCATTACATGCATTTTTTGAACTGGTAGTACCTCAGTGATCTCGGCAATCTTCTGATGCTTTCAATACTTTGCTCGAAGAAATTTCTTTTGATGTTGAATCATCAATACCAGTGATTATGTAACAGATGAGCAACTTAAAAATTGTGAAATTAAGAAAGAAATTATTAAACGGTGAAGAGGAAGACGACAACGAAAACAGTGCAGATGAGGAAATCTATAAACGTTTTTGTACCAGATCCTTGTGAAGAAATTAGACACCACCATTTAATCATACTTTTGGGTTTTGGAATTGATATTTTTTCATTTTTATTACCTTTTAATTAATTCCATAGTAAACATAAAAACTTTCAATTAAGTAGATCCTGCAGACTTTTATTCACTCTATAAACTATATAAACTACCCAATTCTGAACTTAATTTTAAGATCAGTACTGAGACCTATAAAAAAATTGCTGTATTTTAAACTATTGGGACAGCTTTACTACATAATTCAAGCTAGCTTTTACTTCAATGTAAAAAACTATTAATTCCAAAATGGCTTATTTCTATTTAAAATCATTAAGATACTTTTAAGTCATCTTCTAAATAAACATTTCGTTATTTTCAGGAAAACGAAGATAACTTATCAACTTTAACAATCTTCAAATATTCAATGATAGTGGCTGGAGCTTGGCCGGCCCATTTAATAAAATCCAAAATACAGCGTGTCCTCTACAAAATACTTTCTTTTATAAACACGTGGTTTTTTATGTTTTTTATGGTTACGATGTACGGGGAAATACCGGTTGCTCTAAAAGAAGGCAACATTCTGGAAAACGCAAGTCTCAGTATTATTTACACCATGAGCTTGTTCAAAGTTTATATCTTCAAATCGAATAAAATGAGAAAAATGTTGTATGTCATCTTGGACTCGGAAATAGCCATGAGGAATTCCAGTGATGCTGGCATGAGAAGTGTGTTTCACAGATATGTGAATAAAAGAAATTTTATTTCGAAAATATTCTTGTATCTTTGTACAAGCGTTTGCACCTCTTTTGTGATAACAAACTACATTGAATTGGTTATGAATTGGGATGGTGATAAAGAGTTCGATGGTCATTTGGTAAAAAGAAAACTACCATACGTATCGTATTTCCCGTTGGATAGACATAACTATTATGCTATAGGTTTTGTGTTTCACAGTATCATAGCTATTCAGGCTGGCTTCTTCTATTTGGTAGCGCAATTATTTGTTTTGACTTTCGAGATTCATATTTGCACCAGGTTGGTGTATTTACAACACATTTTAAGAAATTTTGGTACCTATGCCAAAGAAATGAGAGATAAATATAAAAGTGAGGAAGATGCTCTTAGAGGAACTCTGTATTTGTGTGTTGTTGAACATCAAAATATCATTAGGTATATACAGTATTTCAAAATTACTATACTATAATAAGTATAATAATAATAGTTATTTATGTCATAAGGCTAAGAAGTGAATCTTTTTGTGCTGAAGTATATAGCAATAATAAATGTGAAAATTATTTTATTATTCCAATACAAAAATACAAAAGTATTAAACAGTTTCTCGACACCAGCGTTTGAAAAGTGGAATGCCGATAAAACATTCTCTTTACTTTCACTTTGAAAAACTACTTTTATATCGGATTTAAACTGTCAAGGAATAAATTTTGATGAACACATACAAATTTAACATTTTGACTGGCAAAACAAAGCTAAACAAATAAGTGTCAAAACAATTGTTTATTTTTTTATAAACAATGAAGCTTTTTAGCATTGCCTTTTTAAAAAAAACTTTGCAATGCGTTCAAAGTGAAAAATCAATAATTAATTTTACCACAATTATTTATTTTTTTCGTTTAAAAAATACTTTAAGAGTGAAAAGGGAAAAAAATAAAATATTGTAGAAAAATGTATTGTTGATTTAGAAAAAAATCATTGACTTTGAACAAAGCATTGCAGAGTAACTTTTTTTTAAAAAAGCACTGTTAAAAAGTTTGATTGTTTTTAAAAAATAAACAAAAGGATATTTTTAAAAATTTATGTAAAGTTATGTCATCTATAGGGACTTTGTTTTGAAAAAAAATGTTATAAAATTCCGACCCTTGGGAATTCAGGGTCCACTTCAGGAAGCCTTACCAAATTTAAAAATTATTGTACGCTTGAAAAAAAATTATTATAGCATATAATTATAGTCAATAATAACAATAGATGGCAACTTTTTTTATTATTATTATTAAATAGAAAAATGTTGCTATCTATTGCTATATAGGAAGTTTAAATTTGTTGTCGATTTAAAATTAATTTTAATTCTACAAAAAAAGTCAAATTTTTGAATGGTATGTTGCAGTTTTTTAACAGAATTAAATAATTCTTTAAAAATGCTTATGCTGGTCGACTTTACAACATCATCATTTCAACTAGCATCTTTATTAGTATCAATAATAATGGTAAGAACAATTTTATAACAAAAGTTTAAATTAAAGAATTATTATTAAATGCAATTAAATTAAATTTTTAATCAATATCAAAATGCACAAAGTACCTACATAAGATTTAGATTAAGTTAATAAAAATATTAATTTTATGTTATTAAACTTTAAAATATTATATTAATAATTCTTTATTCTTAATTTCTATACAAATAATATTTTTGTTTAATTAAATATTCTTTCAATACTTAGAACGATAAAAAAGCTTTATTATATTTTGGAGCAGTATGTTTAACAATGATGGTTTTTCAAGTGATAGCTCTATACTACTACGCAAACGAAATAAAAATACAGGTACACGTTAAAAAATTAAATATAAAAATAATTACAAAATGAGTTTTTTAGAGTTTAGCAATAGCCCTGGCAGCATATGACAGTGATTGGTTTAAATATAGCAAAACTTTGGCAGATAATTTGCGTTTTATAATAATAAGATCCCAAAAACCACTCGCTTTAAATATTGGTCCTTTTGGGGAAGTCTCTCTGGAAAAAGCTGTTGCCGTAAGTACATTAAAAACATTTTATATTAATATTAAAATTAATTTAATTTTAGTTATTAAAAACAGCTTATAGTTTCACTGCGTTTATGTATAGTAGAGACTCTTAAACCTAAAAGGGTATCTAATGCATAAATAAATCTATATTTAATCACATAACATTATTAACCTTTAAAGGCTTTAATTACTGCAAGCTATATGTAGTAGGTAAATAAATACACAATGCAAAAAAACCCTTCTTTCATTTAATCCTTTTTTAATGAAAACAATTCGTACAAAATATTTACTTTATTTCAACCAAATGAAATGGAAAGATGATACAAAAACGATTTGTATAAATTATGAATTTACATCTATAGAGTCCATGCCTTAAACTAATAATAAATAGAGTTAAATAATCTATGATCCAACAATAATGTTATTGATTGGTATGTGGATAAGTTTGACAAAGAAACCAATGAAGCCCATAATACAGAAACCGATGGCAGTGGCAACAGCAATTTTTTGGAATTCTGAAAAAAAAATTATTAATATAATTTTGCAAAATATGAAACAATATTTATCTAAATATTAAGTATAAAATTCAAAAGTTTCACCCTTTAATTCAACATTTAAGTAATTTAAAATTATATAAGTTTCACATTTTGATTAGGTATTACAATATAATTTAATATCATAAATAAATTATATAGTCACTAGAAAGTTATAATCCCTTGTTTATCTTCTATATGTTTTTTATTTCTTGTTAGACAGTTGTTTAGTTTTTGTTGTTGCAAATTATGTATATGGCTAGATGGTTATAATATGAAGATTGTTATACACTTAAAAAATGTTTATTTACTACTAAACTTATAAGTTATGTTAAAAAAAGGTAGAATTACAACTGTGGATAAAAGGCATAAGAAGTTATGGCTTTTGCCAGCACATGTCATATTCTAGCATGCAAAAGCCTATACCTGCTAACCATTAATATATTTCCTGAATTAATTCGAATACGTTTAAGGCTATACTAAAAAAATGCTTTTTTGACTTACCCCCTTATGCCTTTTACCCACAGAATTAGGTAATTGGCTTAGGATTAAAAATAAAATTTAAAAATACTTTTACAATTAATATCACAAAAAGGGGTGTAAATATGTTCCTTTTAAAACAAGATTTACAATTATTTCAGTAGACCCTAATAACCCTAATAGCAATACATTTGTATATTTTTTGCTAATATATTATAATATAATATACCTAATATGAATGACTTGGCAATAGATGCAAAAAATAAAAATAATTAAAAACATCATATGAAATCCCTGGATGAAAACATGCCAAATATTAACAATAATACCCAATTTAATACAAAATTAGATACCTAAGTATGTCTAAAACAATTTTTTAAGATGTACAGTTATGACTTAACACGTTGGGGATTGCTAGCATATGCCGCAAATTTTAAAGGTAAAATGAATAAAACACCAGCAAAAACTTGAAACAAAAAACACATATTTACCTCTCCTGTCTGGTTTAGTGCATCTTTTAACTAATCTAATGGAATCTTTGGCGAATTGACGGCCTGGTTCAACAAATTTCACGACTTGATCCATTTTTCTAAAAACAAATTAAAATTAACCTCAACTCAAAGCAAAACTCGATTCAAATACCGTTAAGGCAACTTAAAATCACTTGGTTTAACACAGGTTTTAAATAAGAAATTAGTACTTACGTTCTTTGATTTTAAACTACGAATGTTTAAGAAATCTGACACAACGTTGACGTTCTTCTACGAAGGAGCTCCACAATTTTGACAAGTCGCCAGCCACGATTACACGAAAGCAATGACGTGTCGAAAGGCTGCGTTCCGAATTACGGCTGCGTTCAGAAAATTTCATATTTTTAACAGCATGTATTTTATAACTTTTATCGTTTTATTTATTACAATATAAAATAAAACAACATGATTGGTATTATATAAAACCATAAAATTGTTTTATTTATACGTTACTAGATGTAATCTCGGTTGCCTATACGTCTACCGTCAAAATTCTGTTTTTCTATTCTTTAATTAAACCTTTCTAAAAAACCTTAAAAGTTACATTTGGAAGAGTTAGTTTCAAAAATAAACAGTTTAATTATATTAAAATAATTATTAATACTTTAATTTAAAAACATTTGTTTGCGTCTCACCCCTGTAAAATCTCTATTTATTGTGCGATTTTAACCGGACAATGGGTACCACTGTATAAGAAGAAAATATATATTATCTTTATATAAATTGGTCATTATCTACATATGTAGATACCTACAATTTTCATTAAGCTTAATCATTAATGATAATTATTTTAATGATGCCAAACAATCTCATGACCAGCGCCGTAGTCAGGGGGGACGAAAAGAAAGCCGCCCCAAAATTTACTACCCCTGGGGTAGTAGGTACCCCACTAAAAACTGTCTGTATTTTTATTCATATTTGTTGTTTTTTTTAACCTACCTACCTACTTTTTTTCTGAAAATAGTATTTTCAAAATACTGAAAGATTATTTTATGTAAAGGGAGATTAAAATTATTATTTATTAATAGTATCAAACAAATAAAATGATAATTGACCAACAAAACTAATTATTTCAAAAGTTGCATATACCTAGTAAATATCTAAAGTAAATAAATTTGTTTTGAATTACCTAAACATTTGCAATTGGTTTTATCTTCAAAACAAAGTTCTTTTATATTCTTTGTTTACGATAAGTACCCGTAAGTATTTATATTTTTTGCTTAATAATTGGCTACTACCCATTAAAATGCCTTATCAACTTCTTCAAATTTACCTACAAGGTTTTCAAAAGTTGCGCATTATTGAATTACAGTAAAACTTAAATATATTTGCATCCAGTGAATTTTATCAAAGCATTTTGCGCACAAGTTATCTAACTAACATTGAAATACAGTCAACACATTGAAGCCATAGTTTACAACATCCTCGCTAAACTCAATAATTAAATTATATATAATTATTTTAATTAAGTTCCGGTGAAATTACCAATATTTAACAATACACACAATTTATTTCCTTTAATTTATTTAATGTACATTTTATTTAAATCAAACATACCTTACCGTAAAGGCCAAGTTTAGTTAACCTAAATTACATAATCCCTACATAAAAGGCATACAATTCGTAAAACCATACAAAGTATTGTAAAATTTAATTTTAAATATTATATTTGGCCTGTAAAAACTGTATCTAAATCTTGTAATTATTAAAGAATATAATATATTCAATATATTGTTTTTAGGGTTATTTGTAAATTATATTAATAAATTATTTTATTAGATTGTAGAAATATTAAATTAAATGTTAAAGTTGTATTAAAAAAAGTTAATTTAATTTAATTTAATTAAATCTTTTCAAAATATTTTAATTGTATTAATACCTAAACATATAATCAATTCTAATTAAATCGATTTGTATTTTGTTCAAATAAAATAATTATTACAGCCAACTTCGCTTTCGTGGTTCCAAGAAAAATCATTATTTCAACATTAAATTAATCCACAAACCAAATTTTATTTAGATCGGTTTTTCCATTATAGAGTTAAAATACCTATCCCACAGGTAGGTACTGTGTATTTTTCTGGGATGAAAAGTATTTTATATGTTATTTCAGGACCTAGTAAATCTCTATACCAAATTTCATTAAAATCCGAAGTTAGACACGAGCGAAGCTAGAAAAGTTTATAAACGATTTGCATACTATACTTTATCTACGACGAATATTATTATAAAAATAATTTTATATTAAATAATTTAAAACTTTGTATAAATCGACAAATCTAAATTTAACGTTTAAAATATATACATTTTTAAATATAAGGTAGGTTGGCAAGAAAGAAAATATTGATAAAATGTCAGTAAAAGAAACAATGAATAATTTTACCAATAAAAAAATAATAAAAATAATATGTTTATTGTGTATACAAAAATTGATTTAAAATTTGTCAAAATACAAATATAAAAGTTTCATGTATTCATTTTATTTGTCATCGCATTACAAGACAAAGAGAAACAATTTTCATGACCTATAGTTCAAAGTATACCTTTACGAGGGTCACCAATACAAACAATCAAAATTTCAACCAAAAAATCCGCTAATAATCACCAATTAAAAATGTCATAAATAAATTGACCCCGTATATTAATTCAACAACGAAGCAAGGCAAAAACAACCACAGTGTGCGCTGGACAGCGCATTCTCGATATCGCATGGCTGTTTATTTGACTCATGTAGATAATGAAAATAAATACATGTAAATAGTATATTAGATTTCTTCAATCATCATTCACTAACAGCCAGTCGAACGAAGATTACTGACGTGAAATACAAAAATGATCTTCAAAAATTCACTTATCCTTTTATTGTGCCTTTTTGGTGCTGTGTATGGAAAGTTTATACAATGCGGTAAGTAATACTTTATTTAACAATTATTTTTTAAATACACATATAATATTTAAATTATTACATGTATGTAACACACCTGTTTAACTATCACTTTTACTGCAACGCAAAAATTAATAAATCGTGCATTTTATTTAAAAAATTTAATAATTATTATTATTAATAACAATTAATTAACAACTATTATTTCGTCACATGATTCTCTTTGTTTTATTTTTTTATAAAACACAATAAAATGTCCTTCAAATGCTTAATAAAGAATCTCCTTTTTAAGTTAAACTTCTAACTAAGTAGATAAAATATTAATAGAAGCTGTATTAAAACCAATTTTTCACTTCCGTAAGGAAATGATGATGTTAAATATTAATTTTAATTAGTAAAACCACTATAATTAGTTTTTGTTTCCATACACAATATTTTATCAACAATGTGGAAAACAATTTTATATTACGAAAGTTAAAAATTTACAAACGAAGTATTTTCAAAAATAAAAATAACGAATATAACCAAATTCATTGACAGTTATAATATTATACAATTATTTTTAAAAATCGCACCTCTGGTATGTAGTTTATCTAGATTTTTAAAAAATTTAAATATTTTTAAAAATATTGAAGATAAACTAGAAACCAGGTTTTTTATACAAGACACGGATTTTTTCGTAATTCTTGACACACCTGTCAGTAAGGAGCGTAATTATGTTATATTAAAACAATTTTGTATAAATAGGTTGAGTTTTCAATAAAATATTTGTGGAATATTATGAGGTAATGTGAAATACGTTTTTAATTATTTTTATTACCATGCTCACGAATTTTGATCCACTGCAAAAACAGAGATTTTCAAATTTGTATAAATGTTATGTCTTTATTACGGAGTAAGTTTGACAGTAATTAATAAACTTTTATTGTTATTAAGTTATTATTAACGTAAAGTTTATCTGTTTTGTTAATGCAAACCCCCAAATGTTGGGTAATAAAAAGTAATGGTGTTTTTACTATACAATTAAATTTTTTTCTTGACGTAAAGATTTGGTCCAGTTTATGAATTATATCGCTGACCTTGTCAATTGGCGATAAAGTAAATAAAATTACGCAAAGATCAATAATTATAATTATTTTGATTAATAATTTATAGATAAAAAAAATATAATAACGTTTAGTAGACAATATACAGTGTCCGAAAATACCCTTAATTAATATATTTTGGGGGATGATTCTAGACGTAAAAATTTGTCATAAACATATGTCCAAAAATGACTCCTCTCGTAACATCCCTTAAAAATATATTTTTCGATTTTTTTTTGGGATAATCTTACAAGATTCGATTTAGTTCGCCACTCGATATGTAATGTACTACTATTCCAAAAGTAACATTTAAAAAAATTGACCTAAATTTAAGTTTTTTAATATCTTTAGTACAGGATGGCCCAAAACGAAATTTTTTAATACATGTGTATTTTTATTTTTTAGAAGAGGAAGAAGGAAAATCTCGTATTGGTGAAGTTATTGACGTAGAGGTTTCCGGATGTCAAAATACTAAATACTGTCCACTTATAAGAGGACGAAATGCCACAATAACAATAACATTTAAAGCAAGTAAGTAATTTTTTATTTTTTAAAACATATATTTAAGCAGTTTCTATGATATGCATGCATATCATAGAAACTAACCGCCCTCGGTGGTGTAGTAGTTAGCACTGCGGACTACAAGCCGAGAGGTCGTGGGTTCGAATCCCACCAGGGGTATGGTTGTTTATTTGTGTTTGTCATTGTGTATTTCTGTAATTGGGCCTGGTGCCTGTTGAAAGCACATTAAAAAATAATAATAATAAAAAATAATAATAATAATAATAATAATAATAACATGCATGTAATTTCTATTGCTCTTTCAAATAATTTATAACACTCGTGTAAAATAATATTTTTTTATTTTCACGTCGCCCCAAATTGGAAAATTAATGACCACACCATTTTTTTGTTTTTATAACAATTGCACAAAAAAATACAAAATACTTTTGTGTTTATAATTATAATTGTAAAGGTATAAATCAAAATGATAAAATATAAATAGGTAATATTTCGTTTCCTTTTATTATAAAAAAAAACCTTTAAACATTAGCTGTTAAATTATATTTATTAATTTTATGAACTTCGCTCAGATTTGTATCTTATTTTTGCATGTTATAATAATAAAAATGTACATTTATTATTAGTGGAATAGTATTAAAATATATTATTAAATTACTATTATAATTAAGGCAATTTACGTTAAATTTAACGACCATTTGTAAAAATGTTAATAGTTATTAATGATGTTTATAATTAATAATATAATAATAATTGTTCTACTCAATCTTTTAAGCTAAAATTTTTCACACACATGTGCTGGAGACAATACAATTATGTAATTATATATATTAATATATATGGAGGGCATCAAAAATACAGGAAAATTCTTTAAATTTTTACTAAATGTGTGTTACCAAAGTTAATTTTACCATTTCAATTTATTTTAGACGAAGACAGTGATGAATTGAAGTCTGTAGTCCATGGTGAAGTATTAAGTGTACTAGTTCCATTTTCCCTACCCAACGGAAATGGATGTTCGGAGTCTGGAGTAACATGTCCAGTTAAAAGTGGACAAACTTACAAATACTCCACATCATTGCCGGTCTTATCTGAATACCCAAAGGTAAAGTTATCAGTTTTATATAAATCGTTATCTCCTTCAAATGTTAAATAAGAAAAATGTTTAATATATCAATTGATATAAGAAGATAGTTTTTTTCTTTGGGCAATTTTCTCATTTATCATTAAATATTTTAAATAAATTTTAGCGGTATACAAAACATGTACAACTTTTTTTTATTTTCAGATGAAGTTAAGGGTCAAGTGGCAGCTACAAAATAAAGAGAGTAGTGATTTTGTTTGCGTCTTCATCTTTGCACAAATTAAAGACGCTTAAGGAAGCATTGTTATTTTATTGAAATAAAAAGCAGACTTAAGATGTTGTTGTAATTTATTTCCAATCAATTTCTAAGGCACAAATATAAAGTATATAAAGAGTCTTCTTTGATTTGCCAGTACATAGTAAAAATAAAATAATAATAGAAACGCTGAAAAAATTGCAAATAATACATATTACAATAAAAGTCTGTTAAATCAAAAAATCTTTATACTAACGGACCTTCGTAGAAAAATTTTTTGATTGGGCGTTCATCGAAAAAATTAAAGTTTTATACAAAAATAGAAAGATTTGTAAAAAATGTGATGGCACAACGTGTTTTTTAAGTGGACAAAGTAAAGAAAAAGTATACAAGTTTAACTTATCGTCATATCACAATTTCATTTTTTTAGTTAAGTATTCAAGTTGGTTATTTTGTTAAAGCAAAATTAAATAATTTATGTTAAAATGTAGGCACATAAATTAAATAATTTTTCGCTTTAAGTTGGTTCTCTATTCTAGTTTAAAGCAAGACACATATGCCATTTTAGATCTAAAAAGGCACAGTAGCACCGTAACTAATAGATAATTTTGTTTTTATCATTCTTACAGCACAAAAGCCAATAATAAATAAATATTAAATTAATTTATATCATATTTTATTTTTTATTAGGTAATTTCTACATAGCCAATATTAATCAAAATATCAACTACAAAAATCAGGGAAAACGAAATATTTTTTGTCTTTTTATGTATTTTTTTGTTTTTTACTTTTATGATATAAATAAATTTTTAAAAATTTGCGAAATAAAAATCTTAAAGCCAATTATTTTCAATAATTGCCTAAGTAGGTATAAAAAATGAAATGGGTTAAAAATAATACAAAAAAGTGATAAAACAAGATCCAATAGGACTTAATCTAAATAGGTATACAGGTGGTAAAAGGAAAGGTACAAAAACAAGATTTTAAAAACTAAACTAATAATTAAATAGAAAAATATGCAGTTTTAAACAAGTATTAAATACAAAAAATTTAATAGTTTAAAACTATATTAAACAACTATTTCTATAACTTGGAATGCCACATGGTACACCAATGCCAAAGGCTTTATCACGATCAGGGGGATAATATACAGCGCGGTCAAAAATAACATCATTAGAAAAATATGTATCGAGAGCAAAGACTTTTGCACCCGGGTGATTTTTAGTCAACATATACGTATACATCTTAAAAACTTTAACATTGGTAATTTTCAGATCTGGTAACAAATAAACGAGGTGATTAAGTAAAAAATATATATGGGGTATTCCATGCCACTTTCGATCTGGCCAAAAGTTTTCCATTCTTTTCTACCCTTTGAAAAACATATTTGAAAATTTTTTCAAATTTTTTATCCAACCCCAAAAGTTTTAAATTTTTCAAAAAAATATTTTTTTTATTTTCAAATAGCCATAATTTTTTCAAAAATTGACATTTTGGTTTTTTTTTTTAATTTTTGTTTTTCGAAAAAATTGAACATGATCAACGTTTTTTTTAATAAAATCGTTATTTTTGCGAAGTTCGCCATTTTTATTTTTTGGTCTCAAAAAAAACTTCCCAATTATTCCCGCCAATCCCAGAGTGGGCCAATATTTTTTCTATTTTTTTTTATTTAATTGAAAAAAAATTTCAAAATTGAAATTTTTGTTTTTTTTACAAACTTTATTTATATAATAAAATAAATGTAATTCAACGATTTTAAGGTATTATATTCTCAATTTATAGGCTTAAGCTACGATTATACTGACTAGGATTAATGATTATTACATTTAAAAAAAATTACATTTTTGAAAATTAGACATTTTTTTTTTAATTAAATAAAAATACTTTGGGATTAAAAACATTAGTTTTTTTGAGAAAAAAAAAATAATAAAAAATGGCAAACTTCGCAAAAATAACGATTTTATTAAAAAAAGCGATAATTTCATAGAGTGGATCATGTTATATTTTTTTTGTGTATTTTTTCGAAAAATTCATTTAAAACAAAAATTTCAAAAAAAAATATACCAAAAGGTCAATTTTTGAAAAAGTTATGGCTATTTGCAAATAAAAAACCTATTTTTTTGAAAAATTTAAAACTTTTTTGGGGTTGGATAAAAAAATTTGAAAAAATTCAAAAGTGGTCGATTTGGCATGGAATACCCCATATGTATAGGGTTTTATAAATAGAGCGCAATCCAGTGGTAAACATCGAAATAGGGAAACTAAAAAATGGAAAAAAATAACTTTAAATATGTTAGGTCTTATGTTTTTAGAGGTGTTTGTGTATGCAAGTATTTTTTACCTATAATTTTGACAAAAATTAGATAGGTATCCTTTAATTTAATAAAATTATATTCCATTAATGACAACTTATTTAAAAACTAAGAAGGTTTGGCAGAATAAATATGTGTTTTTGAAATGTGAATAGCTTCTTAAAGTTTCATTATTATCCACTCCAAGTTTATATCCTGTTGAAACCAAATTTGCTTTCATTTCATTTTAAAAACCTTTATTTATTCTACTAAGCCCGAAAAAAGTTTGTCATTAATAACTAAAGGTACTAAAAAACAAGAAAATAATCAATAAACTGTTTTGATAAAATAAGAAAAGGTTTCCTTTGTTGCAACTCCAGATCAAATAATATTTTTGCCATTTTCTTTAAACATGTTACATGATATGCAATAAATCAAAATACTGTCTTGATGGACGTTTTAAAATCTTAGATTTCTTACCTGCCTCAAAAACATAAAACTCGAAACAATCATAGTTAAAGGTACAAGTAGACGGTACAAATACACAGTGGATTGCGAAATTCAGGCCATACAACCATTGTCAAGCCCCGAAGTACCATAACCCTGCCCACTTGCGTAGTTATGACACTGATTGAAGGAATAATCATCAAGATCAGTGAAGTGACTCTCAAAGTTATCCGAAATTTCCTCCACGATTATGCTGGGGGTTTTCTGGTAGGTGGTCAAAGTGTTCCTCTGGTAGTTATTCATGTTATTGTCAGGTCTACAGTTGTTATAGTAATTCGGGTGATAGGAGGAGTCACCAGACGCAGGTCTGCTGTACGAGTGGTTCTCCATAACGGAAGAAACCGGCGGCAACTTGTACAAGGAATCCCTCGTCGCAGGAGGTATGTTGTGGTGGCAATGCGGCCTGTGCCTGTCGAGGACGCCGAGGAGGTGATTTTTTTGCTTGTGCAGGTCCGCCAGCTGCGATTTGAAGTCGACGTTCTGACTTTCCAGCGTTTCCGCTTCCGTCATCAGCAGCGCGGTGCGTTCGCGTTTTTTGAGCCGGCATTTGGTCGCCGCGATTTTGTTTCGCTCGCGCCTGCGCCGTCTGCGTTCTTCGTCTTCGGGGGTCAACTAAAACAAAAGAAAGTGTTCAAAGATTGGAAGGAATATAAACAAAAAAGATTAAAAGGGGCATTTTTAGTCTAGAGTGCTTAAAATGTTTTTTTTTTGTTTAAATGTATAAATGTGTTACATTTTAATATAAACAGGGTGTCCCAAAAGTCAACGATATCATTTGATGGACTAATAGGTCAGCTCATGGTTAATCAGAATATCAAAACATGACCTTAGTAAAAAATCATTAGTTTTTAAGATATTGGCATTTTTATGAATTTTGTGAAACTTGACACATAAAATCAGTTTTTCGAGTGCCACAACTACAACATTCTATATTCTTAGATTATATTTTATTTTGCGTAACCCTGAATAGGACTGCTATTAATTACAATTCAAAATTAAATTAATAGTAGATTTTGTAGCTTTGGCACTCGAAAAACTGATCTAAGGTGTCAAGTTTTACAAAATTAATAAAAATGACTATATCTCAAAAACTAACGATTTTTTCATATTTTGATTTTCTGCTTGGTCATGAGTTGGTCTATCAGTCCTCCAAAGGATATCGTTGACTTTTGGGACACCCTGTATAGGTACATTACACTGGGCCAAAAAAATAAACTATTTTTTTTGAAAATTATATCGAAAATATGTTTTGGGGTGACAAAAAAAATTATTGTGAAAGTTTGAGTCCATAATATTAATATTAAGAGGTCTATCATCGCAATTTTAAATTTTTTTTCCTCAGCAAGTTTTTGTCTCATAACTCCCAAACTATTGAGTTTAACAAAATTGACTCGGCAATATTTTTTTAAGAAAATTAAATGCTCTATAAAAAAGGTTAAAATGAAATTTTCCGTCAGATGAACCGTTTTCTTAAAATCATGCCTTAAAAATTGTTATAGTTTTACATTTTGATCTTTTAACTTTGGAATTTTGCAATTCATAAAAATCAGTACCCAAATAAAATATTCTTATGGGAAATCAAACGCTTTACAAAAAAAGCCTCTTAACATTTTTGGCTAAATTCACTCAATCAAAAGTTATTCAAGGTTAAAGTTGAAATTCTTGTTTTTTCCTCTGTAGATTTATTTTTTTATGGGTGATAATTTGATTTTTTTCTTTATAAATGTGTATTATATAACTAATTAACAATTTCCAATAAAAAAAAACAACATTATTATTATTATTTAAACGATTAAATAGGTGACAGTGAAAATAATATTTTTTAAAGAAAATAGCTTCTTAAAGCGAAAAAACTCCAATGTGTTATTTTTTTTTTAATTTTCAGTAATGATATCAATAACGATTATCATCGATAAAAGAATTCAAGTTTTTAACTGACCCAAAAAAAAATCTAGGGCGGAAAAAACAAGAATTTTGTTTTGACTTCAAATTTAGTCTTGAATAACTGTGAATTTAGCCAAAAATGTCTTTTTGTAGAGCATTTGATTTCTCATAAGAATATCTATCGGTTTTTTTTCCGGGTACTGATTTTTACATGAATTACAAAATTCCAAAGTTAAAAGATCAAATTGTAAAACTATACCAATTTTTAAGGCATGATTGTAAGAAAACGGTTCATCTGACGGGAAATTCCAATCAAACCTTTTTTGTAGAACATTCAATTTTCTTCAAAAAATATTCTTAAGTCGATTTTGTTAAACTCAATGGTTTGGAAGTTCTGAGACAAAAACTCGCTCAGGAAAAAAGTCCTCAAAATAGTATTTTGTTGTATGTACATAAGCTAATAATAGATAAAGTATAAAGTATAAAGTGCTCTTTTAGTTCCACCCTTACATCCAAACTAAGATGTCCCATAAGCCAACTGAATGGCTTGTGCGGGTTAGGGGTAGGAACGGACCGACGGCTTAAAGTCCCCTCCGAAGGACTATAGATAATACAGACGATATAAATATATAGCACATGTATTAATATAAATGTATTAATATAAACAAAACTGCATTTTAGTATGTTTAAAATTTAATTCTTGGCCTTGATTGTACGAATTTTTTTAAATCTATATAAAAAACCAACACAAAGTTTGAAGGTAATCTTCACATCTACACATTTTAGCTTTATTTTAGGCAAATGTCAAATTTTCAATAGAAAAAATTCTGGTAACAATCTAAAGGGGCTAAGTCTGCTGAATGGAGCGTGCATGTGGTAGAATTCGTATAAAAAATCATTCCTAGCTTCTGAGATCCTGTAGAGTTTGACCAGAATGTTGTTTTTAATAACTGCTTTAACTTTTTTTTGGCTTGTCATAGCCCTGTTTATCTTTGAGGTTTAAATTTCCTGCTTAAAACCACTGAAATCCTTATGCTTTTTGTACGTTTTGTAAATTTTTAATAAATGAGTGTACCAATCAGTAGTTTATAACGAATTGCATGCCATGCCTTATCTATTACGAATGCAAAGTAATGTTTTTTCAGAATTTAAAGTTAATTTTATTTGACATTTTATACATATCCTGATAATGCATTAATTAAGTAACTTTTAAATGTCAAAATTTGCTCTTCACTTTTTTATATTTTTTTGTGCAGTTATGTTGTGTAGCCTGGAAAGATGCCACTTTACCATCTGGGTCTATTTCCAGGTTAAACAACATAACAGCACAAAAAAACTAAAAATGTGAAGAGCAAATTTTGACATTTAATAGTAAATTATGTATCAATCAATTTTACTTATTTTTAACTTAAAAATGATAAAAATTAAAAATATCAAAGTGAAACTAAGAATTGAGTCGTATAGATTCAAAACCCGCCAAATCCATTTATTGAAAGTAAAGGACAGAAGACATGTTTCCATAACAACATAATTAATATGTATTGCAAACATATCTACTGTCCTTTACTTTCAATAAATGGATTTGGCGGGTTTTGAATCTATACACATCTATACAATTATTGTTTGATATTCTTAAATCAAAGTGATATTTTTAATTCCAGTTTGGACACCCCTGGGATGTTGACGGTTCAATTTTGCGGCACTGTTTGTTTATAATATAATATCATTTTTATTAATAATAGGCAAAATAATTATCATTAATTATATTACTATTTTTAATATTTGACAAATAATTCCACACTATTTTTGAGTTCAAAGTTAGTTGAATTATAAAATATTCCTGATTAAAAAATACAACGGTGTTACATACTGAACCAAATAAAAACTGTTCATATTATTGCATTTTTAATTCCAATATAGGTAGGTACATAGGTATTTATTTATTAATATTAGTCGTTTAAACTTACACAATCTACATCATATTGATACCAAATTCCATTTTCATTTTGCATCTGAAATTTAAGTAAAAAAATATTATAACATGTTTACTTGTACAATTTATGTCTTCAAAAATAAGAACAGTTTCTATCTTCACGAATGTTATACGTGTGGAAAATATTAAAAAAATATTGAAATAATCGTATTGTCTTTTAACAAACAATCAAGATTCGCGGTGAATTTTAAATAGGTCCGGCCTTCATATTTTTGCGGGCAAAAGGCAAATAAAATGGTTCTACCCACAAAAACCAAAAGGAATTTTAAAAATTTGTATGTTGGAAATTCGTGCTGAATTTAATTTTTTGTTTATTAGTCTTGCAACTTTCTACTAAAGCTGTTTTATATGTTAATAATATTTTATTGGCATAATTGGCAATATTACAGAGTATTTTGACTGTCTAACCTTAAATTAAGAACAGTTAGAAAAATAATAATTATTTGCGAAACCTGTTTCCAATGGGTTAATGCAAGCCATTTGAATAAATTATGTTTATTACATTCATATTTAAATAAAAAGAAAAAAATGACTATTTTACCTTATTTTCTAATATATATATTAGTTTTACAAAAAAAATTTTTGGACCACCCTAAAATATAATCATGATTTTAAAAACATTATGCAAAACTTTCTTTGGTCCACACATCCGTTGTATCGAACTAAAAATAAATTTCGGTGTGTTAACTCGTATTAAGTAAAAACAATAAAATAAATCACTTTCGGTTGATTTGAACGGTGTCCAACATAGTAACTCAATATATTTTGGTGTCCCCTGCCAAAATATAAAACAAGATAAAGTTAATGCAATTCATTTTTTATTATTTTGGCAGAAGTCCCCTCGCGTTATCAAACGCGTTTTATTTTTATTTTGTCGATTTTTTCGTACAATGTATTTTATGTAACCGAATAGAAAATGGGTCATGGAAAAGCGCGGGACATAATTTAATTCAAGATTTATTGCTTCGATTCGATTCATTCATTGTTAACATTTAAACCATAAAAATTTCGTAATGCCGCCATAAAGGGAGGAGATAATGCGGTTTTTGTGTACCTTTTATAATTTAATCGTGATTAATTTAAAAGTTTAATTGCGACAGGATGTTCTTTTTGTTTTTGTGCATTTTTATGGTCCATAAACACACATGGCTATTTTTATTATTAAATATAAACCTATTTAAAGTTTCTGGTTCAAAATAATTTAGGCTAGTTTATCGATTCAGTTGGAAATATTAAATATAGCAGTTTTATAGACTAATTAAATAATTCATTGTTTTCGATTTAATAGAACACCAAAAAGCATTTAAACTCAAAAGAGTAGATAATCATAACAAAAATTAGGCTGTTAAAATTTCATTAATTCATATAAAAGAAGCAGCAAGGCCAAAATAATAAAGGCGTTTAATAAATTTTATTAGAATTTGCTATAGAGAAACTTAATAAGAGCAAATAAAGTGCACGGTGGTCTGTTTTCTTTCCAATTAAAGTCTCTTACACGGAAAAAAAAATGTTGTGGAAAGTACTACAATTGTAGAATTTTCTGGTATAAATTGTTTAAAAAATACGACCAAGAACAATTTGTTGGAAATAATTTAACAATTTTGTAATAGAAATAAACAACAATTTATTGAAGATATAATTATATATTGTAGTTAAATTACTACAATTTCTGTTTTAAATTAATATTGTTTTATATTTTAATAAAAATTGTATTGACTAATGCCATTCTTTATTAAAAATAATACAGATTTGCTGTGCTCCAAAATTGTGTACTTTAAATAAATTATACGTTGATATAAATGCTTTAAGTTTTAGTTAATTTCAAAACAATTGTATTAAATAATTAAACATTTTTTTACAATATAGTTGTAGTAAAATTTAATTTAGTTTTTTTTCCGTGTACACTCACAGGCAAAATAATCGATCCACACAAATTTTCGTTTTCTATTTGATGTCGGATTTAAACGAATATTAAAGAATATTGTAGATAAATTAATGGACAATCGCTTAAATTTTAAAAAATTACTAAAAAATAGACGTACGTTTATAATATACAGGATTAAAAAAAAGATGTTTTTTACCATAAGTTTAAGACACTTTGTAGAGTGGCAAAACCGTATATTGTTCCAAATTAAGTTTTATTTATCAAGTCACATCTATTCTTAACAGTTTTGTTTTTGGTTCACCTCGATATATTTATTTTTGTGGAAAATATGGATTTAAAAAAAAAACATTACAATTTCCAATATTTTTCTGTATGAAGAACTAAGGTTGCTATGGTCCATCCATAGGCTATGGAGAATGACGGTGACAGTTTTGTTGAATCATCCCATACTTGGACATGTCATACAGGGCTTTCAAAAGCTATCAAATTGTTTTTTGCAAATTAATGTTTAAATTCTTCTTACTTTAAAAAATGAATATGTCTCCGACTGATGTTGCCAGAGCCATTAATTTAATCCAGGATGGACGGTCACAGTATTACGTGGTAAGGGTTTTAATCGTCACAAGAAGTAAATTACAAAGGGCAATTTCAGTCGAAGACATTTTTAAAAGTAAGAAGACACCTCAAAATTAACACATTATAATGTACAAAAAACAATTTCATAGCTTTTGAAAGCTGTATATGACATGTCCAAGTATGGGATGATTCAACAAAACTGTCACTATCTTCCTCCATAGGCTATGGATGGACCATAGCAACCTTAGTTCTTCACACAGGAAAAATATTGGAAATTGCAATGTTTTTTTTTTAAATCTATATTTTCCACAAAAATAAATATATCGAGGTGAACCAAAAACAAAACTATTAAGAATAGATGTGACTTGATAAAGAAAACTTAATTTAGAGCAATAAACGGTTTTGCCACTCTACAGAGTATGAAACTTATGGTAAAAAAACATATTTTTATTTAAACCTGTATATTATAAACGTACGTCTATTTTTTAGTATTTTTTTAAAATGTGAGCGATTGTCCATTAATGTATCTACAATATTCTTTAATATTTGTTTAAATCCGACATCAAATAAAAAAGTTATTTGCGATTGAAATTCAAATTTGTGTGGATCGATTATTTTGCACGTGAGTGTATTTGAACAGTGTTCATTTTACTTACGCCATGCTCATGCTTGAACTTGTCATCGTCGGACTCGCTTTCGGTCCTCTTGATCCTCTTGATCTTGTCCATGTCCAAAAGGTCTTCGCCGTCGCTGCTCTGGTGTTTTCGTTTTTGTTCGATCGAAAGTTTGAGTCCGGCTTTGATGAGTTGCGAACAGGTGTGCTGGACGCTGGGCGGATTGTTCGTGGTCGGCGATTCGACTTGGCTCGAGTGTGAGCTGTTCGAGTCCGAACTAAGGTTCGTTAGCGGGCCGCTAGGCACTCGGTTATTGGGCGATTGGTTCGCAGAGCAACCAAAAGCTGTGTCTAAAAATAAAAAACACGAAATAATATTAAATGTTTCCAAAGTCACCAACGCAATATATTGAACAAGTTATCTAGAATGTGAAAAAATTATATCGTCAGTTTGAAACTGGCGAGTCAAAATTACTGGACATCATTATGTAACCATGGGAGAAATGGTTTACCGTGCGTTGCAAATTGTTAACAAAATACATTTAAAATGAAAAGTTATTAACCTATTTTGCCCTGGGTTTTCTCAGGAAATTTGTTAAAAGAATTGACATGGAATCTTTTAAACAATGTTTTAAACATTCCACCGCCATATCCGCAAACCTAATTTTAAAAAAGTTATAGGCTATTTGTCAAATTTTAACGAAAAAAAATTAATTACATTAGGTATATGACATGATATAGTAATTTTAATTATAATTTTATTCATAATTTAAAAATGTAAAAATATATAGGGTATTTACAAAATCATTTTAACTGAATTATCAAAACAAATACACAAGATATGAACAATTCTTAAATTTTGAAATATTCTATTCTTCAAGAAAAAGTAAGAATTCATATACGAGGTGTGCTCAGAAAATATCGGGAATTTTCGTTTTTTGAAACAAATATTTATTTATTCGTCTACATTAATGTTGTCGCCTTCAAAATAGTCCCCATTGAATATTATGCACATGTGCCAGCTCTTCTTCCAATACTCGAAACACTTCTAAAACTCGATCTTTGGGATAGCCTTTAGTTCTTTCAGCGATGCGCTTTTCATGTCATCTATGCTTGAAAAACGACGGCCCTTTAAGGTTGTCTTTATTTTTGGGAATAGGAAAAAGTCAGACAGAGGCATGTCTGGCGAATATGGAGGCTGGGGCATCATTACAGTATTGTTTTTGGCCAAAAATTATGTTCAAAATTTAACAATTTTAGAAAAAATTTTGCTGCCACGCGTTTCATACCCAAAACATTCGACAAAATTTCATGGGATGAGCCAATCGATATACTAACACTTCTCTGATGGTTTATAACCATTTCTTCCACTTTTTCCATGTTTTTATCGGTTGTTAATGTGCTTGTGCGTTCGGGGCGTTCGTCATATTCAACGTCTTCACGGCCATCTTGGAAATTCTTGTAAATTCTTGTAAATTCTTGTTTTACATATAGCAGACTCACTATAGGCCTTTGTTAGCATTTCACAGAATTTATTTCATTTTTTAAGCAAAATTGGATACAAATTCTTTGATCCATTTCTTTTAACGAACGAAAAATCGCCGAGCTCATAAAACACGTCTAACCTTAGCGGCTGCCACAGACAAAGTAAACAATGAAAACAGCTAAAGTTTTTATCATACTTCGGGGGCATGTATACCAACATAATAAAGAAAATTTTATGACAACCGGACCCTCCGAACCCGCGAAATTTAACAATTCCCGTTATTTTCTGAACACACCTCGTATCTATTCATTGGTGTTGATAATTCAGTTTATAAGATAACAATATAAGCAATTTTTCAATTTCATAAAAAAAATTTAAATTGCCCATTGGCAAAAGCTATTGAAAATCCTGGACTTGCTACAGGGTACTGTAGTACCCTCGGAAAAAGAAGTAGATTCAGCTGGTTAAATCTTTATACAGCAGAAGAAGAAGATGATTTCTGGATTTTTGTAGCTAATTAATTTCAATATTTTTTGAACATATGTTAACGGGTAGCCTCCTTAACTTTTTCTGAAATAATGAAAAAAGACAAATTTCTTCTTTTCAACCAACATTTTTTTTTTGATATAAAATGTTCACCTGGAAATATTTTGACCACATAATACTTCTACTTCAACTTCTACTAATTAAAAGAAGTAATTAGTAAACAATTGTGTTAAACCGTTGAGGAGGTGGTTAAACTAATTAAATTTTATGTGTAAAATATAAAACTTACCTAGTGGGTTTGTCATGGCAACTATGGAATTCAAAATCTCTGGGGTTCTGGGTGTGGTACACGTGGACTCCACCAGGAGGTTGCTGGCTGCCGCCGCGGCGGTTTGAGCCAAGTTTATGTTTAAATTATACATAATATCACTTTTTTAATTTATCAAAAAAATTAAAATTAAATCACAATAAGAGAAACGTGTACGGTTCTGCGACCGTAAAGCGTATAAAACTAGAAATAAATTAATAAAAAAATGTCAATCTAACACTCAGTTCTTGAATTCGGCTCCGGGGGTAAGAGAGCTGGAAACACTCTGTATAAGGATCAACTTTTTCGCCAGTGGTCCTTTTTACTTTGTTTGTCAGGTGATGTCAATCTGAAAAAAATAACAGAAAATTAAAAATAATAGATTAAACATAATTTAAATCAACTTTAGATATAGATTTAATGTAAATGTAAAATCTTAGGTAGGACTTCACATCCTTTAAGAAAAGGATGGTGCACGTTTCCTATGTCTATTAATACTTTTAAAAACATAAATAAGTAACCATTTATTTTAATTTATGTACAATAATTAACAGTATACATTGAAAGAAGACTTGGAAAATGGTATATGGGCAATAAAAATTAAAATAAATTTCCATATTCTTATTTATTTAATAGTAAATAAACTGGCTTGAAGCCAGTAAACAATTTTATCTATCGAAAAGTGACGTATTATGCAATATTTTATAATTAAATTAGGAGACCTATAAAAACGCCATGTGTGGTCCATTTTAATTTGAGTGCAATTTTATTTCGACCATCCCAAAATATCGCGTGAAATGTGTAATTATAAATTTGTTACTCTTTTAATTTTTCACGTAAATTTTAATCAAATAGGTTAATGGTAAAGGTTGCGCTTAATAATTATATGCTAAATTAAATTTAATAAAAAATATTAGGGCTTGCCTTACGATATTTGCATATGAAATTAAAGCTGTATAATAAATTTAATTAATAGATAAATAAAAAAGTATTCGCTATAAATATCAATGAATGCACTATGATCATAATATCTACTATACCGGTGAAAGTTTACACAAAAAATATTTCTGAAACTCTTAATTTTATTAATAATTATAATTTCTATTTTTAAACTATTTTTGCATATTATTTATTATAAAGGAAGCGCTTTTTGTTATTAAAAATGCTCACATTTAAATTTTTTTACCTTGAGTTAACAGTTAATAAAATTTCAAATCATTTCTAATAATTTTTAATTTACTGTAAAAAAATTAATGGCTGTAAAATTTGTATTAAAAACAAATTGATGGCTATAAAGTTTTGGTTAAAAATAATGTTTCTGTAATTATATTATCATACGGCAATTTTTCTTTTCCATAAAAATTAAAATGTCGTGTGGCCAAATAATATATATATATATATATATATATATATATAATACTGTCGCTGTACTTGTTGCCTATATAAGGCGCTGGGCAGAATGTTTCGACTGTGCTTACACACCACGGCTATCCGGCACTGATGGGGTCCAATAAGACCGGTGCCTGTTTGTCTAGCACACTAAAAAAATATTTGGCCAGTTCTCACTACTCCTTAAGCAGAAAACCATGTTTTGAGACTGCATAGTTTTGATACTGAAGATAATTAAAAATAGTAAAATTTAAGGTTGCTGCTTACAATAATTATTAGTTTACATAATAAATTTATTTTGTAGGCCATGCATTTTTCTCGCTATAAAAATGGCCATTTCAATATTATGATCTATTTTACTGTTAACTGGCTCAAACTTCCATTATATATATTAAAAATGATTTATGGTTATGGTTCGTCAGTCTTAAAATATTACAAATCCAACAAATTATTTTTGTGTCGAGCTCTATTTTGTAATATGTTATGGTAATTAACTAAATTGGGCACCTAGTTAAAAAAATTTTAATGGGCGAAACCAATAATTAAAAGGTTTTGAAAAGTTTAATTTTAAATACCAAAGTGTAAAAACAATTATTTACACTTACGCCCTAAACAAACATAAGTAATTAAAAAAACTCGTTAAAAAAAATAATTAACTATTTTTTAAAGCCGTGGATCACGAAATTGTAATAAACCATTAGTTTATGACATTGTTGAATTTATTGAACGTTTAAAAAGTTACTATAGTTGCTATAGAAATTTTGGTAAATTAATTAATTACCTTGATTGAAGTTCTATGGGTAATAAATATCTTTCATAACCTCCAAATGTGTGAATCTTCCTTAAATATAACGAAATATTTGTATTTTGAAATTTATAATTTTTATACACGCATATGTAATTATGCTCAAGAATTTATGGATAATAAATTATTTTTGATCGTTACATTCTACGAATTCACTTTTTATGTAACATACATAAATTATGTTTGATGACAAAGTATTTTCATAAGGAAATAGAACGTTTTTTTTCTTATATATATACTCTATAAAATGAATTAGTCAAAAATGACTAATTTAATAGTTTTTAGCGGCTGCTTTTTCACTTGTACCATGGTTACCCATGGAATACCAAGGTATTCCAAAATTTAACAGCCAATTCTTATGTAAAATTGTCCCCTGAATCCGAAAATACCGGCAAAAATTATGAAAGTGGAGCAGTTTTTGAGATATAGTCAATTCCATATTAAATGGAAAATTGACTATACCTCAAAAACTGTTCCACTTTTTTAACTTTTGACATTTTTGGATTCAGGGGACAATTTTACATAAGAATTAGCTGTTAAATTTTGGGATACCATGGTATCCCATGGTTAAAAGTGAAAAAGGAGCCACTAATAACTATTAAATTAGTCATTTTTATTATTATTATTATTTATTCATTTTTAGAGAGTAGAGGGTGCACACCATTTAAAATTTCCTGAAAAATTGTTAGTCCGCAAAAAAAAAGTTTTTCCCAGATTTTTACTTTATTATTATAAAACTTAATTTAAAAAGTTTGGTAAAATATCGAGGTTTTCAATATTTTTTTTGCCTACTTTCTGGGAAAATGTCAAAACACAAGGACTGTTTTTTCTTGAAACTTTTTTCTTTACAATGTTGCGTGCCTCATGCGAATCTATTTTATTTGGCAATTAATTTTAGCATAATGCCTGACAAATGAATTAATTTAAAACGGTCAGATAGAACCATTCGGTTTGAAATTAATTACCACGTCCGGTCAAATTTGCATTTAAAAACATTTTCAGCTGAACTAATTTTGTTTAGTTACTTTTAGAATCTATATGGGATAGTTACAAAAAAGTAAAGTACCTATTAATAAAAAAAATATTAATTTGTTTTTGCAAATTTTAATTCATAAACGAATTTGTGAGTAGGTTTATTTTAAATAAACTTTTTTGAAATTAAATATGCAATACCTAAGTGTTTTAAATATTCAAAATAACTGTTTAACAGACACTGGACAAATAAAGAAAAGTTTTGTGCCGATGAACCGCACTTTTATGCGATAAAAAATGTTTTTTATTAATTTCTACAAAAACATTATATATTTATAGTATACGAGTATAGTATACCTAATATTATATTATGTAAGTAGTTTATAAATATTATTTAATGAAATGTTTTTTATATAATTTTAAACTTTCCGTGTTAAAGGAAAATTAGAGGAATATTATAAATAAAAATTGTAAACGTAAACGAATATATTTCACACTCAAGTGCTACTTAAAGCACAACTGAATTCATTGTTAACATTATATTTCCTACCATTGTTTATTTAAAAATTTACCCAATCTAAAATAATATATATGTACAAACGTTTTTAATCCAATATAATTTAGTGAACAAACATTAGCTTAATAAATTTTGGAGGATACGTTAATTTAATTTTAACTGCATATAGATCCGCCCCAAAATTGGGAATTTACTGCATTGAGGCTCATTTAGGGCTACCGTAATACAAAACAGGTAGATCTAAAACTTTATACATCCAGTTTTTTGGGATTCACTGAAATGTGCACTGGAGCAATATTGTCCTAAGTAAAATTTTCAAAAATAATTATTATTGAAAATTTGATTTAGGACAATACATTGATAATTTAATCAACCAAAAATTGACTAAAAAAAATTTTGTTTGTTTTGAAATAAAGGAAAACATAATTTTGAGATTGTTCCAGTCTGGAAGGTACCACTTAAGTGGTATTTAAGATAAATTGTTATTTTTGGCTTATAAATTCGCCAAAATATCTGCACAACTTTAAAACAAACACAGTAGATTAAAGTATTTATGTTTTTATTTAACATACACCCACTTAAAGATTTATTATATTAAATCCTTCAAATTCCAATCAATATATTTATAAAAACGCCTATTGTTCTTGTAAAATAATTGTTAATTATTCAAGGATCTAAACAGTTTTTTTTCGAGTACTTTCAGCAAACAAATCTGTCATGTTTCATCATTTTATTTATTTATTATTTATTTACTATTTACATTATTCTCCATCTAAAACACAATGGATCGCGGTTCAAATATGGGCAAGTCTCATCACGTGTGCCTAGGAATTAGTTCAAGGTCGCACATTTAGGGCTCGTTTGCCTTTTGTTTGTGGATAGGGTAACGCGATTACGATGATATTTGTTTGTTTTACGATTAATTAGCTAAATTAGTACTCAAAATTAACACGCAGAGTAAAATTAATTTTAAATTGTTAAATTAAATTATTCTTGTAAAAAAACTGCAATTTTAATTTGTCTTGACTTTTGACAATAATTAAGTAATTGGTGGGATTTCTTGGTAAAAATAATTTGATAACCACAGGATGTTCAAACTTGATAAAACATTTTTTTAAATTTTATCGTCTATTTTAACCAAGATTTTATTGTTAAATGTAACATGTTATGTTAATAAAGCGGTTTTATTTGGTAATTGAATTTCAAAAAATGTTACATCCTGTAAAGTATTTAAATAAATTTGCTCTTGCATATATCAGGCCCGTAGTAAATTAATTTTATATTCCTATAAAATTTGTTTCAAAAAAATGTTTAAGCAATGTGTTTAATGAATGCAATAAAGCTTTCAAGATAATACTAAACCTAACGTTACCAAAATGACGGTTAAAAACATTTTTTATCAGAAAAAATGCAATTTGTTGCCAAACTTTTAGCATAATAGGTGGTTAACGCTTATCATATAGAAACCAAGCGCCAAAAACTTTTGTTGGGCTTATTTGTAGAATATTTTTTTTTTAAATAATGCTCAAAAGGTTATTTTCTTAAAAGGATTGAGAGGGTTCCCAAATCATAATTAATTTTTTTTATAGGTAGGTACCTATAGGTACCTACCTATATAGATATATGTAGGTACTTATATTTACTGTTAAAATTATATGAGTAAAAATCTTGGATTTGTTTAAACAAGGTAAATAAAAAAATATGGTAAACGCCTACATAGCCTATTTCAAAATAATTTATTTATTGCAGGTGCCATAAATCATATTCTATACAATAAATTTATTAAAATTTTAGTTTTAAATTGTAAACAATTCAGTTTTTAAAATATAATTAGTTTTTAAAGGATTTGACTTTAAGGGTATTATTATTTTTATTATTATTAATAATCTTGAATTTTAATATATAATATAATATAATTGTTTTAGTTGTTACCTAAACCAAATTTTGGTAGGTATGCATATTACCTTTCTTAATTCTTTTTGACCAAATGTGTTATTACATTAATTAGTTATGAATTATTTTGTTTTTAGCTTACTCGTAGGTAAAAAAGTTGGACAAATCAGAAATGTGACCTGAAATAGTGACAAATTGACCCTCGTTAGATTGCATTTTTGATAAAGCAATTGAAATGGTCTTCCTACATATTTTAAATTATGATATATTATAGGTCAGGGTACCACTTAAACATATCTAAGGTTTTAAATCGTAATAAAAATAATTTTAAATACCTACGAATTAAAAAAAACACTTAAAATAATTGGTAGGTTACGAAGAGATAATTTGTTTCTTGTTTATTTGCATAATGTGTTTGTTTCTGCAAAGAAAAAATAGACTTAGATTCTTAACTTTCAAGGTTAATGAAACTTCTTAATAAAATGCTATTCTTAGTAACAGTTAAAAATATAAGATAGACAAAACAATAAAAAGTTGTTAATTTAGGATTTTAACGAATAATTAAAATATAAATTTATTATCAAACATTAAAACTCATGTAAATAACTAAGCATTCTTAGTTTGTGGGTTTATATTAATTTATTAAAATTCCTTACATTTTTTATTTATTTTCTTTGTTAATTTTTATTTGCTGAATCTAAATGTAAAACTCAAAATACCATACAGGAGTGAATATTTTAGTCAAGAGTTTTATTTGACACGAGCAAGTGTTTAATAAAAACAAGTGTCTAAAGAAGTTTATAAAACGGACGCAGTTTTTCCCAAATGCTAACTATATTATAATGTTGTATCATTTTTAAATGACTTAAGTCTCCTCTTGGAAGTATATTTTCTTATAAAATAATATAATAAATAAAGTAATATATGAATAAGGTTCTGTAAATATACCTAAAATTTCTTATTTTTTGCGGTGCTTTCCTGTCTAGTGTTTAACAATTATTCTACGCAAATATAAATAAAACTTGTCGCTAGACTAAAACGTGACCTTAAAATTAATTTAACAATTTGCATATGTTTTTTATGTCGTCCATATCTAGCTGTTTCCTTTTTTAAAATTCATACTAAAAACGATAAATATAACATTTAAGAATTAGCAGAATCTATCCGGAATAAATATTATATTTATTAATTAGTTCTAATCTAATCATTTATTATTGTTCGCCAATAAAAAATAAATCATATTGATATTCACTTAATAAATTTAATAACCATCAATTTCAATATGTCATATTAAACTCTAAATCAAAATTATTTATTAATAATTAACCCTGACTGATCACAAAATATCACCTAACATTTATTTATTAAACCAGCACAAAAATAATTAATTTTCCTTAACAGTTATCATGTCAAGATGTCTGATGTTTGTTA
The DNA here is from genome assembly GCA_921294245.1 of Brassicogethes aeneus. Classification (NCBI taxonomy): domain Eukaryota; kingdom Metazoa; phylum Arthropoda; class Insecta; order Coleoptera; family Nitidulidae; genus Brassicogethes; species Brassicogethes aeneus. The sequence goes on along the minus strand of OV121138.1, from coordinate 697,418 downwards.
ATAAAATAAATGCAAATTGGTATTAAAAATGTTGACCTTTGTCAATAGAATTGAGCTGCTGGTTAGGCAAGTGGTAATTTCGTTAAAAAATTAAATAATTTATTAAAAATAGATTAAATAAATAGTGCATTTGACGTTTTCATAATCATTATTAACTTCTAAATCAATAATTTAAATTATTTAAATCCATTTAAAAAAAATTTGGTTTTAACTTTTATATATATACATATAACTTTTTTTTCATCATGAAATTTAGCCGTAAATACAATAAATAAAAAGAGTAAATAGATAATATTTACAGCCATTTAAATGTAAAAAAATAATAAACAGTTTAATTATTGTTTCGAAATTCAATGCTATAAACCTTGTGGCGTTAATTAAACCGTAATTAATTTACAACTCATAAATCATTTTTTCTAAACAAAATAGTAAAAAACATTTATCGCACAAACACAGACCCATGGCCTACAATCCGAAAATATCATAATTAATATGGTTTTCAGAAAGCCACTTTCTACAAATACACAACAATACATTTTTTATGAATGTAGGTGTGTCAAAATCGTCGCGGCAAATAAATAAATAAATAACAATAAATACCGCCTCCCACGTGCGTTATGCAAATTTTTAATACTCGGGACAGGACATCTTTTTGGCTTAATATCGCGTCCGAAACGGTCGAACTACTTTTTTTCCTTGTGTATTCTGTAAATAAGGAGAGGTAAGTTGCGGTTTTATGGCCGGTAACAGTTAGAACGCAAGTAAAGATACGGAACGTCGTAAAAATCATGCATGATTTAGTTTTAAGGATTATAAGTATGTGGATCTAGATAAGAGGAACAGTTTGCTGAATTTTTAAAGGAAATACTCTGAAAAAACACTGATCAACAAAAACAACGCAACCATTTGCTAATATACAGGGTGTATGCACAGGAAACTTTTCGTTTTATAATTTTATGCTCTTCAAATAAAATTTGTAATCAAAGTATTCCTTTCTTGTCTCCTTAATGTATGTTAACTATAACTTAATAAATGGGTTCTTGGGATTATTTTATAACTTTTATATTGTCGACCAGTGTAACCGATGTATTATTATTTGTAAGGTGAACAATACCCACTTAAAATAAAACGTGATTTATTTATGTGGACTTGAAATAGTGTTTCGTGGGTATAAAATGTATTATGTAAGGAAGGCAAGGAAATCCTATTTAATTATTTTAGACACCAAAATCCTTTTTATAATAAATATGTTTTCGTATTAGGATTTTTGTTTATATAAAATATTGAATGCAGTTTTTGTTTTTTAAGACTATTATTGTATTTTTTATTTAATTAGCTGTGTTTTATAAGGTTTTGGTTAATATTTATAATTTTTTTTCTTTTCATAATACGATATGGTAATTTGTAATAGGTACATTTTATTTTATTGCATTTGTTTAATTATTTCCATTATGGTTTTCAATCTATTTTATCTACTCTTATTGCATAATATTGCTTTTTTCCGTATATAATGATAAACATTATAAATTACCTGCCTAACAACTGGAATATTGAACCCATTATTCACGTTGTTAATTGCTTGGACGATTTCATTTTTTTTTATCTGGACTCGTGTTTTTTTGTTAGGTTGGTGGCTTATGCCAGTATTTTTAGTATTTAAAAATGGTACTTCTGCTAAAGAATTTAATTAAATACTTTGACACTGTCAAATTGACAATAATATTTATTATTGATAATTTACTTGTCAATTATAAATAAAAAGTAATTATGCCAAAAATGATAGCAACGAATTAGAATGTAAAAGCCCTTTTGAGGGCAAAACTTCATTTTGATAAAATTATGCCAAATGCCACAATGGAAGAAAAAGTACATCGCCTTATGGACATTTTTGGATAAAAAGTAACGAATTTGGTTTTATAAATATTACATCACACATTATTTTCACATTATTCACCAAAACATTTACGTTCAGAAAAAATTTTAATTTCATTTATATAAATTCTTTTAAAGCGAAGATTATTATCCGCTAGGAATACTTTCTCTTCTGGGCCGTAAAGCAACCTATATTTAACTACTTTTTTTATGATTTTACTCATCAAAGCACCACCAAAGCCAAATTAATTGAATTTTTAACTACGAATTCAACTTGACAACTGCACAATGTGGACCAATGTTTTATTTGTCTTTTATTTTTATATTGCAAATTTACTAGTATTTTTTTAAATTTTTTTTGCAATTTTCATAAATTTTAAAACTTAATTAATTCTTATTTAATTAAGATTTTATTTCTTTTTTGACTAGTAAGCACATGAAATTAAGTGTTTTTTTATCTTTGACATAAAAAAGCAAAAGTCCTTGAATTAGTTACCATAATCCAATTGTTTAAAAAAGTGTAATTATCCCGCAGTCAGTCGGTTGGGAGAGAACAATAGGTAACTACATAAGTAAGACAAATTTATTCAGGAAAGAATGAGCGCCTATTTTCAAGGCTGCCGGCAAAATTAAAGTCTAGGAAATGGACCATGTGGTATATGACCCATAAAAATGTTAAATATTGTTGTTGGGCATTTTTATTACGTTGTGTTTGCGATGTCTGTTCTGTTGCCAAGCTACACTAATTAAAATTGAGTTTTAATTTTGAAAAGCGATCGCATAGGTACATTTTACGACCCTAAAAAGGGTCTCTGTGCTCGGATTTTTACGATTTCGTGACTTGTTTTAAAGCCATTCTAATCTTAAAATAAAATTACAAATCTTTATTACATTTTTTACGGATTGTTTATACGGGGTCTTTTAACTTAAAAATCTTAGTAAATAGGCATTTTACGAAAAAAAAATTAAATAAAAATCGATTCGAGGGGGGAAATAAATTAGTACCAAAATTATTTCACATACTCTCATCATTATAGGAAGAGCATGGGTAACTTTAAAATTTCCAATGGAACACCCTATTTTTTATTGCAGATTCGGATCATTCGACTAAAAATTGGTAGAGTTTTTCATATTTGTAATAAAAAAAGTGTTTTTTATTTCTCCTCAGTATACCATTATGCAATAATTTGCCAATAAAAATATAAAAGTGATTTTTTTACTAATATCTAAGTTTCCTAAAGTTAAAGGTTTATACATTATTTCATTTAATCAAGAATAACCAGTTTTACATTTAAAACTTGTGTAATATTTTTTTGTTTTTGTTTGTTATTTTGTTTTTTTTTCGGGTCCAAAACAAAACGAAACAACTAAAATATTTTTGCTTAGTTCGAAGATTAATCTGCAAATTATTTTAACAGTGGAAGAAAAAATAGAAATGGTTTCTATCTATACAACAATAGAGTAACCATAAGAATGGAAATGTAAAATTTTTCTGTGGAAATCGAATTTTATCCCTTGAAAATGAACTGGACTAGTTTACATCCATATATTGGAAATATTAATATTCCTAACTAAAATATATATATGTACATACATATAATATATTATACGGGTAATACGCATTATTTAAATTTTAATTAACATTAACATAATAAAAAATCTATATTTTCGAAAACAGTTTTATATACCTATGTGATAACAAATTAATATAATAAAATAAAACATGTAATAGCTTTTAAAGTAAATAGATGCATGGTTTCCAAATGCCTGATTTTGATGTGTTAATTTATTAAACTTTACATTTTCATTTAGGTACACATTTTAAAGGTATGATTCCTTTTAGAATAAAATGTCTTTATTAACATTGCATATGCACACAAATTTGTAAGTTAGGTTAAATTACAAAAATAAATATTTGTTACAAGCCTAAAAGAAAAATATTAATAAGAAGAACCTTGCGACTACACATAATTAAAATTATTATAATGGAAATTTAAAAATACCCAGGAATTAAAATTAAATTGTTTTTGACATGTTATTCAAATAAAGAATGTAATATCCTTTTTACTACTACATACTAGCAAATAAATTTAAGATTTATTACTCACTATTATAAAATACAATTGCTATTTATAAACGTGAATTTTCATTGGTTGGCATACAACTTTGTTTCAACAAGTGTTTGCAGTTGTATTGTAAACTAGTGTTTAAAAAAAAAATTGTTTTTTGACAATTAAAGAAAAACATCTTTATGTAAATTTTTAATAAAAGGTTATATTGTAACATTTATTATTATTTTAAAATAACCTATTTTTTGCTTTTAAATATACATAGTGTCCTACTATTATAACTAAAAAATATAATTGGTTAGACTTTGTGAGCTAATTTATATAAACTAAAATGATGCAGGATTAAATATGTAATGTATTTTAATGTGTTCTTGACCTAAGAAAAAACTATATTTGGATCACTACTTTAGTTATTTTTGGCTTTGATACATACATATATTATTACAGCACAACCATAGTAGTTGACTTTTAATTTCTATTTGTTTTCGTAGTAGATAAGGTATAGTATGAAACTCGTTTTATAGACTTTTCTACACACTCGTCTTTATTAAACACTCGCTCGTGACAATAAAACTTGTGACTAAAATGGCGTTTATAAAACTTCATATATATCTAATACTATTATAAAGAAAGATAAATCTGTTTACCTATTACACCTACTTCCGCAATAAACACACAATAAATATAAATAAAAACTAGCAATTTTAGCAAATAATCACAATAATTAAAATAATGTTAATAAACAAATAAGGTGTATAATTTATAGCCATAATTTATATTTTATAATAGCTATAGCTATAAGTTAAAAATAAAAAAAACACGAATTATAATTTTTATTTTGAAATGGGTCATGTATCTGATCTGTTTTCGTAATAAATCTTGTTTTACATTAATAACAATTAGGTTTGAGTCCATCATTTGGCCGGTTGTTTTTTGAAATGTTATCTTAATCGTCGTTTTATTAATGTTTGTTTTTAATTTTGAATTTCGTCCCAATTAAACTTGAATAAATATGGACATTGTGCATTGACAACAGCTTATCAAAAAAATTAAGAAAGATCGCATTAAATTAGGTAAATTGGTTAATTTAATTAAATGTATGGTTTTTCTGTAAACAACTTTATATGCAACAATTTTAAAAGCATTTATTGTGAAATTATCACTAAACTCATGTAAAAAATTATACACAATCTGTAATCTATAGCTATAGCTAAAACAACAAATTAAAAAAATATTTTAAATTTATTAAAAAATAAATAAGTAAATCCTTTTCTTGTGTCAACATTTTCTTTGATGTTTTTTATGTTTTATCTAATCCTCTTTAAATTTATATTCGTATACAATGGCAGTAATAGTTCTGGGTATAAAATCAAAGTTAATAGCCAACTATATTTTATAAAAGCCTTCCTTAACTGCAATATTTTCAACATAATATCGCATCAAATCTGTCGTTGAAATAAATTTTAACACACTAAAGCGTCCGATTAGAGCAAATCAATCAATCAGTTGATGTTTTGGCAGGATATCAAAACGCGAGGATTCAACATAAAAGACATTTCGCATAAATAACATCTTGTAGCCTACATATGTTGTACGGTTGTTGCCGAAATTTTCGGACGTTTTAAAAACAACGAGTAACATCAATTTTAATTTTCTGCTTCCTGTTGCGCAAACCACAGGCCCACCCTGATGCTGTTAAAGATATTGTAACGTTTTTAACTGTTCGTAGTGTGAATAAAAACAGGCACTGGTTTATTAACGAACTAAAGTATTTATTTTTAACTTAACTACTCTTAAAACACTATTAAACTAACTAAACACTTAACTACTAATTATTTATATTTCACTACTGTTTAAGAGTCTATTTATTTGCACTTATATTTATTTATTTCGACGCGAGTACCAAAACTGGACTGACTGCCGTGTGCTGCTCCGTTTCTTATATATTCAGCGCCAAGGTCTTCTGGAACATTCCAGCGAGCTCCACACTCTCGATTATTCGAGCGCTGAGTCACCGGCGATGACTCACCGGCAATGACTAATCGGCGATGAGTCATCACTCCGATATCCAGGGCGGTACTCGCTACATTGCCCCCGTCTTAAAACATTTTCGTCCCGAAAATGGTCCTCAGCTCCATGGCGATATTTGCATAGAGATCCAAACTTGCATTGTGACGTCCTATAGAAGTAGCAGTCTACGGTCTTCCTTCCGGTTGTTCTTTTAGGGTTGTGGCAACAGACAAGAATGTGTATGCCACTAAATCTGAAGATAACTTCCACCATACTTCTAATTATTCTCCAGTCCAAACCGTCAAGTCCACAAGCAATCTTCGGTATCGCCAGGTTCATGATGTCCTTGGACAAAAGGGTATCCCTCAATTTATTTAAGGCATTCCATACGTCACGGTAGCTTGGCTTATGATGGGAGAGCTGCTTCGTTACCAGATAGAAGATACTTCTATTGCCTATCTGCTCATTATCCACAATTTCAAGCACCTCTCCAACTTTGGGATTCTGCCTTCGTAGCTCGTCGACCCGTCCAAACTTGTTTTTTAAGACAACCGCTATTCCCCTGGACATCCTTAGGTCTTCTGCAACACAGTGAGCCAAGGAGTAATCGGCCGAAACCGTGAACAGATCTTTTTGTTCTTCTCGAGTGACACCATACCGAGCTTTTTTACCGCTCGAATATAAATACATGAAGTCTTCAAAAGGCAACTCGTCTTCCGGCGGATTAACTCTCCTTACTCTAGCATCGTCATTGTTTTCAGCGTAAGGGGCCAATCGGTTGAAATGGATCACTTTTGGCTTTCCTCTTGGCTGTTTCCTGATCCTGTAGATGATGTCATTTATTCGATCCATGACTTCGTAAGGTCCCTCCCAAGAAGTCTGCAGCTTCGGTGAATAACCACGACGGCGCTGAGGGTTGTATAACCAAACTAGGTCTCCAGGTTGAAATCCTCCATTTTCCGCCTTGATGTCATATGCCTCTTTCATTCTATCACTGGCACTCTGGATGTTTAAACGAACTCGGCTGTGTATGTCGCTCATTTTCCTACGTAAATTGCTGACATAATCTTCTCCAGCAATATCTTCCCCTGGTAGGCAACCAAACCTCAGGTCACAAGGTAGACGAAGTTCACGCCCCATAACAATGCTAGCGGGTGTCTGGCCGGTTGTATCGTGGATAGAAGAACGGTACGCCAACAGGAACAGATGAAGGAAGCGGTCCCAGTCTCTTTGGTGATCAGAGACTACCTTGGACAGGTACCGGTTTATCGTTCGATTCATTCGTTCTACCATTCCATCAGACTGCGGATGTAATGCAGTCGTCCTCGTCTTCCGAATGTTAAGAATTTTACAGGCATTCTGGAACAGTATAGATTCAAAGTTCCTGCCTTGGTCTGAATGCATCTCCATTGGCACACCAAAACGACAAATCCACTCCTTAATAAGGGCATCGGCCACTGTGGCAGCTTCCTGATTTGGCAAGGCGTACGCTTCCGCCCACTTGCTGAAGTAGTCCATTACAACGATGATGTATTTATTTCCAGATTCTGTTTCCGGAAATGGACCCGCCACGTCGATTGCAATTCTCTCAAATGGGCTGCCCACATTGTACTGTCGCATTGGGCTTTTGGGCGCTTCTGGGGTCCATTGCTTGCCGCGCAAACGGCGCACTTCTTGCACCATTCCTTCACATCTCGTTGGCTGTTGACCCAATAAAACCGTTCCCTAAGTCTTCCGAGCGTCCTGGTCACCCCAAGATGTCCTCCTGTAGTTCCATCATGGATTTCCTGCAGCACTTCTGGTATCCTGTTTCTGGGGATTATTATCTGCTTCCGGTCTTCTCCCCTTTCTGGCATCTCCAGAACGCGCTTTAGAAGCCCGTCACTTAAGATGATGGAATTCCATTGGGCCCAGTACGATTTCACATTAGGCGAATATTGGGCGACTTCCTGCCACGTTGGTTTACGGTCGTTCTTCTTCCAATCGATGATGAGCTTCAAATCCGGGTCCCTTTCTTGGTCTTGTTTAACCTCAGCGGATTGCCAATGATCATCTACGATTGTAGTCCTGCGAATATATACATCTTTTTCTTCAGTCCTATTTATTTTTCTAAATAAAGTCGGCGCCACCTGGCTTCCTCTGCAACGACTTTGTTTATGTCCCAGCTTTCCACATCTCCAACACCGGATTTCCTTCTTTTCTGGTAGATTCTCTTTAAGAAGTCGCCTGATTTCTTCGATTATTCTGGCTTCCTCCTCTTTCTCTTCCTCGACTCTCCTTATTCTAGGCTGGCTCCTGCAGCTCTGCTTTGCCGCTTCGAATTCCAAAGCTCGGGCCAATGCATCAACCAGTTGGCTCGGACGAGCCAACGTCAGAGCCTGTCTTGTTTCGTTGTCCCGAAGTCCATCCAAAAAGGCTTGAACCGCTAATCGTTCCATAACGGTCGTTGGAGTAGCTGGATATGCTAGCCGAACCAAGCGTGCAATATCAGCCTCAAATTCTTGCAAAGTCTCGTTCGATTTCTGGCAGCGATTCTTCAGTTGGGAATGGTACACATGTTCCAGATGTGTCTGGCCATATCGAAGTTCCAGATGTTTCACTAACGCTTCGTAATCTTCTTGTTCGTTTGGAGAAAGCGTCTGCAAGATGTCCGTTGCATCTCCGCGTAAAGCCAGAGTCAACGCTGTAGCTTTTTCTTCTGGTAGCCAGCCATTTGCTTTTGCTGCTGCCTCAAACTGACGGATGTAGTTGGTCCAAGAAGTTTTTCCATCGAACTGAGGTGGTTTCATCCGTACTCGGTTTCCCTCCTGCACTACTCCTGGTTCCGTCAGCATCATAGGTAAATTTACAGCTTTCAGTTTACTATTTATTTCTCTAATTTTGACCTCCAATTTCTCGTTCAATTTTTCTTCTCTCGTATCCAATTCCATCCTTACGTTATTTAATTCCATCCTTACATCGTTAACTTTCTCTTCTAATTCATTGACATTTTCTAGAATCTTCCCTTCCAAATATTCTTTTAGGTTTTTAGAATTTTCTAGCATTTTCTGTTGCAAATCGTCCTTTAATTCGTTGACATTTTCCAGAATCTTCTGTTGTAAATCGATTTTCAAATCGCTAGAATTTTCCACCATTTTCTGTTGCAAATCATCCTTTAAATCGTTGACATTTTTTAACATTTTCTGTTGTAACTCGTTAGAATTTTCCAACATTTTCTGTTGTAACTCATTAGAATTTTCCAGAATTCTCTGTTGTACATCGCCAGAATTTTCTAACATTTTCTGTTGCAAGTCAACTTTTAGTTCTTTAGAATTTTCTAGCATTTTCTGTTTTAAATCGTTTAAATTTTGCAACATTAAATGCATATCACACGGGCCCTCAAATAAATACGTATCTGGATTTTCACCTTCCTGCTCCAACGCTTCTCGAAGGCGCTGCTGCAACACATTCTTCTTCCCAGTTGTATCACATTCCCTTTCTTCTAGCTCCCTCTTAAGGTCCGCCACTTTTAAGTCCATTAACGAAACCATTTTCGCGAAGTTTCACACTAATCCCACTTCTGACACCAATTGTAACGTTTTTAACTGTTCGTAGTGTGAATAAAAACAGGCACTGGTTTATTAACGAACTAAAGTATTTATTTTTAACTTAACTATAGTTAAGAGTATACTCTTAAAACACTATTAAACTAACTAAACACTTAACTACTAATTATTTATATTTCACTACTGTTTAAGAGTCTATTTATTTGCACTTATATTTATTTATTTCGACGCGAGTACCAAAACTGGACTGACTGCCGTGTGCTGCTCCGTTTCTTATATATTCAGCGCCAAGGTCTTCTGGAACATTCCAGCGAGCTCCACACTCTCGATTATTCGAGCGCTGAGTCACCGGCGATGACTCACCGGCAATGACTAATCGGCGATGAGTCATCACTCCGATATCCAGGGCGGTACTCGCTACAATATTTAATTGGGTACTATTCATAGATCAACTTAAATGTAAGTCATATAATTATACATATTTTAATAAATCAAATATATTTAAATTGTTCTTAAAATTACTAAAAGTTGCAGGTATTTTCCCGAGAAATGGATTGGTAGAAGAAGTGCTCAAGAATGGCCGGCAAGATCTCCAGATTTAACGCACTTGATTTTTTACTTTGCAAACCCATGGGGTTATTTAAAAAGACAAGTCTACAAAATATTTATAAACTTAAACAAAAAATTCCTTTAATAATTATTGTGCTCTTAAACTAGAAAAAACAAAATATTAATATCTTTTTATTTATATAAACATCTATACCTACTTAAAAATAGTCTTTGAAATCTTCTTGAACATGATATCTAATATACCCGCATCTATTTCATAATACAAACATTACATTTGGTCGCGAAAAGATAAAGAAAAAACAAACAGATGTTTCGTTTCAAGGATATTTCGGAAATCTTTTTAACAGACACGCCAGCAAAATGTTCCTGTCGCGAACTGGGACTCGCGCTGAGTTATGACGTTCATGAAAAATCGCATCTGCATTCCCAAGATGAATGCAATTTGTAACTAGGTAACTAGTTGCAAATGTTCGCGATTGGACAAATTACTGCTCATTTTGAATTATTTTTTTTTTAAACAGTTGCATTTCATTTTTATTTTTTATTAGGACAGAACATAATTTAGATTTGCAATATTTTAGCTTAAGAGACTCGGCTATCCGGCACTGATGAGGCATTAAGATTTAATCAATTTAAACATATTTAAATATTTTTTTTATATATGTTGGGTACATTTTACTTCAACTAAACATAAATAAAGCTATAGATATAACACCAAATAAAAATAAGGATTTTTCCGAACTGATAATATTTATATTGAATTTAACAGAACAACAATTTAATGTGGTGAGGCACTTAAATTAAATAAATATTTATTTTAACAATATTTTCGCGGAAACGGAAATAAATAATAAATTTAATGGTAAACTTATAAATTGTTTTGATATTTTATAAAAGTATACTTAAAAAAATTGGGAAATATTAAATATTAAAAATTAAGGTAAATTCTTTAATTGGTAAGATAATTTTAAACCATCAAAACAAAAATAATTTTGTTTTGAAGTTTTAATACTTTTTCCAACCAAAATAATTTAATCAATACTTTACACATCTAAATTAATTAATTTTAATTTGGACTATTTTTTTGTTAATTAAACCATTAATCACTCTTAATTACTACCATTTATTATGCTTTAATCTAGGTTAATACGTTTCGTTTGTGACAAAATTAAAATTATTAAAAATAAAAATACAAAAACAATTTTTTTATTTACACACTGAAATTTAGATACAATTATTTAATAGGCTATGTTATATTAGCATTTATATAGTCAACAATAGTATAGTAAAGAACTAATGTCATAAGACGTCATTATGCTATTTTATCTATTTTGCAAATATTCTATAAAAAAATTTAATTTGGTCGAATTTTACTTTAGATAGTTGGTATAACAGTCATTGGTTTGACAGTTATGTCAAAATCGATTCGCCATGCCGTCCTTAATTTACTTTTTTACAATAAGCGGCTGTTAATGTTAAAAAAGAAAAAAAGGATTTTTTTGGTGTTAAACAAAATTTATTGCCAGAAAAGTCTCGTAAGTACTAAAAAAATCATAAAAATATTATAACAACCAGGACATGGTCCATACCTTTGTTTCTGTTAAAAAAACGCAAATTTTAACGTAAATTTAAACAAAGTTTTGTGGAATTTTAACGACCAGTTGTTTTAAAATATGTCAAAAGTTTGATAATAAATTATCTAAACAGAAACCTTGAAATGTTTTTTTATAAATTTTGTAGTTATATTGAAATAATGCATTTTGAATTTTTACCAAGGCCATATGTGTAGACCGACAATTTTTATTAACATTAGTTTTTAAAACATAAAAAACACTAATTATATTGGAAACCAAACATTAAACCAAAAAATACCAAATCGAATTATAATTATAGGGTATAAAACATTTTCTCTCTAAATAAAGTATTTTTTATAAAATTTTCGAAATATCTAACCACTTCCTTAAAAATTATGTCATGAAAATTGTTTCATCTTCTGCAAAAAATTTGCAATTGCGGTCAAGTTTAGAAACAATTGAATAATTTATTGGACACGTGTCTTCTTCGCAGTTGTTGGTAATAATAATAGATAGTAGGTAATTATGCACCAATATAAATATGACCTTAGAAGGTAGGTGAGTTCATCTTAGTAAACGTTTCAAATTTAAGCCAATGAAAAGATTCACTTGTTTATTACCGGTGAATCAAGGACATCGAGGAACTTCGTCTTTAATCTTTTCCAGAAGTTTTAAGGATTTTTAACCAATTTTTATACTTCTTGGATTAGGCTTCTAATTTCATTATTTCTTTTTGCAACCTATATTTCATATAATTATAACCTCAAAAACGGACGCGTTACCGAAATGACTAAAAATTAAATATTAAAAAAGTAAATAATGCGATTTTGACCCATAACATTTGAAAAGCTCATTACAAATTAAATAGTTTTTTAATCTATTTACTTATAAATAACTGTGAATAAAATCGTGTAACTTATTTCATTAATATCACGGTAAAAATTAATTTACAATTAATTTAAAGCTTGCAATAAATATTTTTAAGGCCATTCATTACTATAAAATTACTTTTACCTTCAAGTCATCACTGATACATCCAAGAAGTTGCTTACCTATAAATAAAATAGAAAAATATTAAAATCAATTAAAAGAAGATACATTAAAAATAAATGGTAATGATAATTTGCTAGATAAATAAGAAAGAAGCTATAAATGTGTTTGTTAGAAATTAGTAATCAATTAAAAATATTGTTTCACCATAATTTAATGCACCTGTATAATTATCCTTAATGTATTTTTTTAAATGATAAAAAAATATAAAAATTAACTTTTACTTATAAGAAATATATTTTTTTAAATACAAACTTACAAACTTGCTAAACACGTACATTTTGCTAATAACCACTATTTTAACTAACTTTGAGATAATTGAAGACCTCGGGGGAAGAAGGTGATATGCCCAAATCCTGAAATCAGTGTTTTCATAGGTATAAATGAATAAAAGTCAGTAACATATTCATAAATTCTTTTAATTCGAAAAGTAGTAACAAAACCTACATACCTAACTATGATATAATAGCTATAATATTTGGTTATATAACGGATATCAATTTAAAAAAGTCCGTGTTTCATTTTTTGCCAAAATGTGGCTTATCACCTTCTTCCCCCGAGGTCTTCAATTATGGTTGTTAAAAACTATTTTAAAATTAATTTTACATAATTATGCATTTAATTAGTCAATAAAATTTTAAAATAAAATTTTAGTACCGATATATGCCAGTTTAATAAGTAATGAAATATGGCTGCAATAGAGTAATAAATTTTAAACACCAGTGTTTTTGAACAATATTTTTTTATGTAATATAAGATGCGGGCCAATTATTTTAGTTGCGTGTGGAATAATTAAATGTAATTAACCAAATATTTTTTTATTTATTGATACTAATCATATTTAAATGTTTTCTTAATTTAACATCACATTGTTCGCTATAATTAAGAAAAACCTTTTATAATTTGAAGTACATTAAACGAAATGCTCAATTAAAAAAAATATAAGCTTTAACTGTTATTTATAAAAGCACAATACATTTTTTTAACATTGTTTTAAAATTCCATATAATTCTTTAGCAAAGTTTATATCTCATTTACCATTATTATGTATCAAATTTGATAAACGCTATTTTAGGCACGAATTTAATTTAGTGTTAGTTATTATTATTTGTCAAAAAAACAGTTCTATATACCGTTTTCAAAAAGGTTTTGTAGTATTAATGAAACCCTAATGGTATTATTCATAGAAATTTTGTAAATTTTACAAATCCCTTTTCGTTTAAAATAAAACTTTTTTTATAATATTAATAAAATGTATGTAAATTTAACAACAAATTAATTGTTAATTCAATAAACTATTTTCATTGTAAAAATAGTCACATTCAACCTACTGATGGGTGTTGGGTAGATTTTTTTTAATAATTGCAAGGCATTAAAACAAATTATTTATTATAAAAAAAAATTGACTCATATTATACAAAACAAAAAATATGAACTAACTTTTTAAACAACAAGTCTGCTTCGTTTATAGAATAGAATATATTTCTTTTACAAAACGTTTTTAATTTTCTTAGTGATCTTTTTGATATTTTTATCATGCTAGATTTTACCACACTTCACTCGCACAAGTGAAATCAATAAGATTATAACACAGACTGTGGAATATAAAGTTATGTTCACCAAGAAGAGCGCTGGCCCTTTCCCCCTCTTTTTAAGGGAAATAACAAAAATTTTGTTACCATTGCAAATCAATAGTAAATATAAAAAAAGTCTTTTTATAGCAATAAAATATTTTTGTTATTGTTCTTAACGTAAGCTATTAACAAAGATTTTCTAACTGAAATAAAATTAATTTTAATTACGATAATAATTTAAAAAATACAAATATGCCAATGTTTTTTGAGCACAGGAAATTTTTTTCATCAGCTATGAAAAAGTTTTAGAACTCTTCACTCTATCCTTTGAAAAATACATTACAAAACATGTAGGTATGATCTAACGTATCCATTAGGCAAATTTTTGATTCATAAAACTGCCTTTATGTTCGCTAATAATCACTTAAGGCCCAAACTCCTTAATAATATGATTGCTACCGTACTTAGTTGAATCATTAGAATAATACTATCCTTAGGGGTCCTAAGAAATGACTAACAAAACCTATCCCACCTTTCAACACTTACACACAATTAATAACACACCGTATGTAATGTTTATTTTATTTTTTTTAATTTCTTCGTCGTTCATTTGCGGTTACCATGGATCGTTTAAATCAAGCAACCTATAATAAGGACAAATAATAAAAGAGCAATCCACTGATTTGCATTCAAATTTTATGCACACGCTCCGCACATAAGAATTAAGCATTAGTAATTCTAGCGGCAAGCCTTCAAAGAAAATGGGCGTGGCGTAATACGTAAATACGAGCAATTTCGATTTTTATACAGGTGGGATCAAAAAAACCAAACTATTCTTAGTAATATACTTTTTCAATCTTAATTACAAAAATGTCTTAAGTAAATGTTATATGGGTGATTTTACAAAAGTTGGGCAACTTTTGACCTCATTTTTTTTTCAAGAAAATTAAACAGTATTTTGTTATGTTTTCTAAATTTAAATGCAAGGGAAGTGACTAGTATACCAGGGTACTAATTAAATACATAATTTAATGGAAAATATAAGATTTATTGCAACTTTGAGCATATTATACATTAAATATCTTAAAATCAAATAATACCACACATCAGTGGCGGCTGGTGGATTTTGGGTATACCGATATCTCAATTATTAGATGTGGGACCCACACCAAATTTATATGAGTTTATAATGACATTAAATAAACAAGTTCTGCGCAAGCAGAATTTAAATTGAAATTTGCGGAAAAAAAATAACCGAAACATCGAATATGGAACTGACGACACGGTACTGATGAATAGGATACAAATTTGGAATTAAGTATTTTAATGATATTTTTTATTAGTGGATGCTACTTATCAACAAATAACATATAGCCTTATATAAATTACAATGAAATATATATACGTAAGAAAATAACTATACGTGCATTCACCTCAACTTCGCCGCTTGCATTGTTTACAAGATGACTGTCGTGCAAAGGGCGGGCTCTGTAGGTAATTTTTTACCAACACTTGAGTTAAAACGAGGACGACGTTTAAACTTCAATATTTCGCAGGAATTTTGAATTTTAACATTGGACACAGAACTGACGGGTAAAAGTGAGTACAAAGATTATCAATTTTTTAAAAATTGCTATTATTCGAATCTATGATAAAATATGAAAAATACTTTATTTAATTAATGTTTTATAGTTTGTAGTGAAATTGAAAAATTTAAGATAAATTGAATATATTTTAAAATAAAATCACTCAAATATTTGATTCAGGAGTTGTGACACGCCAAGGTACTGATGTTTTGAATATTTATTATGTTTTTCTACAAACGTGCATTTGAAAAATACATTAAAATTGGGTGGACAAGTTAAAAAAACTTTTGTGATACTAAAATATTTAAAAAAAATATTAAAATACCTACTCTATTGACTGATGACATCGTTGTCCAACTTTTGTAGAATCACAGTTAAGACAATGTTTTTCTGGGGGAAAATCATTTTTTTAAGGTTTTTATCACCATTTTTGTAACATGCTTACAGCACAGATCAATTTCAAAACAGAGAATTTTTCACAGTATTATTTTGGCTAATTTTGTTTTAAATATTACTTTAAACCTAGTTTCAACGGGCAAGTAAAACTGAATAATTTGGATCGTGTAAACATTTTCTGAGACAAAAATCTGTAAAAACATTGTGAGAAATTGATTTCTATGAAATTCTTTCTAAAATACAACATGTACTTTATTTATTTAATAAATTAAAAGATTTTACAAATTTGCATTATAAATATGTATTACTATAATTTAGTTTAAACATGTACTAACAACATGTATGTTTACAGAAAACAGTGGCATCTTTGTTTTACTAATAAACTAAGAATTTAGCACTATTATTGTTTTACAAATAAACACTATAAAACCGTAATTTTTCTCACAATCATTTCCATTAAATTACAGAAACCTTGAAAATCGTTTTATAGCCCTTCCATTACTTCACCTTCAAAATGCCCTGTTATGCTTTTTATTGCAAAATTTTTAACACCTTACTTAATTAATCTAAAACGGCCCTGAACAGCCGTTAAAATGCATGAACCCATCAATAAATCAATTAATTTAGTAAAGGTGCTGAGCGATAAAGGAATCAATTTGATCGGACCTCATCAAAAAGTACAAGTTAATTTTATCTAATGGGAAAACATAATAAATCAATTAGGTTTTATGAAACTTTACGAGACCGACAAAGTATTGTAAATTGCGATATTTCGTGTAAATGAAGGCATAATTTCTAAATTTTCTTAGATTCTGTAATGGAGATTTAATGGCTTTTTAGATAAAGGAAAATAAGTCGTTATTTGTTTCAAGGTTTTTAGTTTCTTACGATTTTCAACCTATAGGTATAGCTCGTTTTAAAATAAATGAAAAAAATCAAACACCAAATATTTTAATGTATATTTTTCAATAAATAAATCGTCTTTTAACGGGGTCAAATTATTTTTAGATTAAAAAATATTCGCAAGCTTAATGTTGAGATTTATGGGTGTATCTGCTTTCCTCTATATTTAATTTTATCGATAGGAAAATATTTTAGTTTTATTCTTACAAAAAAACATTGTTTAAATTTATTTTTTAAAACCAATCAATTATGTGCATAAAAATCTATTATTGAGATAATTTAGCTAAATAATTTATATAAATAAAAATTAACGACAAAATTATATCAATTATGTTTAAATGTCAATTTAGAAAAAACGGAAATATTGAATGGAATACTTTGTCTCTAGGGTAAGTTATAAATATCAATACAAATAATAGTATATTATGTATCAAGTTTGATAAACGCCATTTTAATTAGGCACGAGCGAGCTAGCGAGCGAGTGTTTAATTTAACGAGTGTCTAGATAAGTTTATAAACGAGTGCTGACTATACTTTTTCTAAGATAAATACTTCCTCTCGCAAGCTTCGCTCGTGCCTAATAAAACTCCTAACTAAAATGACGTTTATAAAACTTGCAGAAGGTACTATTTTCAGACCACCACCATTTTTTAGTTAATTCCATATTTTATGAAAAATTGACTATATTTCGAAAACTGTTTAACTTTTATAACTTTGGATTTAGCGGACAATTTTACATAGGTATTGACTCGTAAATGTCTGGAATACAAATTGCTGTTGACGAGAATTATTAGTGGATGCTTTTTCGCTATGACAATTAGTCAATTTGGACTAATTCATTTTTAGAGAGTAGCCTTTTCAAATTCAAACATTATTACGACACTTTTTCAAAGGTAACTCAAATTTGCAAAATGATCTATGACACACTGACTTACTAGATAACATTACCGTCATCATCCAACAGCACCAAGTGGTTGTTGTATCATCTGTGACGTTTCGAAAAACGAGATGCACCAGCGTCTATAAATAAGAATGCGGTAATACTACGTATAGTAAGTAATAGTAAGATTAACGATGTGAGCAATTATTTTTCCCGGTACTGCTAAAATATCTGCATAAATTACGTCACCGTTGCATGCTGCCTCATAACAGTGGCGTATCTAGAAGGCAAGTGACTCCCCCTTACAACTAAATACTACTTTAAAAAATTAAAAAGTTAACCCCTATTTTTTTTAACTTTTCTGGTGGTACCACACACACTGTAAAATGCATAAAAGTTATAGTAGTGCATATAGCACTTTCAAATTTGATTCAAAGCCTAATTTTGTCATAGTTTTAATCGTTGGGGCAAAATTCTAGATACGCCACTGTCTCATTCAATGTTGTTGTTGGGTTGGTAGCATTGGTCAGAAAGGCGTGAGTATGTTACGCGTATAGACAGGCGGTCTGTAAAACATTTCCTGTTATTTTTTTTCTTGATAGTTACAAGGAATTGCTTGTCAGTTTATTCGAGAACAAGACTTATTGTAATTGCTAATTCGAGTGCTGAATTTATAATAATTATTTTTAACTAGTCGATAATTATTTTTTCTTAATATTCGTCTATGAATATAGGTATGTATGTATGTATAGGTAGGTATATTGTGAGTCATAGGTACTAGTTTTTTTGTATATTTAATGGTATAGCACAACATAAACAAGTATTATTAATAAATATGTTTTGATTTGAGAAAACATTCCTATCTTAAAATCAATACATTTTTGTGGTTTTCCATGATAAATAAAATATAATATTTATTATATTATACGCTTAGGAAAACACCTTTGTTTATAATTTTAATCAATTTACATTTTATTTGATTTTGTTCAATTATTTAATTGATTTAATCGACAGGACTTTGATCATCATTTGGAACTTTTCTCAAAAGTATTGAAAGGGTTCCCAAATTATTAATTTTTTGAGCGGCATTAAAAATGAGTTATTTTGCAAATATTTTTGTTTTAATCAAGATATACGTCACACGATTGAATTATTGTTCATAAGGTTGGTTCAAAAATAATAAATACAAAGTAAAAGTCACAAATAATAAAAAAACATTATTATCAGTGCTATTGTGTAAGATATAGTAGATAGAAAGGAATTACATTTTTGAAAATGATAAATTTAAAAAATTCTACCCGAGTAATATAAAACCCATATTTACCGCACCTTACAACAAACAAATATTTATAGCTCAAAAAATAAGATTTATTCGTTCCGATACATTACAATCGCCCATAAAATATACATAGGTAAACTTGTAGCAAATAACCATAATTAACTTTTATTAACTAATAAAGGTGTAATTAAATTTGCAGATGAAAAAATTGGAATGTCTATAGATGTTTTTTAATGGTAATTAAGTTTTGTATACTTATTTTATTAGAAAAACATGTATAGACAATGTTATTAAGTGATTCATAGTTTAAAATTAAGATTTATAGTTTTATGAATGCTTTATTGGCTTAAACCGCACTATGTGTGTCTCAAGTTTCGGGAATTGTGCAAGAGGATATATAAATTGTAAAAAATATACCCGTGTCAAAGTCATTTGTAAAAAAATCACACTGGAAAATATGAAATTAACGTTTGTTCTTTAATTCTTAAAAGGTTAAAAAATAAAAATGTTAAAAATTTATTTTTATCTGAGAATTTTTACTATAAACCTAATTGCAAAAGAAGATTAATAAACAAAAGCAATATTTATGCAGCAAAATCTACATCAAAAGAAACAAACATATATAAAACCATTTAAAATTTTGTGTTTCTGTCACGCTCGAAATGTATTTTAAAAATAGTCCCAGCCATATGTTAAATCAACTTAAAACAATTTATTTGCTTTATTTATTAATATATCAATTCGATTTCTATTGCAGCACATTTTACCAAAATTAAAATTCAAGGATACCTCGTAGGATTTATAACTTATTATTAATATTCTTAATATTTTCGGAAATATAAATGTCTACTGTCAAGTTTAATAAATGTCTTATTTTTGATATTTTACGTTGATATATAATACAGATTTGTTATGTACCAATTAATAAACAAAAAAGCAAATAATAATATTAAATGAACATAATACAACTAAAAGGCCATAAAATCACAAATTTCGTAATCAAATCGTCTAATGGTGGATTTATTTAAATTATGGGATCTCATAATTTAAATATTATTTTGTTTATGGGAGTGACGCCTTAGAACAGGTGTTTTGTAAGAAACGAACTTGAAGATTATCGGTTAAAGAAATCTTCATTATACAGTTTTATCGGGTTTTTTTCAAGGATAATAATATTAGTTTTTCTTCTAGCGTATGTTTAAAATAGCTATTTTAAATGATTAATTGAGTTATTAAAGTATAATTATATTGATAAGTATAAAAATTAGTTTAACAGGACAAATGTTTATAACCCTAGATCTCCCTTGTGTTACTACTTTATAAGCTCAAACCTTATAAACCATTTTTTGGAATTGGTGTTAGATGTAAAAATTAAGTTACGTACATGGCTGGATTTAAAGATAAGTGTTGGAAAGGAATGTCAGTCGAATTAATTTCTGGTAATTGAGTTCTTACAATCTTAGAGGTTAAACAATAACAATAGTAGCTTTGTTTGGATAATTTACCATACATTGCCACTGGCATTGATACCTATATGTTTTATGTTCCCAATTAGCTTATTGTAAATCGTATTGAGCGCTTTATTTTGATTTTAAAGGTTATAGAAATTATCATGTTCATTTTATCTTTCAGTGAATTTTTGTCAGCCTAATTATTAAATCTTATTTATTAGACATTTATAAATAATGTAATGAAAAAAATAGTTACTTTTTACAAAATCAAAGAACATTCGAATTGGTTTACTTTATTTAATATACAAGTTATTTTAAATGAGAGACCCTGTATAGCTCCAATAATGACGGAGTTAAATGGTAAGCAGATAAATTTGGACACGGTCTATATTAAAACACATTTTATTAAACGCATTTTTCCGTGCCTTAGCTTACAGGTAGGTGTTACTAATTAAAAAAGTCATAACAAATTAACTACTAATCACGATTTTTCAGCCATTTTAAATTAAACTTTGATGTCATAACAGAAAGAAAAACAATTAACTATTAAATCAGAGCTGTACGGCAAAAACATACAGGAGATTTATAAGGTGCAGTGTATATAAAAAATGTTAATCTATAAATAGTGCTTATTCCAAAACGAGTCAAGCCCTTGACTGACAAATGATACAATGGCCAACAAAAATATTTATTTTTATTTTTAAGATTTTGGTTATTGGCATTGTATTTTTATCCCGCCAATGAAAGTTAGCCTTTGTTGAAAAAAAAATTATTGTAACTAGTTTTTTGTAACAGCATATTTAGCGCACTATTAGATTAACAAACGAGGAAAACATATTACACCCTGTATTTTACTTTATATCTTTTCTACATGTGTTTAACATTATCGAAAATTAATGCAAATTGTGTAGTGTGTGGATTTGGAAGGTCAAACCAAAGATTAAATGCTAGACTAAAAAGTTGTACAATGTATTTTTTGTACAGAATTAAAGTAAATAAATACACCCTTATTTCATTAATTTCCTTATCTAAAATCTTAACCAACATTTCAAGCTTTTATGGTGAGTGTTTTGTAATGTAAAATCAAATATAAAAAACTAATGTTAACCAAATTGCTCATATTTTTGTACCTACATTGTGTTGTTATAATTTTTACTTTATAAAACGTGTTCTGTTAAATAAAATTATAATATTTTTGTCGTTTATTATTGTTTTTAACTTACATTCAAATAAAAAGTAATTTATTTTGTTTAAGCGTTTTTACATAATATATTATATTAGTGTAATCTACAGGGTGCGCCAAGTATTCTTGTATGTATCTTATTTATTTTATTAAATTACAGAAAATTTGTAAAACCACAATTCCATTCAAATGGCATTTATAAATTGAAAAAAATCTGCGGTTCTAAAAAAATTTGAAAAAACACATAAATCGTTATGACTCTAAAAATGAAATAGTCAAAATTTTTAGCACTCTTCCCGGCGAATTCGCCATTTTACAACAATATATTTTTTAAATAAATAAAACCCTTTATCAAAAATCAAAAAATCGACCAAAAATCGTTTTTATACTAGTTTATATTGTATCTTGTCTTGATTTTAGCTGAAAAAAGTTATATATAAGAATTTTGTGTTAAGCAGTGTATACCTGATATATCAGGTACATAACATTTAAAGGTAGTACTATGTTCGATTAGTCTTTCCACCCACTACTGTTATGTTCACATTAATATAATTACTCGACAGTCAGTCGTTTTTGATCTCTTCGACAATAAATACCTTTGGAAAAGTAATACATGTAAATAAAATAATCGTGGTGTTCTATTAAAACTTTGCTGTATTTTCTTGGATTATAGTTGCTTTGGAATTGATTATACGTTTTCAAACAAACAGCGTTCATTGCTTTATGATTTTTTTATGGTTAAGAGTCTTAATACTATCACCATCTCAGTGGCCTTGGAGGAGCTTAGTTGGATGTTTATTGGTGTTAGATTGTATATTGTGTATAGGTTTTAGAAATATTTATGGTTTATAAATTATAAGAAAAATAATAAAAAGATGGCTGGATAAAATAACTTGACAAATAAATACTTATAGGTTTAGTTAAACTTACTTTTTGGACATTTTTGAAATTTAAAAAAATAGTATTTAATTTAATTTTGTACAAAAATAGTTTTATTCATTAATGCAATAAAATGTATAGTTTAGAATATATAGAGCATTTAATAAATTCTCTTAATTTTCACTGTGAAAAACTGCTTCTATATAAGATTTAAACGGTTGTTTGTTCATTTTCAAGGGATAAATTTCGATTTTTTGACATTTTGATAGGTAATATAGATTCCCAAGATGGAAATACTTACACGAGTAACTCTATTTTTCTATAGATTAAATATTTAATTTTAATTAATTTTTGCCGAAGAAAAAGTATAGTATGCAACTCGTTTATAAACTTTTCTATTCGTGACCTAAATGGCGTTTATAAAACTTCACCAAATTATAGAAGTTTATAAAACGTGTTGCATCCTATACTTTATTTACTACAAACTTAAATAATAATAATAATTTAAAGCCAATTTTAATTCAGAAATATTTATTTTCGGACGAATTTAACCTTACTTTTTTGCAATTAATAATATGGCTTACTTCAGCCCGTGACTAAAATGCCCAAAAGCCACTGTTGTTAACTACAGCACGTGACTAAATCGCCATAAAGTCACAGCTTGTCAATGTAGTAGTAGATAAAATATCATTATTACAATTTGATAGTTAAATTTATTAAATGCAAAATGTATATCAATATTCTTTTCTTGAAGTGACAAAAAATAAATGTTCCTTCAAATTTCGAATTATCCTAATATGTACCACAAATACGAAATTTTGAGTTTTGGTAAAAAAGTTACTTAAAATTTATTTGTGTATTTGGACGATTTTTTAATGAAAAAACCCTAAAGTTTAATATTATAAATAATACTTAATAATCCACTTAGTCAGAATTTTCATTAAAAAAATAACTATTATATTTAAATATATAAGATTGAATATAATAAAACAGTACTTAAAGCTTAACCTTTGAGATACTGTTATATTTTATTTTCTTATGTAAAATAGATTACACCGAAATTGTTGACTAGATAATTAGTTGTATAAAAATGATAAAAAAAATTATATCCGATTAAAATTAAAGTGCTTAAAAATTGTACACAAAGTATTTTATTAACAAATACTTTGTATTGTGCGTGCACGAAATGTTTTCGTATTTTACACGAATTAATTTGGAATGCGCCCTAAAACCATTACATTGAAATTTTGAGCAATGAAGCACCAGAACACCAATAAATAATAATGTGCGTGTTCGCTAAAATAACTTTATTTTTAGAGACTTTTAAAGTTTTACGGCGATTGCGTGTCGAAAAAGAAAGCAGTCAGTTTTTTAATATCATGTCATTTGACAAATTTAAATAATACAAAATATACACTACGTACTATTTTTATTTAAATTAATTATTCCTAATAAAATTACTGTTTTATTAAGTATGACTAATTTAATTAAAGGGTCCTTCGTATTGTCTAATGTAATATTAATTTGGCTTACTTAATTCAATTTGATATTCTCTTAATATGCCTTGTTAGTATCCGATGACTTGCAAACTAAATTTTGTACGGTTTTCAAATGATTTGTAATTTTTTGTCAAATTTAATCGGTAATTAAATAAAAAACTGTAAAATGAACTTTAGATAACGGAATAAAAACTTGCTTTTAATGATAAAAAATTGGTATTGTGCAAAATCTTTTGTATAGGTTGTTAATTGATTTGTTAAAACAGTTGATACAGTCTTTAATTTTGAAATTCCAAATTGTACTTTTAAATGTCGAATTCTTACGTTATTAAAATTTATCACAACGTTTTTTTAATTGATATACGAGGTGTGTTCAGAAAATAACGGGAATTGTTAAATTTCGCAGGTTTAGAGGGTTTCTTTATTATGTTGGTATACATGCCCCCGAAGTATGATAAAAACTTTAGCTGTTTTCATTGTTTACTTTGTCTGTGGCAGCCGCTAAGGTTAGACGTGTTTTATGAGCTCGGCGATTTTTGGTTCCTTAAAAGAAATGGATCAAAGAATTTGTATCCAATTTTGCTTAAAAAATGAAATAAATTCTGTGAAATGTTAACAAAGGCCTAAAGTGAGTCTGCTATAAGTAAAACAAGAGTTTACAAGTGGTATAAGAGTTTCCAAGATGGCCGTGAAGACGTTGAAGATGACGAACGCCCCGAACGCACAAGCACATTAACAACCGATGAAAACATGGAAAAAGTGGAAGAAATGGTTAAAAACCATCAGAGAAGTCGCTGATGATGTTGGTATATCGATTGGCTCATCCCATGAAATTTTTTCGAATGTTTTGGGTATGTAACGCGTGGCAGAAAAATTTGTTCTAAAATTGTTAAATTTTGAACAGTATTTTTGGCCAAAAACAATACTGTAATGATGCCCTAGCCTTCATATTCGCCAGACATGCCTCTCTCTGACTTTTTCCTATTCCCAAAAGTAAAAAAACCTTAAAGGGCCGTCGTTTTGCAAGCATAGATGACATTAAAAGCGCATCGCTGAAAGAACTAAAGGCTATCCCAAAGATCGAGTTTTAGAAGTGTTTCGAGTATTGGAAGAAGAGCTGGCACATGTGCATAATATCCAATGGGGACTATTTTGAAGGCGACAACATTAATAATAATAACATTAAGACGAATAAATAAATATTTGTTTCAAAAAACGAAAATTCCCGATATTTTTTGAACACACCTCGTATAGAACATTTTTCTAATGCAAGTACAAACTGAAATGTTATAAATTTTTTTTAAGAAGGAATTTTCCTAGAGAGAGGTAAAATCAGACAAAAAATATATACAGTATACATTTTATATATATTTTTATATTTATTTGTACAATATAAAATTAAAACAAGCCTGTATAAATAAAAATATACCTATACAAATGTATAAGCAACTATTGATTAAATTATAACTTTAACGCCAATTTATGTTAAAAAATAGCAAAATTTATTAAATAATTAACCTTTTACTAAAGCACGAAATCGTTTAGTACAAATCAAATTGGCATTTTGAGATTAGATATGTAATTCTTGCAAAATCTAAATCAAACTAATAAAATATTTTCGTAAATACTAATTTTTAAAATGTTGGCACTACATTTATTTTCAATTCATATTTTGGTCGTATACTATAACAAAATCACATCAGATGGTGTGCCTCAGGGCTATAAACTAAGACCTAACGTGGAATAAATTTAAATCGCTCGCCATATTCAAACATAAATATAATTTATTACATTGTCGTTACTTTATGTAACAAGGTTACAGACATTTTGATCCAGCTAAGCATTAGGTTTTATTGTTTTTATGGTTTTTGTAATTAAACCTACTAGGACTGACCTAATTATCCTACACAAAATGTTAATTGAAACCGCCATTTTTGAGAAACAATGCAGTTTTAGTTTAACAAGTAACTTATTTAAACTTATTTTGTTATTTCAAGAACAATTATTTTATTATTTTTTAAATTTTAATGGTAAACAATTTTCGCATAATTTTCTATCAACTTTGCAGTCCATGGATCCAAAAGTAAAATTTGTCAAAATGTCAAAATTTATGTAAAATATTTACTTAAGTTAAATATCCTATAAAAAATGAAATGACTGGGTCGATAACTAAATTGAATTTTAAGATAAAAAATTAATTTTAAAAAATCACAGAATATTTATCATTTAAGTAGGTAGTTTAATGAAAATTACTAGAACTGGTGATAAACTAACCATAATATCCTTTATTTTATCTATAATTGAAAAATATATGCATTTACGAGTTTAATTAAGTTAGGATTAAAAATTTTGGTTTTTTTTTTTTGTATTTAAATAATTTGTTAATAGTGGATTGACAACAAATTAAAAAGTTTACTTTTGTTCATAATAACAAAATAATTATAGTAATTGTGCACCATTTTTGCGACACCCTGTATACATAAGGCCCATTAGTTAAAATTCCACGAAGTTTGTGTTTCAAACGCGACCAAACCATATTAATTTAAAGTGGCAAATTCATTAAATTACCAGTCATAACACACACAAGTTGTAAACCTATTTTTTAAACTCTGGGAAAATAAAGGCAAAAAGATCAACCACATCGTCGCAGATGTTCCATGTAATCGAATTAGCTCAGTGTTGCATAAACAATGCTAAAATATGGTGTGCAACCGTTAAAAGCACATGAATCAGGCACCAAAAAAATATAAACAATGTTTGTGAAAAAACTAAAAAAAAGTCAGCCAATGTTTATTGACTACAGCTGTTCCCAAAAAAGAATTGTGCATGTTTTTAAGTTTCGGATTTTAAAATTAAATTGTATTTTATTTTTTAATGTTTTAAGACGTGATTTACACTGGTGCAAAAATAGAAAAAAAAACTTCTTCAGAATGCATGAGATTTTGCGAAAAATCTGTTGATTTGTCCCCTAAAGTCAATACTTTTGCTTCAAAAAAACAACAAGCTTGTAATATTTGCAAACAAACAAATTAGTTATCTGTCACGAATAGTTAATATTTTTTATTTGATTTGGTTTCATAAAGATCGCTATTGCATGTGGATTATTTCATCCAATATCATTCATAGTGTTGCCAAGTTTATTAAACTTAAATTCTTAACAACTTAAAAGTTGTTTTTTAACGTTTTACATAGCATGATATATGAAAAGTTACATTGTTTTTGCAAAAAAAAATTGTTGATATAGACTGTTAAATAATTAAATTTAATATTTGAATAAATTAGTGCAAAAAATGCATCGAAATAAATAATTAATCGTTTTACAATCTCGTTAGGGAAATACATTTTTATAAATATTATAAAAACAATAATATTTTGGTTCAAAAATAATATTTATTTATGTCCTAATGCTGAGACGTGAGTCTGCCGAATGTTCAAGGCACAAACTATACAAAAACAGACAAATATAATTAATAAAAGTAGAAAGTGAGGTTAGGTAGAAATAACAGTAGTCGAATTTTTTGACTCGTCCAAACGTTTTTACAGACTAGGAGGTAAAAATTACCCGATTTGTCTGAATTATTTGTACAGCCTACTTTATAGTATGAATGTTTAAATGCTATTTCGACCACTAGTGGGAGAAGTAAAATTTTGGCAACCGGTTAAAGTTAAGAAATGAGATGGGTGTTAAAAAATATATAATTGTTGGTGTATTGTGTGTGAATTAGGCATTAAATTATATTAAAACTACGGGTCTACACATATTTTAAACATAAACCAGACCATATTTTTATGGTAGCTATTACATTACGAGTTCTATGTTTTTTTAACTATTGGGTTAGAATTTCTCAAATAACTGACGTGATAGAGTTACTAATTCTGAGTCAAATTGGACTGATTTAAACAAAAAAATGTTTAATTTTGTAGACCTGTTTGCAAAAAAAAAATAATTAAAGATTAATTGTGGTACAACATGTGGCAGCAGGTGTCATGCATTAGACAGTTAAAAGCTTGATGAAAAAAAAAATAAAAGTATTGAATAGAAATAAAAAAGCGTGGGATGTGAGGGTAAACATAAACATTTACCTCGCGTTAAACCACCTGCAGCGAACAAAATTTGCACCACTATGGAAAAGTTTAGCACAGGAAATGAGTCTTCTGCACTTGTTCACGTCAAATTGACAATCATGTGAGAAACGGCACAACTTTACATTAACAGGATCCGTGTTTCTAATATAATACATCGCATATGCCGGCCCTCGTTTAACGTTATCCGCCCGTATAGCGCTCTGCACTCAAACGATTTGGACACAAGCACGCGGTTTTGCTTTTAAACGAGCTATTTTTAGACCTTGATGTCATGTTCGGCGCCGCCGATTGGCCGGCCATGACATAATGGTGGCGCGCGATTGGTCGGCTCGCCGTTCTCGGCCAACTCGACTGTTATGTTGATGCGCGAAACGTTTTTCAAAGGTTTGTCGATTTTAATTTGCGAACGCGAACTGTGTGTTTACTTTTTGTTGATTATTTTTTATTACAGGAAAATAATAAAAATACCTGTACAAATTATCGAGTCCATTTTACCATAAACCTTATCAGGATACCTACGTTATTAAATAATAATTTTTGGAATAAGTGTGGGAGATACCGAGCGTGTTTGGCATTTTAATCCCGGCGCATTCGCCATTTATTACATACAGGATTTATTTATTTTATTGTAAATTTTGTTTAAAAATCTGTTTTTTACTTTCGTTCTTTTATAAACTTTATAGTTAACATATTTTGTCAATAAAATGTTATTGTGTTATTTATAGTTTTGACCAAAGGGCATTTTTAACTACGATTTTAATAAAAGTTTTCTTGGCTAAAACTAATTTATTATAGAAGATCCAAGGACACAAGTAAAGTAATGATAAAAATGATTAATTATTTCGTATGGTAATCAACAGAGCAGAATTTTGGGTGAGGGGCCAGTTTGCATTTATCACAGATGGTGTTACAATATTTGTGACATAACAAACAGACTAAATTATTAATTGAATTTTGGAAGATGTCAGTTCGATTCAAATTGCTTTCTATCATTACAATGCAAATTTTGCATTTAGCAATAGCTTTTTAAAAAGATTTTTAAAAGTTTTAATACGTCTGTCCGTACTAACACCCTATTAAACTCATTTCAGCAAAAATACACCTCTAGAAATATTTTTATATATATAACGCAGAGAACAACCTTAAAACAACAATTAGACCAAGGGATGAGACAAACTTAGATACTCTTAATTGAGTTCCTTGATCTTGGTGGACACCGAAAAATATAATGTGCTGGCCAAATAGCTTTTAAATTAAGCTAAAGGTAATTTCTCTCAACACAGATTTGTGATCAGAATTAAGAAAAAGAAGAAGTTCCTCCTAGTTCATTGACTGGCGATACCCTTGCATGCTTTAAAAAACATATCTGCTTAATTTAAAAATATATAATTCTATGAATCACAAGCAACTAAAAATATTACAAACATTGGAAATTATAATTCACCACAATCAGCGACAGTAATTTTCTTAGCAGTTTTTCCAGATTGTGAACCCAAGGTTTCCAGTTTTCGTACTATATCCATGCCTTCAACGACGGAACCAAACACAACGTGTTTATTATCCAACCAAGAGGTTTTAGCGGTGGTTATAAAAAATTGCGAACCGTTTGTATTAGGGCCAGCATTCGCCATGGACATAACACCAGGTGCAGTGTGCTTCAACTTGAAATTTTCATCCGGGAATTTGGCATCGTAGATTGATTTACCGCCAGTACCATTGTGGTTGGTGAAATCGCCACCTTGGCACATAAAATTCGGGATGACACGGTGAAAACACGATCCTTTGTATCCAAAACCTTTTTCTCCCGTGCAGAGGGCTCGGAAATTCTCTGCAGTTTTCGGCACCACGTCGTTGCGCAGCTCCATCACAATCCGTCCAACGGGTTTGTTGTCAGCAGCCATATCGAAAAACACTCTTGGTAGTCCCATCTCGGCTAAATTTCTAACATACGATGTGGAAATTGACGAGGTTTTGTTGAAAATGCAATCTGTCAAATTTTTATAATTAATAAAATTTGACATTTCAGGTTGCGATTTGCAAGTAAATAGTTACCCATGGACGATTTAATAGTATATTAAAGTACAAGTTGCAGAAGGCCACATATTCTCGCACAAATTCGAAATTTGGCCTCGAGCGACGAAGGAGCGAGTGGACGAACGAATGAGTGCGAGAATAGCCTTCTGCAACGTGTGATTTATACTATTTTCTCGATTTTAACTTTTATTTAGGTTTTTTTAATTGTTTTGTGGTCGTTGTTAGTTGGGGGATTTTTCTCGCAAAATGTCAGTTGGCAACACAAAATGACAGTTGCATGGACAGGTAGATTTATTTTTATTTACTATTTATTACTAATCTGTCTGTATTTGTCAACTGGATAATAAGGTTTTGTGTAAGTATTGTATTATTTTTTAATGTTTTCTGATATTTTTGAACAATTGTGTTTACTTTTAGCAGTGAAAAAGTCACAGGAGGTTTTACAAGGAACACCAAACATTACAATAAAAGTTTATAACAATTGTGCTAGTGATTAATTTATAGTAGTTTTGTGTTTTGTGTACTGTGGGTATATAATATTTCCAATCAAATATAGTTTGATTGACCTGTTTGGCTCATTTATTTGTCAATATTTGTTATCCTGCACAAGTACAACCTGAACTGCACTTTTTCACATTAAACTTAAAATTTTGCATTAAAATGCATTGTTGGAGCAAACTTAATATAACAAAACAATAATAAAGGCTTCATTTTCAATAAAAGTGTAGTTCAGGTTGCACTAGTGCAGGATAACAAACAAAGCTATTATAAATAATCCTAAAAGTAATGAATTTGAGGTTATTAAACAGTTTGACATTTTGGGGGTACCAATACTTAAAAACTAAATCTTACCAAAAATCGTTTAAGAATGAGCTTCATTCTTCAACGATTTTGCGTGCGAGAATATGACATTCTTACATAAAAATCGAGAAAATATTTTTTTTATTAGTAGTTACACATTCTATTTTTAAAATATACGTTAGATGAACCATGTATTGGAATGAGTTCTTCTCGCCAAAGGCAAAAAACGCATTCGTCAAAATCTGACCCACATTGTAACTATGTGGCCAATGAATTTTTTTCATTGCTCATATGCACCAAACATCCAGGAAAGATCGCTATCCTGCGTTCTAGCTACGTAAAATGCAGCAATAAAATTTACTATCTGGATTTACTGCCAAGTCAAATTTAAATCGTAACGTTTCAACTTTTATTGTTTCTTTTGATGTTTATGGAAAACTGCGGTTTACAATACAATTACATTTACTTGCTATAGGCAACATGAAAACTATAAAATTTTACATTTTGCTAATAAAACAATAAAATATTTTTAAATAGGTATACCCAAAGATAATTATTATTATCTTTGGGTATACCTATACGAAATTAGTAAATATCATTTTTGTAAAAATACTTAAAATAAGAATTCTCAATACCTACTATACTATATTTGAAAATGAATCAAATATGTACTTCCTGTGAAAGTATGTGGAAATGAATTACAACAAGAGACATCTAGTGAAATATTTCAGGAACTTTTTAAAGAGTAATTTAGTTTTCTGTACCTACTAGTTAATTCATATTATTTCTCACTGTCCGGGAAATGAGTCCATTTGCTTTAAAAGTGTATCTTGTTAATAAGAGGGATAATAACGTAAATAATAAAACAACGTTTAGGCACAGTATATGTTCCATATACTGTGGTTCAGGAAAGATAGGACTACAATATAATTTTAATTGACATCCGCTGTTATTGCTGATGCCCCCACAAATTTCTTACTTAAGCACCCTGTACCTATATGCCTAAATAAATATTGCATGTTACTTTCAGCCGAGTTCATATAGATGCGAATTTGCGAATTTACGAATTTGCGAAATACGAATATTCGCATTTCGCAGCTCCTATTCATATAGATGCGAATTGTCGGAACCATTTTAGGGACATTGTTTTCTCACTAGGCGATATTTGCTATGGTATTTTAGGGACATTATTTTCTCTCCAGGTGATATTTGCCATACTTAAGTACCAATTGGTTAACATTTTCTATAGGTAGGTACTTAAATAGTAAAGTTACTTCTAAAAAAATATGCTACTATAAGGTAAAATAAGAAACTAATGTACCTCCAAAAACTCTTTGTCCATTATAAAGAACAAAAAACAACTTTAGCAAGAAACATTTCAAATAAAACTCAACAACGATGCAATACAAATGAAATAAACACAGAACATAAACAAAAATGGCGCGGATACATATAACAAATACGTATAATAGGCATCTGCATTAATGCGCATGCGCATCACGCCAAATTCGTGCGATTTTCGCAAAATATTGGATCAATCTCAAGATTCCCGCCCCCCAGATTTCAAATAATGCGAATTCGCAGAATCTGTCGAAACGTCGAAACACTTTTCCCGCCAAATCAAATGGACCAATGAAAACATTTTCGCATTTCGCAAATTCGCATGTCGCATCTATATGAACCAGGCTGAAGAGTAATTCTACATTTCAAAACAAAAATCATAGAAACACATATATCTACGCATAAGAGTTTATGATTACATTTGTTTCTGAAACAATTTTTGAGAAAGTTACAGCGTTTTAAAAAAACGCTTCCATGACCTTGAAGAGAGCACATGACATCACGATGTCATAACATAACCAATAAATCGACCATCTGTTTCTAGGTTATAATTATTATTTGTGCATATACTTTTTAGTCATTTTTAAGGGAAAATTGATAGGGAAAATCGTTTTTTCAACAGTATTGTTTTTAGTGACTAATCTCTATTATAGGAGTAGTTTCACACTGATATTTGATATCATGTTCCAACCCTATTTCGGATCATTGGGTCCTGTGATATTTAATCATTTATTTGTAAAAAATTGGTTAATTTTTTTACAAAATTACTTAAAAAATTAGATAGGTTTGCTAGCCGATTTACTGATTTATCAAATAACTTGTTAAATAGGGCTGAATCTTCTTTGAAGTCAGTATTTGGTAAGGGTAGTTAAATCTTCTTTGAAGCCAGCATAAAGAGCAATTTTGGTCCGTTTGATAATTTCTTTCAGCCTAGTAAATAGCTTGTTGAAATGGCTGAATCTTCTTTGAAGTCAGTATTTGGTAAAAGAAGCTGAATATTCGTTGAAGCTAACGTAAATTATTATTTTCGTAAGCATAGGAAAATTATTAAATGTCATGAAAATTTTAAAAAATATTTATTCGAAATAATTTAAATTACAGTTTTTAGAACATAAAATGATAAAAAAATAACTGCTCCAGAAAATTTAAAAAAATGATGTTTGTATAGATAACGGTATTTAAAAAGATCATATACATAATTTGATGAATCTTTTGACAACAAATACATCCCTACCTTTAGTTAAAACAAACTAACAAAGGTACCATACTTTTGTCTAAAATATACACTTTAAAAATAAACTATCAAAAATTAAAAGGGAAATATTAAAAATACAAGTAGCGACTGCATATGTATACAAAATAGTTGATTGTAAATATGTCAAACTTAAAATATTAACAATAAACATATTTAGTATCAATTAAATACTCGTCAACCAAACCATAAACAACCACAAAATTAAGTAGATCCTTGTATTTTTATATTTTTAACACTAATATACACTTCTACAGCATCCACATTTGGTATTTAATGGTACACATTTCAACTTGGATCGACAGAATGCGTGTTATAATTTCAGACGCAAGAGTGCAGCACATTTCCAGTCAACAAAATCAAATGCGAACCTAAAACAAATCCAGAACGGACTTCTCAATGTGTTGCACTAAGTTCGGAATATCATAGACGAATTAATTAACGGAGTCCGTGATGCTTTGCCTCCACGTGGCGTGGAAGGGAATCTTCAAGATCTTGACCCGCGTGGTGGGCAGACTCTGCAGCAGCAGCTTCTGCAAGTTGGGCAGGGGCAGAATCTCCACTTGCGGGGGATCGTGCGCGGGCGCGATCTCGTCGTCCTTCTCCGTTATCAGAGGCACGGGTTTCAGCACCGGGATGCTGTCCCCGTTGCCGGCGGGCTTCTTCTCCTTCTTGTCCTTGCTCGCCGGCTCCTCGCACTGATCCACGAACAACTCCGTCACGCGCAGCAGCTCCAACGTGACGCCCCACACGAAGTGCGACAGGGTCTTGTGCAGTCTCAGAACCCCGCCCAACACCATGTGATTGGTCGTGGCGCTCTGAGATATGTACGTGGGTATAATCAGTAGCTTCTTAACGTTGCAGCAGGCGCCCAGAGCCTTATCGAAGCCGCTCTTGATGTCAAAATTAACCAACTCCAGCTGCTCCAACTTTTTCATCTCTTTGACGGCGCTCAGCATCTCGAACGTGTGGCATTTGCCTTGGCCTTTCTCCAGGCGGAGTTTCTCGAGATTCTCCAGCTTTACCAACACGTTCTCGCCGAAATCGCTGGGAAAGTCGTTGCACTCCCCCAAATCCAACGATTCCAGGTTCTTCAGCTCCGCTATGACGCCGAGGTTCAACTTGTAGAGATCCTTTATCGACGTCAACGAGATGTGCTGGATGGTGTTGAGGTTCCTTAAAGAATCAATGTCAGAGGTTAGAGTTAACCCGTTGGTCGACTTGATCCTCAACTCCTTGATCTTCGTGAGGGAACCGAGCGCTTCCAGCGACATAACCTCGCACTTGATCGTGACCGCGTTGATGACCTCCAGTTGCGGGTTGCTGAGCGCGAGCTGCTCGACCACGGAGGCCGGGCAGCGGCACAGCTCGATCTTCCTCAAGGTGTCCACCCTGGAGATGGCTTGCGAGAAGCGCGGCCAGATCTCGTCGCCGCCCGACGGCAGCAGCATCTTCCGCAGGTCCAGGTGGCCGGTGCCGTGCTTCTTCAGCGTGTCGGCGAGGCCGTCGAAGCTGTGCACCTGCGAGTTCTTCATGCGCACCGTGCGCCACAGGCTCGAGTGGCCGGCCACGTCGCGCCACATCGTGCACACGCACCCGGCGCGCAGCAGGTCCTGCACCTTCAGGTACTGGAACACGTAGAGGAGGGTGCTGTAGCCGTACGAGAGGTTTTGCAGGTAGTGCTCCATGAATTTGCCCTCGACGTTCTTGTCAGACGACAAAGGCGCGCCGTTGTTCTGCTTCGCGACGCGCAACTTCTTCTTCGGAGGCGCTGGTGGCGTCACCTCCGGAGTCTGCCTGAAACAATCAAACAAATACCTTCATATAATCATTTTTAAAACATTATGCTGATATTACACTAGATGAGTAAAAGTATTGCAGTTTTTGGTACCAAAACAAAAAAACAATACTTTAAATATTGAGTATAGTAAAGTTTGTTACAAAATGTTGGAAACAGTTTTTCTTTTAAATGGGATATTTTTAAAAGGGTTCAAATCTTTGAGTAAGCAAGAGAAGGGTATTTCCACAAAACCTTATCCCACCTTGACAAAAAATCAGATGTGTTATTTAACAAAATAATTTGTAACCTTAAAATATTCGTAGGTACATTGTGATGCTCCCGAAAATAAAATGAAACTTACTGCTGAATGATTGATTTTTTATTCAATGATTGTGTTCTTTGGTTTATTGTTTGACGTGGAGTTTATAGTTTTCATTTATTTTACTTAACAGATGCTAAAACGGGATTAAAACAAAATTCAAACAAACCAAAAATGTCAGATGTCAAAATTACTTTAACTTATACGCATGCTTAATTTGCTACTAATTTTGCTGCATAAATACCCTCCTATTAATGTTAAATTAATCTTAATCTTAATGTTAATCTTAATGTTAATTTGTGCTGCATAAATCCACCATAACATTAAGAATAAACACGGAAGAGTTTTAGTACTCAGTTACATTTTAAGAAAATTTTAGAAAATAAAGTATGCAATTTTTGTGCATTTAAAATACGTGCTTGTTTAAGGTTACTATTTAAGTTTTACACAAAAAATTATTACTATATACTTTCATCCAAAATTTTACGGTATCAACTTTAGAAGCCAACTTGGTCGCATTTGCCGATTTTCTAAGGTCGCGCCCGTTACGCTATTCATGCCGTTATAAAAAGGTTTTCTTTACAAGTTTTTATTGACATTTTGTTTTAGTTAAATACCTAATTTTTCATACTATTTTTTTATAATAACGTATCTTGATATATATGAACAAACCCTTTATTATTATAAAAAAACGCAGTTTTAGTATCGCACCCGTTACAATGGAAATATCTTTTATAGATGTGCCAAATGTGAATAAAACAAACACTACTTAACCTTATATTTACTACACATGGTCACCAGAAAATACATACCAAAATAAGTCAATTTTACCAAACTATAAAATAGTTAAAATTATATACACTAAAACGTTTAATTCATTAATTTTTAGGGCAATGTTTTTACTTAAAATTGATGCTATACTTTTACTTACGTGTCTGAAAACGGGGTTAGGTATATATAATATAAATATTCGCCTATTTTTTAAATGGATGGATATGTATTATAATAATTTGCAATATAAATTTATAATAACTTACGATTTCATGTTTTTTAAATAATATGATACTATTCTCTCTGCTAAGCTAAAACCCCGTATCTACAATATTAAGTCGTATATACGGGATTTTAGCTTAGCAGGGCAGTATTAAATTGTAAATTTCAAACACAACTTTGTTTGACACCAATATACCTAACAAGTTAAGTTAAGTTAAGAACTTTCAAAATAAGTAGATTGAGTTAATTGTTGACTACGCTTTTTCCGGCCACCCTGTATAAAATTATTGGCCCCTTTTAATAAACATGTCCAATTGTGCATTAACCTTTGTTACAGCAAGCAAAATTATATTTAATATATGCTCAAAAATAATCAAAGTTATGGTATTTTTAATAAGCAGTCCCACTACCAAAGTACCAAGGCTAATACACAAGCAATAATAACATTAATGTACCTGAAAACCAAAACATAAAAAATAAAACGAAAAAATTAATATCTACAACTAAACAAAAACCAATGTATTGGAGTAGTTATTACGCAAAATAAATAAATAAATGAAGGGTCGAGAGGTTCAGAACAAAAGAGCGTACCTGAAAACATGAAATCATATAAATTAGAAAAATGCCAAGTAATGAAAGTGGACACTCACTCTGGAAACTCATCCTTGGACGGTGCTACTAGTGACGTCGCTTCCGTCGAGGCGGTTTCCACGTCCATGGGCGTAGCGGCGTGGGGGGATTTAAGTGGCGACACGGGCTCCGTTTTAATATCCTCGGCGACGTGCGCCAAGCCGTTATTATTGTTCACCGGAGCGCTCGAGTTCGACGAGACGGTCATGAAGTTGTGCTTCGGAATGACCAGAAACTTTCGGCCGCCCAAAATCTCGAGGTACTGCGGCCGAACCAGATCGTGCGGCGGCGGCTCGTTGGCCTTGGGCAGATTGTTAATTATTTTCGAGTTGTGCGGCAGCCACGTGGTTAAGGAGCCCACTAGGCTTTTATTGTTATTCTCCGTGTGCGGAGGAGGAGGGATGTTCTCCTCGATCGTGTCGCCATCTCTCGGTATGCGCTGTAATTTCGGTAGCGCGGCGGAGGGCGCGCTCAGAGCCCTTAGCGCGTTTATTGGGGTTAGAGGGGGAGGTGCGGGTGCGGGCTGGTTCGTATTTTGACCGTCTAGTTGGCAATTCTAAAGAACAACAAAGTCTATTACTATTTGGACGCAAACTACACATTAAAAAAAATTATTCTGTCAATTATTCTTTTTAATAGATTTTGGTGGAATACAATTAAAAAGTTTCGTCAGACCGTTGAAAAACTAATTACGTTAAGTAGGGATTTTTTGGTGAAAAATATTTTTGTATTACCTATTATAACCCATACTTCAATTATTTTCAGAAAATTTTAGAAAATAAAGTATACAATAGTTGTGCATTTAAAATAGGTTTCAAGTTTTGCACAAAAAAATATTACTACCTATATGCTTTTATCCAAAATTTTATAGTATCAACTTTCTAAAGTCGCGCCCGTTACGCGATTCATGACGTTATAAAAGGATTTCTATACATGTTTTTATTGACATTTTGCTTGTTAAATACCCAATTTTTTATACTATTTGTATATATATGTATATCAACAAACACATTATCATGAACGCACCCGTTACGTTTTCATACGTCATTTTTTTATTTTGTATCTCACCCAACTCGCTTATGAGATTTTCATAAAAAATAAACTTAATAATCAACTTTTAAGCCTTTAACATGATAGTATTTTGTTTCTACAGTTTGAAGACAAATTTTTGAAATACTGTATAGGAAATCTGTGCAAAATAACACTTCTGCACTTGCATTAAAGGAAGATACTATATGTTTGCAGATGACACAGCATTGGTACATATATAGCAGAACAGACTCAAAAGAAATTACCAATAATATTAATGAAGACCTAAAACCCTATTGGAACTGGTTAATTAGTAATAAACTTAGTCTCAATACGCAAAAAACTGAATTTATGGTTATAAAACAAAAATATATACCTGCTTTCGATCTGGACATTAAAATCAATAGCATATCTATAAAACAGGCACACTATTAAATACTTGAAATGACCATGTTGAAAGCATAATAGACAAAATTCCATGCTGGGGAAATGCTGCCGAATATTTAATAAATAAACTACAAAGAGTGTAACAAGCCTTTGAAAACTATATGGAGTTAGTATACGTATACAGAGGTCTATAAAAAAAAACAAGACCAATGTTCGGATCAACTAATAAAATTTGAGCAGGCTATACTCATTCACAACATCAAGAACAAGACCATCAAAACAAACGTCAATCTGTTGCAAGAAAAACAAGTCCATTAGCATAATATAAGAAAAAATTATGACTTCTGAAATGAAAAAAGAATAATAAAAAAACAATAATACAGAAGTATACAAACATAACATGTTACCAGAAGAAATGACAAATACTCAAATGTGATCATGTGTAAAAAAACTAAAAAAATATTCAAGTATGTGATATTCCTAGTTAAAAATGCTAAAAAAAAATTACATTTTACAATTTACTACTTATATGCGGATGTATGGATTTTTATATGTATATGTAGGTACCTATAAATTTGATTATTAAAACATATGTACCTGTAAATGCTGAAAAATCCTCAACATTGTATTATATTGTAAACATTTTTTTTATGCACTGAGTATGGTTATACTGCTTTGTGGTAAGAAATTAATTAGCTAGGTATATTAAATAAAACAAAAAAATATTTTTATGAAAATATTTTTTTCGTCCTTTATAAATTTATCATTTCAGATTTTGTGCTGCCAACATAAATTTAAAGCTCAATGTTTTTGTTCAAGCAATACCTAGGAAACAATATAAAAATGGGGGAACACGGAAATTTGACATTTTACCCTTTAGTCCAGTAATAACATATTTTAGGTCGAATTTGTATAACTCGAATATTTATAAAAACTCTAATTTTCATAACTTGAATTTTTTTGCAAGTTAGTATGTATATGGTAATTTTTTAATTAATTTATAACTTATTTGACAATTTTATAAGAAATTATCAATTACATATACAGTATTGGCCATAATTATTGCAACAACTGTAAAAAAAACTTAACTCTAAAACGCCTTTATTAATCTTTATAAAATTTTGGATAAAAATATTTCAAGTTATATCTCAGTTTACGTGTTCAAGGGTTTTTCGAGAAAATATTTTTAATTAATTATGAAAAAACGCTCGAAAAATAACTTTTAGGGAATTTTTTAAGTAAATAAAAAATTTGCTGTTAAAAACCGTATTTTTGTTAGTATACCCTGAAAATTTTGTACAAATCAAATGAACAGTAACGAAGCTACACATATTTAAAGTCGTCAAAAATAATCAAAAAGGGGCCATTTTTACAAAATTTTCAGAGTATACTAACAAAAATTTTTAACAGCATATTTTTTGTAGAAATTTTTCGAACGTTTTTTATTATTAAATAAAAGGACTTTAAAACTATTTTCTCTAAAAAATCTCGAACACGTAAACTGAGATAAAAGTTGAAGTATTTTTATCCAAAATTTCATAAAGATTAATAAAGGCGTTTTAGAGTAAGATTTTTTTACAGTTGTTGCAATAATTATGGCCGATACTCTAGATTTATAAATATAACAAAATGAATTTTTATGAATGTAGATTTATGGTAATTAAAGGTCCATTTTTGATATAAACGTTTTCAATATTAATTACGCTTTGAGGAAATAATTAAAAATTAATGCAAACGTGTTTCACAATGTGAAATGTTTAGGATTATTGGAATGTCACTTATTTTGAAAATTACTTTTAAATGTATTCAACTCAAAACCATTAAAAAAAATCCACCAATTATACTACCGAAAAACGCTCAAAAAAACTGTATACCTTACAAACATAGGCGAGCGCCATGTTGGGCGGCGCCCCAACGCACTCATGGTGATAGAGGCAGAGGCAGTAGCAACACTGCAGGGTCGGAACCAGTCCCTGAACGCCCTGACACATAATCGAACACGGCTGACACGGTTTCTCTCTGGCAAAACTGCAATATTGTATTTACAAGAAAAACGGTGATGTTAGGATAAGGACTGGGGTTTCGGGTGTGTGATATGGCGTATATCTACTTCCAATACAAAGATAAATAAATAAATCTAATAAACTGGCAAATAATCTAGAAAACATGTTTAAATTTTGTACTTACTTGGCCCATTTCGCGCTTCTCCTGGTCGACGGGGTTGTGGCCGCCTGTTTCGCCGGTGGGGCCTCCACATCCATCTCCTCCTCGGATTTTTTCTTTTCCGCCTTTTTGCCAGGCAATTTAATCTGCAATTTGAAATGTTACTGCGGTTTACAGACAATTTTAATGGAGATTAATTACGTTTTTACCGCGCATTTCTAATTAAACCTGTCAGTTTTGACAGTTCAAATCAGAGGTTACTTTTTTCTATAGTAAAGAAAAAAATGAAATATTAAATAATAATTATTACTCCTACTACTAATTGTTACAAAAATTATGAAAATTTATCAAAAAATATGTATTTGGAACACAT
The DNA here is from genome assembly GCA_921294245.1 of Brassicogethes aeneus. Taxonomy (NCBI): domain Eukaryota; kingdom Metazoa; phylum Arthropoda; class Insecta; order Coleoptera; family Nitidulidae; genus Brassicogethes; species Brassicogethes aeneus. The sequence continues at coordinate 655,910 of OV121138.1, read as the reverse complement.
CATTAGTTTATGTTATGAACAAGTTTTTAAAAAATAATCATTTCCTATACAGGGTGCATCAAGACGTATAATTACTCAACTTTTCTTTAATTTCATGTTATACTTGTGAATAAGCAATGAAACTATTGAAACTTGTGCTTATTAAAATAAAACAATTGATTAGTTTTTATATTGTTCATAATTTTGATTTCAAAGTACAAAAAAGGCTTAAAAAATAATTAATATATTTACAGTAATAATAACCTAACTGATAAAATTTGTTAATTTTTTTCATTTTTTTTTATACACTGCCCGTCAAAATTAACGCATAATAAGTAAAAAAAAATTAACTCTAAAACGCCTTTACCAATCTTTATAAAATTTTGGATAAAAATACTTATATCTCAGTTTACGTTTACAAGGGTTTTTCGAAAAAATATCCTTAAAGCCCTTATATTTAAAAAAAAAACGCTAGAAAAAAAACTTTTATAGAGAATTTTTTTTAAGTAAATAAAAAATATGACGTTAAAGACCGTATTTTTCTTAGTATACCCTGAAAATTTTGTACAAATCAAACGAACAGTAACGAAGATACAGCGCTTCAAAGTCGGTAAAAATGACCCCTTTTTGATTATTTTGCTGAAAAGTGGTCCTTTTTACCGACTTTGAAGCGCTGTATCTTCGTTACTGTTCGTTTGGTTTGTACAAAATTTTCAGGGTATACGGCCATTCCAAGCCCATGGACAGGACACATCAGAAACATGTCTAAATATATCCTTGTTACTTCCTTAAGTTTACTTATTTTTTCTACGAGTATTTATGAGAAGTATTAGCAAAATTTGGCTAATACTTCTCATAAATACTCGTAGAAAAAATAAGTAAACTTAAGGAAGTAACAAGAATATATTTAGACATGTTTCTGATGTGTCCTGTCCATGGGCTTGGAATGGCCGTATACTAAGAAAAATACGGTCTTTAACAGCATATTTTTTATTTACTTAAAAAAAATTCCCTATAAAAGTTTATTTCGAGCGTTTTTTTTAATATTAAATAAAAGTATTCTTATACAAAATTTCATAAAGATTGGTAAAGGCGTTTTAGAGTTAAAATTTTTTTACTTATTATGCGTTAATTTTGACGCGCAGTGTATAAGTAAATAACATTGTTTTTTTTATATATACCAAAACATTGTGTAAAAGGACAGAAGGAAGAATAGCCCTTTGGTTAACCCAATATAGACTTTTTTTTAATAACCTAACCATTTTGTAATGGCTTAATATTTAAAATTGTATAATATTTGTACATTTTATTAAAGTTTATCAAAAACTTTAATTATTTAAAAATATTGCCATCCCATGTTACAGTATATAATATATTATAAGTATATATATTTTTTATATACAGTTGTTTGGCCAATATAATGTATTTAGTATTTTTTGATGAAATAATATTTTACATCCAAGGTACCAATTTTTGCTGTTGAAATTTTAAGCAAAAGATTGTTTTTAAATAATTTTGCATTTTTGTTGCAAATTTTTTAATTAAACCTTTATTGATTGTATTTATTTATTTTATTAACTTAATAGTATTAAATATGGAATTATAAACTGTGCCATAATGATTTTGAGTTTAGTTTTAAGATCCTTGTTTTAAGTTATGTACCGGCCCTATATTTCTGTACACTTGTATCTGGTTGTTAAATAAATAAATAAATATCATTCTTTAAACAAGCAGATTTTGTCTTAGGGACCCTGAAAAACATTTCCATAAGGTTTAAGCAAACTTTACAATAGTGCAGCAACTGGGTTTTGAAGTTTTGGAGAAATAAAACCTAATTTGTATAGTGAAAATGTAAATTGAGAAGTATTGGGGTTTACCTTAAAATTCCCTAAGCCTTTAGCATTCCCTTTGGGCGTCGTTTTTGGTGGCGAATCATTTCCTTTGGGTGTCGCTTTTGGTGGCGAATCGGCGGTCTCATTTGGAATCATAGCTTTGGGACTAGTCACTTTGGGGCTGTTTAGTTTGGGGCTCAACACCTTCGGAGAGTTTCTAGCCGATGGAGCCTTTTTGGTCAGCACTTTTTTGGCCATACCGGAGCCTGCTTTGTACTTGGCATCGCGAATCACTTCCTTTTCAGGGTCATCCAAACCGATGGGTTCCTTGGTAAACGAAAAGTTTTCCAGAGTGAGACCATCCTTGCTTTTTAAATTCTCTGATACTTCTCTCATCGAACGAACTTTTTTGCCTGACGGCGTGTAATAGTAAATATCCCCACTTCTTTTTCCTTTCTGGCTCGAATCGGACGTAGCCCTCCAAACGAGCTCGCGCTTCCAGCCTAAAGTAAACGGTTTTAAGAATGCAGGGTTCGTTATATCAGTAGGGGCCTTGGATTTTTTATACCCCTGCACAGGACTGCTCGTGCTTGTACGCGTAGGTTTAGTACTAACTGGTGCTGGCTCAGGCGAAGGCGGGGGTTTTGTAGCAGGCTCGCTATCGGAGCCATTTTCTATTTTCGGTTTGTGATTGGGTGACAACATAATGTCGCTGTATCTTTTGTTTGGTATTCTGGCACGTTTGCCTTTGCCCAAAGTTTGTATTGCAGGCATTCCCATTTCAGATTCACTCATCCTCATGCTTACGTCGGTATCACTTGTTAAGTCTTCTGTAAGACAAAAAATCAATTATAACTAGGCAATAATATTAATTTGTTTGTAAACTTACCCCTTTCAACTTTGATCTCAGAGGAGCTTAAAATATCTTCAGAAGTAATTTGTGTAACCTCTTCTGCCTCATTACTAGTATTTTTTTCTGGTTCTGTTGTTTCGTTACTTTTATCATTTTCTGGTTCAGTTGTTTTTTTACTTTCATCATTTTCAGGTTCTTCAGCTTCTTTGGAAGGCTCAACGTTGCTTTTCTTCTCTTTACTTTCCTCTTCAGTGATAGAATCATTGGCTTTCATTTCGCTTGCCTTTCTCTTTCTGGTTCGAGCACCTCTTGGTGTTTCGGGGAGCTTCGTCTCATCCTCTTTAGGCGGTTCATCACTTACAGTGTCCATTTTGTCGGCGTCATTGTTTTCAACCGTTTTGGGGTCTTTAGTTTCTAGCGGAGTATCGTCGATCACGTTTGCCTCACTCTCTTGAACGTTTTCTTTTTCAGCGTTTGTTTTAACGTCTGTTTCAGCTGGGGCGCCGGCGGATTTCGACCTGGCCCTCGTTTTCCTCGTATTTTCCATTGTAAAGTCCAACAAACATCAGCCACTTGCACAAATTTTATACCAAACGGTTTTGAAGTGCGTCATTTGCTCACTAAACCCAGTTTCGTCATGGATGCTGGTGATTTCCTTTAAAAACTGTTCCAAACGATGTTTACCATAAGTTCACTAGGGGTTTTGTTTGTTAAATTCTTTACAAATAATTATTTTACCAATTTATAACAAACAAATCACACCGTCAAACACAAGACAGCGATGCTACGCGAAGATGGCGCCACCGACGATGGAAAAAAGCGGGTTAAGCGTCAACAGTGGCGTGCTAAACAAACAAATTAAATTATATTAATTAAAATTTAAAATGAAATAAAAGTCGTTTATTAATACCAAATTATTTTTTTAATTAAGTTTTATGTTATATTCAGCAATAAATTAGTATTTTAATAAAACACATTGCTTAAATTTACATATGAGTAATCTGGGTTGCCTACGACAAAATAAAATTTGGAATAATTTCTTATTGGATATTAACGACTGCTAATAAAAAATATTTCTTTAATATAAACTTGATAAATTATCATTCTCAAATATATGGTAAAGAATGTATAAAGAAAACAATTCAAATTTACTTAAATGCTTTATTCTTATAAGATTAATACATTAATTAAACATTTATTAGGTATAAACAATTATCCTTCTTACACTGATATGAAATGTTACTCTTACATTCACAATAAAACAATATACTAAATTTCTTGTGATACATACCTATACCTACCATAAAACCAATAAAAACATTATTTTTAGTTTTGCATTATTCCAGTAAATTTAAACATAATTCTTTCGTTTTTTTAGAAACATCCATGTAACAATAGTAAATTAATTATATAGATTTGTTTGTTGGTACAACTTATTATATTTAGAAAACTGTACATCTACCTAAAACATGAAAATACAAAATTTAATATATTTAATATTGTCACTAAAAAGGACGTTTTAAAATAAGCAAAACAGATGTTTTAACTTCTACAATGCCATATAGAATGACCATATATACAAATGAATAAAATTCACAGCTTTAAAAATTTTAATAACCAAATGATTTTATATGAGCATACATATATCACATTTTTAAAAATGGATTAAAAAGTGTATACCACTTTTGCATCCAATGTGGGAGAAATCAGAAATGTCAAATTTCAGGAAAAAATAGGATAGGCATTAGACTGGGCCAAAAAAATCAACTATTTTTTTTTGAAAAGTATATCGAAAATATGGTTTAGGGTGACAAAAAAAATTATTGTGAAAGTTTTTTGGCCCAGTCTAATAGGCATATGTGATAACTTATTAGTGTATTTAAAGGGATTAGTAAAATTAAAGTATTAACATCATTATTTTTCAAAGTAATTTAGCACAGTTTCCAACCTAGAGAACTTTGGTGAACTCTATTTTTTTTATTTTCCTATTTAATATTTTCTTCATTTATTAAACTTAAAAAGGAGAATTTAGGAAACTTTAGCTTCAGGCAAGTAAAACTTTGTTTATTTTTAGCATCACGATTTATCTCCCAAATATCCCCATTAAAATATTTAATTTTTGTAACACTATTTAGGTATAATTGACAATTATTCATTATAATATTATATTATAAAAAGAGAACTAAACTTCTAGCTCAATAATGTCAAATTATCAATTCTGATTTCTCTTATACAGCTCTAAGTTATGTAATTAACAAGTCCCAGACATCAGGAGGGCTATGGATTAGGTCTGGTCCTGCGGGCTTCTGCACAGGATCGTCGTGGTGCTGATAATGGTGATAAGCAGGAATACTGCGAGCAGGAACCGATCCAGCACTATCGAAGCCTGCTTCCATTCCAATTCGGTAGTTTCTCTTTGCTCTTGTTCCGTGAGTCTTTGTTCGTTACGGTCCACGCTGGCGTGGACTTTGTTCAGGATCCTGATAATTTGGTTCTCGAATGCATCTAGAAAATAAATTAATTAGAAATGATTATGATAATCAATAAATAACTATTATTATTATTATTAATTAGAAATGCATAGATTAGGACATACTAACTAAAAAGCAAAAATGTTGTCATTATTCACTTGTAGAGAGGTTGTAATTCAATAATAATACAACCTCTCTACAAGTGAATAATGTACGAATCAGTTACACTACCTGTGCAGGTGAATTAAATGTACCTGACTCCCGAAGGAGCCAAATAGAGGGTCAGTGGATCGCAGCAACAAACGATAAGTTAAATAGCTTTGAGTCGCATGATTTAATTTGCATTCTCCACTAATAAAGTAATCTTGCATTTTCTACCAACCCTCTCGAAGAGGTTAAGCATCTTCAAAGCATCTAAACCAGGAAAACAAAACAGCCAAGCAAGAAAAAGAGAATTCCCACAGGATAAAAAACGTAATTATTTGTAATTATAAATCGACACAAAACGTTCATAATCTAATCTAATTTTTATATTTCCTTTACTGATGATTTGTAAACGGTTTTCACAAAGTGCTAGTGCAAGTACTAAAATAAAAAACGTAATTATTTGTAATTATAAATCGACACAAAACGTTCATAATCTAATCTAATTTTTATATTTCCTTTACTGATGATTTGTAAACGGTTTTCACAAAGTGCTAGTGCAAGTACTAAAATAATTTAAAACGCATTTTAGTATAATATTCGTTGGTAGGTGGATCTCCCTAAGAGAGCAAATTGGGACAATCTGAAATTCAGTTAATCCCGGCGCATTCGCCATTTTTACGTATTCTTATTTGTAGAATATATAAAAAGTTAATTTTTTTTACCTGGACTGCGGCAACGTTGCAAATTTAGGGTTTTGGTAGGTAAATATAGTTGTCAAGTTGGTAGCATTGATTAAAACAAACTAAGCTAGTTATAAATCTAATTGTGGTTATGTATAAATTATTGTAGGTTACATTGTGCAGTTGTCAAGTTGAGTTGTCGAAATTCGTAGTTAAAAATGCAATTAATTTGGCTTTGGTGGTGTTTGGATGAGTAAAATCATATAAAAAGTAGTTAAATATAGTTTGCTTTACGGCCCAGAAGAGCAAGTATTCCTAGCGGATAACAATCTTCGCTTTGAAAAGAATTTATATAAAAGAAATTGAAGTTTTTTGTGAACGTAAATGTTGTCCAATGGTGAATAATGTGAAAATAATGTGTGGTGTAATATTTATAAAACCAAATTCGTTACTTTTTTACTCCAAAAATGTCCATAAGGCTATGTACTTTTTCTTCCATTGTGGTATTTGGCATAATTTCATCAAAATGAAGTTTTGCCCTCAAAAGGGCTTTTACATTCGAATTCGTTGCTATTATTTTTGGCATATTTTTTTTTTATTTATAATTGACCAGTAAATTATCAATAATAAATATTATTGTCAATTTGACAGTGTCAAAGTATTTAATTAAATTCTTTAGCAGAAGTACCATTTTTAAATACTAAAAATACTAAGTCAAACTGGCATAAGCCACCAAACCTAACAAATAAAAAGATAAAAAAAATAAACTGTACAAAAAATCACAACAAAAATGTATATTAGATCTTGATTTTAAAATAAAAATACTAAAAAATCATACAAATAAAAATAAAAAAATCTTTTGAGGCGACACGAGTGTGAAAACCAATACCTATGTTCGGAATTATTTAGACTAGACACACCTGGGCTTTAGGGTTTAACTGTCTATAAAATAATACTTCTGCTAAAATTTATGGACTAAAGATTTTCTAGCAAAAAACATTTTTCTCGTTTCGAATTCGATGGCTGTGGCACATATATGAAAGGTATAGGAATTTGACGCATCTGTAACAAGACTGAAGATATTACTTGGCAAGGCGCAGACTGCAGATGAGATGAAATTAATGAACATACCATAGACAAATGGAAATGTTGAGTTTCAATATGTGGCAGGTTTGAAAAAATTATATAAAAAATCCTTTTTTGTACATAGTATTCAAGGTGTAATGAAAATGACGGATTAACTCTCTTCACTCAGTGAACTTTGATATTTTTTACCTCACCAAATTGAAGACTTGAAGAATTTTTTAAATTATTTATCCCTGACTCTACTGAGTGTCCCCTACAACGATTTTATTTGTCATTTTCTTTCAACCCTGTATTTCAATAGAAATTGTATATCTTCCCAGGGTAAAAAATTAAATCAACCCATTTTTTGTTTCGTAACATTTAAATGGGAGAAAGCCATGTCATTAAACATTTTCCTGTATGATTTTTAGTACCTATCTAAGAATGTTTCAATCTGTATTGGACAATATTTGTACTAAAAACTATCTAAAAGCACTCACCAAATTTAGCTACAATTAAAAAAAATAGATTTCAAATTAAAACTACCAAAATGTCTGTCTTTAAAACTAATCTCTGTAACAAAGCTTATGCACTACTACAATACTACTGTTTTTAAATATGGCTCTCGTGATTTTTTATTTCTGACATTCTTATTGGTATAAGCCCTTTATTTAGGCATAATATTTTTGCTACCTTATTGAGGCAATGAATAATTTACGAGAAAGCGTACTACTAATTTTAATGAAAAAGGCAGAGCTGTTACAACTTTAAAAGTAATATCAACTTAATAAAAATGAGATTAGGTAAACAAAATTGGCATAAAGAAGAAGGATAAGTTTTAAGTGGTTTGAAATAAGTAAATCTTTAATGTGATCTGCATCTTTTATAAACTATAAATACATGTTTTTTTGTTGTAAAAGTTTCAATTTGTTTTGTTAATATTAAAATGTCTGAAACAGAACTTTCAATAATCAAACATTGGATAAAAAAGAGTTTTTAGACAAAAAATTGTGTAATTTTCAAAATATAATAAGAAAGTGGAAAAATACACATTTTATTCACCATATGTATGTTTTGTTTATATTAGGTCCTGTGTTAATATTAATGTTTGTTAATATTAAGTCCTTTGTTAATATTAAGTCCTGTGTAAGATTTTCAATAGGTGTAGCAGTAAAAAGGTAATAATCACGTTTCAAAAATGTCCATTAATCATAAAAGTTGTATGTAGGATCGACATATAGACGTATCCAATATTTCAAACCATCAATTTATCAAATGTAAATTTTTAACATTTTAATTTAAACCCAAAACAAGTAAGTTGGGCAAGCTAACTTGCGTTTCCAAACTGTGGATATGGAAATGTGTACCTTTTTATACTTAGGGTGGCCAAAAAAAATCAGCTAAAAAACATTTTAATGGAATTTTAAAAATTCCATGAATACCTACAGTTCATTTTTTTTATCCGGACTTGGCTTATGCCAGTTTGACTTCGTATTTTTAGTATTTAAAAATGGTATTTCTGCTAAAGAATTTAATTAAATACTTTGACACTGTCAAATTGACAATAATATTTTTTATTGATAATTTACTTGTCAATTATAAATAAAAAGATAATTATGCCAAAAATAATAGCAACGAATTCGAATGTAAAAGCCCTTTTGAGGGCAAAACTTCATTTTGATGAAATTATGCCAAATGCCACAATGGAAGAAAAAGTACATCGCGTTCGAATTTGGTTTTATAAATATTACATCACACAATATTCTCACATTATTCACCATTGGACAACATTTACGTTCACAAAAAATTTTATTTTCTTTTATATAAATTTTCAAAGCGAAGATAATAATTATTATCCGCTAGGAATACTTTCTCTTCTGGGCCGTAAAGCAACCTATATTTAACTACTTTTTTATATGATTTTATTCGTCAAAGCACCACCAAAGCCAAATTAATTACATTTTTAACTACGAATTTCGACAACTCAACTTGACAACTGCACAATGTAACTACAATAATTTATACATAACCACAGTTAGATGTATAACTAGCTTAGTTTGTTTTAATCAATGCGACCAACTTGACAACTGTATTTACCAACCAAAACCCTAAATTTGCAATGTTGCCGCAGTATATATATATATATATATATATTTCCATAAGATAAAGTTAAAAACTACAAAATATCAAAATCCCAACTTAATTAGAACTCTGTACCGTATCCCGTCGCATTCGCCATTTCTGACAATCCCAAAAGTAGGTATTCGTAGAATGGATAAAACTTACGAAATAAACCATTTATATTTATTTGCCCGTAAACTTTTAACGGTCTTATCGGCTAATTTTTCAGATCTTTTCGGTAATCCGGGATTTGGAACGGTAGTAGTTTATACGTGGATTACGGACGTCTTGCCTGAACGGAATTCGCAAACAATTTTGAGTAACTGTTTGCGATCGGTTTAACCGAGTTTTGGGCGGCTCGGTCTTTTTGTTTCGAAAGTTTTGCCTTTGATTTAGCAAACAAATGTAAACGCATTGCTGTGTGGCATAAAACTACGAAACCCCTTGTTAACTTGTAGAAATATGTAGTTTTCGAAATGGTGACTATTTTTTTTCAAACTCTACAATAGACTGCAACTAAAAGTGGCTTTTTGTTGTTTTATAATTATATCCTTTTTATACCACAAAGTTATTTAATTTGTATATCTACTCCTAAATTAAGATTGGGAAAAAGTGGGGTTAAAACGGTCAGAGACATTGATAAAAAGTGAAAATAAAAACCGATTGACATTAACAGATGTCAGATAAAATGTCAAATAAATTACTTTAAATTCTGAAAAAATTTTTTTTACTATCTATCCCTGTAACTACTCCAATTGCCAATTATAAATAAAAAGATAATTATGCCAAAAATAATAGCAACGAATTCGAATGTAAAAGCCCTTTTGAGGGCAAAACTTCATTTTGATGAAATTATGCCAAATGCCATAATGGAAGAAAAAGTACATCGCCTTATGGACATTTTTGGAGTAAAAAAGTAACGAATTTGGTTTTATAAATATTACATCACACAATATTCTCACATTATTCACCATTGGACAACATTTACGTTCACAAAAAATTTTATTTTCTTTTATATAAATTTTCAAAGCGAAGATAATAATTATTATCCGCTAGGAATACTTTCTCTTCTGGGCCGTAAAGCAACCTATATTTAACTACTTTTTTATATGATTTTATTCGTCAAAGCACCACCAAAGCCAAATTAATTACATTTTTAACTACGAATTTCGACAACTCAACTTGACAACTGCACAATGTAACTACAATAATTTATACATAACCACAGTTAGATGTATAACTAGCTTAGTTTGTTTTAATCAATGCGACCAACTTGACAACTGTATTTACCAACCAAAACCCTAAATTTGCAATGTTGCCGCAGTATATATATATATATATATTTCCATAAGATAAAGTTAAAAACTACAAAATATCAAAATCCCAACTTAATTAGAACTCTGTACCGTATCCCGTCGCATTCGCCATTTCTGACAATCCCAAAAGTAGGTATTCGTAGAATGGATAAAACTTACGAAATAAACCATTTATATTTATTTGCCCGTAAACTTTTAACGGTCTTATCGGCTAATTTTTCAGATCTTTTCGGTAATCCGGGATTTGGAACGGTAGTAGTTTATACGTGGATTACGGACGTCTTGCCTGAACGGAATTCGCAAACAATTTTGAGTAACTGTTTGCGATCGGTTTAACCGAGTTTTGGGCGGCTCGGTCTTTTTGTTTCGAAAGTTTTGCCTTTGATTAGGCATACAAATGTAAACGCATTGCTGTGGGGCATAAAACTACGAAACTCCTTGTTAACTTGTAGAAATATGTAGTTTTCGAAATGGTGACTATTTTTTTTCAAACTCTACAATAGACTGCAACTAAAAGTGGCTTTTTGTTGTTTTATAATTATATCCTTTTTATACCACAAAGTTATTTAATTTGTATATCTACTCCTAAATTAAGATTGGGAAAAAGTGGGGTTAAAACGGTCAGAGAGATTGATAAAAAGTAAAAATAACATTCACAGATGTCAGATAATATGTCAAATAAATTACTTTAAATTCTGAAAAATTTTTCTACATCCCTGTACCTACTCCAATTTATTAAAAAATTTCACTTGTTTTCCTTGTCTTTTAGGGGTTTTCCATTAGTAAAGTAGTTAATTTGCATATTAAAAATGCACTTTTAAACTTCTAGCATAAAATTAATTATACCGTTGTATGACATTCTATCTAACAAATTTGCGGTTAAAAGGGAATACAAATTACATCAGGATATAACTCATGAATATCCGGAGTTACAAGGATGACAATTTTAAGCAAAATGACAGAATTTCCCCTAATATACATATGCCGCCTTAAATTTAATTAGCTGAACCAGACGTTTCATTAAATCTAATAAACAAAGAAAGTGCTTTTTATTCATGTTTTAAAATAACTGCATTCTACTGGTTTGGTGGATATTCTTAAGAGCAGAGAATCAAAGATTTAAACCACTTGAATAAAGTGGAAGACTAGATACAGTTTAGAATTTGTGTAATTTAATGCACCAACTTTATTACTGATATACCTACAAAAGAAACAGCTCAAAACTTTAAAATCAAAATGCGATAGCTTAGCAATGGTATAAAATTTTAATCGAATTGTTAAATTACAACTTTTCTACACGCTTTTTTTGACATTTTTTATAAAAACTTATTTAAATAAAAACAAAAAAGGCCCTGTTTATACCAATTTATTTATTGTGGCTAAATGATATCCATTTGTAGTAAACTGCTTGACTGTACATTAAAATGAAGCACACGATCAAATTTTTTCCGGAAAACGCTGATATTAACAGCATCATTAAGATTTCTGCCTGCTTCTCCATAAATTAAAACCATTTCTATTTTTGATTTTACTGTTAAAAAATCCATTATGAATACCTAAATGCTCAGGTCTTTTGTTTGCAAATTAATCTTCGAACTAAATAAAATTTATTTTAGTTGCTTCTAAAGTTTCGTTTTTTTTCACCCTAACAAACTAAAACACGAATAAAAAAAATACACGAGTTTTAAATGTAATCTTAATTAAATAAAATAATGTATAAAACTTTAACTTTAGGAAACTTAGATATTAGTACAAAAATACTTTATCAAAAAAAAATCTGATTAATTAAAATAATTATTATAATTATAAAGTGATATATCACACAAAAATTATTGCAGAATGGTATAGATTCTTATAAAAAATTCGTTCTATAGTATACTATTATAAATTACATTTTATTACAATTCATAAAATGACATTTGGACATTCAAATATATTTGGATATTTTCCTTTTTTAAATATATTTTTTTTTTAATTTTTAGCTTATTTAAATTAAACTAATTTTCTTTCTATTATCTTCAAAACAAAAAGGCTAAGCTGTATTAAGGGTGCTGATAAAATTGTACCTTGGCAAAATAAAATAAAAACTGTAATAAATACCTAATTCCGCAGAACGATGTCTCGTCTGAAACCTGGGAGATCTCTGTTGCCGCTGCTGTAAGCAATATCCGTCCTCTTGAGGTAACTTGTCGGACCATGGCCACGGACAATCTAATCTGGTGCCTGTCTGAGGATTAATTTCCTGCAAGTAAATCATTCTGTACACATCGACAGACTAGCAAATAAATAGAAAGAAGAAGACGTCGGTAGTCGGGAGACGCGTCGAGACGTTACAGTAGGTGAACTTAGCACGTTTTGGCGATAGGCTATATGTAAGGTGACACATGACGTTTTTCAATCAAGGACCAAGAAATAAATAAATCCTCGCAAAGAGGATATTATTATTAGATTCGAGATTACAGTTGGGGTTTTATTTTCTAATGGTGTTTAAATGTGCAAGCATGATACAACCTCAATTACATTTTTTTATTTTATATTTTTTATGTTTTACAGAATTTATATTTATTTATTTTAAAACGAAAAAACCTTATACAAAATTATTATGGTTCAATTAAAAACTTAAAGATCCTTGCTTTTCCATTTCTAATTACCCAAAACAACGAAAAACAAATTAAAAAAACATATATTTTGTCTAAAATGTATCAATTTCTTTAAAAAAATTAGTTTCTAAAATATCCAATGATTTATTTTATAATAAAATGGCCTAGCACCATAACCATTTAGGCGATTATTTTTAGTAGTTTTTAATGGTTTTAAAATTCATTTAATTTCAACCTTAGCTGCCTTATTTATGTTGTTTACATAACAACCAATTTTAAACAAAGCACATTTAATGGAAGTTTTGTAAAGAATTTTATTATATCTCAAAGAGGAAACAAAACTCGATCATACACATAAAAAAATCTAACATAGTACCAAGAACAGCGCTGTCATTAAACGCATTAAAATTGAAGCAACCTAAATTGTTATTTGCTCAATTAATTACTATTAAACCAAAATAGGGAACTATTTTGCCAAATGTCAAAGAATTTATTGCGGTAAATGTATACATAGTATACATACTATAGTAAATAAATCAAACAAGTACCTATTTAATGCAATAACATTCTAACATTCTAACAATTAAATATCAATGGATTCAGGAGCGAAAAATATTTTCCTGTTGTTTCATTTAAACAATTAATTAAGATTTAAGTAAATATATAACTCGATATAAGTATGAAATTCAGAAATCTACTCTTAAGTAAGTTAATCCCGGATAATATTATGATCCTTACAAATTCCTAAGACAGTGATATTTTAAGTTGATAATCTAACGTGTCCCTATTATTTACCCAAACGCCTGTAGATGATAAGCTTTTCTATATTTAACTTGTTGTTTGCAATAACATGTTAATTTTAAACAAGAAAATTACAAATAAAAATGTTTAACTATTATAGTTACCTACCTATTAGTGTTATAATTGTTTCTAGTTATTATAGTTTTACTAATTAATGATATTTTACTACAACTAAAGGAGGGTTATTTAAGTTATTCAATATTCAATAGTCTCTACTTATGGAAAATTAAAATTATTTAACTGGTTTTAGTATTTATATACCTATAATTGTAAACGTTACCTACCTTTATTGAATTTTCTCCCTGCAAAAAAAATATTCACATAAACAAAAAATTCAATTATTTTAAAGAAATATAAGATAATTTTAAATAAATATTTAGAAAATGGGATTTTTTTGAACTTTTGAAAAATCTCCTATGCTCACATTTATTATTAGTGTATTTATTGTCTAAGTTTTTAAAATAAATTGAACCATTCAAGTTTTGGTCAATAAATAATGCTTGTGCTCTTTTAGTTATTTTAGTTCCAGTGTTCCAGTGTTCCAAGAATGCCCTACTTATATTAACATAAGTATACTTATAAGTAGGTATATAACCTCAAATATTAAAACCCTACACACGTTCGTAATGCGAACTCCGTATATGAAATTGTAGCATTATTTTATATTCAGCGTAAAATATATGTCTGCAAATTTACAATCATAGATTTATGATATCTATGTACATATGTCATAAATAAATTGACATATCGGGGCCAAATCAGAATATAAAGGAAACTAAAAATGAAATAAAAATATTTTATTTATACATGTAAAGATGTTAACAGTAACCCTGTAATAAAAACATAGATAAGTAATTTTTGACTTTATTTACAAATAAATTTACTTTTTTAAGTCACTTTTCTATTTCCCAGGTCCTTAAATAATAAAGTTTCCTAAAAAATTGATGGTCGGAAAAAAACTATATTTTTCCAGAAAAAAATGGAAAAAACGAAAAATTTGTTTTGTTGTAATCCAGAAAAAGTATTTTAATTGCTAAGCGTGACATTTTTCAATAGGTGGGTCAAAATGAACCACAGGAGCATGTTTTTTTATAATTATTTCAATTTGCAGTATTTTTTATTTATTATCATTTATCGTGAGGGTCCATAAAATAAATTTTATAATTTTTTTTCTTTGGCAATAAAAGTTTAGAAACCGTTGCTTTAGAGAATTAAATTTTAGTATTTCAAATATTATTTCGATGAAAAATGCATTTAAAAATAATTTATAAATACAATTGATACCTTAATTCCTAAAAAATTTAATCCAAACATGTAAACATCATCCAAAATAGAGAAATTGTATACATTTCATCACAAGAATGTCCTTCTTTAGAACAGGATTGTCCTTTAAAAAAAGTAATAATTTGTTGAACATCCCAACTGAAATAAAATTGAATTCGTTTGGCCAAAGAAAGATTGAGCCGAATGCTTTTGAAGGCGAATTGTTTGAAATTTTAGACTGAAAACATTCAATTAAATTTAAAATAATTGATTAATAAAGCTTGAAGAACAATAGCGTAGTCTGCAAGATATTTATACCCACCTTAGTTTATAATTGTTTGTTTGAAGCTATTTCAAGATGAATTGAATTCAATTTCATGTCTTTAATTTATGATTAATAGATAAAATTGTTTTATACAAAAAATTTTGAGTTTATTACTTCCTACTCTGCAATATAGGTAATAATTGCCTATATAATTTAAAAATAGGTCATTTAGTTTCGTTTCATTATCATTAATTTATTTTTTTAAGTTAGTTAATATAGTTGTTCTTTTCTTATTAATAAAAATGCTATAAATAAATGGGAAACAAACAAATGCCGCTAAATCCAAATAAAAAATTAATGCAATAAAATTGATAACATCCCTTGGCATTAGAGTAAGTATTTATATTTTCTTTTATTAAGTGGATAATATAACTTTAAAGTTGAATTGATTTTTAAATTGCACCTTATTTTATGTTTTAATCTATTTCAGATTTACATGATGCAAAACAATAAAACGAAGCGGATCCCTATTTTATAATATAAAAAAATAATTTACCTGAATTTGAGAGTTTCGATGTTTATTATTGGTGGTACTGCTGCTGCGTGTGTTGAACTTCATAAAAACCAAAGGGGCCAACTTGTTGAGAACAACGGTCCTGATAATTTTCGGGACTGCTGATCCACGCACCCCACGATGATAAATATTTAACGTGACCACTGACAGGCCCGAGGCGAACGATACTAAGCAAATGCTAACCCCGTAGTACATACCTGCAAAGAATTAAATTTAAAAATTGTTAAAAATAACTTTGGATTTTTTTTTATTTTAAACTTAAAACTGTTGTAAATAATAGTTATTTATATCATGGGTCCAAGAAGAAGACAAAAAAAAACCTCTGGCCCGAATGACATATCTACAACATTTTAAGTTTTATTGCTTTTCAGACTTTAACTTTAAAGTTAAATAGCCAATTTTATTTTTTAAACGTAGAATTATTAGAAGACAAAAGTAAGTTTAGAATCTGACAAATGTCGAATTTTATAAATAATACAAAAAAGTGATTTTTTTAAAACAGTTTTTCCTATGATATGGCCCAATTACTAATACTTATTGTAAAAGTCTGGAGTTTTTAAACCAGCACGAGATAGCATTACTTATTACGGTTCAATTTAGGTTGTAAGACATGCTATAATACTAAAAAGAAATAGGAATCCAAGACTTTATGTGCCATAAGCAAAAAACACTTGCAGATACAGCAACTTTTCTAAACAATCTTAAAAATTAAAACTTTCAAACTTTTTTATCACCTGACATCATATATCTCGTATTTATAACCAAAATGCTAAAGAAAATTTATAAAAAAAACTACATAATTTCAGTAACTTTGGAACAATATGGTCTTTGTCGGAAAACAAACAATAGGGTGTACCCTAATAATACAACAAAAAAGACACTTACTGATTAACGGTGTTTTTTCGGTAGGGGGTAAAGTCTCACGGATTGTCATAAGAAACACTGTCATAGACAAAAGGGCGCTGATTCCCAATGTTACTTTTTCTCCCGACTCTGATGGTACGTAGAAAACTAAAAGAGCTGTAAGAAAAAATTGTTTAAGTAATTAAATTAGATTATTTCCCTCATTATAATATGAACCAATCAAAAGCCTTAAATTTTCGAATAAATTTCGTTTAAATAAGCGATTAAATCACTAGAACTATTTAACAGCGATTAAATTTTAGCCTCCATTATGGATTTTTGTTTACGATTTTATGGTGTTATTTACAAGTTTTAACAAACATTTTTTAAAAAACAATAAAAAATAAGTTATCTAGTTTACGAAATATCAATTATTACTTATTACATACCTTAAATTAATGGAATTTTCTTTAAAAAAATATTTATAAATTTTGACACATACGTCAGATTTTATGAATTGTCAAATAGTTTCCTTTAATTCGAGAAATAATCTAGACGTATATCACTCAACCTATAAATTTAATCTGTCAAACTATGCTCAGTAAGTTTTTTATTTGATTTTTCTTTTTTGAAAATAGTTTCATGCAAAATAATTAAAAATAAAACCCCTCGACCGCTACGCAGTGTCGTGATTTTATTAAATTATTTTGCATTCAACAAAACAACAAAAACCAAACAAAAAACTACTGAGCCTAGTTTAACCGATTAAATTCATAGTTCTCGTGATATAATTTATGATGAATCGATAAGGATTAAAGAGTTTTTGGGCCTAGTATTTCCTGGAAAATGGATTGAAGAAGGAAAGCTTTGGATTGGCCGGCTAGATCTTCAGATTTGACTCCTATAGACTTTTTTCCGTGGGTCTGTTTAAAAGTAAAATTTACTTCAAAATTTAGAAGGCATTTGAACAAAATTTGCATTTTGATATGAAAGTTGGTGGTTATTGGAACAATTTTAGGTATTAAAAAGTAGATTTATATTTATTTATATTTTTTTTGAAAGCTTTAAAAGAAGGGCAATTATATTGTAAAACGTTTTCATAATAAATTATTTCTGTTTTAATGCCGTTTACAAGAACTAATTAAGTAGCTATATTCAAAATGGTGTTGTATATTTTATGCAATTAATTAGCTAATTTACGTTGTTTATTTGCAAAACTCTCTAATTGCATTTTGAAATAATAATAATGAACAATCAGGTAGGGCGACGAGAAGTGGGTGTTAAATAAAAATATATTAAACGTTCTTTGCATTGTTGAAACTACTACACAGTATAAGAAAATATTGTAACATAATAAATTGAATTTAACTGAGGTCAAGTTCAATATTGCCCTTGTTCCTTGTTTGTGCTACTCAACCTCATCGTGTTTATATTAAGGAATGTTTAAGTGCCTAAAACAAAACCGTCTTTGGCCTCATGTTTGCCCTAAATCTTGTCATAACACTGTTTTAGATTAATTTTATAATTATTAAGACTTTTAATTAACATATGGCTTTTTACATAATAATATTACGCTTGTAATATATTTTTGAAAACCTATTTATTTATTTATTATACATCGAAAACTTTTGGGATTACGTCACTTTGATTTGGATACAACCTGTAAACTTACTTGTACAAACAAAAAGTAATAATAAAGTTCTTTAAAACTTGTTAAAACTTTTGTTCATGAAATCTCTTGATCTCTTTTTAGAGTCCTTTAATATTCCTATTCTGTTTCTTGTTAGTGGACATACCTCTTAAAAATGTAGTATAAACCTAAGAAGATATACACACATAAAAAAATCTAACATATTACCAAGAACAGCGCTGTCATTGAATGCATTGAAATTGAAGCAATCTAAATTGTTATTTGCTCAATTAATTGCTATTAAACCAAAATAGGGAAACATTTTGCCTGAATGTCAAAGAATTTATTGCGTTAAATGTATACATAGTATACATAATATAGTAACGTTATTAAATAAATCAAATTAGTATTTAATGCAATAACATTCTAACATAAAATGAAAATAAATATCAATAGATTTAGGAGCGATAACTTTTGTTGTTAATTTAAAAACAGTAAATGATTATAAACCAAGTGCTAACTATCTATTGGTATTATAGGAATAAAGTATAACAATAAGATATAAGTCTGCATTAAATTAAAAAGTAACAATTTTAAGTGGTATACATAACTCATTTCTCTTTAAAATTAAATTTGGGGGTTTGATGATTAAAGTAGGTATAATGAAAAGGTCTAAGCAGGGTGCTAGTAAATTTGGGGTTTTTTGAGACCTGATGTAAGGCGTGTTTTAAATTTTGTAGGTCATCCAGTAAATATTTTTTTATTTTTTAGTGGCTTTATGGTAAAAGATAAATAAATTTTTGACTTTAAGAAAAATTTATCCACTATTGGTTTACTGGAATTCTAGCAACCATTCCATAAGGAATTTGTAAAAAAATATATTAAAAAAAATCAACTAGATTAAAACTTCTCAGTGAAACTTTATCTCGCAGAAAATGACAAAATACTTATGAATACTTACCTATGCCATTGATGAGTATGCAGGGCAGTATCAAATTGAAGACGTAAAACAGAGGCCTCCTTCGCAATTTTATTGTGTACGTTATGTCAGGATAAGGCTCAGGACAGCAGGAATAGAACACAATGTGCTTTTCCGATGAGAAGCTCAACAGATCAAATTCCCCATTCGCCTGATAGTTGCTTACGTCTCCTTCTTCGGTTTGTTTTACAAGCTCAACCTAAAAAAACAAATTGCGAACGCTGTAAAAATGGGAAATAATGATTTTTATGTAAAAGATTTTAAGTCTCTTATAATAGACGTTTATCTGACTTCCCCTATAGGGATAGTATACTAATTAATTTACATTGCGGTTAAAAAATATCTGAGTTAACAAAATAATAATACAATAAAGCAATAACATAGTTAAAATGATATTTCTAGTATTAACAAATACTAAATACTATATATCAACAAATGTTTTTAAATTGCCATCACCATTTATTGTTTTTTAATAGCTGCCATAACTTGTAAAATTTTAATATTAAAGCCATAGGAAAAACAAAAGATGGTGGTGTTAACTTAAATCTAGTAAGCGACAAAAATTACAAATTGGATAAAAATATAAGTAATGTTTTAGTTTACAGGTAAAATTTCCAGGAATAACGAAGTTATAACGATATTTGGGTTGTCTTTCAGTTTTTTTAATTATTTTTTCTATAATTTTTAAATAACCTTTTATAAGAATTGTAATTATGCAATTTTTTTTTAATTCAAAAAAATAAAAAAGAATTTAAAAGTAAAACCCGACAATTGCATTCTGAAATTGTAAAACATGGTATTAAAGGCAATATTATTATAAATATATAAAACTATAGATTTACGTTTATTGTTTTTTACTAAAAATTTTAAAATGCATTGGCATAAAAAAACTCATATTAACTTTTTTTCTTAAATAACCATAGTAATTTTTGAATTTAATTAGTTTAGAAATTCTGACCCATATTGTAATTTTCTCGAAGATTGCAAAAATATATTTCTCAAAATAATCTGAACGTGTTGCCAAAATAATAGGGCGTTGCGTTCTTAAATCGCACACACTGTATATACATGTAGTATCTACATGTTCATGTGAGTTAGTACGTATAGTTGCAAAGGGCTAAAAGTACATCGAATAAAAAACATTTATAGGATTGAATAGATCGAAATCCTGAGCGAGTAACTCTAATTCCAAATGAGATAACAGGAATCTCTATATGTTGTCGGTTATATTCACTGACTGATTTTCTAAAGGATGCCATATTGGTTTTAAGAATTTAAATTTTTTCAGTACAATAGAACTAATTTTGGTTTTATTAAATATAAATTAAAGGATATGCAGGTTATCATTTCCTTATTTTATAAATAAGGTTACAAAGTTTTTCAGATTTATACCCAAAAAATAAATAAAGACAATTTTTACACAATTATTTAAGTAAAATTATAATAGAAAGAAAGAAATCCTCTATACATGCAAAATAATTTGGAATACTTAATTAAGTTTATCGACGTAATAAAATTCTAGTTACACAGGTGGCATTTGAGAAAGTTTCAAAACTTTAGAGCAAGTTTAATAATTTAATTAGGCAAGCTATTGGTAAAACAATTTCCAAATGTAAAACTTATATATGCACATATGTTTGGAAGAGAGGATACTAAGAACACTTAGTATTTAATAGTATATTATGTTTCAAATTTGATAAACTCCATTTTAGTCATTTAATTAAACACTCGCTCGCAAGCTCACTCGTGCCTTATTAAAATTCGTGTCTAAAAAAGTTTATATACGAGTTACATACTATTATTTTTCTACTACAAATTCTCATTATTATCAAAAAATGTATTTAATTAAATACTTGTATAGGGCGTAAGAATTTCCTGCTTGGAAATCTGTATTACCGAAATGTATCCCTTAATAATGGACTAACAGCCATTTAAAACTGATATAATAGCAGTTTTTTATAGTGTGAAGGGAATGTTTTATGGGCACTTCACTGTGTTAAATCTAGTTTACCTAAATAGGTATAATAATAATAATAATAATAATAATAATAATAATAATAATAAAAATAATAATAATAATAACTGTCAACTAACTTAAAACTTTAGCCCGTGACCAAAAACCTGTTGCTAACTTCAGCCCATGACTAAAACCCCATAAAGCCACAACTTCTCAATGTGTATTTAAAAGATAACCTAATGTTATGAAAACATGTACGATAATGGGCATTTTAAAGGTGAAAGTAGAAAAATAAATATGCATGAGCAAGGATTCGCTGCCAACACAATATTCAGTTTTGCTTATCAATTTTAAAAAATATTTCGTTTTTGAAAATCGACGTTTTTAAAAACCTATACATATATGAATATATTTTTATCGGATGCTCAATTTTCCCCTTGAAATTTATCACGTCCAAAAACATAATAGAAATGTGTCGCCGAATATATTTCAGTACGCTCAGAAGTAAGTGCAAGTTTTTGCGAGATGTCATATCTAAAATTAATTACCGAAGTTTTTTACTTTGTGGTGTAACACAACAGTTACAAGTATCTTAATTAATGATCCTTAAGAATGATAAATTGATTAAAAATTTGTATAAAAATTGGAATAACGTTAAAAAATAAATTAACTAAAATGTTAACCAAGCTAGGTTACACACAAAAGATAAATTGTTTTTAAATTGCCCACTTTTTAGATATATAGTAGTTAAAAGACATTTACAAAGTTTTAAAAAGATTGTCCGTCTGGTTTCCGAGTAAAAAAATATTAAAGTTGTTAAGACTACACTGGATGTTATTGTTTATTATAGCTAAACTGTTTTAAAAATAACTTAAGAATTATTTATTTATTTTTTTACAAAAATGGCGAATGCGCCGGGATTAATATTTAAAGTTTGTATTATGACGAAATATGTGAATGCAAAATATTACTAATATGTACTTATAATACAAATGCCAAAAAGATAAAATAATAAATTTGGAGAAGTTTAAAATGTTATATTTAAGACACAACAGATTTAAATTTCTTAGTAACATTTTATTTTTTAAAAGTTTAATAGTACTACATTATATAAAATATTATTTTACATTATATTACATGTAACTATGTATGTCAAATATTATGTAAAAAAATTTTTGTTTTGCAAAAAAACATTTTAAGATGTATGGCTGGCAAAAACCAATTTTTTCCTTGTAAAATTTTATTTAAATTCATTAAGTTTCTAACTTTAACTTGCTTATATATATAAAACATAATTCTATACATATACAACATAAAACATTTACTACAATGTTATGGAAATTTACATCCCTACGAAACAAGAAATAAAAAAACTTGTATTAGCCTTATCAATAAGTCAGTCTAGCCACATATACCAAGGTATTAAATTTTATTATAACATAATATGTTACAAAATGTACATAGTTACATGTAATATTATGTCACATTATATTTTATATTATATTATATTTTATGACGAAATGTATATATATATATACGAGTATATATATTATATATACTCGTATATATATATATATATATATTAGGGTGATTCATTTCCGCAAAGTTTTTGTTTTCTTCGGTGCTCAAGCAAAATATTAATCTGCATATAGAAAAAAAAATTCACAACAAGTTTGAGCTCTTAATATCAATTTTAAGTACTTGCAGTTTAAATTTAAAGTTTTCCCATTTAAAATGCATGTAAAAAAAATGTTTTTTTTTTTCAAATTTCTAATGCTTATCCACCTTTGACAATATTGCAAATCGGTTTAATACACCTTATGGGGAATTCCACGCTCTTTAAAATTGCTTTTGAGGTTTTTTTTGTAACTCGCATTGGTTCACCAGTAGGAGTCAAAGGACAGTTTTTGAAAAAAATCGATTTTTTTTTTAATTTTTTTTAACAAACCGCAAAAAGTAGGGAGAAAAGTTTTTGTTTTCTTCGGTGCTCAAGCAAAATATTAATCTGCATATAGAAAAAAAAATTCTCAACAAGTTTGAGCTCTTAATATAAATTTTAAGTACTTACTATTTAAATTTAAAGTTTTACCGTTTAAAATGCATGTAAAAAATATATATTTTTTTTAAATTTCTAATGCTTACCCACCTTTGACAATATTGCAAATCGGTTTAATACACCTTATGGGGAATTTCACGCTCTTTAAAATTGCTTTTGAGTTTTTTTTTGTAACTCGCATTGGTTCACCAGTAGGAGTCGTCAAAGGACAGTTTTTGAAAAAAATCTTTTTTTTTTTATTTTTTCGAGCAAATTGCCAAAAGTAGTGAGAAAAAAGGGCTGATTCATAAAAAAAAAAGTTATCCAACCAATATTTAATGAATTTACTGCCATTTTTATAACTGAAAACGTAAGAAATTGATAAATACCAACCTATAATGTTATTTAGATTGATTTTTTCTATTTATTATCATTATATTTCCCTCACTCATAATGAATATGAAAACAACACATAAATTCATAAAAAAAAACAACAAAACTTTAATCGGAATATACAGAAGGTTATGTAACATATTTCAAATTTCGCTTCAAAAAATTAAATAATCTTCATTTATATTTTTTTGCTATTTTTTTATGAATTTATCTGTTGTTTTCATATTCATTATAAGTGAGAAATTAATAATTTTAAAAAACTTCTTAGTGTAGGGAAATATAATGATAATAAATAGAAAAAATCAATCTAAATAACATTATGAGTTGGTAATTATCAATTTCTTACGTTTTCAGTTATAAAAATGGCTGTAAATTCATTAAATATTGGTTGGATAACTTTTTTTTATGATTCAGCCCTTTTTTCTCCCTACTTTTTGCGGTTTGTTACAAAAAATTAAAAAAAAAAAAACGATTTTTTTCAAAAACTGTCCTTTGACGACTCCTACTGGTGAACCAATGCGAGTTACAAAAAAAAACTCAAAAGCAATTTTAAAGAGCGTGAAATTCCCCATAAGGTGTATTAAACCGATTTGCAATATTGTCAAAGGTGGGTAAGCATTAGAAATTTGAAAAAAATATATATTTTTTACATGCATTTTAAACGGTAAAACTTTAAATTTAAATAGTAAGTACTTAAAATTTATATTAAGAGCTCAAACTTGTTGAGAATTTTTTTTTCTATATGCAGATTAATATTTTGCTTGAGCACCGAAGAAAACAAAAACTTTTCTCCCTACTTTTTGCGGTTTGTTAAAAAAAATTTAAAAAAAAAACGATTTTTTTCAAAAACTGTCCTTTGACTCCTACTGGTGAACCAATGCGAGTTACAAAAAAAACCTCAAAAGCAATTTTAAAGAGCGTGGAATTCCCCATAAGGTGTATTAAACCGATTTGCAATATTGTCAAAGGTGGATAAGCATTAGAAATTTGAAAAAAAAAACATTTTTTTTACATGCATTTTAAATGGGAAAACTTTAAATTTAAACTGCAAGTACTTAAAATTGATATTAAGAGCTCAAACTTGTTGTGAATTTTTTTTTCTATATGCAGATTAATATTTTGCTTGAGCACCGAAGAAAACAAAAACTTTGCGGAAATGAATCACCCTAATATATATATACATTTCGTCATAATACAAACTTTAAATATTAATCCCGGCGCATTCGCCATTTTTGTAAAAATATTCCAAAGGTTTTTTTATTGATAAGCCTTCATAAAACATCACATTTGTTTTGTTTACCCATATTTTTGCGAAAATGTATTATTGGCACACTAGGGCGTGAATAAACAAAGTAAATTGACAATTTTATTTTGACACAACGTATGCCACAAAAAACTAAAGTATTAATTTTATTTATTATAACAAAGTTGTAGGAAAAAACTTGTATGCATTTTGTGCGCCAAATTGGTCATTCTAAATAAACAAAGTTAAATTTTGTGTGTATAAACTAAAATGTAACTAAGAAATAGATTTTTTAGATTTAAAAATAAATAACGAGGTTTGACAAAATTTAAACATTACTAATAACAGTGAAGTAGTCATCCTACTAAGGTTACGTTGCCTAATTTACTGCCAGTACTGTCAGTACTAAAAACGTATTCCAAAAGTATTTCAATTCGCCATCCTGTATAAACATTTACCCATATAATACTTTTGGGATGTAAATGTTTAAGAAATCTTAATCGATATTTTGATTGGAGCTGTCGTGGCCTGTTGTGGCTTTTTGTTTCGCGGCGACGAGGTCTTGTTAGGGGCGAAAATTATTATTGTGTCGGTTCAATAGATATACATTTTGATATTGTCGATTCATCAGTTTACTTGCTTGGCTTAATGCTGACACAAGCCTTTACTTACGATTGCAAATTGCTTTCAATAAAAATACTCGACAACCACTTTGAAAATGCTAATAGTAACGGATTTGTCGATTTTTAGCTTTATCAGTGAATAAATATACCTACTAAAACTTTTTATTAATGTTACTGTTTACAAAAGATTAATATATATATTTATATATGCTAAAGGCTTGTTTTTTTTAAAAAATTCGTTTTCATGCCTAAAGGTTTTAAAGAAACCCGATTTATTGTAAAAAAAATTTACCTCCTTCTCTAAAGTAAAACATACGTTGATATGAGTTTTCATATAATTTTACAATCCTACCACTTTACGTTTCATGTTAACAAAACAGATTTATGAATAGCCAAAAGCCCACATTTGTTTTATTCAAGTGACTTTTGTAGCTTTGCTAGACCTTGTAAGAGCCTTTAAAAATTATGTACTTTTACAATTAGTCCTTTGAAACATGGTTTTATTCTTATAACTTACTGTTGTTCCAAATATTTTTGGTATTTATGTTTTACAGTACATTTAAAAATTCTAAATAATAATAAATTTATTAATCCCTTAGGCTACAACAAGTAGAAGAGACAAGTTAATATAAAATTAAAATATATACATTTAAAGTAATTTAAGATTTGAAAGCCAAAAAATTAAACTTTAATCAAATTTAAGTAACTTTCTTATGAACCCAATTAAAGGCTTCAATTTAATAGTAACCATTTCATAAATTATCTTTGAAACTCTTATTTGAATATTTACTTTTAATTTAAAAAGTTTTGTAGGAAATTAATTATAATTTAAAAATAAATTATAATTAGGTTTCGAAATTCATATTTTAGAGTGTTGCATTTTGTCTTGTGGTTAAAATTTGCATTTTAAAATACCTTGTCTAGACTAAAATAACAACTTTTATGTAACTACATTGTAAAAATGTATTCTAAAATTGAACACCTTAAGTTTTTCCTTTAATTTAATCCTTATCATCTGAAATTCCCTTTGTCGCGTTTTTGTTAAAGTAAAGTGTGTTGTAACATTACTGAGGATACATTTGGGCATGTTACAGGAAGAAATAATATTATTTAAGTCTTTTTACTTCCCATTTAGGCCAAGTAAATTTGTTTTTAGGTGATACGATTTGGAGTAATTTATCCCTTTACCATTTGTATACGTTTAAAAGTAATATCATGATCTAAAATAAACTCAATTTTAAAGGAAAACTTAAGCAACATGGCCGGGCCTCCGACGAATTTAGTTCCCCATGGGGGAAATTATTTTTTAGAGAATATTAACTAATAAAAATATTTGTCGTAGAAAAAGTATAGTATGCAACTTGTTTATAAACTTTTCTAGGCACTCGTTTAATTAAGCACTTCCTTGGTGATTCATCTAACCGATTCATTATTGGTTTTAGGAAAACTAAAATAGACATCAATCTGAAATTATGGTTGCAGCTATAATAGCCCGATGTGATCTATTTTTCTATTTTTTTTTAACTGAAAAGCTATAAATATTATTGCATTTTTTAATTCTAGGTACGTAAAATTCCAAAGCTATTAAAAACTGAATTGTTTTCCGATATTTCCTATATTTTTTAAGATATTTTTTTTTTAATTTTGAAAGACCAACCAAAAAGTTAATTCATACACGTTAACAATACAATTTTTACACCATTCGACGAGCTAAATTATTCTCAATTAATATGTTGTAGCATACCCTATATCTTAAATGATATATAATATTTACAAAGATTAACAAAAATTTATCACCTGAAGCAGTAGAAATCAATCACCGACAACTGGGATGACACTTAGGGGCCATCCACTTGATTGATAAGTCCGTAAAAAATGAGATGAGCAAATAATATGGCGTTAGAATTTAATACAAGGCGTAGCAAAAATCATCCTTGTTTCAATTTTTAATAAAAGTGGTCCACCTGTTTCAAAACTATTTAAATTAGAGAGTCTGGAGTATGGAGGTCTTAAAAACATAGAAATTGGTATATTTATAAAATAAGTTTTTAAATATCGAAGAATTGTCTTTAATAGTAAAACATCGATATATCAAATAAAAAAATTTTATAACCTTAAATTTTTAGTTTTGTCTATTAAATATGTAAAGTAAAAAAACAAAAGGAAGTAACAAATTTTAAATTTATCATTGTAAGGGGAACTTTTCTACTTAAAATAATGCGTATATAAAACCGTGATCTGATGAAATATGTCACCCTTAAATGCTACCTACGAGACATATCAACGCGATCTTCAATTTTAAATATCTTTTCTTCCACGAGAGTTAGAAGGGAGATGCTCTTTATAGCCCTCGCTTAAAACATTTTTTCTACTCCCACCTTTAAAACGCCCTTTATCGTATGTTTCTATGACACTAAGTGACCTTTTAAATACACATCGACAAGTTGTGGCTTTATGGCGCTTTAGTCACGGGCTGAAGTTAGCAACAGGTTTTTAGTTACGGGCTGAAGTTAGTTTTAAGACAGTTGTCAAATGTCATACAATCGTTAAAATAAAGTCCATTTCTTGTAAAATAATACTAAATGTGAAAATTATTTTATTATCTCAATACAAAAATACAAAAGTATTAAATAGTTTCTCAACAACAATATTTGAAAAGTTTATATGAACATTGCACTGACCTTTTAATTTCGCCGGCAGTAAACTATAACTTAAATTCGGACACGGACTCCACTGTAAAGTGCTCATAAAACATTTTCTTTACTTTCACTGTGAAAAACTGTCAATTACCAAGAAATACATTTCGATTTATAATCTTTATAATCTGTGTTTACAAAATAAAAAAATTGACATTTGACGGTGACACACAGATTCCCATATTGTTTCATAGATGGCGCTCTACACTAGTTTTTGAGTTAAATCATTTTAAGATAATAATAAGTATTTGTCATAGAAAAAGTATAGTATGCACCTCGTTTATAAACTTTTCTATACACGAATTTAATTTAATATATGTATATAATATATATATATATATATATATATATATATATATATTTTGACTACTTTGTAAAAAAAGAAAAATTTTCACAGCATAGAATAAGAATACAGTTTGTGTAGAATCTCTAGAAATGGTAGGAAACGTTGTGGTTCTAATTCATATTGAAATAGGTTAATATTTACTAATACACTTCATCTTAAATTGTTTTAATAAAGAAATTAACTAATATTACTCTACTATTCAGTTTATTAGTAAATATTAACACATGCCATTATTATTTGCTGCTTGTAGACATCTCAATTATCTGTAACAATATGTTAGGAGGTTTGTTGTTTCTGCTTTGATACAGCCTGCCTGCATTTGGATTCAATTATACACACGTCGATTTCGGTGTGACAACACGTTAATATGGTAAAATCGTTAACGCACCTGCCACGTTTGCTGGTTTATTCCCTTTGACTTCCGCACCATCGGTTACCCTTTAAGGCTTTAATTAAAAGATAAAAACCAATGTTAATTAAATTCTTTTATTGTCAGAAAATCGTTAAAAATATAGAAAATCAGTGAGTTGTACTTAAAGTGTTCTTTCTATATTTAACAAAGACTTTGTTTATAATCAGTGTTACACCTATCAATTTGATTTCAAAAAGTCATTTTTTTGGCCAAAGGATAACTTTTAACGTGTTGTGTTTAACTTTTTAATAGAAGAAGTAATTAGGTAATTAGTGACAAAAGTATTAAATTATAGCCAAGCTCTGATTGATACCCACTAGTTACTGTCATTTTAACTCTTAATTAAAAGATAAAACCTTTTAATTAAATTCTTTTGATGCCTAGCATGCACCAGGGACTAATTTATACTAAAATTAAAGTGTTGGATGTTTTGTCTCCTTGCCACGTACCTGATAGCCGTCGTAAGTCCACGAGGCCCATTTAAGTTGACAACTCTGGAGGTCGAAAGGAAAGTATTCCACGTTGATGTCACAAGACGAGCGATATATGCCGTGACTGAGCCACACCACTTCACCATTGCTAGACACTATCACGTTCGTGTTTATCACTGAAGATTGAAACTGAGGATCGGCACTGAAATAAAAAATATTTTGTTATAGTGGTAATAAGTTTTTTCATCCTATAAACCTAATAATATTTGCTCATGTGTTTGTGGCGTTAAAAATAAGTGGTTGTGCGTTAGTAAGAGAACGATAGAAATAAATAAATTTAATATATCGGCCCCCTACGATGACGGATTGGCTATTTTTAGCAACCTATTTAACATGGATATCAAACGAAAAAATAAATTTATAAAATTTACAAAAAAATTTAAATTATTAAAATTTTAATTTAATATTAAGTCTTTATACCATTTTTAAAATCCGCAAAGTACATTTCTTTGTGGCATTTATATATAAATTAATTAATAATTAATTAAAAAAAGTTTTATGGAAATATAACGCAATACCAATTTAATAAACGTTATTTTATTTTAACCATAAAAATGGCGTTCGTTAAATTGTATAAAAAAATACATGCTTTTTTACAAGTGGATGCATTCAATTATAGTAGCCTTTTCAATATAACATTTAATATTTTATATTTATTAGAGCTCCCAAATATTAAATAATTTTAAATTAAAAATATTTACCCAAAATGTATAAGATTTTTTTTGTTATATTCTTAAATTTAAAAATACATTTTAAAACTAAAAAGCCCAAGTCATAAGGGCGACCAAAGATGCTTGAATATTCGGAGCTTAAAGTTGTAGTAGTGCACTTACTTTGACAAATGTAGTTTTAATCGATAGAGCATCTTTTTATCAAAAATAATAAAAACCCATAAACCATTTGTGGCGATTTTCTGCCATACCACATATTTAATTTGATTTTCAGACGCACAAAACTAAATTGTCGAATGAGTTTATAAGGGAGATGTAAAAGGTTTTTCGTAAAAAGCCTAATGGCAATTTACGATCTTTAGGTGAATACAAAACCGTATTGCATTTCACCCTCTTGGGCAATAATGCAGAAATGTTTGGAAAAAGTCGAAACTGTTTATGAAAATAAATTTCCGGTTTTAATGCGAGTTAATTTTTATTCGATTAAAAGTCGGTGGCACTTTAAGGTGGGTAATATAAAAGTATTGCTAATGTTAATTTTACTATAAATCAGTTTTTTGTTATTTATTGATACAACGAAAATTTAATCAAATAATTTTTGTTCACGCATCTTTTAATTAGAATTGTTTGTATAATTTCTTATAATAATATACAATCATTATAACAAAAATTAAAAATATATACAGGGTTAAAATGGGACATACATTTCATATAAGGATTCTAAGGTTTAACTTTAAAACATAATTTTAATTAAAATGTGTCATTTGAGAACGTAATAGGCAAACTTCAACATTTTCTAGAGGCAAATTTCACTTACTTATTTCATAATTACTTCTGAAATAGTTACCAACATTCAAACAACTGGAACTTGTTGTAAGTTAGTGTTTTAAATATTGTTAGGAAAATAATACTATATTGTTTGTTAACTGCTTCAGAGCTTGTTATGGAATGAGTGAAATTTGCATTCCGAAAAAAAGTTTGTAGTTACTGACAGGGGGTGCTTAGTACACATACTAATTACTTTTAATCAGATATCGTTATGACTGTTTTAACTTTAATATATGATCTAAAAATTACAATAGATTAATATTTGTGAAATGTCGCTACTGTGAGCCTTTTAGAAAAAAACATAAAAATTTCTATTAAAATCTCGAATAAGAAAAAATAACCAATCATTTATTTTCATACAAAAACTCAACAATTATTGCGAATTCCAAATAAAAATATAAAATAATTGGTTGTTTTCTGTAATTTTAAAAATCTTAAATTTAAAACATTCTAATAAAAAATATGAGTAAACAAAAAATATAATATTCATCTTTTTATGGCAGTTATAAACCACATTTTCATTATTATATCTCATATAACGCCAAAAATAAATACAAACGAATGTGAAAAAGGGTATTGTGTTTGTGCACTGTTCTTTTTTAGAAGGCTTTATTTCTATGAATTATTTGAACCTTTATTCATATTTATAAATATTTTTGTCAAAAATATATTAAAACAATACAATAAAGTACAATATTCGTAATATTTCACTTGGCAAATTTGTTTAATATAATATATTTAAAATATATTGAACGAAAATAGAATTAATATGTTTTGCGTTATTGGATTAGGGATAAAGGTACCAACGTTCCATATATTATCCTAACACTTTTAACCAAATTAAAATCCAATGGAAAAAGCTATATCGATTATAGTTGCTATATCCAACAAGTATATAAAAACAGAGATGAGATAATTGAATAAAAATGATTACGAATGTAAATCGAAAAAAATTAAAAGGTATCCTGTAAAAAGCAGACTCATTGAATTAGTAGGACTGGAAAAAGATTTAAAATGGTAGACATATTGGATAACATGTTTTTTCTACTACTATTGCATAATAGTTCCGGGAATATTATAAACATATTTTAAACATTATAAATTCCCTGCCTAACAACGGGAATAATGAACTCGTTGTCAGGCATTAATGATTGGCCGATTTTAAAATTCACTGTGATTTGAACCATTTGTAGTTGGTTTATTTAAATGTATTTTTATATATTTATTTATAAATAAATGATTAAATTTTAAAACCTAATAGATAAATAATAAATTATTAGTTGTGTACCAATAAAATATCAAACAGGAATTAAAATAATAATTTTAATTATAGTCCCCTTTCTTAGAATAAAATTTGTCACTATATCGAATATTAATCCCGGCGCATTCGCCATTATTGCAAACATTATTTAAACCATGTTTGCAATAATGGCGAATGCGCCGGGATTAATATTCGATATAGTGACAAATTTAATTCTAAGAAAGGGGACTATAATTAAAAATATTGTTTTAATACCTGTTTGATATTTTATTGGTAATATACATTATTTTTATAAGGTTGTAATTATAAAGTTGAAATATCATTGATTGATCCTCACTCTATGGAAATATTAACATTTTTAAATCACAGTTGATGATTTAATCACCTAATTTGATTGTTTTTCAAATGCTGCTTGCTTTCCAAACTTTGCTACCACTAAAACCTATTTTTATGAGCCGAGATCCATTAGATATATCGCAACCGCAAAGTCATAAATTACGACTTCAAACGATTGATTAAATCGCGTTTGTTTGGGCATAAAAAACATGGAAGCGCGCACTTACTTGTTGTAAAGGATTAAATCGGGTCTCCAGACGCGATTGTACGGGATCCTGATCACTTTAATCCCAGCGAAATCGGAAACGTTCCATTTCAGATGGTGATCCACCCATATCTGGGTTATCCAGCAGTTTGTGGTTAGAATTTGGTTTTTTTCGTCCTGTAATTAGAGAAAATTATAGCCTAATTTAAATGAATTTAATTTAAATAAATAAATGTATTTCTTTTCTCAAAGGCACATATTTAGTGAGAGAAATCAAAGTCATTAAAATCGAACAAAAAGTTTGACAAATTTACGATTATAATTATAATTATATTTTAGGCAGCTGGACCAGTGTTATGATCTAGGATCAGAACCAGTTTGTTGACGTGTAATTTTTTTCGTTATAAATACTCCAGCATACCCTATATCTTCAAAATGAAGGGGGTTTTCCTTAAAATCACATATTGTAGACTTTAGACAACCATGTATATATTTTAATGATCTCCTTTCGAGCGTAAACTTTATAAATATTCCTCGTTTAATTTAAGGTTTTCCTATAATTTATGACTTACGACATCGATAATGTGGTGCAAAGACACGCCGAAGATGACACTCAAGGGTAAGGAAGAGTTAGATACGGGTCGAACGGCCGCATCGTAATTTGTCATCAGGTGTCGCATAAGTCTCGCTTCATTTTCGTCTGCTCTGATTAGGGAAAGTCCTGAAACAAAATAACGAAAGTAAATCTCAGAGGTTAAGTGAAATAATATGCTTATAGAATTTGGATTTTATAAACCCTATTAGAATTTATTTTATGCAAAAAAGTATTTCTAATGCTTTAAATTATTTATAAAAAATATTAGTACCTACATATAATATATTATAATATAATATATATTATATTTTAATAAAATATATTAATAATTTTCAAATAAGTTCTGCTTCAGTTAAATACTATAATTTTACTTTTAATATCATAATACTAATAATAATAATCCTAGCAATTGCCTTTAAATTTTGTTTGGTCCGTTTATTAAACATAATACATAAAACTTTTTAATTTTAGTCTATTATAAAAGTGTTGACAAATTTTAGAGAGGTTCTTTTAAAGTTTTTTAAGTAAACGATCCTTTCTTTGTAAACTTGATATTAAACATTAAAAAAGATTATGTTGGAAAAATATAATGTTGTACAAAAAACATTGTAGGCAAGAATACGCTTATAGTATAAGCTTAATGTTTATTGAAATAAAATTAACCTTAGGCCGGAATTAATAAAAAAATATTTTAATTACTCTAACGAATATTAATGAAGAAACTTGGCATTTCTTAACTACCTCTGAATAAAAACAAAAAATATTTTCATTTTGCAAGCTTTTAATTTTAATTACCCTTTTATTTAAGCGCCGCTTACGTAGGACCTAAATTGAAAAGTACCTTATAAAAATAATAATAATTTAGGTATTTCTCTTTGAGTTTCTTTATATTTTTTTATTAGACATTGTTAGGTGAGCTTTTTAATCAAAATAAAAAATAAACAAGAGTTATTACAAATAAGAGATTTTTACCAATATTTAAAGCAAAATGTTTTACTCTACTTTATTTTGAAAAGGCTAAAAATAAATATACGCAGCAAATTGGTTCAGTTTTTATTGACGATCCACTGAATTCTATCAAGCAAATTCTGGACCGACTAACTTTTGTAAAATACTTTCCTAATTTCCGATTAATTTCTTCTGATTGATCGAATTTTTTAACAAGCCATTTATCAACGTGCTTAATACAATTTATCAATTCTTCGAGTTTGGTGATTGATTGTATTACATTTTAATACACCCGGAAATATAAAACAATCAGTGAATTTTAGGAAAGTTTTAACAAAAATATGATAATTTTTTTTTAATTTTAACCAGATTAAATTGCAATCTACTTATTTTTTATTTAACAAAATATACTTTTAGGCTTTTTAAATAAACTACCCAACTAAAATAATCAAATTGTTGTAAAATTGTTAATTAAAATATTATTATTTTGGTTAACTTTGAAATATAACATCTTTATTTTTAAACACATTAAATGTCTAATTGAACAAAACTTTATATATTTTAACAAGAGGATGGTCACTAAAAAATCCGTTAAATTGTGCTGTGGGGCAACTATTTCTTAGCCTGAAAGTAATAACTTTAAAAAATACAAAAACGTTGTAAATGTGTCTTTTACGCATGTGGGGATTTTGAAATGCCAACGTACAATTAGTACTAGAAAAATACTACAAAAGCATGACATACAAAAACAACAACAGAAACAAAGATTGGGTATAAAAAATTAGATTTAAGGTTAAGTTTTATAAACGCCATTTTCGTTACGAGTTTTATTAGGCACAAGCGAAGCTTGCAAGCGAGTGTTTAATAAAAACGAGTGTCTAGAGAAATTTATAAAACGAGTTGCATATTATACTTTATCTACGACGAACACAAGGAAGAATTAAAAGGCAATTTTATTTATTAAACATTTCATCTGTCAACTGTCAACTGATTTAACCTCACTTTTTTCCAATTTATAATAAAGCTAATTCCAGCCTGTGACTAAAATGCCATAAAGTCACAGCTTATTTTGGAGAGTATAGAGATAAAAATAATTATTAAATATTTTAAAATTACTATAAATTAAATATTTATTTATTTAATTAAACATAATTTAACGATAATCAACAAAAGATTTATTTCCTGTGAAGGGGACATATAAATCGGAGTTATAACGTTTTGTTAAAAAAAAAATAAAGAAAAATCGTTAATTAACTAACCCTTAAAAAGTATTGTTATGAAACTCGTAAAATCGTTTGGGTACATTCAACTGCTAATGAGGTAAGTTAACAATAGATGTGAATTGATTGATAATAAATTGATATAATAATTT
Source organism: Brassicogethes aeneus (assembly GCA_921294245.1). Lineage (NCBI taxonomy): Eukaryota > Metazoa > Arthropoda > Insecta > Coleoptera > Nitidulidae > Brassicogethes > Brassicogethes aeneus. The sequence goes on along the minus strand of OV121138.1, from coordinate 620,079 downwards.
ACTTTTTTAAAGTCTAGAATCTACCCTCTAGACTATCAATTATATTGTATAAAGAACTAAGGCCGATAATTGATTGATTTTAAGCAACTTTTTTGGAATGGAAATTACAAAATGTTTCTCGTAAATATATAACTATAACAATGGAGCATTATACAAAAAAACAGCAATTAATTTTAGTTAAAAAGAAATAAAAATAAAAATATTTTATCTCCACGCGGTCTATAATTTAAACTTTATTGTTGTCAACATTCGATAAAGAAATACCTTGTTATGGCCTAGGCCGATAAAAATTTTTATGAGGCAAGTAATTAGTTCGATTTTTTCTCGCTAGGGGTATTGTTTTGACAAATTAATCCTTTTCTAAGAAATTAACGTACTAAACTGGTTTAATTTATTTATAATAAGCACTAATTTGTTTGTTTTACTGTTATAACATTATAATGGTTAATATTTTTCATTAAATTATTGTAAAATTAAATATGAATAATAAAACAAAAAGTGAGGTTAGGACATTGCAATTTGACGTTTCACAGTTGTGTTTTCTTTTTCTACGATTTAAATTATCTTTAAATTTTAATTTGCTTTAAGTTTTCAGTAAAATTAAATGTTAAACACAGCGTAAACATTCCAAACTACCTATTTTTTTAATAAAAATGCAAACAAATTGAAATTAGATACCTATTTATTAAACAATTAATTGAATTCAATGTAATAGCAAGAGGGTAAGTAAACCATTTTCGTACAAAAACCCATTTCTACTTAAATCATGTAGCTAGGTATTGTCAAACTATTACTGCTTCTAAAAGGAATAATAATTATTGTACATTTAATGTAATCTTTAGCTAATAAATAAATGAGATTCAAAAAAGTGAGGTTAGACCGTTTTCATGTTGAATTAAATTGACCTATATAAAGTGCTTTAAAGATAAAATGTTGTATGCCATTCGGCCAAGAAGTGTCTTTTTGTGCTTCGCTCAATTGTAGGCCTCCGCTACGCGTCGGCCTTCAAACTTTGAGCTTAGCACAAAAAGCCTTACTTCTTAACCTAATGACATAAATAACTATTAACTATTTTATTTCACATAATAGTATATTATGTATCAAGTAAGTAAATAAACGACAAATACTTATTTTTATCTAAAATTGATTTAAATTTAATATTTTTATAGAGCGACATCTATACAAAAAATAAATTGACAAAAAAAATTTTAATTTATTATTTGCCTAACCCAAGACTGGTTAAACAGTGTTTAAATAGATTTATTAAGGGTATATAACAATATGCTAGGAGTACTTAATTCGATATTTTGATAAATGCTAACTAAATGCTATTATCTAAAAACTAACTAAATGCTATTATCAAGAAAGTTTATCGCACATTGGAGAACCTCGGCACGTATTAGCAAGTGCATGCTTAACATTCAGTAAAACAATAAAGTCGGTAATGTCGCATTTTGCAATTGCCAGCCCACTTGGATTAAACCGGCCCCATTTTGGCTGGACGAAGATGTTTAATTATGCGGCTTTATAACTCATCAGGTCCGAGATTGCGCGCAATGTAAACTATCTAAATTGTTTTATTAGGCGGAAAATAGCGTTCGCACCGATTGGATTAAGATCCGGCGATAAGTCTTGGTTTTGTTTAAAGAATGGGTCTACTTTTACACACTTTGTATGGTTTTTTTTTTTACAGTAAAGTAACTATTTAAAAGAAAAACTTATTATAATAAGTTATATAATAAGTTACATACATGTATCTTACAGGTATCTTTGTAGTACTTAAATATCTGAACAAATGTGTTAGTATTATTTGTAAAATAACAAAGTAACAATAGTATATTATGTATCATGTTTGATAAACGCCATTTTATACACGAATTTAATTTAGGCACGAGGGAGCTTGCGAGCGAGTGCCTAAATTAATGAGTGTATAGAAAAGTTTATAAACGAGGTGCATACTATACTTTTTCTACGACAAATACTTATTATTATCTTAAAATGATTTAAATAAAATATTTGTATAGAGCGCCATCTATGAAACAATAGGGGAATCTGTGTGTCACCGTCAAATGTCAAATTTTTATTTTTATAAACACAGATTATAAAGGTTGTAAATTGAAATGTATTTCTTGAAAACTGACAGTTTTTCACAGTGAAAGTAAAGAAAATGTTTTATGAGCACTTTACAGTGGAGTCCGTGCACGAATTTAAGTTATAGTTTACTGCCGGCGAAACTAAAAGGTCAGTACAATGTTCATATAAACTTTTTAAATATTGGCGTTGAGAAACTATTTAATAATTTTGTATTTTTGTATTGAGATAATGAAATAATTTTCACATTTAGTATTATTTTACAAGAACGCGATAGGTTGCTTAGTGAAATAGTCCTGGAATATAAATGACTTCCTTCCTTGAAATAACAACTCATGTTAGTGAATTGGCCTGATTATCTTTTAACGTTTACAACAATTTTTGCTTTAACTTTGATATAGACAATAATGGTCCATTATACTACAAAAACACTTTCTATTCTTGCAATCGACAATAGATCGTTTGTTTAATAACAAAGGGTATATAAACGCCCCCGTATTTTTATCGAAAGTTTTCAGTTCAATTAACAACCTTTATTTGCAAACTCGAATTCGTGATTTGCATTTAAGTTTTTTTATTATTCCCGTCCGATTCCATGTATTCGACTCCAGGCACGGCTTTGAATAAAAATGCGTAAAACATAATTGAGAACGACACTTCGATTTGTTGACATTAGGACGCTTGCCGCTTTTCAATACCCGATTAACAGGGTGGACTTATTTAATTGCCTTGATAATGGAAATTTAAAGAGTTAAGTTTGGTTGGTGGGATAAATATATTTCCTGGCAATTACCCAAATCGCATTAAAATTTAATCTAAGCTTTTATTCATTGGGTTAACATTTTGGGTACACTTAAAAAAATATTTAGTAAATTTACACATCTGATCGTTGGTTATTTTGATGCCACGTATTTAAATGTATATGTACAAACATACTGTAAAACTACATATAATGTGTAAAAATGCAAAGGTCATGTAAATCTAAAATTTAGGAAAATAATAGTACAAGTACATTAAAAATTGTAAAAGCACATAAATTTAAAGATTTATTACATAATAATATGAAAAACTACATATTAATTTAAAAAAATACATAAATTGATGCTATTTTACTTATGTAAGTATGTGTGTACATGTTTTATATGGAACAACACATTTCTTAAGTAAAAAAACAGAAATAAATATGTGTTTGGATGTGTAAAATTTCGTAAATTTTTTTCAGTGTAGGTATCACCTAAAATGATTTTAAAAAACTTAAAAAGCATAGATACTGCAAACAAGGATTAGAGACCGATGAACTTCTTGATTTTATTTCTTAACACCAGTGGCTGAAATGTTAAAAGGTTTTGTTTTTTTATCAAACATTTTGAAGGAAAGTAAAAATCCATCATGAAACTCAGCTTTTTAAAGAATTAAGAAAAGAAATTTTTGTCAATGTCAATAACTATAGAAAATGTTAAACTTATTTGGATAATTTCTTGGCGTTTTTGACATTTTTTAAATCTGTCATCTGTCACTTTTGAAATCTGTTATTTGTCATTTTTCACTTTTGTTTTTTGTCAATATTTATTTTTGTCATTTATTTTAGTTAATTTTTGGCATTGAAACTGTATTATGCAACAAAATTTTATAGCAAAAAGCATACTTTTGAAACAAACTTGTTTAAAAACTTTACGATCTCTTACAAACACAATTAAGTTTTGGAGCAACGTATTATTATAATAAGGAAATTGCTCCGATTGTTCAATCGCTTTCAAGTAGATTTTGCAGATCCATTAGCAACGATTATTAGTTTGTTAACTAGAACGATTATTGTAAAGTATTGATTGATTAATTCCTGCATGAAAATTAATTTCACTCCAATTATACAGTTATTATTAATCGATCTTTACAAAATCTTATAAAATGTCCTTACAAAATCTTATAAAATTGTTTATTTTTAAAAAGTTACTTATTCCTTACCAGATAACAACTGTTGATATACAGGAGAAGAAATATTTAATCTAAATAAAAAAATGTTGTTATAGGTATGAATGTATATCATTAATTATCAAATCAACAGTTTTTTAGTCAAGGGCTAAATTTAGTTTTATGTTAATTGACAGTTGTCAAATGTCATACAATCGTTAAAATAAAGAGCCCTTCTTGTGAAATAATAATGTGGAAAATATTTTGTTATCCAAATACAAAAATTAAAAGTATTAAATTCTTTCTCAACTTTTTTCTAGTATAAAGTAAAAAAATGCACATATGGAACCTGTATACAAGCATATATGAACCTTGTATAATATAGGCTCTACATATGAATCTAATAATAGTTTTATAATGTACAGAAAACTGTTAAAAATTAATAATGGCTAGTTTTGTATTATTCCTACTAATTTAAGTTAAGTAAAATTACACACCTATTTTAATTGTAATTAAAAATAATAAATATTGTTTGGTGGCCATTGAAATTCAATAATTAAATTGCGCTATACCGCTAAATTGCATTCAATATTGCAATAAGATTCAATTTTCTACACAAATGCATAAACTAATTTATATAATCCCAGATTTCATCCCTTAATAATGTTATAGGGAATTTATTTTGATATCCTTTCAATAAATACAACGTTTATTTTCAACGAAATTGACTGCTTGGATTATTTTTCTGAAATATAAAATGTATTACGTACTTTGTGTTTTGCATCTATAATTAAGTGCATTTGATTCTTCGAAATCTACATAGTACATAGTAAACAAATTAAAGTATAATTCAATAATAATTTTATAAATTTTAAATTTATATAGCAGAACCTTTTACTCTAAGAAAATCATATTTTTCCACCCCTATTATATGATTTTTTCGTATATAATGGTATCCATTATTACCAAACTCATTATTCACGTTGTTAGGCATTAGCGATTGGCCGATTTCAATATTTATTCTGATTTAAACCAATCAGCTTTTAAATATAAAAGTGGCATTGAAACTGATTTATAAATGTCAGATTTTGTTATAAACTGGGTTGGGTTGGGTTGTTTTACAGAGTTTTGAGTCACGCTGTATACAATGGTATTATATACAGGGTAAAAATTTTAAAACGAACAGCACTGAGGTTTACTTAACTAACACCTTTGGTTATATAAAAGTACATTCTTTCTTATTATTTTTATATAAAATAAATGTGTTAAAATAAATTTGTTTACAAAAACAACTTAATTATAGTGTTGCTAAATATAGGTAAGGATAACCTTCATACTCACCAAACAAGAATTTTAAAGGGTATATAAAAGTGATATAAATACTTCTGTTGCCAAATTAAGAAATTTAAGTTTAATAATTTTGGAAATTTAAATTTATGGCTAACACTATACAAACAAATATCTTTATTGTGACGTCTTAAGCCTTTAGGCATTGGAAAAACATTTAAAAAGAATATACTTTATATATATATATTTAGAGAAGCAAGAAAATTGGCTACTTCTATTAACACAAAACATTTCATTTTCAAAGGTTAAAAATATAAAGAACTAACACAAAAATCTTGGAAAAGAAACAAGGCTAAAATTCCTTTATTTATAAAACAAGCTGGTAGTATCAAATAATAGCTAATGCCATCTGCAATATTTTATCATATTTTTCGAATTTATTACCACTGATGATCCGTTATTATTTTTAGCTTCTTTCTCTATGTGCCACAGAAAATAAAAACGGACATTCCATAGTCATGGCCATCCATTATTTTTAGGAATCTGATGTACGGTTGGTTATTACAAAGGAAAAGTCGAATTTATTCTCAAATATTTTCTCAAGAATTTAATATGCGAGCAAGTATTGCTATTTAATTCTGCACACGTTCCTAAAATTTAAGTGTTTATGTTGCATATTTATTATACTGCCATTTTTGTTTTAGAAATTTAACGAAATTTGACTAAAAAGTTTATATAACAATCGTTTATTTAATGCAAAATTTCAATTTTACCATCACAAAATAACTATTATGTACCTTTTTGAAAACAGGATAATAATAAATATTTTGTGATGCTAAAGTTTAAATTTTGCATTAAAAAATGTTATTTTAAGTAACTGACTATTTTTACCAGTAATATTGTTTATAAAAAACTTAGTTTAGTCAAAACATTGTTTATAACAACCTATTTTTAAACAATACATATTTATAAATTGTTTATTTTTTGTGTTGTTTATAAAAAATAAAACATTGTTGAATACAAACATTATGAAAACAATAAGAAAAAAATATTTTAAATGACTCATAAATCCTCTTAACGTTTAAACTAATAGCGCGCCATTAAATAATCTTTTGCCTCTAAATGCTCTCAATATTTAATTTCAGTATTGCTATACGAAAACATAAAACGCTTGTATTTAATAAAATAGATGAGAACTGTTAGCTAGACGGATTACTTTCATAATTCAGATTATTTTAATCCCCTTTGTTTCTGCATGCTGTTTGAGGGAGTGGAAGGAAAAAAATAAAATTTCGTTTCATACACCCGTCTTCTAAGTATAACCAAATTCAATGTGTTCATTTGTTTGCTGCGCTGAATTAATTTCAAGAAACTAAAAGCATGCATCAATAAACAATCTGCAATCCTATTTAAATGTATGTTCTCTTGTAATGTAGACATACAGTATTTTAATTCAACCGCGCACGGTGGCGCTACCTAGCGGAAAATATCAAAAGTATTAAAAAAATGTTCTCTAAATCCGAAAATGTCGTCAAAAGTTAAATAAGTAAAACAGTTTTTGAGATATAGTCAATTTTCCATTTAATATGGAATTGACTATATCTCAAAAACTGCTCCACAAATTTTTGACGGTATTTTCGGATTCAGGGGACAATTTTACATTACAATTGGCTGTTAAATTTTGAGATACCATGGTATTCCATTGTTAACCATGGTACAAGTAAAAAAGCAGCCACTAATAACTATTAAATTAGGTAGTCATTTTTGACTAATTCATTTTTAGAGAGTATAGCGTATATATCTATAGATAACCTCAATTATTTATATTTAAATGCCAAGGTGAGACTTTTGGGTGTGGAGCATTGTACTACATAATATGAATTTTAAAATGTACTCTATTTAACCAAAATTATATCACAAAATAAAAGATTTGCCATTCAAATAAAACCGATAAAAATCAATTCTAATTCATTGGAGTTGCGTAAAAACTATTTCGAAAAACTTTTCAAATATACTTTAAAGCCACATGTTACTTTAGATTACTTTGATGTCAATTTAAAAAAACCTTTAAGAGACTTAAGAAAAAAATAAATAAAACAACAAGGAAAAGCTTTGGCTTCAAATTAAACTTTCGATATTGCAATTTACTAAAGTTTTTGTTAAATTAAAATAAGGCGAACATCAAACATTTAACTAAATTAAAAAATACTATATTTTTTAATTATTTTTGGTTAAATTTCCAAGTTGATTTTTCGACATTACAAATTATAAATTCATATAGAATAGACACCAAAATTCAATGCACGTATAAAAACTTTTCGAGTCAAGTTTTTTTCCACATATTGTGGCTATAAAAGCAAAATTGGCACAGTAGTATAAAATAAAAATAAAAAAGGGAAGGCATTTAATTGATCCAAATTTTTTAAAATCTTAAATCTTTACACAGGGATTTTCATAATTGTTATATTTTAATATTTTGCTCTAATTAAATCTACCTTTGATGATATCAAGTTTGTCTTGTAGAAGCTAGTGTATCAAAATAATTGTAAAATTAAAATAAATTGCGTGAAAAAAGTGTTCTATTTATATGTACAGTTTGTTTTGTACATTCACAAAAATAATCTTAAATTAACAAGGATTTTATAGCACAATGTTCCTATTTTTTCTTTTACCCCTTTATTTATTTTATACTATGTATCTACTTCCATTAAAATGTATAAATTGTATACAACACGTTTTGTATCCTTATTTTTAATATTGTTTTATTCTTTAAATTTAAATTTGTTTCTAAAGCCAAATTAACCAATTAACAATCTCAAAATCAAACAAACGATCTGGATCAAAAATTTAACAAAGTTATGTAAAAAAGTTTTAAATATGTGGATTGCGCCGACATTAATTTTTCCAGTGCTTTGTTAATAAAAATTTATTAGAAAAATTATTATATAAAATTAAATTTTGCACGGTTGAAGCTAATATTTTCTAAATCCCTTAAACGTAGTTTAGTTTCGGTAATTTTAAGATTAATTAATTCTTTAGTCAAAGATTATAAGTAAAAGTTTCCGTTTATTTTAAGATAATTACCTAAAGTGCTCTGTTTCCTTTTTCGGCCTAAAAATCCAAATCGGTAACAAAATATAGAAGACCCGAAAAGGAAATTGTAATTTAATATTTAATTAACCTGTTAAATGAGGGTTAAAATTAAATTTTTAACCAAATATGCGTTATAATTGCCATAATCTGCGACCAATTTTATTTATTTAATATTTATGTTACATCGTGAGAAATTCTCAATGAGAATTATAAAAACAATAGAAACGTTTCGTTTTTATTTATTTATTATGCACAAGCGGAGTTTACAAAACGAATTTCATATCATAGTTTATCTACGACGAAAGCTTAGTAATGTTTTTGTTTAATTTTAAGTGAATTAGTTTGTTAATTGTCAAGCCTTTTTAACATCACTTCTTTACCAATCAGACGTTTGTCAGGCTGGTTTAATCTCACTTTTCCCAATCTGACATCTATCAAACGGTTTTAACCTTACTGTTTCCGAATTTAATGCACTAGCTAATATTTGTTTTCAAAAGATTTAAAAAAATAATTTGTAATTAGTTAAATTCACAGACGATTTTGCTTCTAACCCCTTAATTTTATTTAGTAAAGTGGATTTATTTTTTTTTTCATCATTTAAATTTTAAAAATGAGCTCAAAATTATTGTTTTACAAAATTTGTAATACGCCCCTGGTTTTTAATTAAACTTTTAAACAATAGTCAGAAATGAAATTGTGCTTTGTAGATTAAATATTTATTTAAGATAATCGGTAAAGACGACGGAACTAAAAACTAAACAGCAATTCAGAAAAGTACACAAGCAGCACTGGCAAAGCCACAAGACCTAACTAAGTTGATTTATTTGTCTTATTAAATTAAATTTGTTTGGAAATTTCCCGAGTGTAACTCAAACGGTAGTCATTTTAAATTAAACACATAAATTGTATTAACCAGTCACCCCGAGACCTTGCATAAAAATTTGTTGAATTTGAACTTAATAAAACTGAAGTAAGTGAAGAGCTAATTTAGAGAAATGTTGTGCCACGTTTGCCTTTTAATAGAATTAAGGGTACTTGGTTTGCTACTTAATTCGAGACAATTTGATAAAAAAAATTTTAATTTAATAATTATAAACATACTTCGATTGTAATACATAATGTTGCATAACAAAAATACCCACCTTCCAAACTTTTATACTCATTTTATATGAGTCATATACGGTGTACAAATGCGATCAAAAAGTAAAGTGAGTATTTATTCTAAATTATTTATTGTAAATTATAATTAATTTTTTGTAGAGCTTTAAAACGTCAGCTTGCCTTAACTTAAAATAAATGGGTTACAAAATTTAATTATTTTTGCTTACTACGTCTGAAACATACGGTATGGTCTATGGTCTAAAATAAACCTACATAATTACAAAAACAAAATTTATTTTCTAAAACTAAATAAATATCAGAGGAGAATTTAATTTTAAGTCGTATAATGTAAAATTTTAATTAAAAGATAGACAGGCTGACTAAATATTTTCCAAGTTTTTGTAAATGCAAATATATGTTCAAACCTCTTGCATGTGTGCACATTTAAAGAGTGATTCACAGAGTAGGTGGGTGACTTTTTTAAAACCATTATGTTTTTAATATGTGCTAAAGTACTTATAGAGAAACTTTTATTGAAGATTTAGTTATTTTTTATTACTTTGGGAATCAATAAATAAAAATGGAATATTCCAAAATTTAAATTTTTATCTTTAAGTTATATAAAGACATTACCCCCGGAGCAATATGTTTTGTTTTTTATTAATTTTTTATCTAAAATACTTAATAACATTAAAAATATTGTAAAAACTAAATAATTTTCTATAGAATACTATTTCTGTATTAGTGTAAGCGAAACGGAGATATAGTTTCCCAGAAACTTCTAATGGACCACGAATGTGAAACACCCTGAATATTCCATATGCATTTCATATTATTCAACAAATACATTAGAAATACATTTTAAAGAGTCATTATTTAGATCAAAATAATTTGAGAATTAAATTTAAAATTTAATTTCCGACCATGGTCCTGCAGGAAATAAAATATTTGGTGCAACATGATTGATTTATATAATTAACACTGTTAAACACTGCCTGATAAATTACGCACGTCTAAATGTAACGGCAGCAAGATAAACATCAAAAACTGTTTATTGTTTTAAATTACTATTTACTAATTAAAATTAATTAAGTTATCTCTAAATTAATTTAAAAATATGGTGAAGCGCTAAAATAATGGAAATTTTAGATATGATCTTATTTAAACAAAAAGATGACACAATTTAATCTAAAAATCTAATCAATTTAATTTAAAAATTTATAGATTTATGTGTATATATATATATATATATATATATATATATAGTTTTTCTTGACTTTATTATTTGATGTTTTATATTTATTAGGGTGGTCTTTATATATATATATACAAATGTTTATACAAAAGTGATCTTTTAGTTCCACCCTTACTTCCTAAGAAGTCAACTGAATGGCTTAAGCGGGTTAGGGGTAGGAACGGACCGCGGGCTTAAAGTCCCCTCCGAAGGACTAATACAGGGTGTCCGGGAAAAGGAGGTCAATCCGTTAACCATATATTCTTTGAGTTAAAACAGTAAGACTTTCATAATACCATTTTTCAATTTAGAGCTTCATGTTCGATATACAGGGCGACAAAGTTCGAAATTTAAAACTGATTTTTTTTAATAATTCAAGTAATTGATATTATAAGATATTAAGTTTAAATTCGGTACACTACTTCAACATAAATAGTTACATTTTTTGAGACCAACAAAACAAAAAACAATTGTCAAATAATCAAAATAGGGGGGTCCAGTACTCACTGACTCCCCCTATTTTTTAGTACATGCGCCAATGACTTCCAAACGATATTTTTTCAGGTAATCATTTATTGTTAAAAAAAAATTGTCTTTTGTAAAATTTTGATAAAATGATTTGTTTTAGAGATAATTTGTAAAGTATGGGTCCACCGTCGGCGGTATAATCCGTCTTATTCCTTTTCTCTAATTTAACCGACCTTGTAGCTGTTTAAATACAAAAAATATACCTATCCATAAATAGAAAAATACTTGGTGCATCCCTATATTAAGTGATTTTATTACTTTAAATATTTACTGTAAGTTTTTGTGTAATAATTAGGAATTAAGACGTATAATAATAGTAATGGTTTTAATGTAAAACCCTAATATTGTGTTAATGATACATACAAAAAAAACAAGCTAAACATTGCGAACGATAGTTAAAACAAAAACTACATGCATATTCAGGTCATGTGCTTGTGTGAAAAGTTTTAAAAATTCCTATCACTTGCCGTAAAACCACTTAAAACATTGAAACTTAAAATGTGGTGTCATGTTAAATATTAAAAACCTTAACATAAATCAAAATAAACTTTCCAAACAAAATATTATTTAAAGAGATTAATATTTTGTATGGACCAGGTAAACTATTTAACCCGTCCAAATATCAATTTACTCTGCAAGGCGATAACTGAATGTACAAAAATACAGATTTAAAAAAGAGCTGATAAAGAAAAACTGATTTCATATTTGGATTCAGCGCCTCAAAATGAACTAAAATTAATTCTTATTTCGCGTTGTATACGAAAAGTTCATGTTAATTGAAAGGCAGCAAGCGCTGGAATTAACAATGCGGCAATGCATCGAAGTTTGGGCCATTATAAACTAAACGTAATACATATAATGGCGTTTGACGAACCATGTAAAGTGATTACACTTAATTTTGACCAAAGTGCATGCTGAAACCGCAAATTGTTTCTTCGAGTTTAACAGTTTGGTTTATGGATTAAAATCTATATTTAATTTTATTTTTAAAAGTTCATTATTTATTTTTCCTATATTAATATATTATATATTTATTAATATATATCATATATTAACAAATTTGTTATTATTTTTCATGATCCTTTTAAAATTAAATAAGATTTCTTGGTCTATTTACATATTATATTATATTATATTATATTATATTATATTATATTATATTATATTATATTATATTATATTATATTATATTATATTATATTATATTATATTATATTATATTATATTATATTATATTATATTATATTATATTATATTATATTATATTTTATATTATGGCAAACTGATGTATGCACATTGTGAATTTCACAACCACCATCCATCGTGGAAATGATTTAAAATTAATTGTTGTAGATATTGGAATACATATATGTTGTTTTCCCTTAATATTTGTGGTTAAATAAATACGTATATTAAATTTTAAAAAATAATTAATTATTTTATTTTTATTTATTATTTATTAATTTTTTATTTAAAATTATTGATGAGGACTTTTTTAAGCAAAAAAAGTTGGAGCTAAAAATAGCTAGGTACCTATAGCTTTCTACTATCAAAAGAAATTTTAACCTTATAATTATTATAACTTTAAATGGTATTAAATAAATTAACTTAATAACGGCAATTAAACTTGAAAAATGGCCGATTAAAATTAGTAAATTTCATGAGCTCCTAATTTACAAGTATCTTAAGTCCTTACATTTAACTTCAATATTATTCAATGCACTAATAAGTGAGAAAGGAAAGTTTATGTTAATATTAAGTTTGCAACCAAGTTTTAGCCAAGTTTCCGCACTGACTTGTTAAGTACCTACTAATTACACAACAAGATTTTTCAGGTCAAGTCATAAAAAATAGGTAGGTATGCCTTAATTTTTGTTAAGTACCTACTAATTACCCAACAAGATTTTTCAGGTCAAGTCATAAAAAATAGGTAGGTTTGCCTTAATTTTTGTAAGACACAAAAAACTTTTGGTTAAAACTTTTTATTTGTTTTTTTTTAAATAATTTAGGTATTTTAAAGAAACAAAAAATAAATCAAATTTTTTATATCTTGTTCTGGATGAACGAATTTATCCGCGAGCTTTATAAAGCTCACAAAAAACTCACATAATTCAATTTAACAAAAAACATATTCTATTATCGAAAATTGGTTTAGATAGATAGGCATACATTTTTTACAAATATACAGAACAATTATTTAATTCAATATGACAATGGTCATAAACAATAATAATGTATTAATATAAATATTAAAAAAACTTAATAAATTTTACTTTATATTTTAGGCCCTTTAATTATATAATTATATTGTTTTTAAAATGGCAATATCAATGCAGAATGCATTGTAATAAAAACCTATTGTTCAAATAACTTTATTTTTGTTACAAAGGCAAATTTATATGTATATATCCTTTTCTTTTCATTGTTACCCGAAAAATTATTTTAAAATAAATGCCAAATATTAAACTTTCTTGTTCATATGCGGAAAATTTTAAAAACAAAAATATTTGCGTGCATTTTTTAACCGTAGGAATTTAATATAGGTATTTGCCATTGTTGGTTTTATTTTGTATAAGCATTATTGCCTGGCAATTTTAAGTGTACATATATTTAAATTGTATGCAATATGTGGATGAAATACGTTAATATTTAGTAAATGTAAATATGTATGTAACACTTACGCATAATGCTTCCAATTAAATTAATTATTACTTGTATTCCTACGCATTATGTTTACAATAAAATTTATATATAATATTTAATATTCATTTCATTAAGTAATGATTTTATGCTCCCAAGACTTAAATAATACACAGTAAAAACCTTTATGGTACATGTTTCCATGACACTAAGTAACCGTTTAAATACACATTGACAAGTAGTAAACTAGATTTAACTTAATTTCGGAGTGGAGTGCCCATAAAACATTTTCTTCAGTTTCACTGTAAAAAACTGTTGATAGTCCATTCTTACGGATACTCTATTTTAAATGTTAATTGCCAATCGCCTACAGCGATTCTTTGCTGGTAAATACTCACAACTTACTTCCGGGTTTAATTAATTTAAGCTTAACGTTGACGCCATCAAAGGTTTTAAATTTACACGGTAACCCCAAATATAGCATGTAGAATCTGGAAATGGTTAGGTTCTTAATTGATTTTACTTGTCGGAGAAAATTTAACACCTTCACGCAATACATAAAAATAAAACTATGGAAATCAAACTAAAGCGTTTGTGGGCAAGATCCACCTACGGAAATTAGAAACCATTTGTTTTATACAAGAAGAAAAATAAGAACATTTATCTGCGTTAAAATTAATCTTCTAAATTATATAAAGTAAAAACTGGATTACTCTTAATAATTTCATATTTATAAAGTTAGCACAAACATCATTGTAATATTTCTAAAATAGACAACATTGTAATGTTTTAATTTGTGTTTTATTTAATATATAAGTTTTTATAAAGACAGCTAAACTTGACTGAAAAATTATAAAGTTATAATAAAAAGGCCACTCTCTAAAAATGAATTAGTCAAAAATGACTAATTTAATAGTTATTAGTGGCTGCTTTTTCACTTGTACCATGGTGAACCATGGAATACCATGGTATTCCAAAATTTAACAGCCAATTCTTATGTAAAATTTTTCCCTGAATTTAGAGCCTAGCTAAATTTTTTTGATCTTGTTTTGTATGAAATAATATAAATATATTTATATTATTTCATAGAATAAAATTGTTAAATAATATAAGTGGTTAATAAAATATTGATATAAATGTCACAACAGGTATTAAACCCAACTAATATAAAATTTACTGACCATAAAAGTATAACGTCGAAAATATTGATGCCCTAAAACACAAAGCCTTGTAAATTAATGAACTAAATTTAATTAAATAAAAAAAAATCCAGACATACGCAATATAAAAGGTTTACATTATCAGGTGGACACATAAAAATATTTTTTGTAAAACACACTCCAAATTAACTTTTTATAAGAGGGATTATTTTCAGTAAATTAAGCAAATTTTGTGGCTGTATCTTAATAAAATGTAAATGCGACTTGAAAAAACGAATTTTAACGAGGACAGTTTAATATTATCCGTTATTTGTCCCTCGGCTTTACTGTGTCTATTTAGGTAATACGCTTATTTATTTAATATAAGTTAAGTATTAAAGCAGTATGCAAACGTTTCGCAAAAACCATATAAACCTTTTAAACTCTTATTTCGATGTGTGCGTGTTTGGCAACAAAAAAATAAACATCGAAATCAGGAGAGCACGAAGTCGCTGTTTACAACTATCGAGGGGTACCTAAATAACCTTTTTTGATTATTATGCTAGAAAGTGATCATTTTTGACGACTTTGAATCGCTGTATCTTCATTGCTGTTCATTTGATTTGTACAAAATTTTCAGGGTATACTAACAAAAATACGGTCTTTAACAGCATTTTTATTTACTTAAAAAACATTACCCTAAAAGTTATTATTCTAACGTTTTTTTCATTATTAAATAAAAGGGCTTTAAAAGTAATTTCTCGAAAAACACATAAACTTAGATATAAGTTGAAGTAGTTTTATCCAAAATTTCATAAAGAATAAAGGCGTTTTAGAGTTAGAGTGGTTGCAAAAATTATGGCCACTGTATCTGTAAACAAATGACCATAAAAAAATGTTTTTACAGAAAAAATCTCCCTTTAATTATGTTTTAATTGGACATTCTCCCAACTAAAAGAATTGCATTGGCTGTCCTAAGTAAACATGGCAGTGAGGTAATACAATAAAAAGATAGCGAAAGAATTATTCTTACAAACGTTATTTAAAAGCCTGCCAAATCGCATTTTCCGTTTTCGATGGCGAAAGTGTTTTCTAGCGATTCGATGGGATTGTCTCTTAATCGACTTACCTTTGAAAACAATCACGAGAAAAAAGCAAAAACAATTCGATAAAAGTTTCATCTTCTGAAATTGACGGCAAGTCGAGATGTGTTAATTCCCGATAATGGACGTTTTTGCTGGGTTTAACGGGCGCGTTGATTTTCGCGTGTGATAGAAGCGCTCTGGATTCTCGCGACCGCAGGCAGTTTTCATCAAGGGATGAAAGCACGGACTGTGGATGCTGAGGACCTAGGATCTCGACAACTCTTCTCCTACAAAGCCGACGCATGGCAACGAGTAAACAGGACGTTATAATGTTAGAAAAACATTTTTTTATAACAAAAAAACTTCTTCCTGTTAATTAAAAACATACCTATACAAAAACTAAAAAAGTTTTCATGTTATTACAGATGTGTCAATAATTACGAATGAATCCAACATCTATCTCTGGGTTACGTTCAATATTTTACAAGTACTAAATAGTTTAAAAATCAAAGTACTCTCTAAAAATGAAATAGTCAAAATTCACTTTTAAATAGTTATTTTTTACTATGTAAATAGTAATGTTAACAAATCTAACAGTGTATTATGTTTCATATTGTTGTGTAAAGAAAACAGCGTTTTGGGATGTCCGTCTATTAATAAAACTTGTCTTCCTATAATCACTTTGGAATCACCTCATTTTATATATGCACATTTTAATTTATAAAAGTTTCTTTGTAAAAGCATCTCTTAACAAAGTGGAACTATCCGCGTCCTGAGTTAACGTTTATTTTCAAGATTACCAACCAAGCTTAAAAATATAGCAACAGTAGTAATCCTACAAAAATTTCTGCTGAAAGCGCAAACAAATTATTTATAATGAGTTTTTTATGAACCACAACACAATTATTTATATTTTACAAAATCGTTACATTTATTTAACAACATTGCTCCATATTCTTAAGGTCTGACCCTTCTTTAACACTAAAGGAAAAATAAATCAGCCTATATTGAGATAAATTGAGAATTCTTAAAGTTTTCTTTCAGTTTCATTAAATTTGAAGACCCGCATTTATATTAATTAGGAGGCCGCTCTTTAAATAGTTGTGAAGAAATATTTTTAAATTCAATTAAGTTTAATTTTACACAAAATATATTTTTATTTTATTTTGCCAAAATTTAAGCATAAATAAATTTCTTATTTAATAAATTATATATTATTATCAAATTTGGTTGTATTTACTTAATATAATTCTGTGTTTTGAGTAAATTCCAAGTTAAATGGTATTTTTCAAACAGTATTTATAGACAGATATTGAAGTACCAGGCTGATTTTTATTGAAGTCCAAATATAAAAAAACTAAATACAGAATGTTTTTTCCACTATCAAATGTGTTGAAAATTTTAAGCTTTACATTTTTTTGTTTTAATAGTTTTTTAATCCGACCAAAAGGAAACAAGATAAAACCATTCAATTTTTTTTTAATGGAAAAAAGCGTAGTACTTCGAAATTTTTTTGATGTCAAAATACAGATTGACCGAACTAATAACCAAGACAACGATAATAGAAAATGACACCGTCACAAAAAAGAGGTTAATTACTATTTAAATTTTAAACATTTACATTCTAAATTATGTCATGACTTCTCCAATGTTTGGATAGACTTCTATAAGAGGGTTTTAACAATGGCTCAACAAGTCAGGAGGTAAAAGTCTTCTATTTTTTCAGCAAAATTTTATCAAAACAATTCTAGAGCACCATCTGTAATGGATAATGATTACGATCCTTGGGAAAACCGAGATATCGAACATCCAACCTCGTAAGTGCCATATCGATGTAATAAAATAAACTATTAAGACAAATATAATAATCTGATGAAAAAAAACCACATTTTAACAAATTGGTATTTACATGCGTTTGTAAAAGTGGTGTTTAACTTTAAAAAGCTTTTAGAAATTTTGGTGCTTTCACCCATTTGATAAAAGGCTGTCTGGGTGCAGGCATTCTGGCGATGCCCAAGGCATTCAGCCATTCAGGATGGGTTTTTGGAACAGTTGCTACTCTGGTCACAGGAATTTGCACCACCTACTGCATTAATATGTTAATATGGTCATTGGTCGCAGAAATGAAACGAAACAGATTACCTCTTATGACTTACAGTGAAGCCTGCGAGTCTGCGTTCAAGTAATGTGATATTTTTTTACAAAAGCAGCCATAGTAACAATTAACATCTACGAAAAATAAAATCTAGATCAAGAAGGTAATATTTTCTTGGAAATTGCATTTTTTTAGTTCTGGTCCCAAATATGCTAAGAAAACTTCAAGATGTGCGAAGCATTCTGCAGATGTGTTCTTATGCATTCAACTTTTGGGCATATGTGCTGTATATGTACTGTTTGCTGCCTCCAATGTGCAAGAAATATTGGAATACTATGGATACCACATCAACTTTAGATACTGCATAGTTGCAATATGGCCGGTGCTTATCCTAATGAGTTTAATCAAAACACTAAAATTTTTGGCTCCGATGTCTTTGGTTGCAAACATCCTTATAATCCTGGGAATGCTTATAATTTACTATAATTTCTTTGAAACAATGCATTCACTTGATGAAAGGTATGGTATGGCTTACTTAGCTCTGAGTACAAGACAATAGCATAGGGGAGATAGGGGCTTGTAGTAATGCTTGGAGTAAGTAGGGATATTTTTTTACTGGGAATCCGAACCCTATAAAGTGACGTCATCCAGACCATGAAGCCTAATAAGTGAATGCTCGAGCTTCATTTTGACCAGTTAATGTAATACCTATATTGATTTCGTCACAATTGTCATTTCGTGTTATTTTTAACTTTAAAAAAAAAATGGAAAAAAGTTTAAAAGTGAACTCTTTTACTCTATGAGTAATAAGTACTATCTTAATTAAATTATTAAATTAAATTATTCTCTTAAAATTGTTACTACAAGCTCGCCCCTTCTTGAGTAAAAGTACAAAACAAAATATAGACTATTTTAATGTTGATTTTTTATTTTCACGCCTTGTTGTTTCCTCTAGGCCTATGATTCAAAAAGATTGGATAAGAATACCGTTATTCTTCGGAATAGTGGTGTTTTCACTGGAAGGCATTGGGGTCGTAGTGAGCATTGAAAATGCCATGCAAAACTCAAGAGCACTTATACACGGCCCGTGCGTTCTTAATGTCGCCATGGCAATAGTGACCATAATGTACCTATTTACTGGGTTTTTTGGGTTTCTGCGATACGGCAACGAATCCGACGATAACGTTTCCAAAAATTTACCCTTTAACATGTAAGATTTTTGTTAAATTTTGATATAAATATTATTTAAATTTAATAGTGCAGGTATCATTGGTAAGTGTTCAATATGCCTGGGTATTTTTTTGAGCTACTGCATACAGTTTTACCCCCCTGTGGAAGTCATATGGAATATGGTCAAGGACAGAATACCAGAAAAAAGAGTTTGTCTTTACAATACGTTACTAAGGATAGCTTTAGTAAGTTCCACAGTTATTGCAGCTTTAAGCATTCCAAATTTAGGTATAATGATGTCTATGATGGGGTCTTTATGCTTATCTGTATTAGGTAAATTATTTTCCTGTACCTATTCAGGTTGTTACGAAGTTCAGGTTAAAATACTAGTAGCTGTATGCACAAATTATTTTACTCAATAATTACATTTTTAAACAAATATATATTTAGCCACTCTTTTACTTTTTGACGCAAAAACTATTTTAAGCTTTTTCAGGAATAACTTTTTTAAATCGTCATTATCCAATTATTAACGGGGCTGGATATTGAAAACTAAGCATTATGCAAAATGTATTCTTAAAATGGATATTGTACCCTGAATTTCGTAACACCCTTGTATTTTGTAATTTAAATAAATATTTTTTACTCTAGGATTTGTATTTCCCCCCTTGATGGAGCTTTTTTCTTTCTACCCGGAAAGAGGTTATGGAATTGGTGGATACAGGATTATAATAAACGGCTTTTTCATCACATTTGGCTTTTTTGCCATGTTTTCGGGACTATATTCAAATACCTTAGAAATATTAAATATATACCAAGAAGATATCGGATAAAAATAATAAATAGGTTGCCTACTCTTTACAAAAGGTCTTTTTATTTTAAGCATCTAAATGCAAAACCCGAAAAGTCATACAATTTTGAAAATAATTAAGTTGTAAAGGCGTCGTATATTCTGAAAATAATACAAATTAATATATTATAAATTTTTGTGTATTGTATATTGATTTTTAAGGACCCATTTTTTACTTAGTTTTGTATTTTTCAATAAAAAATTACTAAAATAGTATGTACCTATTCTATTTTTATTTATTTTGGTTAAATTTAAGAATATTTTTTATTGAAATCCGACATGTCACAGACGCAAAACCCGACATATCCAAAATTTGAATTTGTATTTAAAATTTTATTCTGATTTATAAAAAAAATATTAGAGTTTTGGGTACCTACCAATTTTAAAGGACATAAAGCACTAGAAGATAATATTATCTTTTGTAATCATGTTTTGTTATATTTTGGCTAATAATAAGTTATTAATTCGGTTTGTCTCGGTATTCCGGTTTCTGCAAAAATGCGATCAAAACAAATCTTGAACATAACCTCAATTAAACCAAGTTATCCTTTTAAGCGTATTTTGGTAATAAAAACTTAATAAACATACCCAGGTTATTTAAAACTTTGCAGCTTAAACTCACTGCCAAAAATTCCTTATAAACAAACAAATTCCGAAGATTTGCTACGCCACAAACAGCGCCATCTCTGTATGTTGTGCCAAAGCACGACTCTATTTATAAATAAAGTAATTTGATCACAATGCTCGCTAGTTTTGCCCACGTGTGTGACAGAAATTGACAAAATTTACGAAACCAAAGCATCAAAGTCGAATTAAGTGCCATGGGTCGTAAAGGGCAGCCGTTGAAATCTAGAAAACCGGCGAAAACAAAAAACCAACGAAACAAAGTGTCGAAGGAGGAAAAAGAAATACAGGAAAATGTAGATAAATTATTAAGAATCAGCACTATACCGCAGCAAGGTAACGTAGTGAACGCGCTTAAAAACCAAAAAGAAATCAGTGCCATTGTGGAACAAGTTAAAAAATTGGAAATAAATAAAGATTCGAAGAGCTCGGCCGATAACCGGGCAAGTGGCGCCACCATCGAGAATTTTACGAAGTGGGTGAAGGAGAATGGCGCGCAATTCAACGGGTGCACAATCACGGAATTTAAAGGCTACGACTTGGGAATTAAAGTCAACACCGATATACCGCAATCCACTTTAGTTTTAGCGATCCCCAGAAAAGTAATGCTAACAGTGGAAAGGGCTAGCGATAGTATACTTAAGAATCTAATTAAGAATGACCAAATTCTTAAGAATATGCCCAATGTAGCCCTGGCAATTTATTTATTGTTGGAAAAATTTACTGATAACTCGTTCTGGAAACCATATCTAGACATCCTACCAAAAAGTTATACCACTGTTCTTTATTTTACCATTGAAGAACTGGAGGAATTAAAAGGAAGCCCAACTTTGGAGATTGCCCTAAGGCAAATAAAAAGCATCGCAAGGCAATACGCCTATTTTCATAAGTTATTTTCCACATCTGACGATCCGGTATGCCAAATCATGCAAGAGAAATTTACTTACAACCAGTATTGGTAAGTTCTGAACTTGATTTCTTTTTAGAAACTTTAAGACTGCCCAAATCTATAAAATAAATACAATTTATAAAAAAAATTATAAAACCGATATTATTATCTTAATTCAATGATTATTTGTGTAATTATAATTAGAAAGGAAACACATATGCATAATTGTTGTGTTTTGAAGCAATTTAGAAATATTTATTGTACGGGACTCCGTGGCGCAACGGTAGCGCGTCTGACTCCAGATCAGAAGGTTGCGTGTTCAAATCACGTCGGGGTCAGTTGATTTTTTTGCTTTTATATTTTTATTTAGTAAAGAAAATTTTTAACCCAATACTTTTCCTACATCCGCCACTGTTTTTAACGTAAACACTCAACATAAAATATAATATTATTAAGCACAGCAGGCCCTACCCAGGATTTGCTTCTGAGGGGGGGTTATCAAATTAAAATATATATATATGTACAAAAAATAGGTAATTTAAATTGTCCAAAAACATTAAACTTTTAAAATGCTCTGTAAAATTGTTATTTAACCAAAGTTTATTAAAAATATATATATATATTTTAAACTGTACCTATTTGCAATAACTTCATTTTAATGTTGAAAATTTCAATTTGAAATGTAATGATTTTTTATAACATAACCCATTGATATTTCATTGAAATATTTTATTACAAGTAATACTTAAAAAAATTAACTACATTTTACCTACTTTCTTGCGTCTGGATTAAAGTAGTTCCTAGTATGGCATTTCCTAGCAACATTTTCTGTTTAATTACAAATGACAACCTTGAAACCTACTGTAACCAATTTTTATTGATCGATAAAACTCGAATATTTTAATGAAAAACTATACAAATTAAAAATAAAAACAACAATTTTACACTAAATATATTTTTAGGTGAACAAAATACTAGGGAATCTTTAAATATTAGGGCATCTCTTAAAAAGACTATTTTTATTTTTTATCTTATGGATATACTAAATTATTTCCACTCCCATCTTTAAAACGAATATTATCGTACATTTTTCCATGACACTAGTAAAACATTTTCTTTACTTTTACTGTGAAAAACTGCTTTTATATCTAATTAAACGGTCCATTTTTAAGAGATACATTTTGATTTACACATAAAAATTTGACATTTTCACCGGCACAGATTTCAAAGTTGGTTACTCTATTGTTTTATAGATGTCGCTCTATACAAATATTTAATTTAAATAATTTTTACATAATAATAAGTATTTGTTGTAAAAAAGTAAAGTATTTTTTTTTTCGTCAAGATTTTTTGAATTTTAGTAATCTACTTCAAGTAAAAATAAAAAAAACGCTATTTAGATTAAACAAAAAAATTCACATAAAAAAAAGATTTTAATATTAATAATAATATTTAAAAATTCTTATTGGAAAAATATTCTTTTGTTATAAACAAAAAAAGTGTATTAAATTGCTTAAATTCACTGATTTTTATAAAAGCGCCGTTGTTTATAATTCCACAAGTTTTGGATATTAATAAACCGTTGCCATAGCAACGTGGTATTATTTCCTCATAAAAGTTTAAGCCAACACTATTTGGGTTTGGGGTAAAATAAATAAAAAACTTAAAATATTTTAATAAAAAAATTTATCCAAAATAAAAAATCAATAACAATAGTGTTTTAAAGATCATAAACATAATAGAAAGGATTAGTCTTACTACATACAAACTAAATAAATATTGCACAAGGATCACATAAATAACAAAAAAATAAATAACATCAAGTCTTTTTAGAGAAGTCACTTGGTTGAAAATTTTAATACGAAAGTTTTCTATCATTCTCCCAAATTTGCTCGGACATACTTTGTATGTGACTTTTGTTGTAATTGTAATAATCGTTTTTCTGCCTACCTAAAGTCTCGTTCATAAACGATCTTATCGATCGCCTGGGAGCATTTTCTAGAATAGGCGATTTAATCCTGGACGTTAAGCTACTGCAGTAGTTGAGTCTTTGCTTGTGCTTTTGGGACCATTTAAATATAAGCAAAATGGTTACAAATACAAGCAATGAACCGCCAATTATGGCCAAGCTAGCTACAATAGCTGACTTGACACCGGAAGGAAGTGGGAAATAATCATCAGATTCGTCACTTTTTTGTTCAAAAGTATTTTGCTTTAATTCTACATCGAATCTGTCGTTTGACAGTGAAGATAATTTATTTTCTATTTCTTCCAATCGTTGGATGTCATCGTCGAAATATGATTCGGTGGTGGTTTTAATTTCGGGTTTTTTGTTATTAATATTTTGATTGATTTTTGGAAATAAACTGGAGTAGACGTCTGGCCACTGAAAGGCATCTTTGATTGTTTTATTTGAAGCTATTTTGTAGGTTGGAAAGCTTGTTACCAAATATTCGTCTTTCGGCTTTACTTCCACTTTTGGTGGCTTAAGAACCTCAATACTTTTTTGTTGCCTCCCCAGGAATTGCAACGGTGAATTTTCGTTAACATGGCCTACGAAAGCTTCTTCCAACGGTTCCGGTTCCCTGGTTTTATTATGGAATATGTCGGCCAAGTGCAGTTGACTTGAACCTCGCTCCCTTTGTTCTACGAGCTCTTCTAACGTCATATTTCTTGTTTCTAGGATTCTTGCTAGATTTTCTCTTGTATTTGGATCCCGAAGTATCTCCATTATTTCTTCTTTGGCCGTTACATATTTCAACTTTTCTGCTGGCGGTGTTGTTATAAATTGTTCTTCGGAACTAGATTCATCCTTCATTGTTACACCGAGATCTATTGCCATTCTAAAAGGTTCATCTTGTTTTTCTTCCTTAACCCCGAAAATTTCACTCAAGCTTATTTTATTTGGTTTTGGAGGTAATGTAGGATAACTATCGCTCTCTTTTGAGATGTTGCTTAATTTTGGAAAACCGAATCTAATCTTGTTTATTCTATCCAATTGTTTGAATAACTTAGGAGTTGTATCTGATATAGTAGTGGTAGTTGTGGTTGTTTCAACGTAAGGCTCAGTGTTAAACTCAAACTGCTTTAAATCAGGCTTGTAGTCCAAGGAAGTGTAGTATTTTGGATGGGATGGCACAAATATCCGTTTTTCTGTAGCCGGTTCTGTTACAACTTCATATTTGGTAACATCAGCATAAACGTGGTCCTCTTTAAAACCATTTAGCAACGCCAAACGTTTTCTTTGGGCTTCAAACGTTTCTCTACTGGTTAAGGCTTCAGCTGATTCTTGGGATTGTTCGTAGACTCTATTGGTGGTTTTTTTTAAGGCTACCGAAGGTGGTACGCGTTTAAAAGCTGCTGTTTGGCTTTCTGTAGGTGATATCGAAACTTGTGGCGGTTCAGTCAAAGCGGAAATAGCTTTTTGGTTACCGGTTAGGAGCTCTGATAACGACAAGTTCTTCTGTTGAAGAAGTTCGCTTAGACTCAACGTTCCGCTGCTTTGTTTTAGTAGGGTTTTTAGGTCTGGGGTTGAGTGTGTTTTTATTTCCACATCCAAAGGTTCTGGGAGGATTTCTGGCGGGTTTATAGGTTGTTCATAATCATTATTGACCTCTTCTTTGGCCTTACTCTCAATGACTTCGTTTTCTTGTTTCTGCGTGGTTTCGTCTTGGAATTGCAACGTTGCCGATAGAGGATTAAGTTGCTCTCCACTTATAATAATTTCTTCCGGTGGATGGTTGTATGTCGGAGCAACTCTTCTCCTTACATAAGGTCTTCTTATAATATCTTCCTCGGTATCTTTCCAGGATTCTCTTATTTGATCCAACCTCTGGGGCCTTATTCTTTTTCTTATTACAATGCGTTCATTTGAACCATCCTCTGACTCGGTAAGGCTTATCATGGGTGGCCTTCTTTTCCTTTTGCGTAGCCTTCTTTTTTTCGGCAATTGTTCGCCAGGTTCCTGCGAGGAATCGTGTGGTATCCATCCGGTGTTACCTTGGGAAGGAAAGTCATCTAACGCCCTCCAATTCTGTAACAACAAAAAAACGATATTACTTAAATTGCATAACTTAATCTAGATATCTAGATATTGCAAGGTTTCCTTCCAATGTTAACAACGCATGAACATTTTTAAATATTTTGCTCTGCAAATGTTACGTGTACGAGTCATAATTTTATTACTGTTATGGAAATTCGATAACTAGATAGTAGCAAATTGAGCTATTATTTGGTAATGTTAAAAAATGTGGAATACTTTCATTTATTTTTAATTTGGTTGTTTATTTATTGCCTAGAAACTTTTTAGAATAACTTTTTCTTTATTTGTATTTTATTTATAAATTAATAATTATAAAATATTTATATGTAAAGGACTTTTATATTTAAATTTGCGTTTTTATGGTTTATAAATTAACCTATTTTTGTTATAAATAAATATTTCTTGCCTTAAATTTTACAAGACAGTGTTAAAATATTGTGATTTGCTAACCAAATCATTATTGGGTGTCCAGCCAATTTTTTTAGTATTTTTCCGGGACCTCCTTAGTTATCACTTAAAACGTAATGAAGAACTTTTCTGCCAGTTGTATCTAAACCCTGTAGATATACATTTTATGTTGAGCCTTAAGTTTATGTCATAAACAAAATTTAATGTTTACAAAAACATGATTGGCAAGTTTGTTTTTTCAAATGCTCCATATTTTACTAATCCTATATTTACATAATTTAGCGATTTAATTCATGTTATGCACTTAATGTGCAATTTTTGCACCTTATTGTGAAACTGAAAGTAGTCCAATTCTTCTTTTATTACATTAATAAAATTATGTAACCCACAAAAAAAATCGATTATATTTATTTTATGCACTTTTGTTACATTTATTGTCTAAAATTGTGAAATAGACGTTTTGTAATTTGCATGACTTTATCGTAACCTGCACCATAGGTTGGTACTCATGTTAAAGTGAAATCAGGAAATAGATGCGCACTATACCAGTGGTTAATTGTTTTATTTGTCTAAGTGTGTTGCTTAAATTTTCCAAATCGATACAAAATGACCCAATGAAGCGTATGGTGTTTAGCTTAATGATTTGACGTGACTATAGTCTTCCTTATTTACCATATAAAAATCGCAGCAAGCTGTAATTTGATTGGGAAGTATTCGCGATTTTTTTATTTACAGGTAAAATTGTCACACACAACATCTAATTAAAAAATTTGTGTATTTTAATTTTTTTGATAGCCTTGGGTTGTCCCCAATTTAAAATGACTGCTATTCGATGAAACAATTATAATATCAACGCAAATTAATAATTTTGTTCATTAACGAAAAACGAAAAATAAAAATAGTTTACTCCTGATAGTATTTTATGATTTCTTGTTTTAAAATAGATCTTTCAAAACAAGCAAAACTTTTTATGAGGAATGACTTTTGGTCAAAAATGAAAATTTTAGTCTATATATTCTCTTGGGCTCTCTATCCTTGGACACACTGTATATAAAAAAACAAAAATAAAAATAGGACATAAACTTATTATTCAATCTTTTTATCTTGTGTTTATAAATGAACAGTTAAGATATAAATAGCCACTTTATTATAAATAAATACATAAATATGTTATTGACAATTTTAAGCAACAAAAATATTTCCATTCAAGCAATTTAAACATTAAAACATTTCATTTTGCACGTAGCATCTTTAAGTTTCTGATATGGTTTTTAGAAAATACATACAAAGTCGATAGAAAGCGTTATATACTTTTTAGGAGCCGTATGACCTTATAACAACAATTTTAATTTCTTCGACTTGAAGCAAATATGAAAAAACAAATTCAGAAAAAACCACAATTGTATTTTAATAATAAAATTGTTTGTTCCTGTTTAAGTAAGACATTTCTTATTTTGTAAGGATTCCCAATTAAAAGCAAAGAAATTATTGTTACGTTTAATTTATTGTTTTAAAAACCATGTTTGTCTTCCAATTAATGTCTAAATATAATTTAATTTCTATACTACTTACACATTTACGTAATGATGTTATTAAACAATGTTTCATGAATTGTTTTGTAATAACGAATAAATGTTGCAGGAATGTGTATACATATAGCATATCCAGGTAGGCGATACGATTAGCATTTGTTTTATTTATGTATTTCAGAAAATAGGTTTTCATAAATAATATAAAATGGGTGGGTTTTTAACAATGATGAATACTACCTTATTTACTAATACCAAAAGTAAATACATGTCCATAATTAATAATTTACACAAATCTACAAAATTAAAAATATTTTTTTCAGGGTTGTTATTTTTTTGATTTTTTATTCAAAGTGCTTAATGTACTTTTCGCCTTGTGTTTTATGTTTAATATAATTAACAATAAATATAATTTGTAAATGTAGTCTTATTATTGAAGGAAAACAAAAAATAATCAATTTTAAAAGTTATAACAAATCCAATTATTCTTAGATTGTTATTTTAAATGAATCGCAATAGTTTTTCTAGAACTCATTATTATTTTATTATTGTTGTTTAATTAATGTAAATCTTAAAAGTAAAATCTGAATTCCATTTAAAAATTGTATAATTAAGTACATTTGGTCTTTAAAATGACTAATTTAATTTAAATAATCAAGGTAAATATGTTTTATCTTTTTATTTTTATAATCATTAAGCTTGTTTAATGATCTTTATCGTAGGTATACGTTTCCTATACAAAGATTTACTATCAACGCATAAAAATCTTATGCGTGTCAATTCATCGTTTTTTTTATAAATATATTCAACAATTTAACACGGGGATTATAAAATCTCACTTTTATTTAGAATCGTGTACAACGAACATGGAATTAGAAAACCATTTTCTTCATAATAATGAAGAGAATTCAAACATGATATGTCTATTACGAATGAGTGAAAGTAGTTAAAAGAAACAAGAATCTATGTCAAAAATTGAATTATTGATTGTGCCAATCGTTGAATTAATTTAATTTAACGAGAATGAGAGAAATAAAGGCATATATGGATATGTATGTGGATATGTTGTATTGTTATGTTGTAAAAATAAAATATAATGGATAGTCATTATAATTAACAGAATAACGTTAAAAGAAGAACAAAATAACAATATATTATAATTATAATAATAATAATAATAATTTGGTATACCTAATGTGTTATAGTATACAGGAAATTCACAAAAAATCCAAAATATTTAGATCCGGATATTTTCCGGTTATGCTATTACCATTTTTTAATTATCTTCAAAATTAGAGAATATGGCAGGTTTTTTAAATATTATTTAAATTTCCTTCACATGGGTTAGGTAGGTAGGTAATTAAGTTAATTAATTTAAAAAAAAAATATTTTTTTCAGTTAAACATGATTATTTTAAATAAAAATAATAATAAGAAATAATTTATTTCATGTCTTGCGGATGATATATAAATTGCAAAAATAAAGGCTAATTAACAATGAAGGTTTCACAACAAAAATAATATAGAAATAAGATTTGCAATCGCAGATTATTTATTGTACCGAGATTTACTCTATAAATCCAAGGAAAAATAAATTAGTCAATCTCGTTAAAAAAACAATGCTTGAGAATGAGATTTAAGACGTACTTAATTCTTCCTCATTGATAATCTTAATCATGGCATTTGAATTATTGTAGACGTAACCAGTGGCGTACGTGTGTTAAAATAGGGTTTGTAACTCGAAAACCACCCGGTGCACAGTGGGCTGGAAAGCCGATTTAACGCGCAGAAATTATTTGTTCAAGTATCTTTGTGTCACAGCAAAATTAAGATCTATAGTTTTAATGAGAAATTTATAAATTACAACAATATACTGAACATTTATAAAATAAAAATTAATGATTATGGTTAATTTTAACAAAAAATACATAAAAAATAAGTGACCACTGATAATTTTATCAATAAAGAAAAATATTAATACTGTGTTTCGGTTTTTCAAATCAAGTTTGATATCTATAATATCTATAATATATTATAATAATCTATAATATATTATAATAATAAATAATAATAATATATTATAATAATAAATACTTTTAAATTTCGCGATTTAAAACGCTGGTGGGGAAAATTATTAATATTTACTAATAGTTATTAGTAATTAATTCAAAATTCATTGTTATCAGTAACTTTTTTATTGATGGTTTCCATCACCAACGTATGACAAAAAAATAAACAAAAAAAATTGATGGGGCCTACTAGCACTAGAACAATAATGATAGAAACGTACCATTATTTGTTCCAGTTATATTGTATGACAGTTTTTAATTCAATAATAGTCAAAACGTAAGAATAAATTAGTATACTTGCTCTGTGTTGCTCTAGCCTACTGTGTGGGTATAACTACCTGTTGATTATTAAATTTTACAATTGTCGAAGAAAGATTAACCCACCTACTGTATTTGTAATACATATTTATCCCAATTTACACTAATCCTGCAGTAAATAGTGTGGCTACTACAATGCATATTTGCTAATGCATTTTTAATTGCTTTTAACAGGGTTGTATGTTTACCGTTTCCCTTAGGGATTTTGTAAATAAGACCTAATATTTCCAAGAAGCACCAATTGTTGCCAAGGTGTTAAATATACCTTTAGTATAGTTATTTATGTCATAAGGCTTAAGCCACAATTTTACTTGTTAAACGATGTACGAGGTGTGTTCAGAAAATATCGGGAATTTTCGTTTTTTGAAACAAATATTTATTTATTCGTCTACATTTATGTTGTCGGCTTCAAAATAGTCCCCATTGGATATTATGCACATGTGCCAGCTCTTCTTCCAATACTCGAAACACTTCTAAAACTCGATCTTTGGGATAGCCTTTAGTTCTTTCAGCGATGCGCTTTTAATGTCTTCTATGCTTGCAAAACGACGGCCCTTTAAGGTTCTCTTTATTTTTTGGAATAGGAAAAAGTCAGACAGAGGCATGTCTGGCGAATATGGAGGCTGGGGCATCATTACAGTATTGTTTTTGGCCAAAAATTTTGTTCAAAATTTAACAATTTTAGAACAAATTTTGCTGCAACGCGTTTCATACCCAAAACATTCGAAAAAATTTCAAGGGATGAGCCAATCGATATACCAACATCATCAGCGACTTCTCTGATGGTTTATAACCATTTCTTTCACTTTTTCTATTTTTTTATCGGTTGTTAATGTGCTTGTGCGTTCGGGGCGTTCGTCATCTTCAACGTCTTCACGGACATCTTATGCCACTTGTAAACTTTTGTTTTACTTATAGCAGACTCAGTATAGGCCTTTGTTAACATTTCACAGAATTTTTCATTTTTTAAGCAAAATTGGATACAAATTCTTTGATCCATTTCTTTTAACGAACGAAAAATCGCCGAGCTCATAAAACACGTCTAACCTTAGCGGCTGACACAGACAAAGTAAACAATGAAAACGGCTAAAGTTTTTATCATACTTCGGGGGCATGTATACCAACATAATAAAGAAAATTTTATGACAACCGGACCCTCCGAACCCGCGAAATTTTACAATTCCCGTTATTTTCTGAACACACCTCGTATACACTTAATTAAATATAAGTTTTACCTCCTAGTCATTAGTTAATTCCCCTTAATTGCAATTTGTCAAATTTACCTAATAGATATTTCATTGGTAAGTAAAAGTGTGCCTCTTTGCCTTTAATATTTTCTGGAAACCCAGGAAATGTCATGGAATTTATTTTGTCAGGAAATTGTTACCAATTTAATTGAATACATAAAATTTATTGTCGTTGGTCTATTTATAATGTACATTCTAAAAATTATTTAATTTTAAACTTCAACTGCATTTTTCAGATACAAAAAATTAATTTAATAGTTTTTGAAACTAGACATTTCAAGTAATACCAGTAGAAACCTTGGTTAAGTAGAATATGCAGTCGGAATTCAGATTAAATCCAAAGAAGGAAATAAAACCAATTATACGTTGAATTATAAATTTACGAACACCACAATTTTTAAATTTTTTAAATTTATTTAATGTTGCTTAGATCCTATTAAGTAAGGTGACCAACTCTCCTAAAAGAAAAACCAGAACTCTAATAAAAAATCTGTATTATTTATAAAATGTTTACATGTATTTCTATTAACATAATATTATTACAAATTAAGATTTTTTAAAGTTATATTTTTCTTGGGAGTGAATTTGTTTTATTAGAACTTAATTTTTTTAAAGCATGTTTGATCGAAATTAGTTTTAACAATTAATAATGATTTTAGTGTTTCAATACGCAATTGTGATTTGTCTTTTGTCCAAAATGGGTAACTCTTTTGCATTTCTGCATTAAAGATGCATTTTCCTCTTTACAGAGGCATATCATTTAGAGTTTGAAATATAAAAAAACAATGGATATTACAATATTTAACCACAATAAAACGCGCATAACGCAGAACTATTAGTTCGTTTGGGGAGAGCCAAGTGCGAACGCCAATATTTAGTGGGGCTTGGGCGAAAGATCTGGCAAAGTGGAAAGTATAATTTTATGTTTATGGCTTAATTAGTATTGTAGGTATAAAAACAGAAAAAAACAGAGCAGCTTTTGAAAAACAGAACTTTTACTTTACTTAATTTACAACCAGAACATGGTTCTCAAAAACAGTATAGTTCTGGTTAAATCAGAACGGTTGGTCACCTTATATTAAGCAATTTTTGTTTTTAACACTTACATCATTGTTGTTGTATTCCCTCATTTCTCGTGGGTTATCCTCGACGGGTTCGGTAGTTTCGGAGTCATCCTGAGCACAACAGGTCAAACAAAGAACAGTTAAAAAAGCACCCACCAAAAACACCTTCATCGTAATCAAATTAACACCAACGAAACGAAAGCACCGGCAAAAAGCCGCAAAAATCAACACCGTCTGACGCTCTCAACTGATTGTGGCGCGCGGCTCGATGGACAGTGGACATGTGCCGCCTCTTCTGTGGACCTTTCACGCTGTGTGGCGGGAGTAGACCGATAGACAGAGCCTTATCTGTACGATATCAATGGGATTTGTGGGGAGAAAGCTTTCTCTATACTATAGTTAATGATACTGATCAACTCAATACTTCAGATTGCCTTATTTAACTTTTAAGATCAACACCCAGAATCTAATATTTAACCGTTTGTTTTTTTTTTAAGTTTTTAGACAACGTGACTGATTAGCTTGTTTGATTTTGGATGTATATAGTTTCTTTTAATTTATATTTTTTGGAGTCTTAAAAATGATTGCAAAGGCTGGCAGATTAAATTCCATCGATTTTATATGAATATAAAATATTGCAACAATCTTAAATATTCATTATTTTTTATGTTATTGGGCCTCGGGGCTGTTGGTTACAAATAAAGAAATAAATATGTACTATATACTATAAAAACTACACAATATATTTACTCAAAAATGCTTTTCATGGTGTGCCAAATCAAGGAACTTCCATTTTTAGTAATATCAACTGTACACGGCTATATATAAACATATATACATATATATATATATAAACATATATACATATATACATATGTACATATGTACATATATACATATGTACATATATTCAGTGTATGTACAAAAAAAATAAAATTTTAGTTTATTTATTGATAAAGCAGATGATTATATCTCGTTTGCCTTGTTTCTACGTGTCAAACAGGAAAATAACTTTTGTTTCATGTTTTGTCTTAAAAAACTTGTTTAATTATACTGATTTGTTTATCATTTTTAACAATCTTTGCTTGATTGGACAGTGGAAAAAAGGATACCAAAATTAATAAAACTAAAGAAAAGTTAAACTAAAGATTTTTGACACTGTTGAAACTTTTGACTTAAAGTCAACACCTAAAATTAAAATATAAAATTATAAACCGCTTGAAGATAATGGTAGATTATTATACGAAGAATAATGCGCATAATCTTGAGTTTACTATACTTTATCTACTTAGTAGATAATTAAATAATTTTTAGAAATAAATAAATAAAATCTGACATCTGACGAATGGTTAACCTCACCTTTAAACTACTGACAGCTCTAAAGCTATCTAACCTCACAAAAATTGTTAGTATGTTTTATGTATTGGTTAACAAATAAAACTATGCCTTAAATGCCATTTTACTGAGACGGGTTTTTTTGTACTTCGCCAACTTTGTTCAGTACAAAAATACTCACTTTTCAGCCTTATGACATAAAAAACTATTATTTATTTAACTATTAGGGATGATATAAATATAATTTAAATCTATTTATAAAAACCACACGTAATTAGATAAACTTAGCTTTCTTTGATTTTTTGATTGAAAAAAAACAAATTAATATCAATTTAAGAAAAAGCGTATTAACAACCAATTAAAATTTAACTTGTTAAACTAATTTAGCGAATATCCAGTCCAAGTTTCTTTCATTATTTTGTATTTTTAAAACTGAAAGTCATGCTTTTATTAATTACGAGTTTTATTTAATGCAATCTTTTTTTCAAGCCCATGTATTACTTCTTTTTATAATTAAAAGGTACCTATTTAAAGTAATTTAAATTAAAATTTTACAGTTTGAATGGCTACAGTTTTTTGTTTGATTTTAATATTATATTATCTTAGATCATCTGTATAAATTCAAATAAAACATAGTGTTTACTAATATATATAAATAATAGTTTTTTATAAACGCCATTTTAGCTACGATTATTTATAAAAGAGAAATTGACTCATCTAATTAGATAGACTGGTATCTCATTGAAAACTAATTTGTAAATAGTATTGCTTTCTTTATTTTTTCACATAATTAATTTAAAGTAATGCCAGCATAACTAAATGAATTCGTTTCTTACCTTGTTAAAATCATTTTAATTATAACAATTTATTTATGTGTGAACTAGCAATAACTAAAATAATAAAAATTGTTAAGACAATATTAATTATTGTAATTAAATATTTTATCAAATTAATTAACGTTCTGTGTGGCTAAATTAAGTACTTACATAGTGTTGGACATTTCTTTGTACCTCTCTATTTATAAGGTAAAAAGGTCAATTAATGTACAGTGCTCACGTTAAAAGTCCCTCCCCCCACATTGTCAATGTTATTAAGTACTACTTTTTCTTAAATTGATAGGTACATATTTAAGGACTGCTTGTGATACCTCATTTGACTTTGATTCTCTATTCGATGCTATTCGTTTAATCTTGCATCTAAACTTTAGATTTTATAGGCTTTTTATCCACCGTTACGCGAAGTCATAAATTCAAATTTTCAGAATGTCCACCTAATTGTAGTTTTAATTGCTTCCTTGTGAAAAAACGTGATTATTGATAAATTTTATGCTTTCTTCTATTTGGTATAATTTTTTTGAATTATTCATTATAAATTACATAAAGATTAGTTGACGTTTATTGTCCGAACAACAAAAACAAATAATTGCATAAACAAGGAAAGCTTGAATACCAACTTAATTAATATAAATACTTTCTGTTTTGAATACACATTTATTTCATCTTTGATAATAACTAAATAAATTGGTTCTTGCTAATAACATTTTTATTTTTTTTTATATAATATTGATAGTTCATTCCGGGAGAAAGTATTGCTTC
This sequence comes from Brassicogethes aeneus, assembly GCA_921294245.1. Classification (NCBI taxonomy): domain Eukaryota; kingdom Metazoa; phylum Arthropoda; class Insecta; order Coleoptera; family Nitidulidae; genus Brassicogethes; species Brassicogethes aeneus. The sequence goes on along the minus strand of OV121138.1, from coordinate 584,739 downwards.
TTTATAATTAATTTGTTAATTTAAGACCTAATTTGTATTATTTTTAACAGAAAGTTAATAATCCGGAAAAAACATCAAATCGGCGATTACCAACGACCTATAGCATTTTACAGCGTAATGCGCGTATTTACCGTACCGAAATTTGCAGCAAAAACGTTCTTTTTCTCCGATGTGCATCTCCATTCAAGGCACACCGCGATCTTCACAAATATAATAAAAATCAAGCGACATGCGACCGAAACCAAGGTCATACGTGGCCTACTGCTTGCGGCTATTTTAACGTATCGATAAAATAAAATACCGACTTTCTCCCATTTCCAATTCAAAGAAGACAAATAGTTGGTATTTATATGTTGCAAATGAAATTAATTTTGTTATTGAATTTGCAAATTTCGGTTTTAGCAGCGCAAGTTTTATTAATCCCGGCGCATTCGCCATTTTTTGTTGTATTTGCGAGTTTTAGAATGATTATTATATATTATATTATACAATTTAATTCAATATCTATAACTTTAAATTTATAAAAATGTTTGTTTTTAACATTTAAAAATGATTTTCCATGTGCATATATAGGTGTTAAATTACCATAAAAGAAACCTAAAAGCAAACCGTAAGTATCTAATATTCTCGAAGAACACATGTCTATGTGCTTTATTTGATTTCTATAAGTGCTCAGCTTGCTACAACATCACCCGAACGAATTATGTAAAAGAACGGAAATCATTTGAAAGCGAAAATAGTAATAGTAAATTAAAAAGCATACATCTCGTTAAATATCTAACGATTAAAAACGCATTATTACGTTTTATCATCCGATTTGTTCATTTTAAGACTAAAGGATTATTCTGGTAAAATTTTGTTATCCAGGGTGTCCAGAAAATGGCGCACCAACGGTATACCTCTGTAGGGGGGGCGTTTAAATTGGAATTTGTCAGGATATTACGTGAGGAAGGTAGGAAGGAAGGAAGGCAATCTATAAATCAGGCTTAATGTGTACTATATAGAATTAAGAAAAACAAAAAATTTAAAAATTTAATTTTTGGACCCTAATTAAATACATATTGTTTAGGTATTGCAAAGCTGGTAACCTAGTCACCATTATGCGTGGCTAGGTAAAGACAATACAATGTAATAAAATAGAAAGACGAACAAATTCTGAATTTTAAATCTGAAGAGGATATCAAAAGAAAGTGGAAAAGAAACAAAATAGGAAAAACCTACAAACAAGTTTTTATTCAACTCTAAATGTCAAAAATGATTAAAATAGCAAGCAACCCCTATTTAAGGATTTTCAAGGGTCAGGTGGTATTATTGGCCTACTTGATGATATTATAAAATAGTTAAGCTAATTAACAAATTGCCTGTAAAAGTTAATCCAGTGAAAAGTATTTTCTTATTTTGCGTGCTCTGTAAGGTTAACTAAACACGATGGGAGTAAGTTGTGACAGGTTCCCATACCATAGCGCTTTCTTACGAAAAACACGAACATTGCCCATTGAAAACAATTTATTAAACCGTTTTACTTTCGCTTAACAGAGCAATTAAAATTCATTTTTAATTTGGGATCTGCAAACAATAAAATAATTAAAGTGTGATTAATAGATAATGTTGCGTTTGTTGGACAATTTAGTTATTTACCAAATTCGGTTAAAGAAAGTGCTTAAAAGTAAAAGGAAAAATGGTATTTGAATAAATTTACATATAAAAGTCCGATAAACGTTTCAATCGTTTTTAATGAATAAACGATTTTATCTAAAATCATACTTTATAAACTTACAAATTTTAGTACGAAATTCTGTAAGGCAATATGAATTAAAAATCGAAAACTCCACTTAACCCATTTTACTTCCACATGTTATTTTTAAATTAAAAACAAATAAAAATTTATGAAATTTCTCCTCTGCCGTTAAAATAAAATAATACAATAACGACATGTGTCCAGGTATGTCTTTGGATTCTCGATATTTTATTGCAGAACACGCCTATAAAGATAATTTAACGACTGTTTTTTTAATTGTATAGTCTTAATTTTTTGAAGAAAAGTTTATTAAACTTTTTGTTGAATTTATAGAAGAAAGAAACTTGTATGGCGTTTTTGATATTTAAATTTATAAGTAATAATACCTATTTAATTATTTTTATACACTGCCCGTCAAAATTAACGCATACTAAGTAAAAAAATTCGAACTCTAAAACGCCTTTACCAATCTTTATTTGTGGTAGAAAAGGTTGTATATTTATAATATTCTCTTCCAAAGTAAATATGTAAATTTAACTTTTTTTTTTATTCAGCTGGGCTGTTTCCACAGTAATGACCCGTCAGAATACCATACCAGCGGTAAACAGTGACCAAATGATCAACGCACTGATACCTTTGTGGGATTTATGCAATCACACCAACGGAACGGTAAGACTTTTGCAAAAAAGGTTTCATAACATTAACCGCACAAACTTTAAAAAACATGTGAAGTCAAATGTATTTTTTAGATTTCTACTGACTTCAACCCTCAACTAGACCAATGCGAATGCTTGGCACTAAGGGACTTTAAAAAGAACGAACAGTTGTTCATATTTTATGGTGCGAGAAGCAATGCTGACCTATTTATTCATAATGGGTACATTATCATATTATTAAAATTATTCAAAATTAATAAATACTTCTTTAGGTTTGTCTTTGATGATAATGAACATGACGGCTATTGGATTAAGTTGGGAATAGGAAGAACCGACCCGTTACAAGAAAAACGCTTGGAGGTACTTAGGAAACTGTCCATTAATGGATCAGCGGATTTTGTTATCAAAAAAGGGGCCCGTCCAGTCGATGGCAAGCTTTTGGCCTTCCTTAGAGTTTTCAACATGAATCAAGGTAACAAAAACTTACCCCTATTAACAGTTAAAATTCTGTCATAGCATTTTGTTCTTTAGTGAGTATTGTGATTTGTATCTTGTGTTTGGAGAATGCTTAGAAAATTGAAGAGTTCTTCAGCCTGTGTGTGTGACAGTGTAATGTTAATATTTAATATTAACCATAAAGAATTGTTTACTTGTGAAAAAAATTTAAACGAAAAATTTATCGAAATAGTAAATGATATATTTTTTATATTTTAGAGCAACTGGATCATTGGTTGGAAAGCGACAAAACCGCAGACCTAGAGTACATAGAATGTGCCTTAGATACGGTCCTGGAGAAAAAATCGTGGACCTACTTGCAGGATCGTCTTAAGTTACTTATGGCCTCCTACAAGACCACATTGGAAGAGGATTTAAAATTAATTAAAACCGACATAACGGACAATCGAAAACTTGCAGTTAAAATGAGAATTTCAGAAAAAATAATTTTGAAGGAAACTGTTGAGTATATTGAGCAATATATCACGCAATAGGATTTTTTTTATTTTTTAGTTAATTTACTTGTTTTTTACTTAGATTAAAGAGTGAGGAGTTAACTCTTTAATTTAAGGTTTATTTTTATTATTTATATACTTAACTTATTTTGACATTCATTAAATATTTTACATGACACTGCAACGTTTAATAAATGTTTAAATGTTACCATTTCGTGCCAATAAGCAATACAATACCATAACCTAATATTCACTGTTAAATAATTTTATTGCGTTGTTTTTACGCGGCCATATTTTTGTTTTACTTTATTTATTTCAGCCATCAAAGTTATTTATTGTACTTAACAATACTATTAAATTTAACAATAAAGAATATCTAAAAAGTTTTTGTTTATTTTTAAAGTATTTTAAACAAAATACCGGGTGCACCAATTATCCTTCTTGAATTTTGATCAAAGTAAGTAACATTTATCCACATTTTTATCCAATTTGTGATTTTTTAGCCTACTACATTACTAAATATTATTTTATCAAATAAAGGAATTTGTATACTAAAAATAATACAAAATCTATTTTTATACAATCTTTAAAATACAAAGTTACATTGTCTTTACCTCTAAAAACAGATCTCTAAAATAGCTAGAGTCTACTTTTGCCTGCAACCACTAGGTGTCGCTTTTAAATTAAACTTGAAAATACATATCTTGATTGAAATTTTAACCGAATTTCGCGCTGTTAGTTTACCTATTAGGTGAAACAGCGGAGGTAAATAAAAAAGTTGGTTTTCAAATTTTCTATTAACTTGAGAATATTTTTTGCCAACAAAGTGGTCAACATGGCTTTAAATCAAGAGATGTGTGATATTTACAGATTAAATAATTTACATAAAAATGAGTTTAATTTAAAGTTTGTTGTTATTGGTGATTTTGGAGTTGGTAAGAAAATAAAAACGATTTTGATAATTTTTATAAAATTTAATAACAATTTTTCATGTGTTAAATTTATAAAGTTTGTTGATTATGATGTAATGTTTGTTTTTTTAATAAAAGTTAAACGTGTTTTATCTAATTAGATTTGTACTCTCAATATTGTTTTAGGTAAAACTTCAATAATAAACAGATATGTGGATGGTAAGTTTAAATTAAATAAATTTCTAATAAATCATTAATTATTTAGGTATGCATGTAATTGCATTAATATCAATGTCGCTGAAAAGTTTATAAGTATTAGCGCATTCCTGAAAAATCGATTTTCAGTAAATACCAAGAATTCCTTAACAATCAATAAAAAGACTCATTCATTCTTGAATTCCGGGAATCCCTTTTACTCAAGTTTAATAGCTTACAATTGTTACATAATTTAAATACACCGACAAGGTTTTTTTTCAGGCGAATTTTCACAAAAATACTGCATCACCATTGGTGCTGATTTCAGCTTAAAAACAATTGAGTGGGATGATGACACAAGAATTTTTTTGCAACTGTGGGATATTGCAGGACACGAAAAATTTAGCAGTTTGACTGGAGTTTTTTACAGACACTCGTGAGTTTTAAAAGAAAACAGAATTTTGAAGAATAAGTCTTATAAAAAAACATTATATTATAATATACATATACATATATAATAAAAAATAGAAATAAAAGTTTTTATTAATAAATTTTTTAGAGTTGGTGCAGCAATAGTTTTTGATTTAACAAGACCGGAAACTTTTAATTCAGTACCCCAGGTATTTAATAAAATTTTTAGTAGAATTATAAATTTTTATATTTATTTTTCAATTATAGTGGTTGAATGATTTGAGAAGAAAAACCCAACTGCCAGATGGAAAAAACATTCCTGTGGTAATTTTAGCAAATAAAGGTGACATGACTGTGGACACAATGCCACAAGAAATTACAGATTTTTGTGAAAATAATAATATACTAGCTTGGTATATAACATCTGCCAAAAGTAATATACAAATAGGTAAGTTTTTCATATTTTTTTAAATTATGTTTTAATATAAACTTTTAAGATGAAGCCATGATACGATTAATAATGGAATCATTAAACCCAATAGAAATTGAATACACCAAGGTTGACAACAATATCATAAAATTAAATGAAACAAAAAAAACTTCAAAACCATTTTGGAAGTGTTTTAACACATGAATCTTTAGGAAAAGTATAAGAAATTTTACCAAATTTTTATTATATTTACAAATAACAAATATACTATGAAAATACTCAACTATAATTATTATCCAGGAGACATTTTTTGGGCAGCCATAACACTTTCGTTAGCCATAATCTGGAATTCCTGGAATCGCTGAGATATTCTCTGGGTTACTTTTAGGAACTTTTCTAGGCAATTTTGTGCACATTTATCCTTAAATATAAATACATTTACTGAGCAAGAAAAATAGCATATAATACTTTTTCAAAGATTTTAGTATTTGTGTAGCTAATTTTTTACAGTACCTACTAAATTCTAAATCTTTTCCAATTAAAGTATAAAAGAGAACCAAAACAATGGTTTTTAGTAACAGTAGAAAGAATCGAAGATATGATATTTTTGTTGCTTGGTTAATTAAAAAACGATTTGACTTACTTCTTTTCCTTTTACATTCCTTGAGGTAAAATCTGACACGCAATCAGTAAAACACAACTCCGTTAATTTATTATAAGAAATTAAAAAATCTTTGAACTAAAAAATAAATTTTAGGTTAGATTTATGGGAACGCATTTTTTTTAATTACTTGCGGTTTTGATTTGATCCCCATCAATATTGTCAATGCCTGCTCCAGGCGGTAGTGGTACACTCATTTTTTATTCTATTAATTTTGTACTTTTTCAGAAATATTTACCACATGCCTCTATTGATTTTGACAGAAAAAAAATCTGCTATTTTGGTTGTCGTCTCGACTCATTAAAAGTTTTGACTATAGTGGATTTCTGTAAATAGATGTTTATAGTTGCGATAGATGGCGATAGTAGTATTAAAGTAAACGTGACAGATGTTTACAAACATTTCCCTCACAAAATTTTCGGTTTTGTTTCGTGAAATGTGACGTTTTTATGCCGTAAATCATTCGACTCGCGTTAAAATCTTAGTGTTTGTGTACTCCATTTCATAATCCCTTTTGTGTTATCGTGTTTATATGTAAAATACTCTAATATAACCTAAAAACGCTTTGTTTACGTTATGACCAGAAGAAGTAAAGTTTCCAAAACGTCTATGTTAATCTGCCAGGACGTAAAATGCGATACAAAAGTTGTTAAACACTTTGATACGAAGAATAATCGTAGGAGTAGTAATAGGTATGAATTTCCAAATTTTCCTGAAATTAAAGTTTTTGTTGATAATGTTCAAAAGGAGTTGGTAAATGCTGAGAATAACTATTATAAACAGTACTTAAAAAGGACTTATGATAGACAGGTGTTACAAAGGAAAAATGTAATACCAAAAACCTTTTCCATACCAAAGACAACAAAAGTAATTTCACCTAAACCTAAATTACCCCTTGCGCGATCTTTACCAAGTAATAGGAAATGCGTACCAAAATATTCACCCAAAAAAGATCAATTAAAATGTGGTTTAGAAAGTAGTACAACTACCACCACAAATGAATCAGCCCATATGATAACTAACTCAAACATAAGTCCTGAAACTATTATAAGCAAATATTACGCAAATAAGTTAAAAGATGAAATAGAAAATTTTAAAAACACCAACATATGTGATAAAGAAACAGCAATAACATTGAAAATCAAAAAGATCCATCATGAGGATAACAGCATGGGTATGCTAAAAACGATTAAAAAAGAGGTGGATAGATACTCGGACAATATACTCGCGTTAAAGGAAGAAATATCGAAAATAAAAGATAAATCCAAAGTGGAAAATGTTGATCTGGTAAATGACATTAAAATAGAAATAGACGAATTCAGAAACGCACCTTTGGTTCAGACTAAAGCAATCCTGAGCAGGAGTCCATGTGTTGGAGATTGGCACTGTGGAAATGGTGAATTATTTTCGTATATAGCAGTAATAAAAAGCGAAGATGCATGTCCAGGTGCAAAAGAAAGCGATGAAAAACTACAAAAGGTAGACAAAAATGAAGATACGGAAAAAGATAATGAAATAGTTTTAGTATTATCTAATGTGGCTGTGGAAACTGAATTGCAGAGCTATTCAAATGAAGTACTTACTAACTGTAAGAATCTATTTTTTTTACTTATGATTTTATGATAAAATAATATTAATTAAATCAATTTTATAGCGAATGACACAAGGACTGTTGCAGATAGCAACATTAAAAATGTTACTGGTAAGCTCTACAAAACAAGAAAATAAATTTTAAAAACTAAAAATTATATTCTTTTAGATGGAGTTTCGGCCCTATCGATACAGATGATAGAGGATCAAAAAAGGGATAAAAGTAAGTTACGCCGAATATTTAATACAAATACATAAAACATGCACAATTGTTTTCATTTTGCACCCCTTATGCAACATTTAATCCTTTGAAATCCATCCATTTGCGTCGCAAAATAATTTTGTGCACAGTGTGGCCATTAAAAACTAACCGATGGGCAAAATAAACTTACCACTTTTAAATTTGTTTAAAATTTGGGTACCCACTTAAATGGACCTCAAATAAGCAAAGTTTAATTGCTTTATACTTCCGTTAGACTATCCATGTCATATGCAAAGGTGATTCGATAAAAGCCTTTCTAAAAGGTGTATCCTGTGTCACCTAAAAACTTGAAACTTATTAATTACATAAATGAAATAAAAATGATATGTGATTAAAATATACATGTCCAATTTTATAACTGTAAATAAGGAATTCGATAAATTAACCTTTACGCGCGCGCGGAATTGTGTTTAGGCACTGACTAAGAAGGCCTGAGCTACTTACCATATTAATAAGTTTAGTTTAATAAAAAAACGCTAGGGTTGTCAAATTGTTGACATTTTTTTCTTCTGTAGCTTCAATTATAACGGAGTTAGAAATTCTAACTTAGAATGGTAGCAAAAGTGAGCAGATAAGTGGTTACCAACCTGAAAAATAATCTCCAAGCCATGTTAAGAAGATAGTTAAGACTTTTTTACATAATTTTTATACAAATTTTAAAAATAATGCTCCCATTTGGTCCATAGTGTGCATCTTCAAGTCCTTTGAAAAATTTATATATTCGACCTTATCGCACTGTGGATCATTTTAAAGAAGTCGATATTCGATTCCTAGAAGAACGTGTCTGCTGCGCACGGCGGCTTTAATTTTTACGTTACGACTAGTTGTCCCTGACCTTAGTCAACACACCCAAGCACAGGCCTCTCTTTCTCGTGGTGGCGGTCCTGTCAATAAATAAACCTCGACGTTTTACAATAGAGAAATTGTTTGTTTGCCACTATATGCGAAAATATGTTTGTTCTGTTTTGGGCTGAAGCACGTTCATAAAAAAAATTTATTAAAAAAGATAACAAAAAAATAAGAAATTTCTATAGATATCCATAAATATTTATTTGTCAATTACGGACTTCTTATTAAGTTTAATAATATGCGATTTACCTAAAATAGACTTCAACTTAAAGCGTGTGCTTATTAGGATAGTTTCTTAATTAGCTATTACTTGATTACATTTTCCATACAAGGATATCCTACATACATAGTATGTATTTTAGAAAAGATTAAAGTTAAATTTTAATAATATCTAGAACTATAATCAGGCCCAGATTTAGGGGAGGGCGAAGAGGACAACATCCTGTATATCAAGTGGAGGTTTTTGGGTTGTAATACCACTATAAATTCTAAAGCATTAATCGTCAAACTAAAAGACCAAAATTTGTTTCCAACATATATTAAATATAAGATAAATACAAATCTATTGTTTTATTTAAAAAAAATAAAAATTAAACACAGAAATTATTTTTTTAATTAAAAAAAAATAATTATTTTCTGTAAGTATTATGTTAAAACATACAATATTTAAAGAAAAATAATGATTTATAACCAAATAGAGAATTAAAAATCTGTATAAAAAATTTAAATTTCGTGAAACTGTGAGACACGGGTTTATGTTTAATCTGTTAAAATTGTTCATGGGAGGAAAATCGCGTTGAACTGTGTAATAGTTCATTTTACAATTTTTCCGAAACAATTTTAAAAATTATTAAGTACCCTTTTTATTAACCATAATAACTTTTTAGGTCCAAATGCAAGTAGATCGGCAGATTGGTAAGTTTTTTCTTTTTTGCTTAAAAATATCAAATATAAAAAAGATTATCGACTGCTTTCTATTTTTATTGTGCTATAATAATCGTTGTGGAATATTTTTTTATAGCAGGTAAGTGTTTATTATTTATTATAAATATTGATACAAGAATTATGACCAAGTATATTTCCTTAAATTTTAACAAAGCGATAAGTAATTTGACTTAAATAATCATCTATTCTTTAACGAACCATCTGGTCTATTTATTTCCGTTTGACTAATTTATTATTTACATTCCAATTTTGTTTGCTTGCTTATTTTCAAGGTCCTGATAAAAAGTTATCTGACAAGTAAGCAAACAGCTGCCTAAGGTGTTTATTTTTAGTTTTTATTTAAAACAAAAATGATACGCGGTCTTGTTGGCCTGTTATCATTTAAATTTTGAGAAATTTGAACAATGCGAAATGTTTCTTCGAAAAAGGTGAGCACGTGCGCGATCAGGTCAAAAAACGGCACGTGTTCTTTGTCCGAAAATTGCCCAAGAACGGTTAAAGAAGCGCAGCCCCACTTTCGATTTTTCGTATTCTTTTTATTTCTTTTGAAGAAACGGAACCATTTGTCGCGCTACGACAGAGAGGGTCACCTTTATTATTTCGGGGGATCTTCAGGACAAAGGCTTGGATTTCGACCAACAGGTATTGACAGATGTTTTAATAAAGGTTTGTCGTCTGTTTGAATTGCGGTCCAAAAATGTTGGTGTAATTTTGCATAATGACTTAAAAAGTTATACTTTGTTTGCTTTAATGCAATTTTTATATTTAAGTGGTTATAATAAGTATTGATTTTTTTTATTTTTTTATCATATCAGTATGTCAAGTAAAAAATTTGACCAGTTATGTCAATTTTTTTTTCAACCAATTAAATCTTAATTAGCATATTGAATGTTATACCTACATACTCCTTACATCTTTTATTTATTTATAAATTTCACGAAAATTATTATAGTTTTATTACTGTACCTTGCGTCTAGCAACAAATAATTAAATTTATCTACATTGTAACAACTGCAATTTAATTATAATGTATATCAAATAAAAGAAAAATAATCAAGCTGTATCCGTGTTTTATACCATTAACAGCAAGTGAAATCTCACGCTCCGTTAACAAAACGCGAGATGGCGCATTGGTGTGCTAGTGTTATTTTGTTCAGTGAAATACGTCGAGTAACTTGTGCGGGTCTATTTTCAAGTTTGTTCTTTGAAATTCGCTGGTTTTGTATAAAAGATCAATTCGAACTTTTGAGATACATCAAAAGCAGGTAAGATATGTTTGTTTACTTTTATATTTTGTAATAATTCTCTTGTTTGGTAATGTTTGTGCCGACATGTTTGTTTTGATGATATAAGCGGCAATTTTGAAATTTATTTTTGTTAATCTCACTTCCGTTAATTTTTCAATTAACAAAATTATTTTTAAAACATTTTAGAAAACAATTTACTAATTATTTTTTAATACCTTTTTTTAGAAATGAAAACTAAAAATAATTCAAAACGTAAAAAATCCAAAGAATGCATGCAAAAGTTAAGGGAAAAGATAAAGAACGACCCAATTTTATACGCGGAATGTAAAAGAAAAGAAAGAGAAAGGTACCATGCAAGAAAAGAAGCTGGAAAAGTAAAATCTATAAATGACTTGAGTGAAAAAGAGAAGAAAAAGGCAAGAGCGCAATGGAGAGAAAGAAGCAGAAAGTTTAGAAATTCTGTAAAATCAGATAATAATCCAGGCCCATCCAGAAAAAAACCTACTGAAAAGAAAATAATTAAAGTTAAAATTAGTAGAAGTAATACAGAGTCTCTGAAAGAGGAAATTGTTAAGCTTCAAAAACAGCTGGAGCAATCTAAACGACAGAATGAAAAAGACCGCAAGCTAATTGAGAAACTTAAAAGTAAAACAACAAATTTCCCAAATATAAGTAAATGTTCAACATCAATAAAGGATGGTTCTAAAACGCCAAAAACTATTTTAATAGAATTTTAGTTAGGAAACTTTCCTAAGGAAAGAAGTAAATTGGTGGGTGGATCTCTCAATAATGCAAAGATGTAGACTGTTTTTTTTTCCATTTTTACTCTACAAAATAAGAAATCCTTATAACAATTGGCAGTCCATAACAAAGAAAGGAATATCATCAAGTATGATTGGAACTTTTTTTCCATTTTTTATAATGAATTCTTCATGGGTGATGTTTGAAGTAAAATACTAGATGTAGACTTTTTGTTCAATTTATTTGTGAAAAATAAAAACTTTATTATAATGGTGTATTTTATTTTATTGGGTTTAAAATTTGAAATTATTCTTTTAAATCTTTAGGTAATTACAAGTTTTTTTTTTTAGTAGAAGAACAATAAAAAAAATTTGATCATTTAAATTTAATTGTACCTTTTATGTATCGTTTAAAAAATGAAATTGTGCCTTGAAGATACTGTGCTTTGCTCAATTGTAGGCCTAAAGTAAAGTAACTATTATTTATGCATAATTTAATTTTAAGGTCACATTTATAAAGTATACTTGGGTCTTTAATTGTTGTACATATGTTTTACGTGATTTTGTGCAAATTGACATTAGCTTATGTCTTTATGTTTGCCTACGTAATCTTTTGAGAAGTTAAATAAAAAAATTAAATGTGAACCCTTCCCATTAATCCTATAAGACTTTTTAGACAATGGCATCCGATTTTTTTCCACTCTTTTTAAGCTTGCTGACCCTGCTGTTACCTACTCACATGCTCGCACACAATGATAATAAGAGAGCCCCTACCTTTAAGTCTATATCCACGCTTTCCGTTTTCTTTGTTACTGCCTTACCACCCCATTTCTTCGCCTTACGTGCAGATGTCTTCGAATTTCCTCTAGCAGCTGCGAACACGCGGATGTCCCCTTAGCCCCCCTCCCTCCCCCTTCCGCACCTTGTTTGCCTTTGTGACACGAATTCGGGCGCGCGTGTCGCATACTTTATTTATTAATAATGGGGATTTTTTAGCTTAAGGGGAACAGTGGCGTTTTTGGGGAGCAAAATATTTATTTATTTAAATTGTTACTTAATAGTTTCCACCTAGCAATTTTTTTAATTAGTGCCTTTCTAATGAATTTTAATATTTTGTAGCAATTTTTTTTTATTTTCTTCATCTGCAATATCAAATAATTTGTCAAAATTGGTTGTATTAAGATATAAAATTTAGCAAATTAAAGAAGGAGTTTTTTGAAAAGAGGATGTGGATGTGAAAATTTTACATATTTCAAATTTTTAACAAATAAAATTGGCTTTAAATTCTTCTTTATGTTCGTTGTAGATAAAGTATAGTACCTATGCAACTCGTTTTATAAACTTCTTCAGACACTTGTTTTTATTTTATTTTAAAAGTTTATTAACCTATTTTTAGTTGTATGTTAACATTTAGGTACCATTTAGGTACCAATTGGTACCTACTTAACTTATTCTTACATTGTACTTCAATAATTGTAGTACATGGTAATATTATCAAAACCAAAATCTATTTATTGAAATAATTTTCGTCGATTATTTTTAATATTTATTAAGTACCTACCTAGTCAACATTTTGATACGCCATTGGATAGACAGGTGCCTTAAAGGCAAGACGTATAAGTGATATGGGGAAGCATGGAGGCTCCATGTGGGGAAGTTTTACTTTTATTAGGTTTTGTTTGTTTTAAAATCTTAGAAAAATAAAAATACATTAAAGATAAAATAACTATAGTTATTTTATCTTATAATAATTAATATAATATTTAATATATTTATTATAATATTATATTATAATAATTTAGTTTTTATATTCCAATTGAAACATAACATAAAACACCTGTACAACAATTTACCAACAAAACAACAATCCCACTATTAAATAAGCATAAAACAAACATTTTTAATGGATATTTACATGAAATCCATTAATTCTATATCTTATCTTGTTTTCCCGTTTAAATAATTTTATTACAATGTTTTTATTTGGTTTAGAATATCTACACTGTCTGGGCCACATTATTGTATAGGCCTCTTTAGCTCAGTGGTAGAGCACTGGTCTCGTAAACCAGGGGTCGTGAGTTCAAACCTCACAGGAGGCAGTTTAACTTTTTTATTTTTTCCTTTGATGGATTTTTGTTTTTGAGATTTTTAAATTATTACAGGTGGTTTTAGGGCTTTATGGGTATTATTTTTTAATTTAATTATTTTTTTATGTTAGTGGAGAAGTTAATTTCTTTGTTAGATTTGGCTATATTAAATGGGGTAGTTAAATTTTTTCTGACCTATACTTTTTATGGTTTTATTCAAGGCGTTTTGTAATTTTAAACATCTTTGTGAAATCGGAATTTCAATTAAGTTTACCGTTTTCGAGATATTTACAAAAAAAAGTCTCCTAATTACGTCACTAGGCTATTGACAACGTTGCCAGCTTTTTCTATGGTGTTTAGTTTAAGATTCTTACGATAGATGGCGCCACGTTATAATATTTTAGTTTTAAAACTACTTGATCTAAAATTTTAGTTGAGAAGAAGAAGAAGAATTGATTTTTTGACGTTTCTTTTTTTCGGGTTAAAATTTAGATTATTGAAAATCAATGTTATTGTTATGTTATTTGTAATTGATATTAGATAAGTGATTTATTAATAACGGACTCCAAAGCAAAGGAATCTTGTGGAATGGTTGGTTACATTGAACATTGGAGCTTTTAAACAAATAAATTAAGTATCTATAATTATAATCATATTTTGTCGTAAATGCATTTCATTAGTATAATGCCTAGTTCTTTATATTCTTTTAGATATATCTTGGACTCTAAAATATCAAACAGTAATATGATACCTCGTAATAAGGAAGATAGGTACTTAATGAATTTGGTGACCATCTTTCACTCAACTGACAGTGACAGTATTTGTACATAACCTCTTCGGGTATTTTCTGACATAACCGAATGAAATCATTAACAAGACAACTTGACAACAGGGTAATTTTCAACCAATAGAAATCTTAGAATGTTGGTCACATGGCGAGGTTTGTGACGTCATAAAAATGTATATTTTTTGTAAATATCTCGAAAACGGTAAACTCAATTGAAATTCTGATTTCACAGAAATGTTTAATATTACAAAACGCCTTGAATAAAACCATAAAAAGTATAGGTCAGAAAAAATTTAACTACCCCATTGTAGATATACCTAGCAATATAAAAAAAATTATATTTAAATTTTTATATGTACATATACATATATATAATATAAATATATATATACAAGGTGTCCCGAAAATGGCTCCAACACGGCTGGTACCTTTATCACCCCGGTTTTTAAAAAAAAACAAAAATTACAAATTTGTTTTTAATTAATAGTTTGCTTATATTATATAGTTAAGTTATAAGTTTAAATTAAGTATATTATATAAATAAATTTTGAGATAATTTATCTATATAAAAAATAGAAAATAATGTTAAGAACTCACTTCAAAAAAGTTAAAATTAGATGAAAATAACCAAGTTACGATAATTTAATGTTTTGAATTTTTTTTAACACAAATGTTGTTTATTTTGGTTTCATAACAACCGTTTTTAGATGTTTCATAAATGGGCTTAAAAACAGTGTTGCCAAGTTTTTTTAAACTTAAATGCTTAATAACTTCAAAAGTTGTCGGAAAAAATTTGCAATTTTCTATATTTACTTTTATACTTACTTTTCTAGAATATAACATTTTTATTCAAAAAGCTAAATATAAAGAGTGTTATTTAAAATTTGATTTAATTTTTCAAATTAGTACTTTTATTAAATATGTTTGCACTTAACAAATAAAACTATTTAAAATACGTTCAATTTCCATTATATCATCTTTATGAATCGTTTATTGTTAAAACAAGCTAAGCGACATTTTTATAATATAATAATATAATATATGAAATATTTAATTTAGCAAAATATACTTTGTTAGTAGGTATATTAAAAAAATATATTTTTATGACAAAAATTTGGTTATAACAGCAACGTCCACCATTATTAGTTTTTATGATGATTGAATTAAAAAATGAATAAAATCATATTGAGTCACTTAACTTGTTTTAACAATAAACGATTTAAATATTTTTCTCTAAAGCCACTTTTTTAAGTTTGGAAACAGATAATAGTCGATGGGAGCCGAGTCTTAAGAATATGGTGGATGGAGAAACAATTTATAGCCCAATTGGTTCAATGTTGACATCGATTTCATCATGTTTTTTCTTCGCTAAATGTTGATATAAACTATTTCTGATGCTAAACAAATTTTTTTCCTGATTCTTAGTTGGCTTAGGCGAAAGCCAACTAAGAATCGCCTATAGGCGATGTTCAATCGCTCCCTCATCCGCCTTATTACCCAGATTTAACTCCTAGTGACTTTGTTTTGTTTTCAAACCTGAAAAAATGGCTAGGCGAAAAAAATTCGGCTTCAACAATAAAATCATCGCTCAAAAATTACCCAGACCTCAACAAATCTTTTTATTTGGAGGGAATCAAAAAATTGGGGAAAGGCTAATTATCTTTGAAGGCTGTTTAGGCAATAGACAATAACCTATAGGTAGTTTTGTATACATATATGTATACATTGTATAGATTATAATCTATACTAATTTTCCTCTTTATAACAAAGTAACGTTACATTGCGTGTTCTTTCATCGTTTTAAACATCGAGAACCTTCAAGTATTATCAAAGGACAAAATTACAATAATCCTGATTTTCATTAACCTTAAAAAGCATTCAGATTTGCCATAAAGGGTATGTAGTTGCAAAATTTAAGAGCAGGTCATACAAATGATTATTCGAAATGTAAAACTTTTGAAGAAACTACAATGACTGGAAGTTTTTTCTTTAGTTCCATAAAAGAACTATGAAAGAACCTTTTTTATAAAAATAAAAATAGTATCCCTGATATTGCGGCGACACCCTTTACACACATATATCAATATTCTTGTTGTCCTGGATTCCTGTGACCCAGTTAGTCGTAGTTGCCCTTACGCAACGAGTAAAATGTGTACTAATGATAAACGTAACGGGCCGAAGGATCGTGGGAAGAGGAAGCGGTTACGTTTGTACTACATGGAGGCGCAACGTCGATACGATACGATACCCTACGCCCTGTTCGTGACAGACATGCCAAACGGCGGCAAAAACGGGGGGTGGAAGGTTACCCAACCGGCGCACAGGGCTGCAGAAACTTTATTTTGGTATAGATGATTTCGCATGTTAAAAGACAACTTTTAACATTACGAGGGCCTATTGGTATGTACTCTGCTCCACACCTCAAAGTCCCACCACGTGACCACGTACGGAACGCAGTCTTTTGAAAATTTGGCATTTAAGGCTTTTCAGGTTATGTGTCTGTCAAAGTATAGTCAACGAAAGAAATAATATTATGTTTAGGCGTTAAAAATGTATAAATCTTTATAACATTAGAATAACAATGGATGGTTTCAGAATTTAAGAATATAAATACTGCATTTAATGAAATTCTAAAGTGTATGGTGCCAAATATGTAATATTTTTGTGCATTTGGTCCAAATATCTGGTTTTCTCCATAAAATAATTTTAACTAAACAGCATTTATTTAAAAAAATCTAGCTTCTCTATTATGGAATAAGAATATCTATTAAAGGTAGGTTAATATATTATAACAAAAATATCATCTAATTTTGTAAGTTTAAAAATTTATTTTGACCAAAATAAATAAGTATTTTGGATTATTTAAAAGACTGTATCATATGGTATTGAAAAATGTGGTAGTTTTTCTTATCCAGCTTAAAGTTTTGTCAATAGGTACAAATAATTAAAAAGCTTCGACTGAATTTGATCTACATCAAAAAATCATTACAACTTTAAAAATTTTAATAAATCACATGTCATGGGAGTATTAAATATTTTCACATTGCAAGTTTCTCTAAAAATTGTTTGTTTTCTTATAATCTAACTTAAAGTAGGTATGCCGAGAGGTATGCACAAGTTTTGTCGTTAGAAGTATAAAAGCTTCAATTTAATTTGAACCATATTCAACAATTATTTAGTATACCTATATTTATTTATGACCATATTAACGCACTCTTCCAAATAATGCACTTATTTATTTTGGTCAAAATAGATTTTTCTAACCTTAAAATACAAAATTAGATGATTTTTTTTTCTAATTCATTAACCTACCTTTAATACAGATATTCTTATTTCATAATAGAGAAGTTAAATTTTTTTTAATAAATGCTGTTTAGTTAAAACTATTTTATGGAGAAATGTAGACCCAATGCACAAAAATATCACTTGTATTGCACCTTACACTTTGGAATTTCATTAAATGCAATATTTATATCCCTAAATTCTTAAACCAACCATTGTTATTGTGATACCATAAAGATTTATTAACTTTTAACGCTTAAACATAAGCGGTAACACTACACAGTAAAAAATATTTCGGTGTAAAGTTACCAAATGGAGTGGTAAAATCATTTGGTGTTAATTTATACACTAAAATTGGTCAAAAATATTAAGTGTTTATTTTAAATTGTGGTAAAATTCATTCGTGTTAATTTAAATTTATTTTACACAGCACCGTGTCAATCTAGTGTTAATTTGAAGATAAACTCGACGCAGTGTACATTTGACACTATTATTTGTTGACAGCTACACACATTGTGGTAAAAAAAAAGTCACGTAGTCATCACCATTCGGCAAGGGAGCGATCAGTATTCCAAATGCAGTTGATGGTAGTGTACCTATGCATGCTATTTTAAGACAATGGTTTTTAAATTAAAATTCAGTGGTCGGGTAAAGTGGTGCAATGTGACAGTGGATGCATCTTATGTTTGTGATATTTTTTTACCTGTGATTTTTAAGTGAAATATGAAATTTAGTAAAATTTTAAGTTTTTTGAGCTAGTGTAAAATCATATTTAACTTATATACCTATATAAGCTAAATATGGTTTTGCACAAACTGGAAAAAACTTAAAATATTAAGTACTACTTTTCTTTCAAATAAAAAAAAATATTAACACTTCTTGGGTATAAGAATACACCTAAGTAGTGTTAATTTTTTTTTTTAAATTTTATGCCAAAGCCTATATGTATTCATATCTAATAGTTTGTAAGTAATATAAAATATACTTTATTTTACAGTACATGCTGTGTTTAATATTAAAACACCCACCATTTTTAACACCTACATGTGTAGTAAATTACACCAAATTGAGCATTTTCTACTCTTGAATGGAGTTCTTTTACCAATATTGCGTGTTGCTTTTACCCCTAAGAGTGTATTATATTTGATGATTTTTACACTGTTACGAGTTTTTTGTACGAATAGTACGTGTAGATTTTTAACCAATTAAAAAGGGTAAAATTTACCAAATTGTATTTGGTTAGATATACCATTTCTAGTGTGGACCTATATAGACCAATTTTGGTGTTGTTTTTTACCAGAAATTTTTTACTGTGTATAAATATTATTTTTAGAGAGAACTACTAGTATTTTCAAAGTAGTTAAGAGTGGTTAAAAAAATCAAGCTCCATCTATTGGAAGTCACCTGTTAAATCCCCCTCGTATCTCATTCAAAAAGAACCCTTGAACTCCGCTGAATGTAACCCCTTTTGTCTCGATATCAAAGGTTAACGATAACAGTGTTCCCAAATAGACGGACGCCAGAAACGCAAAGAGGTAAAATTCGACTCCAAACGCGCCCCTGCCCCTAGCGATTCAAACATGCTAATTAGGAATTCTTGCTACTTTTTTTTGTTCGTTTTTTTCGTCGGTGGAAGAACGTTTCTGTCGTGAGTTTTTTTTTTGTGCGCCAGGATATTCGGATGCGCGTTCGGTCGTCCGGATTGATCTAGACGCGGTCGTTGCAATATCGACGTCGCTCCGGAACCGCTGCGCAGGTCTAAAACGGGTCTGCCCCATTTCCGAGTTTTTTGCATTGTGAATAATTATAATTATTACACGAGATTACAAATAAACTTTTATGGGCGCCGTTTTATTTTTTATTCATGAATTATTTTTATGTGCTAACACTTCCAATTAGATAAAAAATATCACATAAGAATTTTTATTCTGAGAATTAATAATATTATAGCGGATATTTTAAAAATAGATTTAATTTTTATGCCAAACTAATACACTCACAGGCAAAACAATCGATCCACCCAAATTTTCGATGAATTTCAATCGCAAATAACTTTTTTATTTGATGTCGGATTTAAACGAATATTAAAGAATATTGTAGATAAATTAATGGACAATCGCTCACATTTTAAAAAATTACTAAAAAATAGACGTACGTTTATAATATACAGGTTTAAACAAAAAGATGTTTTTTACCAAGTTTAAGTCACTCTGTAGAGTGGCAAAAGTGTATATTGTTCTGAATTAAGTTTTATTTATATTTATTTTTGTGAAAAATATGGATTTTTAAAAAAAATATTTTTCTGTATGAAGTTGTTTTTTTTTCGTCAAACACATTAAAAATTAAATTAGCAAATATCACCCTTTTTTTATTCCTAATTTGCAAATCCTTGATCAGATTTTAACTTCAATGGATCAGAAATTAAATTTTCATTAAAATTATGTGTCGCAAGGTCCATAACAATTCTATATTGTTGTATATAATTTTCTTTTAGAGCAATATTTTAATGTAAGTTTTTTTTTAAATAATCAGTTAATATTTTAATTTTAAAATATTTTTATTTCTTAATCCATCGTTTTCTTAATTTTTATTAAAAATTGTATTCAACTAAAATTAAAGAAAATCAGAGTTAAGTTATCAAGTCAAAGTTTTGTACTTTTGACTGGAACAAATGGGAATAAGAATTATAATACACAGTATATTTAATAATTTTTTAATACGTAAATTATATATTCGATCAAAATATAGTAAGAAATCGAGTTTGTAGTTGTATATGAAAATATACGTTAAATTTCTTAAATTTCCTTTTGAGCGTTTTAAAAGTCGTTATTCATATATTTCAAAGTAATAACAGTATATTACTTTTTATAATATACTTTGGATAATATCCATTGGATATGAATGAATAAGTTTGAGTTCTGGCTGGCTGGAAGGTAGTAGTTTTAAGTTATGACCTCCATATAACAGTTTCGGTGGCCATTCGTTGAATACTGCACAAGTTTTGTGCATGGCTTTCGGTTAAAATACGTGACGAGATTCGGAATCGAGAGAAACTACGTGACGGACCAAATCGTGCAAATGTTAGTAGGTACCTACATATATCTTCAACGCCAGAGCTAGGGATCAAAATGCATTAAAATTTAATCAAAAAGTAGAATAAAAAAAGTGGTTCTAAAATTACGATAATGTCGTAATATTATTATAAAATGTAAAATAAATGTATTTATACTGTGTTGTAAAGACAGGGTTGTTAAGTTAATAAAAAACTTTTTTAAATATCTCAAAAACCATTAAAAATAATAAAATTAACAGCATAACCTAACTTGCAATTAAGTACCTATTAGTTAATCATATTTCGCCAGTTTGTTTTTTTTTGCTAAATTCTAGATTTATTTCAGTAAAAAATGCTCGGACAGTTGTCTGAAATTGTCCCATAAAGTAGATAACTTTATTATAGTTTTAGAAAACTTTGTGCGAAAACCCTGATTTACGAACAAAGGTAAAATAATTATAAGTAAAACATTATCGCACACGCTTTATTTATAGCACAAAATCCTTTATGTACACTTTGTGACGTCAATAATTAATATTAAAATTATCACCTACAGATTAATTTGCATTTTTTTTTCTAATGATTGTTTTTGTTTTATTTCGTGACGCAAAGCATTACAAATTAATGGTTTTTTTTTGTAATTAATATATTATGTTTTAATACATTTTATATATGGTATCCTTAACCTTTAAAGTCTGCGATAAATGCTCATAGTTATTAATATACTTTGCAAAAACTATATGTTGGCCTATTTAAAAATAATAAATATTTTACCCTATAAATGTGACCCACCCTATTATCTATATCTTCTCAAATATACGTTTTTAAGTTTAAGTATATTACAGTACATTAAACTGTTTCGTTTCCAAAAAATAATAACTTAGTAATGCTAATAAATAACTAATTTAATTTGTGACTCCATACTTAAAAATCCATTAAAATTTACTTCCTCACTAATTTTTACTTGGGAACAACTAAATAAATGAATAAAACCTTGAAATTTACCATAAAATTAACGTTACCTGTACGGAAATGACATCAAACACATGATGTTTATAAACACGTCTTTGTTTACATTTTCAAAACTGGAGTATAAAGAACATTATTTCATCGAATCATGTATTACTTTTTCTATTTCTAATAGAAATTTTCTATTATACCAGTTACTAGATATGTATTTGTTGCAACATGGCGCGGTATCTCATTCAGATTCCTGGTCGCTGCAAGCTTATTGATTCGGTATTTTTTGCGCCCCTTTTTGGCCAGGGCCAACTCCCGTCCTCGTCTAGACTTTGGACCCCTCTACAAAACGCCCACGTTCGCATAATCCACATGATTTACACGCCAAAAAAACTATTTTACTCGATTTTTAAAAGGTCACAAAACGCTTCACAATCTTTGTTTCTTATATGCTTTCTTATTGCCATATTCAAGTGAGAATGTTCAATTACGAATTTATTAACCGTTGCACCAGTTGAACTAAATTTTCCACCAATCCTTGCCTTAATAAATTTGAAGCTTACCTTCATCTATGTATGTAGATACGTAGATCGTATATATTAAAGCGGTTTTTGCATAAAAATACCAACGAAATATAAACTTATAAAAAACTTGTCTGTAGACTTTTTTACTAAATTTCATTTTTTTTGGGGGTTGTTTTTCGTTTCGGGCCTCTGTTCTAGAGGTAGGTCTATTACGGCGCCGCGTTCCCTTGCATTTGTGACACCTTTTGATCAATACCGGGAAGGGCGCTCAAATCTCTCTTATATTGATCCGTCTCTTCCATCACACAACCAACCTCCCGCCCCTTACACACATTTCCACTACTACATTTTACCCCAAAATCGGAATTTTATCTCAGAGTTCCTTTGTTTGGATACCCGATGAAAATATTCATTTTTGCTTATTTTGCTCTCTTAAAATAAATTAGTCAAAAGAAAGTCATATTAGACTAATTGTCATAGCGTAAAAGCAGTCAATAATACTTAGTCAAATTCCACTAAATGAAATAGTCAAATTAGTAGATTTAAATTTTTAAAAAATGGACCTAATACTAACATGGTACTATAATAGTAGTATACTACTATTACTGTAAGTTTAATTTTATTTCAATATTTTTTCATGGATAACTTGACAAAATAAATTTTTGTAGTTAATTTTGTGCATTTTTTTTAATTTTTCAATAAAATTTAGTATAGGGTCGTTTTGAGGGGTGGTAAATCCAGTGTCGTGCTTAGATTTTGTTTAAAAAAATCGCTAAAATCAATTCTTAAAAATTTACTCTTAAAAACTGACATAGTAGGCCTTGTATTTTGAACAAATATGGCGTTTTTTGTTTTAAAAATACAGTTTATAAAGATCTGGTTTAAATCGCACAATAAATGATGATTTTACAGGGGTGAGTCGCAAACAAATGGGTCACACTGTATATATAATAAATTAACCATTAAATTTATTTAACGCAAATTTTTAACCCATTTCCAAAAAAGTATTTATCTGTCCCATCAAATATAGGTACTCATGAGAAACTATTTTGTAAAATGCATTTTAAGAATATTATTTAAAAATATTGAAAAAAGAAAGAAATCTTTAAAAATCTTACCACTAAAAAATCTTATTTATAAACTGCTTTTTAAAAGTTAGGTAACTTGTGAAAAACTTAATATGTATAAAGTATTAAAAAAAAAAGTGGCATACTAGGGGTAATAATTAAAATAATGTAGAGCCCAAAATTAATAGTATATAATTTTACATTTTATAACCAAAAGTGAAATTTAGACTTTTTGTCTGATTTAACACAAATTAAAAAGAAACCACAATTTTAACTTTAATAACTTGAGTAACCACCGGCTTGACAACGTCTAGGTATACTTGTTACAAGGGTATCCAGTATATGTTGAGGAATTTGTGCCCAAAGAAGGGGCAACAGATGCCTTAGTTCTCCAAAGGTCTCAGGTCTTGGCTGGTGTTCATCTAGAGCTCGCTGGAGAAAATCTCATGCATGTTCTATCGGATTAAGGTCGGGTGACATAGGTGGCAACAGCAAATGTGGAATACCAAGGTTTTCTATTGCTCGCATCACTCACAGCTTAGGTGTTGAAAATCGACCATATCTGATCTCTATCATGTCGATAAAGTCTCTCTATGAGCAGAGAGAGTCAAATAATGTTCATGTTGTGGTGTTTTTTTCTTTGGTCTTCCACTATTTTTTCTACCGATTCAGTCTTAAAAAATCCAGAGTTAAGTCTAGAAATTACATTTTTGACAAATTGAAGTGATTCGCTACATATGCCTTAGTTTGACCTTCTTGTATCATACGAAGCGCCGTATTTTGTTGAGCTGATTTTATTAAATTTGTTCAGTGTTAGCCTTTAGATGTCGAATTTTAGTTAGATAACAATCACTGTACGAAAACTAATTGTGCATTATTTGTTAAAATCAAGTTCCCCACTTTTGAAGAGCACTTTTTTGTTGTATGGCTGTTTTGGCGCCCAACATAAAAAGTATTAAAGCGAACCCTTTGGCAACCAACAGTTTCTATTTCCATTCAAAACAGCTGTAGGTGAACTCAGACGACCAAGGTATTCACTTGTGACTTGCGTATTTACCTGCCGATTCCGCTCCACCACGGTGCACTGCTCTCCCTCTCTGTCTACCTACACAAAACAAACACCGCGTACAGGTAAGTTGATCAGGAGAGCAGCACAAACGAAGGTGCAAACGCGAACGTCAGCCGATAGCAGGAACGTATACGTTGGTGAGGTATACTGGTATAGATCTACACGTTTGGAATTAAAGAGGATGTATTGTAATATGTAGTGCTGTAAGAATATTAACATTTAAAAAATATTTTGTCAGATTTCAATATTTATTTCTTTGTATCGTCAAATATAATCTACAAAATTATTGCTTTTTCTAACCTTCATCCAAATTCTGGTGGATTAGCTAAAAATCTGAAGTGGAGGTCTAGCGAATAAGCCGATGTGTATGAGTTTGTGCTAAAACTTCTTTTTGATAAAACTCGAAAGCTGATTTTGTTTTAGCAGAAAGATCATGATGGCCCACTAATTTTAGAGCATGTGTATTTGATGGAAACATAACAATAAGAGCATCATTAACAAGTTCATGTTGAGATTTACTAGGATTTTTTATTTTATTGTTTCGACCTTTACTTTACTCCATGTCACTAAAGTATAACTAGATAAAAACAAACACTGTTTTTTGAGTTTCAAGAATTTATTTCAATTTTATTTTGACAATTGTTTCGCTAACATCATTTCTGAAGAAGCTACTGTGTTAGCGAAAAAATGTTCTCATAAGCTTCTTGTTTTTAATGGTTTAAATCTGATAAGTCATCAAGTGCTTGAACAAATTTTTGAAAAAATGGCAACATTGCATACATTAATAGCAGTAGCAGTAGCCATAGAAATTCGTGTCTAAGGATCGGATAACTTTACGTCACTGTTCCTTGAACTCTGAATCCTGGGACGGTCGTAAAAATGCCAGAAACCCGTCAAGAAGCAAGGTTGCCAAATCCAAAAACCGGCAAGGAGTCGTTTAAAAAACTTGTTGTTCGCCTCGTTCACAAAGCGCGCCAAAGACGTAACCTTGAACAACAAAGAGATTTATTGTTTCGTTAATAACAGTAAATTCGGCCGAAATTGAAATAATTGTCTGTAGCCTCGTTTTTTTTTCCTTTGAAAAATTGTCTTGAAATTGTAGACGGTGCGTGAAGGTTTCACGTTTACGTAATTTAAAAGTTGTAATTTTAGTAATTTGTTAATTGAAATAAATTTGTTTTTAATTTAAAGAATGTTATTGCTTTATTACCTTTATTAAGCTTCTAAATGTGCATTAAGTATTAAATTTACTAGGTACATCAACTTTAGTTACGAGAGGGACTTTTTTTTGCTATAAAGTCTATTCAAATCCAAGCTGGACTAAATGTAAACACAATCCTCCGAATCGACCAATAAGAACTCACACCATCAGAATCGACCAATAAGAACGAGTTATCATGCGTCTGGTCGTTTTTGTTTAGTCCAGCTTGGATTTGAATACACTTTAGATTTCGGGCATTGATCACAACTTCTAAAATATTAATATTCATAATAGGTGATACCTCATTTGAAACATCTCTCTAAAAATGAATTCGTCAAAAAAGATTAATTGTCATAGCGAAAAACTATTAATTCTTTTCAATAGCAATTTGTATCCCAAACATGTTTACCAGTAAAAAAAAAAAAAATTTTTTTACTTCAAATTTTAACATAAACACAAAAAAATATGGAGAGATTGTAAAAACATATTTAATTTTATACCAGTTTGGTGTCGTCCACTGTATATATGTAAGTAGATCTGTCTAAAAATGTACTTTTAAATTCTATTACCTACTAACATAAAAATAAATTATAGCAGAATTTTTCATTTTATAAAATTTGTATACACGATAAATAACATAAAGCAAAATAAAATCGATTTTATGTTAAATTGTTCAAACCCCCGATATTAAAATTCCCAAAAATGTCAAAACCAACTGAAATTTTTTAATTAAATTTGCCTAAAATGTCAAGTTTACCGAAATTAATTAGCGTCGTATTAAAATATTTTTCGGAATTTCAATAACTCGCGCTAACTTAATAAAGAAACTGTCCTGAATTCAAAATTATGTTGATGGAATTAAGTGATTTATCATGCTCGGCATAGTCGCGGATCCCCCAATTTGAATATACTGATGCAGACTGGATGATTTAATTTTAAAATAAAAAAATATTTTATAAAAGAGTCTGAAATATTTAGTTTTAAGAACATAAATATTAGTTAAGAATCAATGTAAAACATCTATACTATGTAATCATTAGTCTACAATAACAAAAATTATTTTCAAAATGACTTTGTCCTAATTTCACAAGACAAGAATTTCATTCAAATCAAAAATTGCATATACAGTATTAACATCAAGAATATTTAAACCTGAATAGACCTAATTTATTAATTTATTTTCCCTTTTCAATTTTTTAAAGTATACTGAAACTAGACAATTTTTTATTCATTATCATGAGTGTGAGTATGAGAAACGTATAGCTGGCCCCATCAGAATCATCATTCACTGGTCTCCCACTGTTATTTTTACCCCTTTTGGTTTTTCCTACGCACACCATTATCTGTGTTTGACAGATAACCCCGCCTGTCGATTGTTAATACCCCCACAGAATTTTGTCGCCTGTCCGGGCTATACGCCCGATTAGGCTAGTGGAGTTTGGGGACAATGAGGAAAAACGTTTTGGTTTTCGGGGGACGATAAACTGACTTTAAAGAAGATTCAGTCTCAAACATTTTTTTCATAGCAAAAATCTGTATTTTTTTGGTTTGCTCGTTGCATTAGCATGTCAAAGCGAACATGGCGCTTGTTTGTGTATGTAATTTGGATCCGTTCCAGCAAATAAACCACGAAATATGCAAAAAGGCAGTCTGCCAATTCGCGGCGCATCGCAATGCACTCTTTCGTGCGGTGTTAGTGTACGTTGCCGTTGTCCTTCGAATAAAACGTGCTAATTAACTAAGTATTTGCTATTTGCGATCATGAATGAATGTATGAATGGAAAATAAAAACAATAAAATAGGGAAATTTTATAAGTCATTTTATGTTTTTAATTTTTGGGTGCTCTGAACACAAAAAAATATCTCAGTTCTGTTAATTTTTTTTTTAATTTTGTAAAACAACTGCAAAGTATTTAAAAACAGTATAAAAATTTGTAGAAGCCATTTTTCTTATCAAAAATGGTATGGACTGTTATTCGCGAATTTACCTAATCCAAGATGGCGGGAAAGCTGCAATAGGTTGATGGTTGAAAACTCGGATTCAAGCTTCCTATAGGTTTTACAACGATTGCAAAAAACTCCCCAATGAATTGCAATTATACCCATAGGAATCAATTGGACTAAGCTTTTTTATCAAGATTTAATTGGTATGGATCTTTCTAGCACTTGTAACTTGTAATTAAAAGCACACCAACGTTAACTTCACTGCGTATTTTGACATTTTCATTGTTTATGTTGTCGAAAATTAAACAATAAGATAGAGACAATCTTCTTATAAACTCCAAAATTTGTTTTATGGAATCTCCAAATTGTTATTCTCCATCAAGTCCGAGCACCGAGTTCATTTCTTTTTCATTATCTTGTAAGCTTTCTCCATCCAAAGTAAATCCCCTTTTTTCCTGCTCGCCTTCTTTGTATTCCCAGGTGGCTTCGACTAAACTTTTCCCCCTTCAAAAATATCGCAGTAGGTCATTTATTTAAGGGATCCCGCCCGGTTTTTATTATTCAGATCCTGCTTCATAGCAGGAGCGTTTTTATTTTATCATCGAAAGTATACAAAGAACTTTGCTTTATCGTTTTTATTGTGCTTCGTGAAATGGGTCAACGGTGATCCATGAATTGGCTATGATGCAATAATGAATAATCGTTAGATTTACAATAAAAAATAGTAACTTGTGTAATGGCCGAAATAAAATTATCTAAATTTCATTTAAATACTGTATTTTTAATTAACCTTAAAATTAACCAATGAATAATAATTGGTAAACCAAATATTTTACTTCAGCGATATATCTCAAAGGCTCAGCTATGTGTGCAATAGCAGGTTAATAATTTATTAATGTATGGGCTTAATAATTAAACCCACACAATGAACTCTGCTTTCTCTTTTTTTATCGTACCTACAGCTAAATGGGTCACCGCTGTCCCAATTTATTTTCAATTAAATTTAAGCTTGTCGATACGAGCACGTTCAAGGCGAGAGAGGCTCAACTAAAGTTAAGCCTTTACGATTGTGCCTTTCGTTACCGTTGAACTGTAAAATTAAAATTCTTCGAGTGAAAAGAAGTAAATTAGGTCGACGTTCGTTCGAACCTGTTTTATCTATTGAGGTTAATTGTTTTCGTCTTGGAATTCAGGCCCACTGATTTTTTCTTCGACTTGTAACGGGGCTTTCAGAGTTTTGTTAATGTTTACATTGGACATTTAAATTTTAAAATACCTTCTCCACTGGGGTTGCCAAGTTTTAAAATTGCTTTTGCAGGAAATATGTTTAAAATAGTAGGACTATAATTGTCAATTATTATTAAAAAAATGACAAATTATCTGATTCCCACCAAAGAAAGGTATCTTTCTTTTTAAGGCTTAATTAGTAGTTTTTTTGTGTATGTAATGTATTCTTGTAACATTTCATTAATATAATCGCAAATTTTTATGTGGAACATTGTATCAGTTACTAATATAAAAAGGAAAAAGTTTGTATATATATTTAAAAAATGTTTCATTGTCAGAAATATCACGCAGTGTCATTGACCATTTGCTATTAAAAATCTGTCCGCTTTTATTTGTTTAAACGGTTTACAAGTCTGTCGCGCCTAAATGCTTCTTTTGTACCCTTTAAAAGTTTTCTTCGTGTATTTACTTCTTGGAAGTTGTTGGACACTATGAGAATACGAGTAAGTAATTATCAACAAATATGTATACACTATAGTCCAACTAATGGCTAATCATCTCAAACATTCTATTTATTATTTTTCATATAATTAACTCGGCACTTTTATTATAATAAATGTTGAAAAACATTGTTGAAAACTAAAAGTATGGTTATTATTTAATGTTTTATATATTTTCATTTCATTATGTTAATAAATAAATGTATACATAACGATTAGGCATTAATAAATACTGTGCTACTATAACCACAATAATGGTCATTCTGAAAATATGAATTGTTCATAACTAGACTGTGGCAAATGAAAAAAGTGCACAGGCATTAGCAAACAATAACTGAACTACCACTTGCCCTAATTAATGGATATCTAGATTAAAATTAAATCAAAAGTTGCCTTAATCTAGATTTTAACATTTTGTACTTCTCATCGGATTTGCTACAAAGACCTTGAGTTCACACCGCATTTTCACCTGCTTCAGTGATCCCAAGTGGGGAGGAGGAAATTTTTTTAAATAAATAAATACATTAGGAAAAAATGTATGCATAATCGCGGGAATTTTTCACGCCTGTTAAATATTTTACAGAGGAAAAAACAATTAAGTGGTTTAGTGGGGTATTATAACAAATTGACACGCTTTAAGACACAGTGCACAGAGAAAGTCTACAGTCAAACAACAATTTTAGATTAATCAAAATAAAAACTTTATCAAAAGTTTTCATCACTTAAATTTACAAACTTATTATAACAGTTTTCAAAAGTTACCAAAAACTTCTACACCAATTATCAATCGTAGACCTTGTGGCGTTTTGGTTAACCAAAAGTTAATTAAATGCTCATTGTCCTGGAGGGCACTATACGATGATAAATAGGTAAGATTGTAATTAACGTGTCGTAAACTTGAAGTATACGGTGGAAATTACGTATAATTCAACAGGTTGGTTGGTACATCGTAGGAAAGGTTCTCATAGTTTTCTTGAGGTGGTAAGGTTAAGACGAGAGTCGTTCTTGGTAAGGTATAAGTTCCTTAAATTAAGTCCAAGTAAGTAGATAAATTGTTTTGTTAACTTGCTTCAGGTTTAGATAAATAAAAAAGTTTGTCCAATATTTCAGATGATGTTTTATTATTAAACTCAAATCTTTTTATAACAGTGTACTACTTACACTATGTAACATACCCTTAAATAAATATATTGGAATTTTTAAACATAGTATTTTATAAACTAAAGGTTGCTGCCCTTTTACAAGTCTCTTTTACATTGTAAATGTTATCGAAATGCCCCATCACTGCGAAATAGAAGAACAAAACATCGTTTCGTTGTTTTATTTTCATGGTTTCGGTTCCAGCACCCAATTAAAACGCAATTACCATATGCAGGTCCAAGAACGGAACCATCGATGGGCATCAGCGTTCAGTATACCATTGTTGCGTTGTTCTCTGGCGCTCCACGGTAGAGTAGGCGCGCGCCCAGCCGGCTACGACTTACGTGCTACGTCACTGCTACCACTGGAATTATTGAAGACCTCACTATTAACTTTAAAAATTAAACCTACATACATTTTAGATTTTTTGTATAAAACAACATAAAATTATATTTGCTGATATTGCGCTAAACTTTCCAATTATAGGATCCAATCTTAGAAAACCAAGACTCTAGCCATTTTCCTTGAAAAGTATTTGAAATATGTAATTTGGAATCAGAAAATTATTTGAATCTACATTATTTGTCCTATCATCTTCTTAACAGTTTGCATGTACCTGCCAAACGCCCTTATACTAAATTCTGTCCCACCGTATACGTTGCGACGATGCGTAAAAACTGACGGGAAATTCATACGGAGCAGAAAGCGGAAAGGATGATGGAAGGACGTACACACGCATCAGGTTGGAACGGAACCCAGTCTGACTTTACTGCCGAGATTGCCAGACGCGATTAAATCATATGGGAACAAAATCAGACACCATGAAAATAAGGGTACTTAAGTATAAATACCTAACAAAAGAATCAAGTCAATGGCGGTGTTCTAGATAATTGATTAAGGGTTGTTTTTTTTGTAAAAGTACAGGTAGTAATGAATACATTGATAAACCAGCTTTTATAGGGTCAGTTTTTGGTTAAGTTCCAGTTTGGGTTATCCGACAGAATTCAGGTCCGAAATCTAGGAAAACTAGTTCAAGAAGAGCAAATTTTTAAAACAACGTAAAAAATAATAGTAGCTATAAAAAGTACAGCTACATTAGAAATAAAGGTACCTACATCATTTGTAGGTAAAATAAATAGTATGGGTCCCAATAGTGACCCTTGAGGGATACCCACCAATATTGATGCCTTAGACATCGTGTCAAAATGCCAATGTTGCGTTGTTAAAAAAAATTGTTATTAAAACACTAAAGATTAGAAAAACGTATGCATAATAACCGTAAACAATCCAAACCCCATATGTGTGATGCACACGCATCGTACAGCGTTAGTCATAGTTTCTCACACACATTCATTTTCTTTTATTAATAGCGTCGTAGAGTCAATGACGTGACCAGGACGAATTGAATTAAAGAGAAATTTGCATATTATTTATGGCGTTAATGATTCCGTGTTAACGCTCCATCGAACCGAGTTCAACTGGTCATTCTTGACTTTATGGTGCAAAATTGCGAAAAAATGCAGAGGCGGAGTGAAAGATTTTTTTATAAAGTTAGTGGTAATATGGCTGTAAACTTGTGAAAGAAGAAATAGAACAATAAATGGTAAAATATGGATTCTATTTAATGATAAAAAATAAGTGTGATCTTAACTCTAGAATAAACTTCAGGTGAAAACTTTAGATTTATTCCTTCAAGAGTTATGGATTTGTCAGAAGTAATGAATTTGATTGGTACTGTCCAATTTATAATTATTTTAACAAATTACCTGTAGTATAATTGTGTTGTCTTTAAAAATAGTATAGTAAATTAGTATGATTTTTGTCTATGTATTTTTGACAAGTTCGTATAGTATAGTTCGTATAGTCTTAAGCAAATTTCCTTTTATAGTGCTAATGGGTTAAATGCCTGTTATATATTGATATATATTAAAAAATATTAACTACTTTATCTTTTGATACCCGCATCAAATTAAAAATGTATATCAAGGCAAACATTTTATTAAAATCAGTCTCTGTCGATTGCATTTTTTCTGGATGGATCTAATATCGAATGCGTGATGTATTGTTCAGCATGCAACAAGCCGCTAATAGCCTTGCGATTTTAGAGGAGCACACAGACTATTTCTTACACCAATGTTGGCAATTTTTCTGCTTTAAACTTATGACAACATAACATAACCAAATATCTAATAAAACATATCTCATATCTTTTCATTCGCTTTTTAATCTAAAGTAAACTTTACCAAGTGGTAAATTGTAATTTAGTTTGCGTGTCATGTCTAAACATGAAATATGCTAAAGCGTCAGTAGAACGCAGTGTTTAATGCGAAACACACATAAAACCTATTTATCGTCACCGACTGGCCTCCAGAAAATTGCTTGGGTTATCTTCAACCAGAAAATGTACGGTTAAAACGCAAGAAAATCGTGATTAAATTTAATGAAAATTACATGTCTTTATCTTTATGAACTTTCTTAATGCTTTGCTTAACCTCTTAAAATGAATTAGTCAAAAATAACTAATTATAAGTCATATTTGACTAATTGTCATAGCGAAAAAGCAGTCACCAATAATTAGTCGAATTCTACTGAATGAAATAGTCAAATTAGTAGATTTAAATTTAAAAAAAGTTTTGACCCAGTCGGGGATTGAACTCAGGTCTGTCACTTGTCAAGCTGTTGTCATAACCCATTCGGCTAATCTTAAATTTAACTTTAACTTTAACTTTAATTTTATTAAACTTTAA
Source organism: Brassicogethes aeneus (assembly GCA_921294245.1). NCBI lineage: Eukaryota > Metazoa > Arthropoda > Insecta > Coleoptera > Nitidulidae > Brassicogethes > Brassicogethes aeneus. The sequence continues at coordinate 551,567 of OV121138.1, read as the reverse complement.
CTATTTACGTAGTAAAAAATAACTATTTAAAAGTGAAAACGACTATTTTATTAGTAAAAAATGCCGGTACTAATTCAAATAGTAGAATTTTGACTATTTTATTTTTAGAGAGTAGATAAACTAAATTTTTTATATTCTGAAATAAATCTATGTGATATTAATGAATGGAATTTAAAGTACTTTCTGATTCTTTTGTATTATGGAATCAGACTATAAATAAATATAAAATATCTTAGACACGCAAAACATTGTTTTCCATGTTAACAACAAATATGCTGACTTTAATCGTAACGGTAGTTTTGGTATCTAGTATTTTTTTGTTGAGCAATTCTTCCATTCAGCGATTAGGTTTTTGTAATGCAAAACACTGCTGTTATCAGCGGTATGCCGATAATGAATGAATTTTATAAATATTGCGCTTGCTTATTTCGATACAAGGTTATTTTACGAGCAATTCTCGAAATTCTTTGGTTCATAACAAGATATAATTTACCACTTAACCCAAAATTAACAAAAATCTTCACGCATTTTAAAATCCAAAATAATGTTTGCCAAATTAGCTTCTGTACTTCGAAAATAGTAAAAAAAATACAATTATTTAAATGTCGGCAGTGAAAAAATTGTTTCACTAGTGGAACAATGAAAAAGAAAAAGAAGAAAAAGGAGACAATAATTGTAAATAAAAAATATGATTTTAAACATTATTTATATTTTAAATTAAATTCACAAATCAATTTTAAAGGCAAATAATAAAAAAACACATAAAACAATGAAAATTTAACCTCAAAACGAAACACAACTGTCAATAATACCATAACGGTTGTTCACTACGATTTGTTCATGAAGGCCACAAAAAGGTCACAATAATTTTTCACCTTAAAGATTGGAAAAGCCCTGGCACAAGTATATTTTATCTCCACCTTGATGGAAAAAAAATTATTTGGAAAATCATTTACTACATGAAAAACAATTCAAAATCTTAAACCTGTTTATATTTTATTACATACATCTAAATCTATTCCACATCATTAAAAATGAAATAAGATCAATCTAAAACTAAATATTTAAAGTTTTCCAGTCCTAAAGCAAGTGTTTTCGTGCTGGCAAAAAATGTACCTCATAAATTTTCCGTCATTTTCCATTTACGTTTACGGTTAGTAACTAGCGTTTCGTGGCTAATTTTGTTGTCAGGCGATAGAGAGAGAGAGTGGGGGAGGGATTAAGGTGTTCGTGACACGGTGGCATTATTTTTGTCGGCCGGTTGCATGCCCGAGATGACGTGACCTGTCGGTGTTGAAGCTTCCACAAACGGTTTTGCGCAAGAAAATGAACGCAAGAGACGTGACGTTTTTCAGTAAAAACTTTACGGTTTACCAAGTACGTAAAACGTAAAGGTTATGGAAATTGCATCGTTCGCCATCTTGATAAGGGCGCTCGCTTTTGTTGCATTGCGGTAAATGTGTCATTGTATTGTGAGATAGTGGAGACCAGAAATAGAGATGACGTGCCTGATAATAAAAATGAAATAATTACCATTGTTCTGAAATAATATCTTTCTGCTGAAAATAGTGCTGCCGCACAACATTTCAATTAAATTTTTTGTATTCAATTAAATTTTTTGTTATCAATTTTTTATATAAATTTTTATGATTTAATAATATACATGTTTTAATAATTATCGTTTATCGTAAATGGTAATTTTTGTAGAAAAACTTCATTATTGGTACTCCGTAGAAATCTGATGTCATATCCTTTTTATTAATAATTAAAGCAACTTTTGTGGTTTTCCTATTTGTCTCTCATGCACATTGTGTTCAAAAATGGCAAAACTGGAATGTTTCTGTTCGTAACACTAGTAGTTGTGTTCAATGGTAACCCTCAAGAAGAGAAACTAAATATACAAAGCACAAGAGGATGCAGAGTGTATCTGCATTCTTTATTGCTGTCACCACAGCATAGACCTTGCACAACATAACTTTTGTTATCGTGGGTGAAGACGTAGATTTGCGTAGTGATTGTGATTGCTTGCGATATTGGAGTTCGAAATAAAAAATATGGGATTTCTTCAGACTCTCAAGAAAAACCCTGCATTATGTAAAACCATTACAATTCTTAATGATCCAGTAGATGCTGATGCAGATTTTTCGTCTTGATCAAGGAAGCCACGTCAATAAACAAGTTAAAGCATAAATGCTACCTAAAATTACGCAGCCCATTTGGTGCCCATACCTATTTTTGAGGTATGGAAGAAACCAAAGATGGTATGGAGCCAGTACCTCAAATTTATTTATAGATACCCAAGAGAAAAACTGTTTAATTTTACAAGAGCTGGTATAGTTAACTTTTACATCCTCTGGAAACATGAAAATCCCCACAAAATTAGATCGAGATCATTTCAGGGTAAATATAGCGACAACGTCTGGATGGGAATAATTAGTAATAATGTCGATGGACCACACTTCCTACCTTGCAAATCCATTTAGACGACTTGATGGCAGATTTGATCTAGACTTTGGAATCCGCGCTAAAGAATTTCTTTTATTGTTTTTCAATAGCAACTTCTCAAAAAACTTCAGCATTTATGTTGATATTTTATCACCTCGTAGTATGTAAGCTTTTCTATTCTGAACTTAATTTTGTTTCTCACAAATTATAATAAAAAATATCGAATCATTTATAAACCTTATAACGCAAAAACTACTTGAAGCATTTTTGGGTATTTTTATAGGTACATAAAATCTTTACTTTCCTGGAAATTCTGTTCAATATATGATAATAGTTACTAAAGGATTTTTACTGTGCTGTATAAATATTACGTAACCCAAGTATCAATTCCGGTCAAATAACTGCTTAAAAGATCTCTCTCGTATGTTCTTTGAATGACCGTTTAACTTTACGACCGAATTTACCGAAGAGTGAGGCATGGGCCTTCAATAAAATTTAAATGTGCGCGTACATTTTGAAAGACAGTTACATTAATTATAATTATCTTCATTATTATTTATAAGGCGTTGAATATAAAGGTGCGGTGCAGGTTACTTAAATAAAAATCCAATTAAGGTAGGTACTTTGTGCAGATCATCAAATTTGATGAGTAGGCATACTATGGGAACATAATATGTATTAGGTTGGTTCAAAAAATAAAGGTTTAAATATATTTTGTCTTAAAAAACTATAGGTAGTTACAGTGCCGACCATCAAAAACTATAGTTGTACGCATATTGTTTGCCCCACTGTGCGAAACCATTTCTTAAGTATAGTCGAGAACTATCGATAGATTTTTAGCAGACTTCAAGACCAGGAAAGATAGGTCCTAGCAGCGTACTAACCAACCAAGCCCCATTCATGAACCCCAAGTTAAAATAATTTAACAGTATATAATAAAACAATGTATGAATTTTTAAACAAATGTTACATTCTTAAAATTGTTAATAAAAGCTAAATAATTTGCTATATTGTTAATAATAAATAAAAACATTGCATAATTTATTTATTTACATATGGTCAAAACCAAATCTTCATCCTACCAGAAGCTGATTAAGGAAGACAAGATATCAAATGCACAGGATATTGTAATATTATCGCGAAGCGTTTCCTTTTCGTGGCATACATTTATAACGTTTTTTATCATCTTAATTATTCATGAAACACACATTTATCACAATGTTAGTCCATAATGAATTCATTCGGTAGTTACTAGCAAGTTTGCGTTTTTGCTATCTTGCACACGAATTTATGATGCATTATGCCTGAATTGCATTTTCTAAAATGGTATTAAGGTTAATTAATGGTCTTTCCAACTAAAATTTGATGTTTTACACAATTTTATTACATGCATTTGATTATACGAAGGCTTATTAGTAAATCCTTGGAATTTTCAAAAAATTACAAAAACCATCCTTCAAACGATTACTGTCAAAATTTTAGATCAAGTTTTCATTTTACAAGCTTTGCAACTGGTTTGCCGAATTTTGTCATAGCCGTACATCTAAAAATAATGCTGAACATTCTAGAATCTAGGTGGCATTCGACAAGTCTGGAAAATCCTAAAGGAAGATCAAAGGGCGAATGTGTGAGATTGCTAAGACCGCAGGCATCTCAACTGTTACGATTTTGCATGAACATTTACATATATGAAGGGGTAAGAAGCAAAAGGTTACCAGTGCAAAAGAGAAGTGGAGTAATGAACTTAATTATCTTTTCGCTATATACAAAAATCATACAGAACTCACATTATGAGAAAATTTAAAAAAAATGGACTCCATACTACCCAACTCTGCAATTAACTTATTTTCATGCTAAAATGCACTTGTACCCCTTCATATAAAGAAACGTCCTCATTTGGCAAAGACGAAAATCATCTTTCTCCAAGACGATTTACCAGCTAACAAAGCCGCTATCATTGAAAAAATGCTGCCGCATCCTTCGTATTCTTCAGATTTAGCCAACTGTGACTATTTTCAAAACTGAAAAAATCGATGTCTGAAAAGAGATGCCTTAAATGCTGAAGTTGTTGTTGAAATCTGAAAGGTTTTTGATGAGACGGACGGGACGAATACAACCTCAAAAATGATCACGTCATATCAGGTATTTGGGAAAACTAACCTAAAAGTGGAAAAAGTTTTGGTGTTAAATTTGAGACAAACTAGCAAACCCAAGCATCGCAATTTTATCATTATAATTTTATCATTATAAAAAGTTTGCCTGGATTAATGTACATTGTACAAGCACAGTATACTGTGCTTGTACAATGTACATTAATCCAGGCAAACTTTTTGTTTTCGAAGGTCAGCACCCGTTGCCCAAAATTCTTCGGCACAAAGCTTCTCGCGGTGAGATCAGGACCGTTATAGTTACGGTGCCGGTTCTTGGGCTCGGTCAGTCGGTCTCGAGGATGCCCGCATGGTTTTCTTCTTCGAAGATGACGTCCGTAACGGTGGCCAAGCCCATCTGCAGAACCGCACCGACCTCTTCGACACTCGAGAGCACCTGCTGTTTCGAGATGCTGGTGCCGCAAAGTTTAATGATCGTTTTGCTATTTATTACTAAATTTACAGGTGCGATGTACAATTGTAAAAAATAATGGATATTATAGTTTATTTCTAATGGGTTATTTATCATGCTTTTCACATTTATGGTTTAAAAATACAATTGTATTTATTAAATTTATTACTAAACAGGCATATTATTGATGAAAAGTGTAGTGGTCCGTAGCTTTTACTATATGCTTTATTTTTATTTTGGTGTTTCGATCGTATCTCACTTATTTTGTAGAAATTTTCTTTTCAAACATTTTTGTTTTCTAGTGTTGAGAAAAAGTAAAAATACCACCTGAAACCTTACGTGAAACACTCTTAGATGAAGCCACAATGTACATTTAATTGAAAATGTGACTTGAGCACTTCTTGCATTGACCCCTTCATTTATTAATCGTCAATTAAAAATATCACATTTTAATTTCCGAAATCACAAATTAATTTCTGATATCAGAAATTAATTTGCGATATCGAAAATATCTTAAAAAAATTAACAACTTATTAAATAAAAATATACATATTTTTTGATTTTTGCCTCGGTCTGACAAAGCTGTTAATTGAACTCGTTAAAAGGATATTGCAAAAAAGGTTTAACGCAAAAGTTTAAAATAGTTTGACTGGAAAAATTCATTATAAACTTTTAGTTTAACTTGGCTGATTCGTTTCGCGGATAACGGATAAACAGAACAGACGTCATGTTTATAAAACGAATCATTTTATGAAGTCAAGTATCAAATGAGAATCATAAACGTCCAACCCACTTAATCATAAAAATAATTATAAACCATTGCCACTTTGATTCACGTGGAATTTTCTTAGAAATAACATTAGCTCATTCACTTTATTAAATGTCGATAGATAATTTTTAACTTGGATACAAAAAAGTTATATTAAATTTCGTTGGTTTAATGACACGTACTAGTTAATATCGTTATCTCGATTAATTTTGTTGACAAAAAAACCATAATAAGTATTTCATCGTATTTCTTGTTTCTACGCGAGATTACATAGATTACGTCGACTATTTGACGTTTGTAGGTTTGATAAGAGTGCTGGCTTTAGGAAGACTTTAATTTTATTGCCCATGGGCACTCTTTTAAAATGAATTAGTCAAAAATAACTAATTATAAGTCATATTTGACTAATTGTCAGTCACTAATAATTAGTCAAATTCTACTGAATGAAATAGTCAAATTAGTAGATTTAAATTTAAAAAAAGTTTTGACCCAGCCGGGGATTGAACTCAGGTCTGTGACTTGTCAAGCTTGTCAAGCTGTTGTCATAATCCATTCGGCTATCAACCGCTCTAAAAATCAATTTTATTTGTCAATAAATATTGTTCATAATATTTTAAAGTTGAATATATTATTTGTGTTGCTGTTTTGAGCTAAACTTGTTGCATCTTTATTTGTTTTTATGGGTCATTTAACCATGGTGCTTAGGTATAAACATTTAATTCAAATAATACTTTGTTGTTGGTTGCAAACGATTAAAGAAATTAGTTACTTTTAACTCTCAGAAATAATCAAACAACTATTTACGTAGTAAAAAATAACTATTTAAAAGTGAAAACGACTATTTTATTAGTAAAATATGCTGGTACTAATTCAAATAGTAGAATTTTGACTATTTCATTTTTAAAGAGCATAATATGTCTTCCTAAAAAAGTTAAATTGTTGGTTATAAAATTTAGCCAAAATATGGCTAAATTTTACAATCAGGTATATATATATACCTGATTGTAAAATTTAGCCATATTTTGGCTAAATTTTATAACCAACAATTTAACTTTTTTAGGAAGACATATTATGTAGCCTTTTCTATTTCATTTAAGCTTTCCAAACTCCAGAAACAAAATTTTTTCAATACAAATTTTTAAGCTACAGCTTAAAAATTAATTTTTTAGATTATTTTTTTTGAAAATCTTATGACGGAGCTCGTGAGATACAAAAAAAAACTTTAAACATTATTTTCTGTAAAAAAATCTGAAATTATTCACATATATTAAATTTTGAAGACATTCTGTAGAATCAAAGTGTTATCAAAATTACCATCAAAACTGAATATTATATATTAAAAAACTTAAATTTGTATTATTCAAAAGTATAATTTTTTTATTTAATAGTGGTTCCCAAACTAGCCCCTCCTGGATCCAATACTGTAGAACAGTTATCGCGATATCATACTTTTAAAAACCGCAAATAAAATAACCAATCAATAAAAAAAATCGTGCTAAATCAGGAGATGTCTGGAAATCAAAGGTTACGAACGTGTTATCGTGAAAGAAATTCGGCATCTTAATCTTAATGTTTAGATTTCGAACTACCTCATACGAAAAAAAACTTAACTGTAAAACCGATTGTTTCTCTGATTTGCGCTGCCGTTGGCTATAAATGCTATGCCGCTATCTCAAAATATACAACCGTGCAAAATTACTCGTGAAAACAATTGGGCCCTGCAGACATTTTAAATTGAATTGAAATTGTTTCAGAACACACTTACTCTTAAGTAGGCAAGCAATTTAAAATGTTTTATACCTAAAAGTTGGTTTCAAGTTATTTAACAAGCAGGGATGTATCCTGGGGGATGTAATATTTCCAATGAGACTCCTGAATGAGTGGAAACAACTCTCTGAAAATGAATAAGTCAAAAATAACTAATTATAAGTCATATTTGACTAATTGTCAAGCTGTTGTCATAACCCATTCGGCTATCAACCGCTCTTATAGAAATCAATTTTATTTGTCAATAAATATTGTTCATAATATTATAATTTACGTAGTAAAAAATAACTATTTAAAAGTGAAAACGACTATTTTATTAGTAAAAAATGCTGGTACCAATTCAAATAGTAAAATTTTGACTATTTCATTTTTAGAGAGTAGATCGTTTATTTTAACAAAACTAATTGGCTATTTAAATATGGTAGGTATTAAGAAAACACATAGTATTGTAGACACAACGTATTAAATCTATAATGCAAAAAACAAATATTTGTTAAAGATAGTTTGCGGAACAATAAACAGGTCATAAACTTCGTAAAAAATCGTGTTTCTAGACATTGAATCCCGTGTATATCTTATCTGAACCCGGCATAAAAACCGAAGACGTCGTTATATTGTGTAAACTGTTTACATAGTTACAGTTGTTTTCGTTAATAACAATAAATCTCGACCATTCTCTCGGTGCATGATGGAATTTCTGGCCTGGCTGTTGGATGTTTGTTCATAGTACTCAGACTACTATTTTTACTTTAATGCGTTTGCTCGCTACACACACATTCACATATTTTGTAAACAAACTTTCGTAACACCAAGTATTTTGATCCTTCGGCTTTCGCTATCGTTTTCTTGACGTAAACCGAAATTTCGGAATGCACAACTTGTCTTCTTGCTAACTGCCCTTGGCTATGTTTGCTTACTAGCGGTTCATTTATCATGGATAGGCGTGAACTTTTTAAATTCGGAATTTTACTATTTGTTCAAACACCTGTTAGAATGGACCACAACTGTTATGCAATTTAAAACTATGAGTCAAGTTAAAAAAGGATTTGCCGAAAAATTAGAAAGGATTGAGTCACAAGTTGTGTACCACAAAAATTCTACCAACCTCAGGCTTTACGTAATGTAATCAAAAAAAATCTCCGAAAAAAGAATAAAGTAAAAATAATTGGCTTTGAAGAAGAGATAGTAAGCGATTAAGATGAAGAAAAACAGGAGAATGTTAAAGACAATGAAGAAACCCATTTTACCCCCCCTCCCCCGCTGCCTTGTTTTGCCTCCTTTCACCACCCGTCTGCTAATTGTACCATAAAATTAAAAAAACAAGAATTTTAAAGTTAATCAAACTTTGACCTCGAATACTTCTAGAAGAAATCAATTTATCGAAAAATAATAAGACATTTTTTTTGTAGAGCGTTACATTTTATATAAGAAACTGCAATGATCATTGCCATAATAAGTTACTTTGATACAGAGGTATAAAATTCCAAACATAAAATTATTTTTCCCATGTTAATTAAATGGGAAACTAAAATAAATGAGTTGAGCTGGAACGCCCATATTTGGTGAGGATTTTTTTTATATTAAATAGAAACATTTGAGAGTGGTGAATGCTTCTTTAGCGTATGATACAAATGGCATTTTTAAAATTTAATTTAATATTTTTAACAAATAAATCGCATCTGCAAAATAAACTGTGAAATAAGCTATACCAAATATCAAACATTATCCAATTTGGTCGTTGATATTTAAAGTACCGATAATTTATCATTATAAAACCCAAAAAAACTTTATTATTCGTGAAAGGTTATTACACTGTTACCAGCGAATGATTCATACGGTTTTGATTTAAATTTAAATTCGAAAGCATAAATTTAAGAGATGGTCGTCGGCAAAACTTCAAGTTCTTTTGTATGCAAGTCGATGGCGTGTACATGCCAAAAACTGTGGGCAGAATCGCAACAAAAATACGCAAAAGCCATTACGTGGGCGAAATTTGACTTATGCACGTACGAATAGGTCAACGTTGTGTTTTATTACTGGCACGGTGGGCCCAATAATCGTCATTTTATTACATTTCATTAACTAACTGATATTATAATTTATTTAGAATTTTGTTAACGAATTATCCAACATTATCAAATGTTTCAGTACAAAGAAAAGAATTGGGTTTAGTTTAAATTTTGTCTTGGTCCCACTGTGCACTGGGTATGACGTGATAAATCCTGCTTTTTTACCGAAATTCTCTACTAAATGGCCGCTAATTCAAATTTAATTATTTGGAAAGGTTAAAGGTCATTTTAATCCATTACCTTCGTTAACCGAAATATAAGCTGTCAGTTTTGAGGTTTTTTAAGGACCATCGATTAAATCAATCATTTTGATTTTCAATATCCAGACTTCGAATAAATATAAATTTACTTTTTCTAAAAATAATTGTTCGATAATGTTATTTATTATGAATGAAGCATTAAATTAATTATAATACATACATTAATATAAAAATTTTCTTTGAATTAACCAACCCAAACAAATAAGCAAATATGTTGTTATTATGATTATTATTATGAAAAATACCCAGATATTCTTTACTTCCTATTAATAATAAATAATATTATTCATTGTTAAATATTTCTGGTAAATAAACAAACATAATAATAGGTTTTTGAAACGGTTTTCTAAATACTAAAAAAACTAAAAACCTTTCAAAACCAAAAATGCTTATAACTTATAATTCCAGGGAATTTTGAAACATGTACATATTAATCTACATTTTCATCCATTTTATAATGGCCGCCATAACTTATATAGTTTGTTACATCGATGAATTCCTTGATTTTTTATTTAGGTAACCATGTAAACTTTCAATTTGGCGGTTATAGAAAAAAACAAAAGTTTGTGGTTGTATTTCAAAATCTAGAGGCGAAAAAAATCACAAATTGGATAAAAATGTAGATAAATGTGTATGTTTACGTGGATAACTTATTTTTTTGAAAATTTCCAGGAATAAAGAAGTTATTTACAAACTAAAAAACAAGGTTAGGGGTCCGTTACACGTTTAGGGGAAAGGGGTCAGGACTTGACTTTGTGTAACATAATGTGACATAGGGAAGTAGGGATTTACTCCTCAAAAAAGCTGTGCCTTACTTTATTGGGTCAAAATTTATTTAATAAGTTAAACACGCATAACCTTTTTATAGATTTACTAAAATGTAAATAAATAACATTAGCAAATACAAATAGTTTGGTCGCTGTTGGATGGGATATTTGGCAGCGAAAATAAAGTGCTGCACAACCAGATAAATGTTAGGTACTTTACGTAATGACTCGTTTTATAAAACGCTGCACGGGCCTTTTAAATTTAGGAGCAGTGGGCTTCGAAAGTTGCTACAAAACAGAATGAAAGGAAACACTTGAACATCGATATAGGCCTGCTACGCAGCCTGTGGGTGGGACACTATAAAACCCGGGAATTGAGTGGGTGGCCTCGGTGTTGCCAAATATACCGTAACTTTGATTTTAAATAAAAATGATGACAAATTTTAAAACATTTAAAGAGTTTTTAGGGCTAGTTCAAAGCTTTACTACATGTGCAATATATTGTTTACATTTTATTAATTTTAGTTAAACGTTATGAGTTATTGTACTAAAGTTTTAGTTATAGTAGTCAACAAATGCTGAAGAACTCATCCACTGTCAAATTAAGTTAAATATGGTTACATTTTGGGTTTGGGTTTATCCATTTCAATATTTCTATTTCCAAAATTCTTTTTACGTCCAATGGCATTTAACTCAAGACTATTTTTAATTTTTCTGAAATGCCCTTGTAACTTTATAAAAATAGTTTATGCACGATGACATTATAATATGACAATTATAACAAAAATTCTTTGACGTAAACGTCTTTTTATAGCCCGCGGGCGTTATTATGGCCCAGCGGGCTATAATGAAACGTCAAAAATTAAAAACAACAATGTTACACCATTTGATATATTCAAAGTAAGTTTTTTCGTATAAAGATTTTGATTTTTCCGGCAGAAGGCCGAAATTGTTCGCCTTTTTAGCTGCTTCCTCAATTTCATTCATCTTTAAACTTTAAAACTGACTGATGTCAGTTGACATTATAATATGACAATTATAACAAAAATTCTTTGACGTAAACGTCTTTAAAAACAATAATATATTAAAAATAATAATATATTAATCGTGCATAAAGTTTTGTATGCATTGCTGGCATAACTGGTTTTTATGGTCCTACGACGCTTTTCTAGCCCTCGCGCTAACGCGCTCGGGCTCGAAATAGCGCCTCGGGCCATAAAAACCTTATTATGCCCTTAATACATAAATAACTATTAGGTAACCTCAGAATAAATTATATAAAGTTGTGTCAAATGTCATACAATCGTTAAAATAAAGTGCCTTTCTTGTAAAATAATACTAAATGTGAAAATTATTTTATTATCTCAATACAAAAATACAAAATAGTTTCTCAACGCCAATATTTGAAAAGTTTATATGAACATTGTACTGACCTTTTAATTTCGCCGGCAGTAAACTACACTGAAAAAAAATATTCTTGATTCAAAACAATCTTTGTCTCATATATAACGAAGAGAATATATTCTTTAAAATAGTAAAGTATTTTCTTAATTCACGTTGATTTACTTCAAGAATCTTTTCTTAATGTTCTTACATTAAGAAAATATTCTTGAAGTAAATCAACGTGAATTAAGAAAATACTTTACTATTTTAAAGAATATATTCTCTTCGTTATATATGAGACAAAGATTGTTTTGAATCAAGAATATTTTTTTTCAGTGTATAACTTAAATTCGGGCACGGACTCCACTGTAGAGTGCTCATAAAACATTTTCTTTACTTTCACTGTGAAAAACTGTCATATTTCAATTTATAACCTTTATAATCTGTGTTTATAAAATATAAAAATTTGACGGTGACACACAGATTCCCCTATTGTTTCACAGATGGCGCTCTATACAAATTTTTGATTTAAATCATTTTAAGATAATAATAAGTATTTGTCGTAGAAAAAGTATAGTATGCACCTCGTTTATAAACTTTTCTATACACTCATTGATTTAAGCACTCAAGCCTTCATGTACAAAATGGCGTTTATCAAACTTAATACATAATAAACTATTTTTAAATCCATTTGTTCCTGCAATTCTCTTATCTTCGTGCGTCCCGTACACGTGGCAACTCAGCGACTACTCTTGCAACGCCGTGTGCAATGAAAACAAATCGATTTTTCGCCGCGACTGTACATTTCTTGCTCGTTTGGGATGTTTGTAAACTTTTGTCGATTAGTATACTCTCTCTCGCTGGTGACGTAATCAATCGATGCTGTTGCCAACAAAGCTGGTCGCATTTGAGTGCGACGTTGTCATTTCGAACGAAAGTCTCAAATGCTGGGATTTTATTGTAATTTATTGTTAATTTGGCTTTTGATTGTTTACTCTTAGGATTAATACACATTTATTTTATTGTAGTATGTATACGTTAATTTAACTTGGTTTAAATGTATTAATTTTGTTTTTTGTAAAATGCCATTGACAACATGGCTTGTTTCTCAACCAGTAAAATATACGACGGCTAGATTTTCATTTTACATCCCAAGCATTGCGATAAGCTGCTGCTGTCTTTGTTTATTTTTGTTACAGTTCGATTTTTATTGTTTTATTTTCAAGACTACTACGTTCAGTTTGAATCTTTACTATGTTTTAAGTCGATTTTAATTGCTAATATTATTTATTTAGTTGGCTCTATCGAAATTGGGCCACGTTAAATTAAAAATAGATTTGTGTGTAGAGTTTATTTATTGTATTGGCTCAAAATTCTGCCAAGTTGTCATTTATTTTAAATCTACCTTGGCATCGAACTGTGTTTTTTCTTTAATTCCTTCTGTACGTATATAAATTGTTTGAAAAAGTCGTAAAAGATACTTAAAAACCAAACACTATTAATCATCTCTCTAAAAATAAATTAGTCAAAAATTACTAATTTTAGCTATTTTTAACAGTCAATTTCTATGTAAAATTGTCCCCTGAATCAAAAAATGTCGTCAAAAGTCAAAAGTAGAACATATATAGTCACTTTTCTATATAATATGGAATTGACTATATCTCAAAAACTGCTCTACTTTCATAATTATGACGGTATTTCACATAAGAATTGGCTGTTAAATGTTGGGGATCCCATGGTATAAGTAAAAAAGCAGCCACTAATAACTATTAAATTAGTCATTTTTGACTAATTCATTTTTAGAGAGCTTATCCAAGTACATTATGGTATTGGATTTTTTAGAATCTCCAATGTTGATTTAATATAGGTCCAAAAAATTTGCTGTTATTTAAGTAAAGGAGACAGAGAAAGTACATGTTGATGATGTCATTAATTAATTATCTCAAAAGTTTACTTACACCCATGTGGTTCAACATAATTGCAATATAATTTGTTTTAATTTCGCCACTACGTGTCTCATTCATTAATCATCACAAACAACCGCGAGGGGGCTCGAGGGCTCCATGTATACATAATGTAAATCAGCTCAATTTGTTTGATTAAAAGGAATTAAAGTGATTTATTCGGAGCGGCTGTGACGTAAGCAGTCCAAGTTCACTATTATTAGCTTTCGAATAGAAGGAAAATCGTTTTGAATCCAGTCCAAGACGTGTGTTAGTCAGCCAGCCTTTCCCCCTTGCTGCTGACGATTTACTTACTACCCAAGAGGTTTACGTCAATTTGCGTGGTTATGCAACTCGTTTATTTAAAAGTTTATCGGACTTTTTATTATCTTCAAAATATTGTGAAACAAAGTTAACCGAACTAAGGTCGCCTCTTTATGTTTTCTTGAAATAGAAAAAAACTTGACTTTAAAACTATGCTATGAAAAAACGAAGCATGATTTGTTTCATACTACAAATTCTTTAATTGTGAGATACCAATATAAATCATTCAGGGAAATATGTTTTGCACGTGTTCCAGTTCTGACCCTAATCTCGGAAAATGTTCATGTTCGAAGCACAACTTTTAAGTATCTATTTTAAACATCTAAATTCGAATTATGCCACGTTTAAAATATTTTTTCAACTCCCACCTTTAAAATACGCAAAATATTCTTCCATCGCGCTAAATAATCTTTTAAATACACATTGACAAGCTGTGACCAGCCCTGGATTAAGGGGGGCTTTGGGGGCATTTAAACTTTAAATTGTATTTTTACTTGAAAGTGATTTTAAGAACCAAAAATGAAAAAAGAGCAGGAAATGGAAGTGGTAATGGAAGTGGCAGAGAAAGAGAAAGGAGACGAACATTTATGTCGTCGTTGTAAATTTGTTATGTTTTTGTTGCGGTACCTTTACGCCCAAAAAAACCAACGCAATATTTACTTTAATTTTGCAGAAATATTAAAAATTAAAAATCTTACGTCAACTTTTGGGTTTAAAGAATATATATTATAATTCAAATTTATCAAAAAAAAGTAATCAATTTTAATTTTTAGGGTTTATAATGTTGTCCGCAAAGAAAGTAATGACACTTGAGGGATAGGGAGTCTACCAAATCTTACCAAGGGGGAGGGAGGGGTCCAAATTATCAAAAAAATGCCTCACGTAATTAATGGATGTTCTCTAATGATCCAAATTTTTTTTAAATTCCGATTTTATTATTTGTAAAAATGTAATAGTATTTTTATGTTTAACTTTTCCAATGGGTGTCGGACTTAGTTGTTCTTGATCCCCAACGTTTCTCTTTGTCGAGGGCCAGTCACGTCCAGTTGGATCGTGACGCTAGTCGGTCCCCGGTCCACGAATCGATTAAGCCTGGAGATCAAGGCCCTTCTCGATCGACTGTGGGATGGGGAGGCTGGGGCCGAGGGGGGACGGTAATTTGGAGTGTAAGATGCATGGTCACGGCCCCGGTCTCCCCTTGAACGGTCCGCTCGAAAAGGAAAACGAATCGATTTGCGTGCTAAGCAACCTTGCTAGTGCGTTCGAACGCCTCGGTTGAGTTATTTTCGTAAAGCACTTAAAAACTTTAGTTTCGCAATTTTTTTGTCGCCGCTCCTGCTCCGCGTTCGCCACAAGACCGAAATAAAAGACTGCCCACGGCGCGCCGCGGCGCCTCGTCAAGTTTTATGTTGCACACACAACTTTTCTGAAGCTCTAAAACTGGGGAAAACATAAAAATACAAGATTGCTTGGCGCATTTAGAAATCATTAGCTGGCCATACACAGACGTTATTGCGCGCGGTTTATCGTGTTATCTGCAAAAACATGCATGTGGAAAACAGGGTTGCCAACTCTTGAGATGCACATTATAGTATTTTCTCAATTTAATTATAGTATTTTTTAGAAATATTATAGTACAGATGACGTATAGGTTTTTGAGAAGCAGGAGCCCACATTTTCCCCCCTTTTTTACCAATAGGCTACTAGCATTTATTTATTATATTATATAATATATTTAGGTATATTATCTATTTTCACAAAACGTTTGTTGTGACAATAACTGATAATTTTACAAACTTTGTATGCAATTGAAAATGTATTCTGTATACAGAATACATTTTCAATTGCATACCTATAGGTACTATGCTCCACACCTCAAAGTCCCACCACGTGACCACGTACGGAACGCAGTCTTGAAAATTTGGTATTTAAGGCTTTTCAGGTTATGTATCTGTCAAAGTATAGTCAATGAAAATAATAATATTTATAGTGTTAAGCGTTAAAAGTTAATAAATCTTTAAGTATCACAATAACAATGGTTGGTTTAAGGATTTAGGAATATAAATACTGCATTTAATGAAATTCCAAAGTGTAAGGTGCAATATAAGTGATATTTTTGTGCATTGGGTCTACATTTCTCCATAAAATAGTTTTAACTAAACAGCATTTATTAAAAAAAATCTAACTTCTCTATTATGAAATAAGAATATCTGTATGAAAGGTAGGTTAATGTATTAGAACAAAAAATATCATCAAATTTTGTATTTTAAGGTTAGAAAAATCTATTTTGACCAAAATAAATAAGTGGATTATTTGAAATAGTGTGTTAATATGGTCATAAATAAATATAGGTATACTAAATAATTGTTGAATATAGCTCAAATTAAATTGAAGCTTTTATACTTCTAACGACAAAACTTGTGCATACCTCTCGGCATACCTACTTTAAGTAAGATTATCAGAAAACATACAATTTTTAGAGAAACTTGCAATGTGAAAATATTTAATACTCCCATGACATGTGATTTATTAAAATTTTTAAAGATATAATGATTTTTCGATGTAGATCAAGTTCAGTCGAAGCTCTTTAACTATTTGTATTGACAAAACTTTATGTAGGTACACTTTAAGCTGGATAAGAAAAACTACCACATTTTTAAATACCATATTATACAGTCTTTTAAATAATCCAAAATACTTATTTATTTTGGCCAAAATAAATTTTTCCAACTTTAAAATTACAAAATTAGATGATATTTTTGTTATAACATATTAACCTACCTTTAAAACAGATATTCATATTCCATAATAGAGAAGCTAGATTTTTTTTAATAAATGCTGTTTAGTTAAAATTATTGTATGGAGAAAACCAGATAACCAAATGCACAAAAATATTACATATTTGGCACCATATATATAAGTATACACTTTAGAATTTCATTAAATGCAGTATTTATATTC
This sequence comes from Brassicogethes aeneus, assembly GCA_921294245.1. Lineage (NCBI taxonomy): Eukaryota > Metazoa > Arthropoda > Insecta > Coleoptera > Nitidulidae > Brassicogethes > Brassicogethes aeneus. The sequence continues at coordinate 534,320 of OV121138.1, read as the reverse complement.
TTAAATTCTTAAACCATCCATGGTTATTGCAATGTTATAAAGATTTATACATTTGTAACGCCTAAACATAATATTATTTCTTTCGTTGACTATACTTTGACAGATACATAACCTGAAAAGCCTTAAATGCCAAATTTTCAAAAGACTGCGTTCCGTACGTGGTCACGTGGTGGGACTTTGAAATGTACACAATGTATTTACACATATAACCAATAAAAATCTTTTTCTTCTTTTTCGCTAATGCGCACCACAGTATTTCATGTGGCTATGGCCACAAAACTATAGTTTTGCTTTTGCATAAAAGAGGGCGCGAAAATACAAATTTTGCTTTTTTTTTTAAATTCTACTGTTTTCTTTTTTAAAAATTATAGATTTTTTTAAAAAGTTGGTATTATAATAATAATACTATTATTCAAAATTATAGTATTTTAACGTACTATAATACTTTGATATAGTACATAGTACACCGACATAAAATTTAAGTAGAAATACTATAATTCTAGTACGGTACGGCAACCCTGGTGGAAAATCATGTACGTTAGTGAGTATCGCCGCGCGCAATGATAGAACGGGAAGGGATTTCAGACGTGCTTTCCTCTGGAGTGTAGCGTACATCATTTGAGCAGTGTCCACACGCCGCACGCGACATTCTGTGTTTTAGTAGTTGGTACTTTAAAATTTCGGCATGGCCGATATTCGTCACGTTACAAAAGAAGTCTTGGCAGAATTCATAGAGATTTATAGGTCTCATCCAGCTTTGTGGAAGGTAAAATCGAAGGAGTATGTTAACAGAAATTTAAAAAATTTGGGTTACGACGCGTTAGTGGAATTTTATCAAAAGATAGACCCAAATGCTGATCGAAACCTTGTCTCTAGAAAAATTCAATCGATGAGGGGCTCGTTTCGAAAAGAGCTAAAAAAATTTGAGAGAAGTTGCGCTTCTGGTGATGATCAATACGTACCAAGTCTCTGGTATTTCGATTTATTAATGTTTACCCGGGAAGATGAAATGTCTACAGAGAGTTTTGATTATATGGCGAACAGTCCCTCATCCCCAGAAGAGACTTCCACTTCTGAGGTTATTGTCAACCTTGACGAAAACTCCACTGAAAATAGCCAAATGTTTGTCTGTTCTGAAGAACAACCACGTGCTGTTCCTAGAAAGGAGAAGAAAAAAGTTAAAAGGAATGAAATGGTTGGTATATATTCTATTATTTTAGTTTTTATTTCTTGTTGATAATTAGAACAAATTATACAGTTCCTAGTTGTGACAGTAAAGAGTTACAAATGAATATTTTTAAACATAATATATTAACAAGGTTATTTCATGTTACAGGACTTCAAAACACCTGCCAAAAGAGCAAAGATTAAAGTAACACCTCACGAGATGCAGCAGCAGAGTAGCACGGACGCATTAAAAAACTGTGGCGAAGAATCAGATAGTACAACTTTTGGAAAATTTGTTGCAATAAAACACGCAAAGTTAAATGAAACACAAAAGATGTACGCTGAAAGCCTAATTATGAAAATACTGCATAAAGCGGCACTAAATAAATTAACAGAAGACACCAGCATTCTCGAGCCGCGGCCGTAAGTTAGGAATACTTTTTCTCCATATCCGAAAACAGCTGCAAGTTGAGACATTTTTTAACTTTTTTTAGAATGTAAATATGAACCTAAATAAATAATACCTATGTTAAACTTGCCTTTAAGTAATCCTTATGTAATACTTCAACAGAGCCTTGCAAAGCTTGAGCAGATATTCCTGTAGTAAATTTAATTAGGCATTCGTCTCATTGCAGTATTTTGTTTACTGACAACAATACAATTTTCTTTTTATCCATTATAATTAAAAAAGTATTTCAACGAACTACAAAACAAAAAAAAATTATTATTATTATTATTATTAACATTCGAAGGCTTACCTTCGCTTGGCGAAATTTCAAGTTGAAAATTTGTACATGATCACATGCAGTTTCAAACGACTCGATAAATGACATTTTTTGCCCACTTGCATACGATTTTTCCTTTGAAACTGATATACCACGTGCAATTACTTGCTAAATCATTCGAATACCTTATCAAGTGTATGGAACATGACGCTTTTTTGCCATGCCGTTCTTTCGTGCATACTAACCGCTACATCCCATCACGCCGCGATAAACCGCGCGAAATAACGTCTGTGTATGGCCAGCTATTGGTTGAAATTAATGAGTTTCTCGGATAAAATCAATTTCAATTCTTGAATCAATATTTAGTTTTATACAGTTTAAATAAGATTAAACTTTAAAGCAACAAAAATGTTTATTTAAAATCAAATTTGTCAAAATCTTATTTTAAAATAATTATTTACTTGTTTTAACGATTCTACAATATTCATCTAATACTTTGGCAATGTCAAATTAAAATTAAGAAATGCATTTGATTGCCATTTCAATGCTTTGAAAATTTTACAATTATCACAATTTTTTATTGGTATAAAAACTAGTACTAAGATAATTGGAGGTATTAAAATAACTAGAAAAATCAGTGGGCACATTTCATCAAAGTGTTGTTAAAAAAGATATGGGTTTATTTCAATTTTTGCTTCTAGTTTCAGAGCCTTTGGTCAGGTACACCATTTGTCAAGCCATCCTGGTAGTTGCTTTGCATCAAATATTGATAAAATTGTAAATAGGTACTTAGGTATAATTAAAGTTTAATTAACTTATAATTACAGTTTTAATTAGCTTAGTTTGTATTTACATAAGCAACCATATCATGAACATTTATAAAGATAGACTTGGGCTGATTAAGATAATGATTAGTCAGAAAATAGGTATTTTTAATGTCATATGGCCCTTCTTCGCCTTCGTAGATTTCTGTGCCTTAATATTTTGCAAGACTCGTGTTGTTCGCGTACAATTTGTATCATGACTGCAGACCTTGTTTCAAGAATATAGCGGCTACATGCAGGAGAAGCAGGAGGTGGCAGACGACGACGGCAAAGGCAATCGAGTCAAGAGCAGCAGAAAAAAGAAAAGTTTGCTGCATGTTTTGCAGAAGAATAACCTTCTCTCCGTCGTCTCAGTTCTTTCATAATTTCCTTCGTTGTCTCTGCAACACTGCCATAAGTTTTATGTTTATTGTTTCAGATGAGGATTATGGACTTTTTACTTCTTGATCTAGTTTAAGCTTGTTTTTACACACAGGATTATATAAATATTTACAAACATGGTTCTAAATTTATACACAACAGCCATTTATAGGCGTGCATGAAATAAAGCCTTTTACAACCATTCTGGTTATTACAGAAATATTTCTTTACAATAAATTAACTTGTTATGCTGCTAAAAATAAAACCCGTTGCCAAATTGTTTGCTATTTTTCATTGCTCATTATATTCATTGAGAATATCTCTAACTCAATTATATAAAAAAACGTTTACAAAACATGTTTACAAATTTGCTTAACTTAATTTTACATTTAAATGCGATCAACATTAAGATATTTCGTAGCATATATTTTTTATCTGGAGTATTTATCTTTATGTGCTGCCTTATGTTTAGCGTCAGATTATTTTTAGCTGGCCATTTTAACTCCAACTGATTGTATGTTTAGATGCTTCTCGTCATCATTATTTTCTTTTTGTTCTATTATTGGGACTTAGTTTTTTATCTTTTATAGACCAAACATTTTTAATTTTTTCCACGAGGTTTGAATATAAAAATGAGTAAGTTAAAATCGTGACGGTGTTATTTTCTGTCGCGACCATGTGGAAATTTAAATTTATCCCGAAAAAAAACGAACGTGATTTTCGTATGCAAATCGAAAATGCCCAGACCGCCGCGCCGTGGAACTTATTATTAGTACTACGTAAACATTGTTAAAATGTTACGAAAATAAACTGAGAGAAATCGTGTAAATATACACCGATTCACATCTGCTACAGAAGTAGCGTTTATTAAATGAAAACACGCCACCACGCAGCTCTACGCGTCTCTTTTTCTTTTTGTTACCTATAAAAGCTAAAATTGCGTGGAACGGAATGTGTAAAAGAACGAAATTCGTTCAACGAATATCCTACGTAGATGAATAACACCGGGCTTTATGTATTCATGTATTCATATATGAATGAAATTAGATTGCGTTTATAATATTTCGTAAGCCTTTGATATATTAGGCCTTATTCAATACTTAATTTGCATCAAATTTCTTAGTTTTTATTATATCGAGTTAAAGTAGAATACTTAAGAAATAATTTTTCTAAAAAAAAAAATTGTTGAAAGAGAAATATTCAAAAAAAATAAAATGAATACATTAGGGTGCTTTTTTTTCACGCCTATTTTTTATTTTTTCGCTCCCAACTCAAAATCTTGTTGAAAATGTTCAAAACAAATTCCCTGAAAATTTGAGCCCTTAATATTAACTCAAAGTACTCTACCAAAGCGTATAAAGATTTCCATTTAAAATACCCGTATACGTGTATACTGAAAAAAATAAGCTGTTGAAACAACAAAAAAAATATTAATTCAACTCTTTATGCACTTTAAATACAAGCAATGGTTTTTGCACGTTTACTTAACCATCTAAAAATGTCAAATTGTATTGTTTAATTGAACAACAAATAACAGTCAAATGAACAAAATAAGAATATTTGTTCTAATCTGCTAATTTGGTTAATTTAACATTCTTAGGGTGTTAAGGTGAATTTCTTGAAATGTCCAGGTAACCTTTTTAGCATATTCACTTAACACCAATAAAATGTTAAATTAACATTCTGAAAATGTAAAATTCTTTAAAGGTTGGTATCCAAAACAAAATTATGGAAATAATATATTATTATATATAAATAGAAAGAATTGAACCTTCACCTCGCCCAGAGTTTTTGTTTTGAGCGTGTTCCACCCATGATACATCTTTGTATCATGTGTTCCACCTACTTCAAATACCGACAGACTGTTTCGCCCTGTATTGAGGGTCTTAACAGTGTCGGGCAATATGGTGTAGTGAAAGTTCTACTGTGGAACACACCTTAAACAAACAGATATCTCATCTTATATACACCTAATCGTAAGCTAACTAAGGCGAGATGTAAGAAAACGTCATTGTCTAAGGACGTGGCGTGAGTGTTCGAAGCGCCATTCTCGGCAATTTTATGAATGCAAATTTTACATTTTAAATTTTAAAGTAACATTTTAAATTTGTTAAATGAACAAATTTAAAGTTTTGGATTAAAGAGCAACTAAACGTTAATTTAATAGTTTTTTAGGTAATCCTAAAAATTTTAATTCAAAATATTAGCTTATGTTAAATTAATATTTAAACTGTCAAATGAACAAATAAACTTTGACAAACTCTGACTTTTGCTTTAACACCAAAATATAGATTAATCCAATAGGTTTTTTGTTGAAACAACATTTTTAAAAATGACATTTAGGCAAATGTTAACTCAACTACATTATTTTTTTCGGTGTAAACTTTGATTATTTTTTTTAAATATGTATATCTCAGCCGCATTTTATGCTATTGGATTGTTTCAAAAAGGGATTTACTCGTTATCAAGTTCTACAAAAATGCTTTATGTGCCATAGCTGTAATCTGCACCTGTAGGATGGTACGGGTCACTAAATCTTATTTTAGTGAAAAATTTTCATATTTTTGAATATATTTCAAAAGTGACTGGATTCTTTGAAAAAATGTAAAGGACAATCTTGTAGAAAATTTAATTTTCTTTAAAAAATGTCTTATCATTTGAATCGCTAAGATTGATATTTGTTGAGATATAAAGCGTTTACATTGACATTTTATGAAATTTTCAGGATTTTCGTACCAAACTTTTTATAAATGATGATTATCAATTTCATGTAATTACGTTTTTTCTACAGTCGGGTGATTAGAGAAAAATAAATAACTAAAACAATCAAGCATACTTATTAATAAAATAACTTGTATGTAATACACCTCGTTATATCAATTTTTAGGTTAAAGTTATGTTATTAATAATTATGCTTGATTGTTTGAGTTATTTATTTTTTTCTAATCACCCGACTGTAGAAAAAACGTAATTAGATAAAATTGTACTGATAAACAATTGAAAATCATCATTTATAAAAAGTTTGGTACGAAAATCCTAAAAATTTCATAAATTGTCAATGTAAACGCTTTATATCTCAACAAACATCAATCTTAGAGATTCAACTTAAAAGACCCTTTTTAAAGAAAATTAAATTACTTAATATCTTCAAAAATATGAGAATTTTTCACTAAAACTACAACTATAGTGTAAGTCATTTATACATTGTAAATCATTCTAAATATATTTTCCATAATTATACATTTTAATTTTTTTGTTTTTAAGGAATATTTTTCTTTCAACAATTTTTAAAGAGCAATTATTTCTTGCTTTTCGCGGCACTGCTACCTTGGCATTCAGTGGCACAGAGCTTGCGATGGTTCTTTTTCGAGTATTTATAACTGCATGCATCCGTATGCAGTCCCCCCTCGGCCCCCTTTAGCTACAGTTCCCCACCTCGGGGCCAGACAACTATAACCGTACGTTTTGAAAACGACACTCCGCTTTCTGCTGCTATATTTATGCGACTGCTGCGGCAAATGCACATCGTAGTCTTTAAACTCATTTCCATGGTTTTGAGCTTTAAGGCTTTTAATTATTCACAAAGCCCTTGTATTACGTGGAAACCCTAGTTTTAAAAATTGATCTTACAACCAAAAACTGATTGGTTGATAATCTCATCGTAATTGCAAATTCAAAATCCTTTTTAGATATTAACTGAAAAACTTAATTAAAACAACTTTTTTCTTTCTTCGTAAAGTTTCTAAAACAATATTAAATGTTCCAGGCCAAATTTAAATCAAACCAAATTATTTAACTTGCAAATTATTCCAATGCTTAATTAAGAGACCGACTGACAGCATGCACTTTTGTTTGAGATTTTATCAATATTTTAATATGCCAACTTTGTTAGTGACTAAATTAAATTTGCATAGTGGTGTCTTCATTCTTAATTAACGTTTAATTCAAAGCCAACGTTTAATATTTGACGCCAAGTAAAAGAAAAAGTTGAACAAAGCCTTTGTTAAATAAAAGTTTGGTGGTTTAATGCTGTTAAACTAAGTTAAATATAGCTTTAATAAAAGGGTTTATTTTAAATATATAGGAGCTAAATTATTATTTTAAATATATAGGAGCTAAATTAACCACTTTATTTCGGGCTTAATTCAAAAGCCTTTTAGCTGCCTGGGGCGGAATTAATTTATTAATTAACATGACGTCCACAAAGAAGGAACACATTTTAATGTACATATGTAAAAACATGTGCTGCTTTAAAAAACTTTAGTAGGTTTTTATCACAAATAATTGTCTAGTTGTTATCAAAAAATTTTCGTTTCAGATAACACCTACAGGTGTATAGCGTATACACTTTTAATTAAAAGATAAAATTTGTTTTCGTTATACTACATTCAATCAAAAAATATTTTTACTTGAGGAATGTTTTAATAGATCTATTTTTTTAACGTACATACTACAATAAATTTTTCAGATACGCTGTATCTTGTTATAGTATAATAGTATTATATATTATATTCTATAGAGACCAATCAATGGCAATCTACGTAAAGATTAAACATATTTTCCTGCAACAAGGACCAAAATCTATTTTTTATATTTTAGAAAATTAATAGGGGTACAAAATGTTTATCGTAATAATTTACCGTAAAATGCACAGTTTGCGATATAATTGCAAAAAAGTTAGAACAAAAACAACATTTTTAATTTAACAAACTATATTTTTTTACTTATTGGTATAAACTTAAAACACTTTAGACAAAAATTATAGGAAATTTTATAAAAAAATAATTTAATTTTTTACTTTTTATTGTGCAGTATACTGGTGCCAATATATTTTCTAAAAACTGAAAAAATGTATTTTTGCGTTTATTTTTGTAAAAAAAAATTGCCAGGTGGTGCAAATTTGGTTTTATGCTTTTTAAATAAGCCCCTATCAATTGATAAAAAAACCAGACAGTGCCTCAGCACGCAAGGTCAAACGACGGTTTATAAAACTTATAGAACAAATACATACAAAACACTATCTTTAAAAACTTAAACATCAACAAAAGGTGTTTTGGCCCAAAAAAACTTTTGGTTATATTAAATATATTACCAATTATAAAAGCAGAAATTTGGTGTTACTTTATTTTTGTTGCTTAGTTTAGATACAAGCAAAATGCTCATTTCTTGATCTAAAATGTGATCTAAAACGATAACTTTTAAAATGTGGTAGGTATACTAAAGCTCAGTTTAGCTTACTAAAAGTCATTACAAATGTTTATGGTGAGACTGTATCTCTGTGATATTATCGCATCGAAAAACCTGTTACAGGAATTTTAAACCAAGAATAAAAAGCTTTCTCTCGGCAATTCGTACGGTAACAGTGCTGTGCTTAAAACGACCAAACGCTAGCCACTTTATGCTGCATCGAAGGGTATACTTACATTTTAAAAGCATATCATTTTATAAATACGAATACGAGGTTCTTTATTTTTATAATTTTAGTAATTAGAAATTTTATGGTACAAGAAAGTCTGCTTTTTATTATGAAAGTCCAACTAAGTATAGTTGTATACAAGTGGATAGCGCTGTGATCAAAAACATCTTATAGGTTAGGTAATTATAAATTTACATCATTACCTAATTTACAAAAAAAATGTTTACATGTGTTTACTCGCACTAATAAGGTTTAACCCAAACTAAACTTTAATCTGTTTAATTAGCAAAAAGGACATGCAATTTTTTAAAATGTTTTTTTAAAAACAATATAATATATTATGCAGTGATGATAGTAAGAAACTGCATCAAAGAACAATATTTTTCGAAACTAATTATCACCAAAAATTATTTATTGTATAAACAAAACATTTTACACGTTAAAGATGTTGTTGATTTCTTGGAAAATTTTGCAAACCGTGGCAAACAAAAAAAGTAATTATTCTGGGAAATTGAAGGTTTTTCTACGGATTAAACAAACTCGTAAGTTATTTAAATCAATTTCCTCGTTTCCCACATTTTCTTTTTCTCGGAAACATTTACATTACTTAAATCGAAGTTTTATTTCCTAATGAATACAAAAATACAATTGTCGTTGATTTTGTATTGATTTTTTGCAAAGGGAAACTTTGGTACAATGGATTTTAGCTTTTGTAAACTTTTGCAGTCGGGAAAATCGTTAGAGCCGAAGCGGCAAAATTTGCCGCATGATTTTTGCCGGGGAATGTACGGCAGGAACGTCGATTTGGCTGCTGCTGCTGCTGCTGCTGCTCCTGCCTCTTGTATCGATTGGTCAACCGCACGCCAGCGTTCACTGCACCCTGCGATGCAAATTCTCTCTTATTCCCGGGGTTGTTCCAGAAAATATCAATTCGCCCGAACCAGTTCAGGCCAAACCATTTTTCCACCACTATTTTAAGTATGGATTTTTGGGGTTATATGGAGGAATCCCATTACACCCGAGGTCTGGAAGGGATTTTTTGAAAACTTTAAGCAGTAACACACTTCAGACACTTTTAGGCAACCCCAAATAAACTGTCAAAACTGTGACAAGAAATATGTTGGACAAACTAAACAATCTATCCAAGTAGTGTTTAAAGAGCACTTGGCCCATGCTAGATTTGTTAGGACAGAGAAATTTAGTGTTGACCAACATATACTTGAAGATGGTCATAGAATAGGATTTGACAACCTTAAACTTATCAAGGAAGTTAGGGAACCAAGTCTGCTGGATAGTTACGAAAGTTTATACATCTAGAATAGAAATAAATCTTTAACACTGGTACCCAACCCTAGTTTGTATAAATTAGTTTGTTAGTTTATTTTCACGTGTTCACTGAATCGGTGACGGTCCACGGTTTAGTAAACTGTGTCCGTTTTGTTTTGGTGTTGGGGGATATTTATAATATTTGTTTAGGTCTATTATTATTATTATTATTACTATTATTCTATTATTAAATTATCTGTGTAAAAAATCAATTATTATTATCATTAATTCAAAACAGTTTAAAAGCAGCAAACCATATAATAAGTATATCATTTGGGAATTAGGTTTTTAACCATCCAAGCGTATTTTAGATTAAAATTTTTCCATACTTTAGAATGTTTTCGAGCCATTTACTCCATTTTTAATTAATCAACATCGCGAAATTCCACGTTATCAAAACCCACTACGTGTAATGCCGCTCCCTTTCTCATCCTCCTTCTCCATTCACCCTAGCCCCTGCACGGTGCACCCCCCGTGTGCCTCCCCTCTCCCCCCCGTAACCACCACTCCTTATTTTCGGCGCGGTCATGATCGGGGGACGACCGGTTTTATCGACCAAATTTTCATCGCAACCTTTCCAGGAATCATGACCATAGTCAAGGGTGGCGTGTGCCGACGCTTTTTCACTTCATCCTCCCCCCTGCCCCTAGCTCCCCTCTCATGCACGTCCGCTCCCTTGCGTTTTCGTGCCGCCCCTCGGCTGTGCGTTACGTCATCGCGTGTAAATTGCGAGTGGAAGCAGTGCCGTAGCTAGGGGTGGACGGGGTGGGCATTTTTGTATAATAAAGCAAACCGTATCAAAAGTACGATGGTTCTTAAGGGCCATCACTATGTTTTTTTTTAGCAAAATCAGGCAGTGCCAGATTTTAAGTCGCAGTGCCAAATTTTAAGTCGTACTGCCAGATTTTAAGTTGCACTGCCAGATTTTAAGTCGCAGTGCCAAATTTTAAGTCGCACTGCCAGATTTTAATTCGCACTGTCAGATTTTAAGTTGCACTGCCAGATTTTAAGTCGCACTGCCAGATTTTAAGTCGCACTGCCAGATTTTAAGTCGCACTGCCAGATTTTATGTCGCACTGCGAGATTTTAAGTTGCACTGCCAGATTTTAAGGCGCACTGCCAGATTTTAAGTCGCACTAAGAGATTTTGTCACAGTAGTTTTAAATGTTAATAATATAATAATTATAAGTATAAGTATGTATAACATAATAATTTGTTTAGGTAGGTAGGTAGATCTATAATGGAAATAAAAAAATATTTTGGTTTATACATAAAAAAATTCAGTGACACATGTATTAGCTGTTGGATATCTACTATCACCTTGAAGAAATGTTAATCGGGCGTCAAATGGAAAACCTAATGGCGGTATAGCATCTGCCCCAGTAGCAAATACTAAAATATCGGTTAAATGTACACCATTATCCAAATTGTTAAACAATAAAATAAAACTACAAATTCCCCACCACCGTAACATTTAGAACACACACGACTAACAAAGTTTGTTAGTTAAACAAACTTTACCTTCTGCAGTAGTTTCATGTGACATGTGACTTTATATCTGGCAGTGCGACTTAAAATCTGGCAATGCAACTTAAAATCTGGCAGTGCGACTTAAAATCTCGCAGTGCGACTTAAAATCTGGCAGTGCGACTTAAAATCTGGCAATGCGACTTAAAATCTGGCAGTGCAACTTAAAATCTGACAGTGCGACTTAAAATCTGGCAGTGCGACTTAAAATCTGGCAGTGCAACTTAAAAACATGCACTGCCTGATTTTTCTAAAAAAAACATAGTGATGGCCCTTAAGAACCATCGTACAAAAGCCATAACTAACTGTGGAAAAATATTTTAAGTTGTCCTTTTGTTTAAAACGTTCTATAAAAGTATAAAGAATGGTTAATTATGAAAGTTTCAAAAATTGTTTCTTTATTTCGTTACGGCACTGAGCCGATGGATGAATGGTGGCTGTGTTCGTCGCTTTCACTTGTTTTTCCATCCATCGGCACTCCAAACAACGCCCCTTCCCCCAATTATCGTACTTTTCAAATCCCCAACGACGATTGCCGTTTAACAGTTACGGTCATTGGCGTTTGACAGTTAAACGTGGAATTAAAAGAAAACCCTAGGATGTTTCAAACATCATATTTATATATGGTTTAATCGATAAAAAAAGGATCCTAAAGGAATTAGTTTTGTTTATATTAACCTAAATTGGTTAATGATCGTATCGATAATACTGCGTGGCAGCAAAAATCTCAAATCAACATTAGCTCTCGTAATTTTTTTTCTCGAGAAACTGATTCCGAGTTGTGGCGCTACTAGCGATATTTCAGGATTTTTTTTCTTATTTGAGTAGGTAGAATCTATTTTTAAAGTATTGCACGTCAATTATGGGACACCCTGTATTGTATTTTTACATTAAATTTATTTACAATATTTTTTTTTTATAATTTTGTGACCCAAGTAGTTATTAACTTTATAATAATATACATAAATCTAAAATTTAATAGTATTTAGTGAATACAAAAAAGTAAAATTTTATTTAATCTTTTAACTTTTTCAATATTATATATATTTAACTATGTAGTTAAAGCAATTAAAAACAAATAATAGGTGAACATTTAAACAACAACACATTATATAAATAGAACAGGAATTTATAAAATTTCTCTCGACGAACAGTAGCGCGTATGAACGCGTTCCCTTAGCACTAAGCACTACAATTCTCTAGTAGGACTAATTTAAAGTTGGCGCGCCCGCTTACCCGACAAATATTCGCTCCACCTACAGCGCACCGTCCCAACTACGTGACTGTTCGTTGCAGAGACAAGGTTCGTTAGTTGGACAACGTGCTTGCTTCGTGCGTATAGGTTATAAAACGTTCTTTCAACGAAATGGCGCCTCGAAGGAACTTTCATTTAACGTTAAAGGACAAACTGGACGTGATTAAAAAGTTGGACAACGGTGCTCGTATGACCGACTTGTCGAAAATATACAAAATACCGCGCACGACCATGTACAACATTAAGGCGAATCGGGACAAAATCGAAAGCATTATGCAGAACCAAAGTTTGCGATTGGACTACCGAAGGACGACGAAAATCTCCAAGCATCACGACATGGAAGAGGATTTGTTTAGTTGGTATTTGGAGAGAGTCAGGAATAACAAAACCGTCAAGACGGAAGAGATGCGGGAAACGGCGTTGGAGCTTTACGAAAAACACGGCCACACCGAACCTTTCATCGCCAGCGACGGCTGGTTGCACAGATTCAAGAGAAGGTTCGGGATCGTACCTCTAAAGCACGAGAGAGATATGGTAGGCAGGCTACTTATTTTTTAATAATAAATATTAGGTATTTCGATTAAATAAATTATTGATATTTTACATTTAAGTACATTAAATTTATGTGCAAAGTCCTAGTTTATTTTTTATTAACTTTAACCTAACTTTGCAACAGTATTAAATATATAATAAATCACAGACCTACAAATAAGTAGGTCTGTGTAATAAATATATAAATAATATAATTACTTAATACCTAGTATTGAAATCCGAAATTTCCTTAAAAAGCAAAAAATGGTCTGAATTAAATACTGACTTTTTATTTAAAATAGGCTATAAACTAACAGTGACACTTACTTTACATAATTATATACAGGGTGCACCAAGTATCCTAAGTATGGGAACTTACCTATAAGTTTAATTTCAGTTCAATGTTTTTTCCGTGGATAACTTCACAGAATAAATTTTTTTGATTATTATTGTGCATTTTTCTAAATTTTTCAATAAAATTTAGTAAAGGGTCGTTTTGAGGGGTGGTGAATCCAGCGCCGTGCTTGGATTTTGTTTAAAAAAATCGCTAATATGAATAATAATATGATAATTCTTGCCAACCCTGGTTGTAAAACAAGTCAAAAGGTTTTAACTGTCAACGAAATTGGTTTTGTTTGTATTTTTATTTTTGCATAAAATTTATTTACAATTCTTGACGTGAGGTCACGCGCTTTAAGGTCATAAAAGCGTTTTTAAAACACTGTAGCGTTTTCATAAGTTTAAATTTAAAAAAATTATAACAAGATTTATTTAAAAATTGTTTGTAAATTTGGACGTTTATTTTTATAATAGCACAAATTAGATTCTTATTAAATATATTGAAATATACCAAAATGTTTGAATATTTAGTAGTATTTTTGATGAAAATAGAATAATCAATATAATAATTTTAATATTAGCATTAAAATTTTAAAAATAAAATAAATATATTTAAAATAGTTTTTTGCTTAATATAATTTTGGAATAGCGGAAGATTTATTAAAATTATTTTATAGCAAAAACTACTACAAGGTCCCAAAACCCCAAAATCCCCCGAAAAGGCTGTAAGCTCTATAAATGTGGAACTGGAAAATAGTAACTGGGGCAACAAAATAGAGTTTGTAGAGGACTGCTTAGAAGAAGAAGACGGCGAAGAAGGGGAATACAAAGGGGAAGTTGAGAATTATGAAAACGAAAATGAAGATGACCAATATGAAGAAACGGTGGAAGAAGAAGAGGAGGAAGAAATAGATAAAGTCGAATTAAAACCTCGCATTACAAAGGAAATGTTCGTGGTTTCAACGACTAAAAATTCGGACGATGATAATAAAAATATAGATAAAAACCAGAAGGACAAACTAAAACCAAGAATCAAAAAGGAAATGTTTGTAGGTTCGTCCCAAACAAGTATTCAGCCTACAAAATCAGAAGATCGTCTTCAAGCTAGTATTAATGAAAGTTTTGAGGAAAATAGCAACAAATCAAAAAATGCACCTTGCAAGAATGAACCTTTACCTCAAAATGAACCTATAGATCAAAAGCAGCCTACCAAATCGGAAGAAGCACTTCGTGGTATAGACATAAGTATCGAATGGGCTGAGCAAAATGATTCAAATCCAACCATTATGGCAGCTTTGTATAAATTGAGAGGAGATATTATTTATAAAATGTATACGGATAAAAAATAGTCAATTGTTTGTTTACTAATAAAATAGTCGTTCTACTTTTAAATGGTTATTTTTTGTACAAAAAAATATTTATTTTTAAAATATGATTAACAATATTTATAGACAAAAATAAGTAATTTTTATAAAAGTAGCAGTGTCCCGGCGCTTGCCAACCGAGAGACAAGAGTTCAAAAACCGAGTGGGGTCAAATTTTTTTAAAATTTAAATCTACTAATTTTACTATTTTATTCGGTACAATTTCACTAAGTATTAGTGGTTGCTTTTTCGCTATGACAATTGATTGAATATGACTAATTGTGTCTCTTTAAAATCCTTTAATGTATTAATTAAGTATAATGCTAAATTTTCATTTACTTGCAATTTTCTCTGAATAATTACTAATGGATACAGATGGATGATCTAAAAAAACAGACAATTGTTAGAAAAGTTACACCTTCGTTATTTAAAAAACAAATTATCTGGGAAGATTCGACCTTTCGAACGAGCGATGTTGATAAGGAAAAATAAAAAACAAGCCATGCGACTATTTTCACTTTCGTATCACCGAATTTAACGACCCGGACATACATATGTCCAATGGATGTTTGTAAATCAATAACCAGCTTGTGTTGTGTGCAATCTTTGTTTTCGTAACGGTTATTTTTGTTAACAATTATACATTAGCGTTATCCGAATCGACAGAATGACAAACATTGCGTTGCGTAGCAGATATGACGTGTCACGTTCAAATCACATGCATGCTAAATAATATTAGAGTTGATTATCGTTTTAACTCTTTATTTTTGTCCACTGCTATTGTTTTCTTATTTTTTTACTACTCTTATCATGCGTCATTGCATTATTTTTTAATAATTTAATGCGTTATAGTAAATATCACGCATGATAACATCATATTGCGTAGGCTTGTACAAATATTTTTTTGGTTTATCAGTTATAACTCGTAAATATATTACTTTTAATTATTATCTTATCTGTGTACTCTAATTTGACTGATCACTCTAAAAAAACAATTAAATAACTTGTGCGTAAAACCGAAAAACTAATTTGTTTGTCTTCTTCCTATAATGAAATTTACACTATTACCCTCGCTGTTCCGCGTAATATATTTTAAAAACAATTGTAAATGCTGCGAAATGCTTTTTTACCATTTTTTATTTTTAACTCCAAAAGGGTATTGCGTTAAATAATTGAATGGGGCATTTTATGTCTACATATTTTTTTAATAAACTATGTCGAGATGATATTCTAGGAATTTCTGCTATTTTATTTTTCTGCATGTGATTGTGATTAGAATTATTTGGGACCCTGTGCCCTATTAATTTAGCATTATCTTTCGACGTTGATTCATAATGTAATCGGTCATTCGGCTGAACCATATTTTGCACATTGGATTTGAATTATTGCGATATGTATCCATGGATATGAATTTGGAGCAATGTGATTGGATTGAACCACAAATTACAGTTTTTAGGAGACGAACGGAAGTTACCAGGGTTATTTTATTTACGTTTTTAATTGATACATTGGTGTTGTATTTTGGAGAAGTAGGGAATGGAGACAGTAAACTTTTTGTTTATATCATGAAAAACTTTTTATTATTAAAGTTTTCTTTGCTAAAATATTTTTTAATCTGTTGTATAGGCTCTTCTAAATATTCTTTTATCATTTTAAATAATTATTACCTACTCAATAAAATTAATTTTTAATCTTTTTAGTCTCAGAAGAATATTACTTCGTTGGCATGTTTATGATGAAAGATGTAATTTTTAAAATAACGTATTTATTTAATTATGGAAAGACCTGGTAGAAGAACTAGAAACTGTTTTATTCACCATAATCTGTTCGTCATTAAAAACTCTTTTTCAGAAGTTTTCAATCTTTGCACGATGCGTCAAGAAGGATGTAAGCTTCTTTCCTTGCTGAATAAAAAATATAGAAAAGCACCGTCAGAAAAGCTGAAAATTAGGTCGGCCGGGACCTGTTCGTACCTGCACTTCTGGATAAACTGACCTCAATAGGAAAATTGGGTCGGCCCGGATTGTGATTTGTTGCTCTTTTCCCCACTGGGAACAACAAATTTGAATTAACAGTTTATACACACACCTAATTAAATTACTAACTTTTCGTCAAGTTATCTAGAGTAGTAAAAAAGAAATGAAACATAAAGCATTTGGCAATTTTTTTTAGAATTACTTAGTAGTGAAGCAAAAATAAATAAAAAATAGGTCATTACGTTTAAATGGATAAAGGCAACTGATGTGCTTCTTATGGATTAATAATATCGCGCAATTGAAAATAAGTGCTATGATCCCCTTTAAAAGCAATACAAACAAACATGTATTGATTCCATGCAAGTTAATCGATTGCGTTATTGAAATTATTTTTTATATCGATCACCTCAGGTAATTTACTTGATACTAAATTTATTATTATCCAATGACACAAATATTTTAAAAGGTAATCCTAGACGTTACTCCTCTTTATGATACCGTACAAATCCGTGTTTACAAACATTTGAAAGTACCGTAGTAAACAACATTTTAATAATCCTTATTAAAAAAAGGATAACACCAAGGTAATAAACAAAAGTCCCGCTTTGATCTGTACCCGTAAAGGATTTAACGAGATGATATATTTTTGTATAGAATTGCCAGGTATATGACGAGTTAAAAATCAATAAAACCCAAGGAACTATTGACCTGACCCAAACTGGGAGACATTCTTTTACAGCTATTCAAAATAAAAGTTTTATGGCCTTATTAGGCTAAGCCTTTAGTCATACATCTGCAGAATGACTTTATCTACCTCTCTGTTCTGTAAATAACGTTAATCAAGAAACTAATGTAATGACAGCTTATACGCAGTAGACATGTACCTTATACGGCTTTTTATGTAACATACTATGTGATGGATTTAAAACATCTTTGAATTAGCTTTATCCAAATAATCGGAAAATTGATGATAAATGTACCTAATGAAACTAAAATTGCTTACTAAATAAATTTATTATCCATGGATAACGGTCTTCCTTAAAAAACAACTTTTTCCAAAAAATCTGAAAGCCGATGCATTTCGGTCGGAAGTGGATGGAAATGAAAATAAAATCTTTTGTGCTGTTGTTTCCATCGAATCTGCAACACAACACACAACGAGGAAAGTCATGGAGCAGCAGATTATTGAATACCCGCAGCGCGCGCAATCTGTGACGTAGCCGGACGATTCCATTGGCGGTGACGTCATCGACGTAACGATTACCAAGCTGAGCGAGAGAGCCCCTGCCCCTGGCCCCCTTTACCCACGTTGCCAAATATCCCACAAAGTAACAAAATACGAATCTCGAGTTTCGATTTAATTTGGTTCTAAACTTGGTGATGTAGGTATTTTGTTTTGTAGGAAAATGATGGATTGCATGTTTAATCTTGTTAAGGTTGATTTTTTAAATGATTGTTTGAGGTTTGAATGGCTGTTGGGAAGAGTTGGGGGAGTAACCGATAAGTGTGTAAGAGCGGTTGGCAACAGCGCTTGATTATTCAGTTAGTTCGTTTCGGGAGCTCAGTTCTCGACACTCCATGGTTTGTTAGTGTGCCGTCGTACGTCGTGTGAATCGTGCGTATTGTGTCGTATACCGCAAATCGTATTGGCATGGCGTTTAATTTTTCGCCAGTCGCGTTTATTTGATAGTGTTTCGGCGGTTTTGTCAATTTTTTTCTAGTGCAAGGGATTGTTTTTATAAATGGTTAAGATGTCTGTGATGCAAATTCAGCAAGCCAAAAGGCAACAATGTTACCTTTGCGACTTGCCTCGAATGCCGTGGGCTATGGTTCACGATTTTTCGGAAGCCGTATGCAGAGGATGTGTGAACTACGAGGGAGCCGATAGGATAGAGCTGGTGCTGGATAATGCCAGACAGATGAAGAGAGCCCACGGGTTCCAGGAGCAAAGAGCGGGGCACAGCTCCAAGTCCCACAGAGGGTCCAGCAGTCACGAGCACCAGCAGAACGGGGAAGTGGTGGCCACCTCCAGCAGGCAGCAGGCCGCAGGAGCGCATCATTCCACCACGTACAATTTGCACCATAGACCTGGGATGTTGGCCGAGTATCAGCAGCCGCAGCCTCCGAGAGGCTCTTCCTCCATGTCCCGAACCCAAATAGAGGCGAGCACGGAGCACGAGGCCCTGGTGGCCCGTACGAACGTGAGGTTGCCGACCGCGGCCCATTTGGCGGCGGCGGCGGCGGGGCACCATCCCCTGCAACCGCACCACCACGCGGCCAACGGCAGACCAGGCACCATCCCTCAACAGGGAATTAAACGAGGATTGAGCAGTGCAGATGACGATGACCATCACGGGCATCATACAGGCCATTCCAATGGAGACGTGAACGGTGCTAAAAGAATGATGTCAGTAGAGGAGCACAGTAACGCGGTGAGACCGCCTCTCACCAGAGGCGATTCTCTGCCAGCCGTCTCTTTATCTCAGCCTTTCGTTGTCACCACCGACAGGACATTCAAGCAGGAAAAGCACCCAATCAGGACGGCATCCTTCGATGCAGGAACGGCCTTTAAACCGAACGGTACGTTTTTGCATTTCCTTCATTTACCTATTACGCTTTACGTTCCTATGACACATATATTTCCTGCTGCTTCAGAAATATCGCCGATTGCAGCAACAACACGGCCGTCACGTGGCTCGAACAGCTTTCTCATTTTTCAAACAGTCAACAAACTGTAAATTAGCACGGTTGTTTCGCGATCTAATCGCTATTTTATAAGGAGAATACCGGTTAAATATAAATAACGTGACTTGAATTTAAACCTGCGACGTACAACCTAAACATGCGATGAAAAGGTAAAAATGCCGATATCGTTGCGATTCTCTAGACAATTTTACTAACAATTAAAAAACGTACACACTATTATTATCATAAATAAGTAATTATAATGTAATATATTATGCTTACTAATTAGGCATTTAAATATAAAAAATGTACCCGAAATAAATTCCAAGTAGTCAGTCATTTTCGTTTCAAGCATAAACAAACTGTCACTAAAAGTAATTACTCATAGCAGGAGACCATAAAACGCCCGGTTGAAAACTCAATTGCGCTACATACTGGTTTATTTTTAATAAGCCTTCCTTATCGTATTGATTATTTTTGTTTACCAAAAGCATATACAGCCAATAAGGAAGTGAGCTATACAGTTTTAATTTTTAGCAGCGTCTTTAAAATAAATGTTTACAACTTTCGGTTTTATCGCATTTTTTTTGTTGGAATCAGCAAATATTTTCTCACACATTGTTGTTATTTCAGAGCAATTTTGCAAACGTGAGAATAATAATGCCTTGAACTCTTTTGAATGTCTTTAAAATTAGCGCTTCTCACATTAAAAAACTTCCTGTTTGATATCTTTGTAATCTCAAGAGAATTTCTACCTATTATGTGTAAAAAAACGGTGACATAATTCGGCATCCGAGCTTTCACTGTAGTAGTACATGCATAACTGTAAACCATTTTCGAAGACTCCCACAAAAATCCCAAGTACGTTTGCACGAGTGCAACGCGACGGCAACATCGCATCTCGAGTCTCGTTCTAGACCAACCTTGTGACGTCACGGCGTGGCCGGGCGTGCCAAACAATTCGCCGACTGTCGTAGTAACATGACCGGTTTTCCAGCACACAAGCTCACTTGACCGGTTTCACATTTTAATACTACCCAACATCTACCTGTTTGTCTGCGGCTACGTCAGCCGGTTTGCTCTCACAGTTGCCACGTTGTCACATCGTCAATGGGTCTACGCTACGATGGGTTAACCGAAATTAGGATGGGCAGTAACGGGACCATTGATTTACAACTTAAATTATGCCTTTTAAAGCAGTAAAGGTTGAACCTAACAGTTTATTTTTAAGGATTAACCGTTTTTTTACTTTTAATAATAGTTTAGGTAGGTAATAATTACAATTAACTAATTTAAAGGGTATAGTTGAAAAAAGCTTAAACGAATGTTTAAAAGTAGGCCTTCTACTATAATACCTCTACCTTTTTACCATAAACAAGCCATGACATGTAAACAAAGTTACCTGAAGATCGACATCCGTTTCTAAAAGATACCGTTGTATTTTCTAATTTAAATCTTGGGTGTTTTTTAAGACCCCGGAATATTTTATAGCCATTATTAAGTTTTTTATGTAGGTATCGTAAAAGGGTTTCTTTTGAAGGCAAGCAAGGGTGAAATGTCTCTTTGAGAACCGGTTTGGGTAACCCATTTTAAAAAGATGAAACCCTAGGGATGAAACTTCATAATTTTTATGTTGCCAGGAAGTAGGAAAATACAGAACGGGACTTATTTGTCACTTTGATTTTTGTTTTGTTATTTTATGTTGTTTTTAATTTATATTTACGGACAAAAGGAGCTTAAAAAACTCTCCTGAAAATTTGGTTGTTACTGCCTGGTCTTAATGCTATACTGGGTGCCCCCAAAAAATCTGATTTTCTTCAGATTTGACCTATAAAACCCTTTTGACTCCGTTGAACAGCAGTCTCTGAACTCGTCGTCATTCAGGCGACCTTGAGACCAAACTTTCTCACGATACTAGTTTAATCATACAACCCTCCACGGTCCAAAGGCATCTGCCTGCTACGGTGCGCTGCCTGTGCGTGGAGAAAAAAAAGCCCACGACCTCGGCAAAAGTGAGCGCTGGCTGACTGGTTTTGCGACCATATTCAGCGATTGTGGCTTTTGTTGATCATACATTTGTCAAAATTGGTTCTTTTGTTGAAATCAGCTTCTTTGTGTATCAATATAGACCATTTTTCTGTATTTGGTTAATTTTTCATGCGTGAGACCTTTTATAATATGTTATTAAACGTCAGTAATAATAAATAATTTTTAACATGGAATTAGTTTTTAAATAAAAACTAAATAATACATTTAGACATTTTAAAACCATAAAATCTGTTTTAAAATGTCTAATATCTCTACTGTTGAAAACAAACACCCAAAAACTAAACAAGTTTACTTAACGTAAATTAAAAATAACAAGACTCCAACAAACCCCACCACTTACTTCAAAACCCTCTCTATCCTAACACAAGACAAATAACCGTTACTCTCCCAGACAGACTACCCAGCTGACCCAGTAAAACCCAACCAGCTAACTGCGATAAAAAAAATTGTAGCACAAGGCACAGGTGCCTTTGCGTACTGTTTATCACTTTAATACGTCTTAGATGTTATTATCTATTGGCCAGCTGCTTTGAAAAAGGAAATCAGACATCTGCCGATCAAGACGGGACCCGTTGTTTCCTTTTTTCACCTCGTGAAAAGGCAACCCAGTCTAACCTACTTATTTTTTTTATTTTACGTCAAGATAATAGGGGCGCAAATGCCAGCATATGTCTATATCCGATGCGTTTTTGAATAGGTTTAAAATGTTATAAAACGGATTAAGATTAACGGTTCGATAGTCTTAAGTATGTTAAAAATGCTATTAATTGCAAATAATTTTATTTATAGGTGACTACATTTTTAATTTGGATTTTTTTAAAAACAAATTACTACCCTTTTTTCAAACAAAAAATAGATATATATTATTATTTCACTTATAATTTAAATTATACCTGTGGCTGAGATGTAAGTATTTTTGTGCTGAGAAAATTTCTATACATGTATATGTCTACAGAATATAAATATATAATTATTATTATTTAAAGTGACCAGATTCTGTCAAAAAATAGCGGGACATTTTGTGTAAATTAACCTTAATTGCAAAAATGACACAATCAACAATAATTAAGTAACGTCAAATTTACAATCATTGTGTCAATTTTGATACTAACAATTATTAAAATATAAAGTGAGGTTAGATTGCTCAGAGCTGTCATCAGTTATAGAATGTTTTGATTGGTCCTCACTTGAAGTTAGTAACTTCTAAATTATTTTTACAGCTCTCATAATCGAATACTTTCTTAGTGAGCGTTAACAATAAAAAAGCCTAAATTTTAGGCCGCTTGAAGATAAATATCTTGTAATTTGTTTTTTTTTTAATCCAAATTAAAAAATTATGAAGAATTATTTCTACTAGTCCCAATCTTTAAATAATTTTAAATTTTAATTAATTTAAAAGTAACAAACCTTGGCAGTGCTAAAAACCAACCCAAAATACGTCAACAACATTTTCAAATAATTTACTAAATCAAGAACTTTCTATGGTTAATAGGTACTTCTTTTAAGTCTAATGTTATGTTATTTTGTCCAATTGAAGGATACTACACAAAGAAAACACCGCAAAACTTGTAATCAAACGTCAAACGTGAAAGTATTTCAATTAGTGTCGCCACCTAGCGTCGAGTAGCGCAAGCCGCTGTTTCAGGGATCTTCCTTACCGGCCGTGCAATGCATTACGAGTTGATTTATTTGTTCGTTCAGTTCGGTTTTGCGAGGCTGTAAGTAGTTGTCCGTGTTCGCTTGAAATGTCTCTAGTGTCGTTTTTGTTGAGTAAACCGTTCGCGGGTTTGGAGATTAAGGATCAGATGGAAATTAAGAGGAAAGGAAGGCCGAAACCCGAGCTGACGCTCGAACATCAACACAGCAGTAATGGAGTCGAGTATTCGAGGAAATTTCGCAGCGACATCTACGATAGAAACGATTGGATATGCGGCTGCGAAGAACGGAACGCTTTGTTTTGTTTTCCCTGTATATTATTCGGGGGCGATGGCACGTGGTGCAAGTACGGCATGACGGACTTGGTGCATTTAGCGCAAAAAATACTTGCTCACGAGAATACTGAAAATCACATTGGCAACGTGTTAAAACTCGCTCTGATTGACAAGGAGAGGGCCATGAATATTTTTGATTTTCAACACAGAAACGTCGTGCAAATGCACAACGAAGATTGCACGAGGAATAGGCACATGTTGAACCTAATTATTAACTCGATTAGGTATTGCGAGGCTTTGGAGTATTCAACTTTCACGTATTCAAGACATTTTTACAACCGACCTGACTTGATAAACTTTGACGCAGAAATGGACACCGCGATACAAAAATACAAAGAAAAGGCGTGTTTTAAAGAACCTCTTAAAGTTGTACATAAAGCTTTACTCAAATCAATGTTGGCAGTGTACCACAGTCAAATTAAAATGGATATAAGTAACGCTAAATACGTTTCCTTGATTGTACAGCAGACGTCGACTTTGTTAAAACCAGTGCAATTCGTTATGTTGGTTAGGTACATAATAGATGGCGCTCCTGTTGAGAGGTTTTGGAAACTAATAATCCCGCACGAAAACAATGTCGACGTTATAGCCGAGTATATTATAAAGGAATTAAAAGACATAGTGCCTAGAAATGTTAAGTTGATTTCTCAATGCTACGACGGGGCTGCGTTTGTAGGTTCAAAGGTGTCAAAAATCGTACAGGAAACCTACAAAGACGCACACTATGTGCAATACTATGACTACAGCATGCAATACATTCTGGCTAATGTCGCCGCTGGCACTAATTTAGAGTGCAAACTATTTTTTGACAATATAACAAGTATTTGTGCGTTTTTTACAAAATATCCTAAACACGAAGAGGCTTTGGCGGAAGTTATCTCAAATTCATCGAAATACCCCAGTGGAATCAAGTGGGACATAAACTCCAAATTGATTAAAGTTATCTACGACTTTAGACATGAATTGATAGATATTCTCTACGGAATTGAGAACGAGGAAAATAATACAACGGGGAGCAGTCAAGAGGCTGGGGTACTTGCTAGGATTCTACAGCACGAAGATTTTGCCTATTGGATAGATGTGTTTAAAAAGGTGATGCCCCAACTGGATTTTTTGATTACCCAGTTGCATATTTTAAGGGAAAACCCTACAAAACTCAAACAAGGCATTGAACATTTCGAAAGTACGATGTATGTTATCATAAAACGTTTACGTATTGTCGAAGAACCCTCGAAATCTACCCAACCTCCAGCAAAAAAACGGTGTTTAACCGATCAAAAGAAAATCGAAGAAACAGAAATTGTTTGCAAGGCCATCATGGAGGATATAAGAAATAGGTTTAATTTTAACGGAGTGATTGCCACTGCATCTGTTTTCGACCACTGCCTATTTAAAGTCAGACCTTTTTTGTTTCCCGAAAAAGCCTTAAACCACATAATGAGGAAATATCCTTTTATAACGAGAAAAAGGCTTGAGCACGAGCTAACCGGTATCTACAGACAGCGCCAATTCGACCACCACTGTGGTTTAATATCTTTGTACAATTTATACAAAGAGTACGACCTGAACAAATCCTACAAAAATACCTTCGAGTTGCTTAACATTGCCATAACAACCCCAATGGTGACAACAGATGAAGAAAGGTGTTTTTCCACCCTGAAGAAAATTCAAACTTTCCTATCGAAAACCCAGCCGCACGAAGACATTAATACCTTAATATTTCTGGCTATAGATACAGAAGTTTTTCGGTACATGGACGATTTTAACAATCGCGTTATTGAGTTTTTCACCCATAGTTCTTCGCAAAGAAAATTGGATTTCAATTACCGGACATACTAGCTTTTGCAAGCCTTTTTATGAAATAATAAACCAGTTATCGCAAGCCTACATAGGTAAGAAATATGTTTTAACATGCATTTTGTCATGTAGTCCACATCGAAATACAAATATTTAAGGTTAACTATCTGTCAGTATTATTTTAAGAAAAATAGACGAAATTAGCGTTAAAGTGACAGATAGATAATCTTAAATATTTGAATTTAAATGTCAAAGTGCCAAACATATATGTCATGCATATATGTGACACACATCTATGATAGTCTATAGCCGGCTTCATGTTTTGTAGACCGTGAAAATTCTTTAATAACTATAAAACTTAACGTGAATTTTTAAGTATTTAAATTTTGCCAATTTCATTTAAATAAAACCCATTATTTATGTGTGATAAATAAAGAATGCAAAGTTTATTTGCCATTGTGTTGTGGCTCAAGGTTTTTGCACTTGTTAAAACCAGCGTAAAAATAAATATCAAATTTGAAAGCCTACCTTTAAAAAACGTTTTTTATGTCAATAGGCCAAATAGAGTTTTTGTGCTAAGCTCAAAGTTTACATTTTAAAAACCTGGTTAACCAAATTGGAAAAAAAAAAAATTATGACAATAACAAAAATACTTGTGACTTTCCCAGATTAAATAATCTACGCGCATGTTAATAAACTGCGATAAAGTAAATTTATTTATGTATGCTATGACAACATTACGAAACATTTCATCTATTTGCAAATACCCGCGACCCGATAAAACAAACATTATTTCTGTTTATTATTATCTCACTATCGTTGTATTTTTGGCGCGCAGTACTCGGCGAATAGGCAACGTCGCCGCCGCCGCTCGTGACGACACATCCGTTGTTGTTAAAAATACGTAACGCCGGAAAAAACCGCCGCGGCCGCATTCCGCGCGCCCGACCGCACACGATTTAGCGCGAAGCGCCGAGAGACCGAGGTGACGTCATCGCCAGACGCGCGGTAGGTCACTCGACGTGCACACGTACTCGCCGCGCAACCATGGCAACCTCCTCGGATTGCTGCGATCCTGTTAGGAGATTGCAAAATCGCGCCCAAACAGCGTCCGCCGTCGCTTACGTGCGACGGGAGTGGGGGGGCGAGGAAAGGCGGAAATTTGAGCTTTATTGACTGACAGCGCACGGCGGGGACTTGGCGAAATGGTACACTGAACTTTTATGACATAAACATAACGCTACTTTCAGCTGGTTTTTTTTTTCTTCGTTTTTCTTTTATATGGTTTGTTTTCTTTCAAAAGTGGGTTTTGTGTGCCCTCTTACATTTTAAATACAATACACAAAAAACCTTGATTTCAATTTAACAATTAAGGTTAGGTATTTTAAAAGTCAAAAGTTCCAATGTGTAGGTAATAATATTAATTTTTTTTTCCAAATTATTTATTTTTATGTGATTTTACAAATTTCACATCTAAATTTGAGTAAAACGTGCAATGCTAAAAATATATTTATATAACTACTCAATTAAAGCAGTAAAGGTTTTTAAAAAAGCATAAAACATTTGGTAAATTAAAAAAATTTAATCAAACAAAATTTATATAATCTTTTAAAAATAACTTTCCGTATAGTAATGGATATTTTTAAAGCCTTGCCGTGTTAACTTGATTAAAACTCGTACAGTACATAAATTAGTTATTTATTTATATTTCTGTAAAAAAACATAATGTCAAAACAATAGCTTAGGCGTGACTCATTTTGCAATATTTGCAAACTCCGCCAAGGTCGTATTTAAAATTCAAATCTATTTTTACGTCGCAATAAATAAAACTAAAGGAAATATATTTGTCGTAAAACACTCAATAAAACCTTATAATACTTGTAATTTGTAAATTTTTTAGCTCCAGTTACAAACGCCAACACTAACGGCACTAACTCTAGTTCGCCCCTGGCAAACAGCAGGACCGGCTCGCCTCCGGAAGCGAACCCTGCGGGCACCACCCAACAAAACCAGCCGACACCGGTTTCCGCGCAGAGCCCCATGGCCGCTCTTATGTCGGTGGCCGACAATTTGCCGCCGGGCAGCCCGCGCTCCGCCGTCGGCAGCCCGCCTGGCAACGCCGCGCCACGTTCAGCGTCCAGAGGGTCGCAACACTCGCCTAACTCTACCGGTAAGTTTCGTTATTATGTTGAAAAAATCGACGCCTGGCAAATTGTTCCCCAATAGTCGGAAAATTGAGGGCAAATGGTTGGCGAATAGTCGGCAATCATTTTAAGAGCGAAATGGTCACATATTGATAAGAGTGAAAAATCGACCTTTGGCAAATTGTTCCCCAATAGTATGAAAATTGTGGGCAAATGGTTGGCGAATAGTCGGCAATCATTTTAGGAGCGAAATGGTCCCATATTGATATTAATTAAACATGCAATAAGAGTGAAACATTGGACAAATAAACTTTGAAATGTCATGTGGTGTATGAAACCAATTTAACAGTTTATTTGTTTATTTAAATTTATTTATAGCCGATGACTTAATAAGTTGTAAAATAATATCTTAAAAAGCTAATTAGATATTTTTTATTTTTATTACTAGTTTGGCTTGTTTTGGGTACACCTCAGGCCAAACAAAACGTTATGTAACTGTTCTTTGTTTTTTGTTTATTCACATGGTAAATTTAGCCAAATTTGACCACCTGTTGCTTTAATTAACCTTTAGGCAGCATAAACAGCTTGAATTATGCATGAAAAAATGCCTAAAATATGAAATATTAAATGATAAAAAGATAAAAATTATTTTAAATTTTTTAAAAATATAATTAGTAAGTTTTTTGGGCACATATGTATATTGCAATTTTATTACAAAAACATTTCCATCTTATTTAATTGTTCCACGAATAAATAAAAAAACATGCAAAATATTGTAAAAATAGTAAAAAATTTCACTTTCCTAATTCAAAATGTGAATGTGCTATAAGTTTTAAGTTTTTTTATTTTATAAATTCGACTACCAAATTTAACACTCCTATTTGCCAAAATACCATTTGCTCCCCAAAATGTTCATTAAATATTTTTTACTGTTTTGTACCATTTTTCCTCTTTATCAAGGTGATTTGGTGGTCAGAAACTGCGCGAATACCTTATCAGAGCTGAGAGTATCTTGAAAAAAATATATACCTTAACTTTAAACTTTTACTTTTAATATTACTTTTTTAGAGAAAATTGGGGGAATGATTTAAAGTAATTACCTAGTCTAAAACTTGTTGAATTTTCATACTTAAAAGTAACTTAGTTACTCAAAAGTATCTTAGATGCTTTCATATAGTATCTTAGATACTTTCTAAAGTATTTTGAAACTAAATATACTTTCAACTCAAAGTATCTAAGTTATTTTGTTTAAAGTATCTTAAAAAAGTAACTAAAGTCTATTCAAATCTAAGCTGGACTAAATGTAAACACAATTCTTCGAATCGACCAATAAGAGCTCACAATCCGAGTCACACCATCAGAAGCGACCAATAGAAACGAGTTATCACGCGTCTGGGCGTTTTTGTTTAGTCCAGCTTGGATTTGAATAGACTTTAGTAACTTTTTTAGCTCTGTACCCTATTGGTATAATATTACTTGGCTAAAATTTTTATTCTTTCTTTGTAGCAGGCTCGACAAGTGGCAGAAGATCCTCTGGGTCGCGTCACGTTTCATCCACGACCGTCACATCTACGGAGGCGGGCGCCATGATCGGTCCCAACGTGGAGAACGGCGCCAACGGCGAAAGCGTCGCTACGACACCGGCCGCGTCGACCACCTTGAAGTGCACCCTTTGCCAGGAACGGCTCGAGGACACCCACTTTGTCCAATGTCCGTCCATCCCTCAGCACAAGTTCTGTTTTCCCTGCAGTCGGGAGAGCATCAAGAGACAGGGGGCTGGCTCAGAGGTAAATACTTAAAACTA
Source organism: Brassicogethes aeneus (assembly GCA_921294245.1). Classification (NCBI taxonomy): domain Eukaryota; kingdom Metazoa; phylum Arthropoda; class Insecta; order Coleoptera; family Nitidulidae; genus Brassicogethes; species Brassicogethes aeneus. The sequence goes on along the minus strand of OV121138.1, from coordinate 505,040 downwards.
ACATGCTTCTTTTTGATTGGCTTTTTTTATATCAAATGAAGAATTCTCTCCCATTTGCAGTAGCATTGTCCTTTTTACTTTCTTCGATTCTTTACTTGTATGTAGGCTTTTTTGAGTTCAACATTATCATCAAGATCTTGATAGATATAGATATTGTTTCTTCTAATTATTGTATTTTTGTTAGAAGTTAAATTCTCATCATTCCTTCACATTTCTTTTTAAATTTTTTATTTTTTTTCATCTATAGATCCAAGTAATTACCAGCTTCATTTAGCATATTTAACTTAGATCAAGAAGGATTTAAAACAATGGTAATAATAATGTACAAAATATAAATGGGACCTCTAGTCGGAAAAAAGAAAATTAAATTTTAATTTTTTTTTAAATACAAAACTAAATTCTGAACATTTTGAGGCAAAATTTATTATTTTACCTGAAAAATTACTGTTTAAATATCCTCTAGCAGGTTACAGTTTTGTTAATTTTTTATGTCAATTTAAAGACGAAGATCTAAATTTAATAATAAAAATACATTTCTGCTTCTATATCGATTGTTGGTCTATTTTTAAGGGAAAAACTAACGGTAATTCCAATAAATACGACATTTCCCGTGTAAGAATTTTTAATAGTTTGTGATAATATTTTGCAGTTATAGTAATAAAATATTTTCTTAACATAATCATATTTTGAAGTAGTTATAAATAATTGTTAAGTTTAATTAAAATAATAATGGGGAATGGTAATTGTTAAGTTAAATTAAAATAATAATGGGGAATGGTAATGGTGAAAATTACGTCAAAAATGTTTACTTTATTTTCGTATAGATGTCGCTTTAGGGTATTTTCACGAAACCTTACCCCACCTTGACAAAAAATCAGATGTGTTATTTAACAAAATAACAACTATTTCTGAAGTCAAATAGTTTAATTGCGACGTAATTTATAACCTTAAAATATTCGTACATTGTGACGCATTAAGAATAAACACGGAAGAGTTTCAATACTCGATAAAATGTTCAAATGTCGCACCCGTTACATTTTGAGAAAATTTTAGAAAATAAAGTAAACAATATTTGTGCATTTAAAATACGTGCTTGTTTAAGGTTACCATTCAAGTTTTACACAAAAAATTATTACTAAATGCTTTCATCCAAAATTTTACAGTATCAACTTTATTCATGACGTTATAAAAGGTTTTCTATACAAGTTTTTATTGACATTTTGTTTGAGTTAAATACCTAATTTTTTATACTATTTTTTATTTTAACGTATTTTGGTATATATGAACAAACACTTTTTTATCATGAAAAACGCAGTTTTATTGTCGCACCCGTTACAATGGAAATACCCTAATATTTAATTTAAATTATTTTTTAGATAATTTTAAGTATTTTTTTTGAAATGGCGTTTATGTTAATACATAATGTACAAATGAAAACAGATTAAACTATGAGTCTAAATGTTGCACCCGCGATTTGTTTATAGCATTGAAATGCTTGGTTTTATGACTACAATATTGTGATTGGAGTTTCTATGCGACGCCTCGTAATTGGGTTATTTCTCGATTTTAGTGTTTTGTTTTGTTTCAGGTATATTGCCCAAGTGGCGAGAAATGCCCGCTGGCCAATTCGAACGTCCCCTGGGCGTTTATGCAAGGCGAGATAGCCACAATCCTCGGAGAAGAGTATAAAGTAAAGAAGGAAAGGGACACTTAATCTAAAATGATGACACACGACAGGTGTTGGATATTTGTACTCAACGTCGGTTGAGAAAAAGTCTCTTTTTGATTAAAGAGACGAAATTTTAGGGCTCGCGATGGACGGAAACGGAATTATTTAGATGGCGGAAATTTAAGTTGTACATTGAAAAAGGCTGTGTCGAGTTATTTTTTTTGTTTATTGTTAAAAAAATACTGGGCTCCGGGCTCGAGTCGTATGATTATATATGTACATACCGAATTATTTGAAAGGCTACAGTCGCCGAAGTAAATAATATTGTCGAGAGATAATTTTTTCGTCAAACATTCGATTTTTGTTGTTATTTGTCTAGCTTGCGACTATAAAGGACTTTTTGTTTATTATTTTGTAAATAATGTATATAAAAAATGTGCTGCAGTAGCAAAAAATATGTACAAAATATATTATTTAAGATGTTAGTCATAGTTTCCTTTCATTTATTTTGGTTTTAATCGAAAAAAAAAAACGCACAACTGGCGGGGGGCGTTTGTAAAACGCTGTCCGATTTTAAATATTTCTAGTTGTTGTATTTAGAGAAAAGGCCTCCTCTCACTTATATTAATCTATAAATAATGTTATAAACAGCTGTAAATATTATATATTCATCAGCGAATTATTATTGAAACGACATAAAAATCAATATGGTTCAAAATGCCGTTTTTTAGTTTACGATTTTATGTTTTAATTGTGGTACGTTTGGGCCATCGCTTTTTTTATTTATGGAAAGTACACTAGTCAAAACGTGAAGTGAAAACTTCATAAATAGGAACTACAAAACTCGCTGATATCTTATAAGAATGAATATTTAAATAAAGAAAACTTCAAGGCGGTTTGTACATTGAAGTAGCGCGGTATTTTTGTGTAGCCTGTATAATATGGTGATTTTCATCGCGCTATTCATTGTATTAACCGTCTTATACTCCCTTCTATGCGCCTAATATAAACGTTAAAAATATGCTGCATAAACATTTTTTAATGTATATATTGGTGCGTTAGCCACTTTTGTATGATTTTAATAGGCATTGTACCTTGATACATTGATTTGGTCAATTTACAATAATATTAAATGTCTACCTACTCTACTTGTATATTAACACTGTTGTCTTTATCATAATTCTTAAGGGTTGTTTAGAAAACATTAAAACACCGCGTTGAGAAGGGATAATTTCAAATTAAAGTATTTTTCTACCGAACTACATACAGTAAAATGAAATTAGACAATAATCCGAGGCAGAAATATACAATTTTTAACATTTTCTAAACAATTTTAATGTATAGACATTTGTATATATTATTGTATACCTTATATATTGTATAATCGACATTGTTAAACATAAAAAAGCGACCAATGAAGAATGAGTACTACTTCATTACTTAACAATAAAATAATTGAATACAATTGTTTAGTTTTTCAGTATTAGTACTATAAATACTAATGTTATTTCTGAAACGTTTTGTGATTAAGTATTCTTGACCTATCACTTGTATAAGTATGTGAAACAATAAATATTGTAGATCAGTTTTAATTGTAAGATTTGTGATATATAAAGCACAGATAAACGATTGTATTGACAATGTCAGGAAAATTGTATATTTGTAGTTGTTAATTTGTATAACAACACGACATCTTATTATTTAAAAAAGCTTGTACAATCTATAATAGTTGATGTCAAATAAAATGAAATATTAATGTCCAAAATTTGTTTTTTTCCTTTCCTATACAGGGTGTCACCAAATAAGAATAAACACGGAACAGTTTCAATACTCGATAAAATGTTCAAATGACGCACCCGTTACATTTTGAGAACATTTTAGAAAATAAAGTATACAATATTTGGGCATTTAAAATACGTGCTTGTTTAAGGTTACTATTCAAGTTTTACACAAAAATTATTACCATATGCTTTCATCCAAAATTTTACAGTATCAACTTTAGAAGCCAACTTGGTCGCGCCCGTTACGCTATTCATGACGTTATAAAAGGTTTTCTATACAAGTTTTTATTGACATTTTGTTTCGTTAAATACCTAATTTTTTATACTATTTTTTATATTAACGTATCTTGATATATTTGAACAAACACTTTATTATGAAAAAACGCAGTTTTAGTGTCGCACCCGTTACAATGGAAATACCCATTAGAGCTACTGTTTTTTAATAAAAAAATATTTTTGACAAAACCAGGGAGTCACTGGGTGTCAGTGATAAAAAAACGATTAAATGTAAAAGGGTGGAAAAGCAGGTAGCAAGTGTGGTGGACATTTTTCGATTGCCTTATTTCACATTACATATTAAGAAAACCTTTTTTTTTTAATTACCCATTTTTGGAAGCAGTCGGTACCTATTTACAAAAAAACTTAATATAGAAGTATTTTTAAATTGTATTACATTTTTAGTGAGGCAACATCAAAATTGGAGAAAAAAATTGATAAAACAAATCAAATAATGGACAAAATGAGCGGTTATTTGTTGCAAATACACAATTCGTTGGAGACAAGAAAAGAAAAGCAACCCTCTAAAAAAATCAGGAGGTCACCTAGTAATGAAACACAAAAAGAAAATAAAAATGAGGAAGTTAAAATATTGTACAGTGAAGACAGTCAGATGTTATCTATGGATGGATCTTCCAGTAAACTAGTTACGAATATTGAAGAAAAACTTCAACAAGTTGAAGAAAAAATAGAAACTGTGGATTCCAATAAAAGTAGGAAACATAGAGCTGTTGCAACTTAAGTTTTAAATATTTCAGGGAAAAGGGCATAACATTGCCTACAATATTGCTTCAATTGTTAAATTGAATAAATCTTCATTTAAATTTTAGATCCGCCGTTAAATTTTTACAACTCTGTTGAAGTACAAGTGAATATGGATATGGACATGAATACAAATATAAATCGTCCAGAAGTATGTGAGTTTTGCCCTGGAACAGATCAAACAAGGGTAGCATCGATTCAAGTGGAACCACCAAAGGAAGAAACTGCACAGGATGTTTTACCATCTGAATCATCAGATCATGAAGCGGTAGCAGAAAATAGGTTGAGTTTTCAATTACTACCACCCATTTCTATAAGAACAAACTTACAAGTCATCCATACTTTGGATCTTTCAATAAGTTCTCACGGATTTTCGACGAACGCTGTCAATGATAATAACAACATTCGATACTTTGAGATTCAGAGGTAAGTAAATGATCAATGGACGAAGTTCAGCATTATTATAGCTGGTCTTTTACTTAATGGGTTAAAGCAAAAACAAATTATTTTGAAATAAAGCTTCGCATTTTGTAGATTACTTTGGATTTGGACCTAAATCAGGCCCTGTTTGTAAACAAACATTCGTTGAAATCTTCTCTTCTTAATCTTCTTATTCCACATGTTTTGTTCTTTTGCTTAAAATCTCTAATTTTCGGTGTTTTAGAAACTGCTGAAGTATATTTATTTGATGTATTTATTTTTTAGCAATATCATTCAAAATACCGATTCAGTTTTAAGCTGCGATGTTAAAAGGATGAGCTTGGAACCTTCCCGGGAAAATACGAGACAACCTTCGTGCGGATGCCTTCAAAAACGAACCAATTTGCCGTGCAAGTGCGAGTTTGTTGAGAATGAAATTCTAAATATAGCAGCTTTAAAAAGTAATGATCGATAACATGTTATTGCTAGAATGTTAAATTATTTTTTTTTGTAGAAAATCAAAACACCACCTGCAGTTGCAACACCGAGAATGTTCCATTGGTGTTGAGAGAGAAAGTTACAAACTTGTTCGAAATAAAGGAAAATATAGAAGAACATTTAAAACACTTGGATAACGATGATGCCAAAATAGAATTTTTAAGGAAATTGCCGGAAATATACAGCTCCTTTTTAAGTGATACGGACATAAACATTTTGGACCTTTATAAATCCTTTCAGCTGGTGGGCGCGAACAGACCCCACGAACCTGACCCTTTGAGCAAGGCGTCCGCAGACAAACTGTTTGAAATCGACGATAAAATTTACAAATCCTTTGTAAATCCGAAAGGAGTAACACCAGGGATTGCGGACGATGCGGCAGGTAAAAAAATAACAATTTCATTTTTGGCGAACATACATTCTTAATTAGATGCTGATACTGAATCGTTGGATAATTTTAAGGAAAAAAGATTACATCATGAAGTCGGCAAACATTGCAGCAATATTTCGTAAGGTTTCTTTCCCTGTGGATATATCCACAACGAAATCTGGGAGCACAATACCCAGACAGCACATATATCCATTGGACGACCATTGTACATCCAAACGTCCAATGTAAGTCCATTTGACGTCCAATGGACATCTTGTGCTGTATGGGTAGATGCAGTGTTAGTTAGATATTTAGAGAGATTTTAATAACAAATGTATACTTTAAGTATCATAAGCCTATTGTTTCGTACCTGACAAAACAACCATAATAATATTAAATTCATGATCCAAGATTTTAGTCAATTCAGTTAGCACCCAATTAAAAAACACCCTGTATATTTCATTATTATTTTATTTGTAGTTGTAGCTGAGTCGAGTTCCACGGTTCCGTATATAGGTAAGTTATTTAAAATGTTAAAGCTATGACTATAGTCAACAAATATTTAATCAAAACCGTTTTATTTAAGGATTTTTTATTTAATAACGTAGTGCTTCATAAAGTTTCTTTAATTAACGTATGTAGTATTTGTGCTGAATCCAAATCCGTTGATTTTTTTTTTCTATTACGTATAGTTTTGTTGTTTGTTGTTTCTGAGGTTACGATTGTACTAGAAAGAAAGGTTAGTGCATGATTTCTAAAAATAGAGGTGATTGTAACCTCCAGGGGATTTCCCGGAAGATTAACCAAATTTGGTTATAAAATTTTTTTTATTTTAATTCCGTTGTAATAGTAACTCATGGTTCAAGAATTTTTCTCTATTGAAAACAAATAAACACATGTGTGTCTTAAAAACACTATCTTGAATATTTCTAAAATTTTAAGAATCGTGCTAATTTTGAAAATTTTGGAAATTATGAAATTTTGTAAATTTTTGAAAATTTAAAAAAACTTCGAAATTTTGGAAATTTTCACCCACCTTAACGTTTTTTACTTGTTTCATTTGATACCTATGTATGTCAAGGAGGTTGTGAAGAAATAAGCAATCCGTCTTACGGAGACCGCCATATTGATTTGATTTATTTTTATCTTTTTGCTACTTATGCACTTGAATCAATAAAACCCATGATACAAAGAAAACATGATACAAAGAATCATGAATAAAACCTATCCCGCGGTAGTTATAAATAAATGACATAAACTCTGCGACTTCATGCTCTCCTGATGCAGTTATAACTTCAAAAATTGATTTGAACGCGACATACATACACACCTTCCTTTGTTCAATAAAAAATGCAGCATTTTGTAATCTTTAAATCCCAAAAAATCTAATTTTTAACGTGTTTTTTAGATAAACGAAAAAGAAATAGTCCAGATATAAGGAAATATATTCCGAAAAATTTCTACATATGCCAGGCATCTCAATGCAACTTAGTTATTGATCAATGTCTCAGCAAAAATGCCTCCGATGATAATTCTGCAAGATTGGAATTTTTTTCGAAAAAAACTTCTCGAAAAAACCGCAAGGAATACTTGAAGCAAGAAGATGATATTATTTTGGAAGAAACGTTTAAACAACTGCCAAAAACAATATCCAATGTGACCGGAATGGAAAAAGAGATCGCAAATTTATCTTTGGATGATTTCAATAAAACTGTTCCCGCTGAAAAACCAATTTCAACGCATATCAAAAGTGAACCGGCAGAGTCCGTACACCATTTACTTCACAGATCGTTAAGCAAACTTCAACAAACATATAAGAATAAGAGAAGCCAGCATGAATTATTAAAGAAGTCTAATGCTAGCATCGTTTCACAGGAAAAAACAATGTCAAATCAAAGTATCGAGCAAGAAATAATTAACAAAAGTGGCTCAATCAATGATCCCCAGAAGACAAGTTCAAACAAAATGATTGAAATAAACAGTGGTAAGGAGAAAATTACTCTAAATGATGAATACATCCAGGAAAAAATAGACAGTAAGCTGAGTAAAATGAAGGAAAATCTGCCGTCGGATGAGTCGGTCGAAGTTGATGAGATTAGCATTAGTATAAGCTACTCCACTGAAGAGTCCATAACGCCATTATCAGTTAAAAAACCCCCTCACAGCTTTCAGCCGGTGTACACTTTGGATATTACCTATGCTAATATAAAGAAAGACGAAGTGGAAAAAAATAAGGAAGAAGAGAAACCCAAAGAGATTGTTGTTAAAAAGCAATCATCGAAAATTAGTACTAAACAAAGTGTAGATGATTCTACTGGTTACGTGAAATGTTGTAACCGCAGTAAAAAGAAAAAGGTTAAAGACGAAGAAATTTCTTTGAAAACATTATCAAATGAGACAATGATGCATGTAGAAGATTTGGATAATTTAACCAGAGCACGGATAGACGATCAAATGATAGACATACAAAATAGCGAGCTGCCAAGAATATTTCAGAAAGCGTTGGAAGAAGCCAATAAAGATGTTAAGGATTTGAAAAGCGCTGATCCGACAAAAAGTAAAGTAGAAACTTTCACCAGAGTTTTAACCGAACCACAATCAAGTCAGCTATCTACAAATGTCACAAGCCGTATGGAGTTACTGCAGAGAACAAACTCTGATAATGACTTGTATTACAACCCCTTGGTGGCCAACACAAATCCGCAAACAAGACGAAGTACTGTTAAAAGAGAGCCAACTGTCGTCGATTTCAGTAAAATGAATAGCTTCCAAGAGGCTCAAAATAACATGGTTTTAATAGGTGATCAGAACATTCAACAAGTGTCCAAAACAAAAAAATCCACTTCTTTTGAGGAAAGAAGGAAAAGCATGCCAAAAATTAAAACTTTGGTGAACGAACCCACACAAAATTACATGGTTTTAATCGGAGATCAGAAAAAAGAACACAAAATGAGGAAGTCCACTTATGTTGAGGAAAGAAAAAAAAACATGCCCAAAGTGAAATCTTTGTTCATTAATAATAACAAACCATATCACAGCAGCACTAGCGAATCCGTTAGTTTAAGACCAAAAAAACGCCAAAGGAGACTCACAATACCACACAACATTCCAGAAGACCTTTCAGAAGGTGAAAAAAATTGCAACTGTAGTTTAAGCAGTGGAGAATTGCATGTCTGCTCAATGTCACCTTTTAGGAAAAAATATAGAGAACAACTCAAAAAATCCGAAATTAACGTTCAAAATCACAGAGCCTTCTACAATAATTGGGTTTCTTATTACATACAAGATAAATTAATAAGCCCTGGTGATTCCACAATGCTTAAAGAACAGTAATGTTTATGTATTAATTTGTTCAATAAACGTGTTTTCCTGTATTTTGTTGTTTTATTTATTAAAGACTATTATAAAATATATTCATAAATAGTTATTTGTCATTATGTCAAGAAGGTAGAAAGTGTGGTTAGGTGGACCTGACAGAAGTCGAATTTTTTTATTGGTCCAAAGCGGTAAATAATTTTTTTCTACGACCACTAAGTATGTACCTAAGTCCCATTTCGTAATAGCATCGTTGCTTAGAAAATGAATCTTTTCATTGGCAAGGCAAAACACGAATGTAAAGTGACATTTCTGTGTGAAAAGTGACAGGTCTGTCAAACACTTAAGGTTATTTTTTTTGTATTTGAAAATAATAAAAAATAAAAGGGTCGTGTTGTGTTTTACTTGCAAGAAAAGCTTTCTTCAAGCTCGTGTTAATGCACACTCGGCCTAACGGCCTTGTGACCAACTAAAACACTCGCATGAAAAAGTCGCTTTTCAACACTTGTAAAACAAATAACTATTAAGTGCCTAGCACCTAGGCTATAATCAAGTAACGATAACAATTACGTTTAAATTTTAAACCAATTAAAGATAAAACATACTTACCTGCTAATTATCCAACACCATATAACAAATTTATGTCCCATTACATTATTTTTCTATGCTGAAACGCAAAGGTTTTACAAAATTGCATGCTTGAATACTGGGTTGCCTATATTATAATTAAAAAGTCGACAAAAAAGACTGCCATCTATCGCGCATTTCGGTTGTTAGTCTCATCTCAACCGATAAACAAATTGACATAATGAAGTATACAGCGCAGGAGGTGGTTAAAGAAAAAACATGGCCGAAGTATAAGTGTTAGCTGACAGTTGAGGTATCGTGTATGAACGGAAAAATGTGTAAATAAATCGTAAGTGCGTGTGCAAAGTGGTCTGTGATCGAAAAATAGCGTCGGGTAATCGTTTTGTGTTTCTTGTAAATATAATGTGAAAGTGAAGTGTTCGAAAAAGTGTTGTTTAATGAACACCTGGTAAATTCTCCACCGGGCTTTATATTTTATATTCATAATGAAAATTATTTATATTACGAGGACATTTACAAGGATTGTTGTTTTAAATTGGTAAATATCCGTTTTTTTACTTAACGTGTTTTTCGTTTGTTTTATTATTAAGAAACATAATCAAAACAAATGCCATTCAATATACGAAATTATTTCGCTATGTTCCCTGTTTGGTTTTTAAGATAATTGATTACAAAAAACAAAAGTTTCTTATACTTTAAGTGGGTATTTTTTAAAAGGTGTTAATCATTTTTTATCTGTTGAAAAACAAACTTTCGTTTGAAACCAATTAACCTCCTAGATTGCACCTAAACATAAATGTTTTATTTATATATTTCTTTAAAATGAAAAACAAATCGACTTTTATTATCTCTATTAAAATTATATTTGGAATAAATAACAAACTACTTAAATACTAATTCCAATAAGACTATGTAGGTATCTTTAGTTATATTTGACATAAATAATCGGTTTTAAAGGTAACCTATGCTATTTTAACTTATTTATATTTAAATAATTTGGAATTTATTATTCTCTATAACATATATTTATTATTCTCTATAACATATATATATATGTTAAATAATATAATATTATACCTAATCAATGTTTGTGTTTTTTATTTAAATTTAAAATTATTTAGTCATGTTGTATAAGTTATTTATTTATATATGTTATCAAATTAAGACAGAACAATAATAGAATTAAAAAATTAATCGGATAGCGACATTTATTTATTTTTAATAATAAAATTGGAATTTAATTAGTCCCTGAATTTTTCAGCTAAATTATTTTAATTATTCAATTGTTTTTATTATTTTTTACATTGCATTGTGTTTCATTTATTTCTATATAAAAACAAGTAGGTAAAATACGTACCTATCCATATTTTGGACTAGGTTTGGGTGGTTATTGAAAAATTACCGGGTTTCCAGTTACTTAATTTAATTTAAAAAAATAACTGGATAGGGGGCCGTTCATAAATTACGTCACAGGTAAATTATGTGGCATAATAGCATTATTATAGCTTACGATATTTATATTTACGATATATTGTTTTAATCAGAAAAAATATCCTCACACTCATAAGCCTATATAGACTTTATTTTTGTACGCAGTTCAAAACTCAAATTATTATACACCGCCGTACAATAATAAAATTGCATTGAAATTACAAAGAAAGATTTATCGCATTCAGCTTTTAATCATAGCAGATAACTAAAAATTACAGGTGACTGTAGAATAAATTCATACACAAAACCTATAATATTACTATAATATTATTATGTATGTAAAACGTCAAACCCAAGGTCAAACCTATTTTTATGTAATTTTTTTGATTTTTTAAATTTTTATTACGATATTAAAAAAAAACAAAAAAAAGCTTGACTATAATAATATTACCTATATTAGCTCTACCTTATTCTTTTATTATTTTATTTAACAAAATAAGCAGTTTTTCTATGCATATATATATGCATATACCTATGCATAGAAGAATATATGAATTTATTTAAATAGTGTCAAAATATTGTGCTTAGTGTTTTTTTAGATTTTAGAAACTTTTTTTAAAATTTAATCATTTAAATCGTGATTTAAATCAAATGATTTATTTATTATTTATTTATTATTAAAAAAGGCTTATAATTTAACAAAAATCAAAAAAATCATTTTTTGTTAATTTTTTTGATTTTTTTAATAAAAATCATTGATTTTTGTTTTTTTTTTTAATATGATTTTTTGAAACCTGTACCTACTTAATGATTATATTTATAAATATGATTTTAAAATTAAAAATTGCTATGCTCTCGGTTTAAATTTTTGAGTGTCTATAAAAGAAACATAGGTAATAGGTTTATTTTAATATATGATATAGGTATATAAGTAGGTATAATATATACAGGGTGAGTTTTAAGTTGACGCGTTCCTTTTAACAGTGTGTAGAAATCAGATAAATCAGATAAACAAATAAATATTTTAAGTAACTTTTTTATCAAAACTCAAAAATAAGAGAGTTATAGGCCTTCCAAGTTTAATTAAATTTTAAGCCGGTCCTGGCTATTGTTAACAAAAAACATAACCATAAAAATAAAAATAACAAAATAAACAATGCAAAATGCCATCTATGACAACAAACATAACCATTTAAATCAAAATGACATTTAGCAATGAAAAATGTCAGTTTTTTTGTGCCTCAATTATTGTTAAAAATGGTTCATAATTATAGCAATAATGAATTAGTGGAAATGTTACTAATTTATGGAGAGTGTCGTCAAAATGCAAATGCTGCAACTTAGTCAATAATGACATTTTTTATTGCAAAATGTCAATTTGATTTAAATGGTTATGTTTGTTGTCAAATATGACATTTTGCATTGTTTATTTTGATATTTTTATGGTTATGTTTTTCGTTAACAATAGCCAGGACCGGCTTAAAATTTAATTAAACTTTGATTGGCTATAACTTTTTTATTTTTGAGTTTTGATAAAAAAGTTACTCAAAATTTTTATTTGTCTAGCTGATTTCTACACACTGTTAAAAGGAACGCGTCAACTTAAAACTCACCCTGTATATTTCTTATAAGAAACGGTTTTGGGTCCTATACAGGGGCAGACCGTTACCTTAGAGGGCCTTAGGGTAAGGCTGTTTGGGGGACTATACAAGTTTGGGTTTTGTCAAAAAGATTTCTTATATTTATAGATATTAAACAACTTTTTAAATTGATGCACTTACACACAGTTATAATAAAAAAGGGATTTAATTTTTCCGTGGGAATTATCCAAACTCGTAAACGGATCAATGGACTAAAATGAACAAAACATATTTTTATAGAAAATGAAACGGTCTACAAATAAGGTCTCTTATTTTTTAATTATAAATATACAGTACCTACTTTTACAAACATGATAAAATGTTTTAGACAAAACCTACATATTTTTAGTCGAATAGGTAGGTAATCCGAATCTGCAATAAAAAATAGGATGTTCCATTGGAAAGTTACCTTATGACTTGGATGAGAGTATGGTACTAATATGGTACTAATTTATTACCCCCCTCGAATCATTTAATTTTTATTTTAATTTCTTTCTGTGAAATATTTACTGAGATAGTTATTTTAGTTTCAAGTTAGAAGTAAAAAAAAAGTGAAATGTGATGTGATTTTTTATAAATAAACAATTTTGAACCTTATTAATTAATTTATAAATGTTGTTATACGTAGAAAGTAGTAGGTAATAAAATGTGTGTATTTTGTTAGAGTTGTCTTGCCTGATCTCAACGGATGCCTCCGCTGGTGGACGACTGCCAGCTGAGGTCCATGGAAGCGTCCAGAAATGGAGACATGGTCAGCTCGGTACATGTCTACGGCGGCGACGTGGTCGAGCGGCGCGACTCGAGCGGCAGATCGAGCGCGACCAGCTCGCGCACCGGCGGCGGCCCGCCCTACCTGCGCACCGCGCTCTACGACTACGACGCGCAGGGCGAGGACGAGCTCTCGCTGCGCCAAGGCCAGATCGTCGTCGTCCTGTCCGAAGACGCCAAGATCTCGGGCGACGAGGGATGGTGGACCGGCAAGATCGGCGACAAGGTACCCATACCTACTCCAACTTCATTTTACACTAATCACTAAATACAGTGTGTATTAAAACAAATTTAAATAAAACAAGTGCCAAACCCCGCCCACTGTGGTAGGGATTGAATTTTACAATTATTTTTCTTTGAGAATTTATAGGTTTTATTTTTATCGAATTCGTTTGTTTTGTTTTAATGCATTTCTGCAAATAAAAACTAAGTATTGTTTAAAATCCATTAAATTTCAGTTAATGGCGAAAATGTATTTCTTAAAAACTATACACATTTCCCTACGACAGCGTCGGAGCTACTGAACAAACTGCATGCCCTTGTATCTGGCTGCATGCCGCGCTGTTGCCATATGCTATTATTGTTTCCTAAAAGGGTTGTTTTTCTTATTTTTTAATATTAAAAGTAAGAAAATTAACTAAATCAAATTATTTTTGACATATTATTAATTTTTTTGTTATTTTTAAAGTTTCAAACAAATAAAATTGAACTATTTATTAAATAGGTAATTATAATCGTTCTCTTCTGATTTAAAACAACCTGGCAACTATGGTTCGTAATTACGAATGGCTTGGTTTAAACCACGCCCAATTAAAGTTTGTTTTCTTTTCTCATAGTGAACTTTACTACTAAAATTAAGAATTATCCTTGGAGAATACCCAAACACTTTTACAATTATTTAAACTCAACAATAACTTGCGTTTTAGCAAAACTTATAAGAAGCGATGCGTTCCATACAATTTTTAAAACCTTTCTCCCTGTTTTCTTGCTTCCCTTTACTTGCTTTGTGTACCTGGACCCTTGTTTCTTGCATCATCTGGACACCAGATTTTTAGTCAAAGTTCAAACACCTTGTAATTTCTTTACTTTTTACATAGGTTTGCTAGGCCGTTTACAACCAAACTTTAGAAAATAAAATTTTTAATTTAAAATAAATTTGTAAAACGTATTAAAGTAGTGAACCATTACAATATATATTACGTATTAAATAAGATGAAATAGTTAATTCCAAGTTTGTTTGTTGTGAAGGTGGGCATATTCCCGTCGAACTTCGTCGCCGACGAGGAGGTGAGGAACCAAGTGAACTCGATCATAGCGGACATAAAAGTGATAAAAATCGACTTCAACAGTTTGCAACTGGAAGAGGTGATAGGGGTGGGCGGGTTCGGCAAAGTGTACCGCGGCGTGTGGAACGACGTCGAGGTGGCCGTGAAGGCGGCACGGCAGGAACACGACACGGAAATGTCGGTGACGCGGGAGAACGTGATCAAAGAGGCGAAACTGTTTTCCCTCCTGCGGCACGAGAACATCGTGTCGCTGGAGGGCGTGTGCCTCGAGGAGCCGAACCTGTGTCTCGTGCTCGAGTACTGCCGCGGCGGCTCCCTCAACCGGGTGCTGGCCGGAAGGAAGATCAGGCCGGACGTCCTGGTCGACTGGGCCATACAGATCGCCAAGGGGATGCACTACCTGCACTGCGATGCGCCCATCTCTCTAATTCATCGTGACCTGAAAAGCTCCAACGGTGAGTACTCTATCTCGACAAATTTCCTACATTTCAAAATCACACTTGACTAACATTAAAAGCTCATTCACATCCACTTAAAATGCGTAACTTAACTTAACTTAACTTAAGAAACCTACGTCTGTTTACATTAACTTAATACAGGCAAAGAACGCAATATACAAGCACGCGCAATGTAGATTGGGTTGCCTATCTATCTATAAAAGTGAAACAACAAGATAGCGCTATATCGTTTTACTGGGCATGTGATTGGCTCACGTAAGAAACGTATTCCCTTATTCCCAACTATTGGTTATACGTTAAGTTACGTGTGATAAGTTTTCTACGAATGTAAACAGCTGCATTGGTTTCAATGTATTTCAACTTTCGTCTCTCACGTACGTTAAGTTAAGTTACGCGTATTAAGTGGATGTGAATGAGCTTTAAGAATGTGTAAACGCCTGGGCTGGTACCAGTTTAGTATAAGAAACATGATTATCGTTTTTTACCAATATCAATACGAAGTAAATATTATACTTTAAGCACTTTGTGTTTGTTTAACATATCACCAAAGTTGTCCCTAAATTTTTTCTTAAATCTTGAAAATCCTTAAATTCTACTAAATTTGCCATCAATCTCCCGAAACTCGTAAAAATTTAATATAAATAGGCCAACCTGACTTCGTTTAATTATGGTAGTTGAGGGGCTAAAAAAGTTCCTTTTTAAAAAAAATATATTTTTAGGTTCTAGCTTATTAAATTCTTTTTAAAATGATACATCACAACCTTCATTTTTCTTAAAAACAACAAATTATACCTAAAAACAAAATCCACAAAATTGTCATTTTTAGCCATATTTCGACAAAAATATACCGTGTTAATAGATTATAAACGCTTTTAAAATTTTAAATCGATATCTTTTTTTGTTCCCCAAAAACTTCTAATGAACCGCGAATGTGAAACACCCTGTATATCAAACAAAAGAATTTTTAATTGTCTTTTCAATGATAGCTAAAATTGTAAACAATTTAAAGAATGTTTTGCTGGATTATGCAAACTTTATATTTTTTCCTCGATTTTTTCTATTATGAGATTTTTTAGTATTAAGATCCACATTACAATAATGATATATACATATATATATGTAGGGAAATAATCAGCAATGATGGTAAATCGGTTTTATTTACAAGTGACTATGATATTACACATTAATTAAAAATAGCAAAAAGGTTAAAAATTAAAATACGTCTTCAGTTCGCAACGGCCCGTTAAAATCTGTCCTTCTTGTTGAACGCAGGTACCCGTTACACATCTGGGCTGAAAACTTTCTCTCCCTCTACGTCACAGATATTGCCAGACGCCCCTAGGAATTCCAATATTTGACCTGTCTTGTTCTTATCCTGTCATAAACAAACTAAAAATATACCTACTTAAAAGCAAAATTATGTACGGATTATATTTCTCAGGCAAAACAAAATTTATTATATACAACTTAAATATTTAGACAAAAAACAGATACTACAATCGGCCATCCTACAAAATAATCTCTGCCCTCAGAGGTTGTCTTCGGCGTCTTCGTCGCTGGTATCAGTTTCGTTGTCGCAGCTGGCCCACGATTTCATTTGGCTAGCGGCTGATGACGTCTCCTGTGGTCCTTCATGTTCGCCGACTTTAGCAACACTGTACCGATCGTGTCGCATTACTCGTACGATCCTGTGGTTTTTCTACGTGTGCGAGGTCAATTAACTTCGCTTCATTGATTAAATTGATTTTAAAAATATCCGGCACTTCCGAGTTATTTTCCGTTTCATCTATTTTCGCGAACGTAACATCACCCCCTTTGACGCGCAGTTCCACTTTGTTAAGAAAATCCGTTCCTAGCAGCAATCCACGTTTAAGAATTTCGCCCGCCACGACGTGAAACGTAACCGGATAATTTTCTCTATCGATATTTACGTTAACTGTAAATTCACCTAAAGTTTCGTTACCGCTAGAACCAAGTCCCTCAAACTTAACTTTACGATCTCGCAAGGCGGGAGATCCGATTTTCACATATTCGTCCGTTCGCATGAAAGTCAAATCACTACCCGTATCTACTAATGCTGCAAACTTGTGCTGTCCTATCAGCACTTCTTTCATATACTTTCGTTCACCTGGTCGTGAAACAACATTAGTTTCTTTGCTAGTTTCTTTTATGGGACATTTAGCCGCTATGTGCCCAAACACATTACAATTAAAACACTTAACGCCCTTTTGTTTTGCCGGACACATCGCACTTATGTGGTTTGTTTCACCACAGTTGAAACACCGTTTCGGCTTCGCATATTCTATCACTGAAGACTGTTTCTTTTGGAAGCTTTTGCCGTCGCCTTTTCGTTCTGCTGCTTTTGTTTTTCCTTGCATTTCTCTCCTCATGTTTTCGTACTGGCCAAAGCGTTCTTTAAGCTGTTTTATAGTTGTTGCTCCATATAATATGGACTTGTTTGTTGCGTCATCGGCGATACCCTCAATAATATATTGAATCACCGCCCGCTTTTCTACCTCTGCTTGACCCGCAATCTCCATCATTTTGTATATGTATTCTTGGTGAGTCTCACCGGCTTTCTTTTTTCGGGCCTTTAATTCTTGATGCACCTGGTAACTGTCGACCTCTACATCAAATTCATTTTTCAGTGCGCTCTTTAGCTTTTTCCACGTCTTTCCACAGCGCTCGTACGCCACAAATAATTTGGCTGACCCCGTCAATAATTTTTTAGCGTACGCCACTTTTTGCAAGTCAGACCATTCGCACATTTCTGACATTTCTTCAAAATCCTCAATCCATCGTCGAACATTAGAGTGACTGTCGCCGCTAAATTTCTCTAAGGATTCTTCGACGTCTCTAAAAATTAGCCGATGCTTTGATGGCGATCGTCGACGTGTCCTTCTTGTAGGCGTCGTCGCACGATTTCTACTGTTGCCATCGTCATAGTCTTCTTGATCTTCGTCGTCGTCGTCTTCCTTTCGGCCCTTGCGGTTGTGGCGGCCGCCGTCTGCGTGCTCCACCACTCTGCCGTTCTTGTCGCCGTTTTCGTCATCGCCGTTGCCGTCGTCTTCGTCATCGCCGTTGCCGTCGTCTTCACCGTTGCCGCCGTCGTCGTCTTCATTATCTTGGGCCCCATGAACTCTCACCAACGTTAATGCGGCCATAAGACGAGTTCGTAGCTCTCGTTTGTTACCCGTCACTCGCAGCCGCCGTCGTCGCAGCTCCTCCTTGAGTTCGGTAACCGTCATGCTATTTACTCGCTCATCCGCAATATCTTCGCACACCAACTCCGTTTCTGCCTTGGGAGTTTCGTTCGTGAAAGATTCTGCCATGTTGTTTTAATTTTAATTTTGCACTATTTCTCTCACTTATCACTTTCCACTCGCGAATAACCGTTGCTGTATCCCGGTTGAGCCCCCAAAATTTGTAGGGAAATAATCAGCAATGATGGTAAATCGGTTTTATTTACAAGTGACTATGATATTACACATTAATTAAAAATAGCAAAAAGGTTAAAAATTAAAATACGTCTTCAGTTCGCAACGGCCCGTTAAAATCTGTCCTTCTTGTTGAACGCAGGTACCCGTTACACATCTGGGCTGAAAACTTTCTCTCCCTCTACGTCACAGATATTGCCAGACGCCCCTAGGAATTCCAATATTTGACCTGTCTTGTTCTTATCCTGTCATAAACAAACTAAAAATATACCTACTTAAAAGCAAAATTATGTACGGATTATATTTCTCAGGCAAAACAAAATTTATTATATACAACTTAAATATTTAGACAAAAAACAGATACTACATATATTTGTTATGATTATTTTTTAGGAAGGTTTATACACATAAAAGGAATAGTAAAATTACGTGGCAAGGTTCAACTTTTTTTCTCCATACAATTGTAGACAATCCTAATATAGATCTTAGTATGTCTATGATATAGGTACTATGCATAAAATTATTTTATTAACCAGATAGTCAAAGGTGGAATTTGCTAGTTTAAATTTTAAATGCGAATTCTAGAATGCATATCTATAAAAATAAAGCAAGTAGGTATGTAATAACATTTTTTATTTAACTATTTATTGTTACAAAAACTACAACTACAATGTATTTTTTTTCAATAAATTAAAAAAACTAGTCTTTATATACATAGCCCAAAAAATAAATTAAATTATATTATTAAATAATATTCAACCTTAAATATTATAGGTACATATTGGGTACATATTTTTAAACAATTGCAATATTAATTAAAATCATCATAAAATTATTGATTTAAATTTATAATTGACATAACCACATTTGAATTTTTTTTACCAAATTTAATTACATAAATATTCAAAATAACTATTTTATCAAAACTATTTGTGGTATTGCTATAAAAACTATTCATACGCAGGTTTATTCAAAAAATTCGTATTCATATAACGAAAATTCGCACTAATTAAATCAAAACACACTATTGTAGACCGCTAAAACTCTTTTCCATGCATTAGAGTCGCCCTAGAACCGCTACTCCCCTTAATTATTGCGTATCACACGCTGGGGTGAAATTTGCTTATACACAGACACGCTCCGCTTAATAGGAATTCGGGCGACAGACAACGATGTTGAACCTCCACCTCTCAAATCGCAAAATAGCGCTGTTATGTTAAGAACCAAGGGGTTTTATGTTATATTAGTATTATTAATCAAATGTGGTTGGTTTTTTGATATACAAACAAATCAATCTAGGTGCATTTTTTGTAATTTATAAAAAGTATAATACACTAAAAGTCTTCCTGGAAATATCCTGAAAATTTTTCTTAATATTCTCAGGTGTACAAAAAATACAAAGCAAGAATAGAATAGTATTAAGTTCGATATACGCTATTTTATAAAATAGTTACGAATCTAGGTGCTAGGTGCCTAAAAAAGTTTATAAACGAGTTGCATACTATACTTTTCCTACAACAAATACATATTATTATTATATAAAAATAATTTAGATTAATTATATATTTGTATAGAGCGACATCTACAAAACAATAGAGTAACCATTCTAAACTTCAAGTTGGTAACTTGGGAATCTGTATTACTGGCGTGCCGGTGAAAATGTCAAATTTTTATGTGTAAAACGAAATAAATCCCTTAAAAATGGACTAACTGCCGTTTAAATCCGATATAAAAGCAGTTTTCCACGGTGAAAATAAAGATGATGTTTTATGAGCACTCCACGGTAGAGTATCTATCCGAAACTTTTAATCGGTTATTGTTAATTATTTCTTACTACGTACTATTAAATATAATGATAAGCTCAAATTCCTACCTACAAAAACGTTTTTATTAATTTGATGGGAAAATCCAAATGTCGCAAAAACTATTAAATTATCGCATCAAAGTGCACAGAAATATAAAAATAATGTATTGTGCTTCTATAATATGATAAGTGCGATATTTAACAATTAAATAACTCGAAAAATGCTCAAGGTGATTCTGATAATATTCCGAGAATCGCTTGTTCCTAAGAAATCATCTACAGCCTTTATCTAAAGTATTTTTGAAATGAAATATTTACACAAAAGTGGGTTAAAATAAGAAATTAAATTTAATAGACCATTCTTCACGAGTTGCGTATATTATTTTGTCCCACAATCAAATAAAAATTAAAATGATTTAAAAAAGTTTTTTGGGTTTATTTGCCTTTAAAAATTAATTCTAAATATGTGAATAATGTTTATAACCATTTATTTACCTATATAACCGTATGTAAAAATAGCTGTAATGTTTTGTTTATAATAATTGTCAACAATAATAACAACATTATTCATCTAACTTACTTTGTCCATTGTTTTCGAAATGTCTTAATTCTGAGTGTGGGACAAAATATTTTAGATAAAATGTTTTGATGGGATTTATTTCCGTATAAATTTTATACTAAAAGAAAATAATAAATACTAGAATTATTTTGCTTTTAAAAACGTTTTAGTATAATATACTTTTAAAAGCAAACCTTTTAGTACGCGATTGTGGTAGAATAAAATGGTGAATAAAAAAAGACTTAATACCCTTTGGCTCTAAGGTCCAGATATGTCATGTTGCCATTCCAAAAATAAATTTAGATAAAGACTTCTTTAAAACTCCTTGAGGTTATTTTGCGTTATACCAGATGTTCAGAAAATTATATATACCTTTTTACATTTTTATTTTGTTATTTTAAGACAACAATATTTTTTTAATTGCTCTTACGTTTTTTATACAGGAATGTCTGTAGTACATTTCAGCACCCCGTTTGTTTTTTCATGGAGAAAACTCGCTTATGGCGATCTAGTTGCTGTTGCCGTTTGCGGGTGGGGGGGGATCAAATTTGTTTCGTATGCGGCACTAGGTGTGCGTAGCCGCCGACCAGCTGGTCATTGTTTACCGTGGATTTTTTTGAGGGCGGTGACCCATTAGGCGAGAGATCGCAACCGCGCACCACTCCACTCTCCTATTCCATTTATGGAAGGTGGCCATGCTCTGCCGCGGCGCCTAAAGCCAATGCAAACCGAATCTTAATCGAATTATTGGTTTATCTTTGGCGTAAATAACAAACAAACATCTAGTAGGTACTTAGTTTTATTATGGTCTTCAAGAACGCTTTAAAACCATATTAAAACTAAAACTGTTACTTGGGTTTACATACATGTGGAGTCAAACAATTAAATTGTAAAACAGCTGTTTCTTCAAAGCACTGAACATTTTAAATATGAAAATTTACACAGAACAGACAAAAACCATTAATCAACAGAAATATGCTAATTTTAACTCAACAGACATAGCTAGACAGTTGGTCTTAACACCCCCGAATAGATAATTAAAATTAATCAATGTATTTTTAGCCGTTTTTGTATGTTGCTTTTTCCTCTCGCGATAATTGACGTGTTTACTTAATCATTATCTGTTATCGCGTTGTAAAATAATTTTTTATCAAATTGTTTTCAAGGCCTTATTCTAAATACACTTGGAAAACCCGCGCGGCCGTAAATAAGTACAGGATATGTTACCTACGGACTCTGCTATCAGTTATGCAACTTGTGTTTATTTAAAATTGTTACCTTTGAATGGAATTTTATTTTCACTAAGATTATGTGTGTAAACAAAATTTAATGATTCCTTAATTTTTTATTTATTGGGTGTAACTTAGCATTTGCCACTAATTTGTTGACTTTATTATGCACTTAAAAACGATTCGGTTTGGGAGTAAAAATTCATTATTTACTACTTTGGACCGATCCAAAAATCGACTGCTGTGATTTTTATTTTTATGAAAAATAAAATTGTGCCTTAAAGATAAAAATGTTTTAATGAATTTAACACTATCACATTTTGATTTCCTCTCAATCTATTTATTTTACTTTTCTATATCTAATTAGCTAAATAATGATTGTCTTGTTTTGATATTTCAAACTTGGATAGGCATTTTTTTCAAATACTAACTGGATCTAAAGGTAAAGTCGTTAACCTTTAATAATGAAATGTTTCTTAAGATAGCAATATTCTAAATGCTAATTAAACGTTAAACTTAAAATATCATTATTCTTGTGAAAATAATTAAGACAACTTTAATTTGCAAGACGTCTATTATAGACGAATAAATTAACGTAATACGAACTCGAGGCAAATTTATAGAAATAATAAAAATTGTTTTCAAAATTTTATAAAAAAAAATTCCTGTTCAAGATCCGGTTAACTTCGATAATTACACGTAATTAATGTATTAACTAAACAATTAAAACTAGTAATTGTATGAACTTTGCGCTAAAATATAAACAAGGTGATACGAGCGCAGTAACATCGCGCAATTATATTGTTCTTTTTTTTGTGTCAACATGTTCAATTATAATTGTCGTTAACTTTACCAATATAACAATACATTAAATTTTTGCTGTTTTTGTCACAGTTATTTATAGTTCAACAAGATTGCTTTTAATGTATTTGTTACAATGTCAGAACCCTTTTCAGTTTTTAAGTAGAGTAATGTGCCACAAGAATGCGTTAGATCCTAAAAATTTCGTACAGTCGCGGCCAAAAGTATAGCAACTTTTTTGGTATTGTTAGTGGATCTACCAAAATCAATGCAATCAATAATACTTAAGACTAGAATAATAAAAAACATAAAACAATTTTACTACTTTCTTTTAATTCGCCTAACCTTTTTATTTAATTCAGTCTACTTTATGCGGAAACATCTTTTCCTTAAAAAAGATAATTTTATAAATACTAATAATATCTTTACCCCAGAGCCAAACTGTATTAAGTTCACTTTTTTAAAATCACTACATATTTTTTGCTCTTTCAAATGGTAAACAGGATTAAGTGCTGGCTTACTTAGTTTGGCTTGATTTTCGACCCAACAAAGATAATAAACTTTTAATAATAAAAACACAAATAAATTGAAAAAAAATATTAAAGAATAAAATTATTTCAACCCTACTGTTACGCCACTGAATTAAACTTAAAACAATACTAATACAATATTAATGAAACTTTAAAAAATTCTCTGTAAATGTTAATAAAGCTGGGAAAATTAAACGCTAAAATTTGTATAGTGAAAATAAGTGATCCGTCAGTATTTTCCCACGGTCTCCTGTTTAGCATAGCATAGCCTAAAACCAAATTAAAACATTCAATCTTCATAATTTCATAATAATCGTTTAGTCTTCGGACAAGATTCTTCCGTAGTTCTTTTTTTTTAGGTTAAGTGTGCTTTGAAACTAAAAACAAAAGAAATCGTTCACAAAGGACTAATAAAGTTTATCAGGAATTTCCTTCTTTATACCTCGACGCAATTTAATTCGGTAGCAATTAGGAACAGCGCGCTGATTAAATTTAAAACTGATTAGTGGCTCGCTCAGAACGGAGATAAACGCACGCTTTTCTCTCCGGCTTTTCCCCGAAGATTTTCCGCCAGCCGCTATAAATTAATTACCTTAAGGCACGCCCGGGTGAAATGAAAAACTGTAAATTTCCATGAGGGAAACTGTGGAAAATAAGCCTTTGACACGACGCCAAGCGACAATAAATTAATTATTTTTTGCTTTTTAATATTACAATCTATTTGGGTGCACTTTTGGGAAATTTAAATCCTACGATATCATTATTTAGGCAAAATTTTCTTTTAAATAACTAGATATTTCTGCGTTAATGCCCCCAAGTTAAAACACATTTTTTATCTCCTCAATTAATAAATAGTTGACCATAAACCGCGAGAACTTAATTTGTTTAATAACAATATAAATTTAGCCAATGGCTATATCTAATAATATTGACAATAATTATAGTAACAAATTATAATGATTGCCAATAAACCACAATAGCAGGTTCATAAATCATTTTGAATTGTACACAGTATTTATGTACTAAAACACACAACGTATAATCTTGAACAAAAACAGTTCAATTTAGATATCGAGGAGGCAGTGTTAAACAAATTTTATGTTGCACCTTCTCACCTAAAATATGGAATTGACAATCTACACAAATGGTGCAAAAACTTAATTTACGAGAAAATACGGGCAAAACTTTCAAACAATTTGTAAACACAATTTATGGTAATACCAGCTGGCTTTTACAGCAACTTTGGCTAACTAAAGTTGCAAAGTGCAGTAAAGTGTAAGCAAACCGACTACAACGAGAACAAACAGAGAAAACTATCATCAGATCATTATCGCTGAGAATAGGCGATCCTTGAATACTTTGAGTGTGCCTGGTACGACTTTATACCCTGCGATATAAATTAAACTCAGCGTCCACAATAAGATAATACATTAATTGAATCTATAAACTATTTTATAATATACTATGTATGTATATGTATATATATATATATAACTTCTTATTTTTTTCTCTTCAAAAACAAAATTTGTAAAAAATATAATGCAATTGTCATAAACAAAGCATAATAAAATGACGTTTCAATTCCAACATGTAATAACACCTATAAAGTTATTACACTCCCAATAAATTTTATTCTATTGTCTATAGCTATAGGTAGTTATTAGCCGTGAATTATTTATTTGTTTGTGCGTCTGTACTCGTAGAAACGTAGGTATCCATGCCATGGTTTCCATGGGTATATAATTTAACGTGGCTCATTAGGAAATCGCGCTTAGAGAGAAATACTTATTTGTTATTTTAATACCTTCCGCCTACGTGGTCATTAAAACATCTCTTGTGTCAGCCATTTTACCAATGTTAATTAGTTTGATACTATTTTGCAGACGGTGTCGATTGCGAAAACAAGTGGTTGTCCGGTGTCCGGATAAGGCAAGGTTGCCCGCCAAATCGCGACTTAAACGGTATGGGGGTTTTAAGTGGTCAACATGGTTTAAAAATAATTTTGTTATTTATTTAATCTTGTAACATAATATAATATTAATATTATTAGCCTCTTAGAAATATTTATTATTGTATTGATACAAAAATGCAAATTTTGATAAAAATAACTGGATGATTGGACAATCTTGGACAAAAATCGTCGTTCCTATTAAAATTAAAAATTAAACATTTACTCTTTCAGTAAACAAAAAACATCTTAAAAAAAATAAAACTTGGCCTGATGGTCCGAGCACACTAAATTATGCTATAATTGATGTAAATTCGGCAAAGCTGCAATTAAATTTTGCAGTCGGATGCAAGGTTTGCAAGACGGTCAAATTGGTCGTTTCCGTTGCCGGGCAGAAGAAATTCCCATGGACGATGCGATGCAGCAGTAGGTACTGCTTGGTGATGATCTGCCAACAAAGGACGGCAACGCTGCAAACAGATTACTTTGAATATCTAGCGGATAGTAAATTCACATTATAGAAATTGGTAGAGTTAAGGCACTCTTGCGGTTCAAATAACCCTAGCATACTATAATTGTTTGAATTGGTTGACAAAATACAATTTTTCTTTAGTAATTTACAGGGTGTTCAAAAAACGGTATAAAGGGTAATTTTCTCTCTAAAAATAAATTAGTCAAAAATTACTAATTTAATAGTTATTAGTGGCTGCTTATTCACTTGTACCATGGTTAACCATTTTTAGAGACTTAAGTATACAATAGAAAAAAATCACAAATCTTTTCTCGACAATTTACACGGGTTTAAAAAATTAAATTTCATTTTCTTTATTTTAATTTTTTAATTAGTTAAATGTATAAATTATATAAAAGGAATAATTTTCTGATGACATTTAAAATATGAAAAGTTAAAATTTGTTAATAATAACATAATAAGGATAATTAAAAGTTTCAATGCTAAATTGTCATGACTGCAGAAAATACTTTTGTCAACCACTGTGAAAAACTGACAATTTTCAAGAAATACGTTTTGATTTATAACCTTTACAATCTGTGTTTATAAAAATGTGACATTTTACGGTGACACGCAGATTCATTTATTGTTTCATAGATGGCGCTCTATACAAATTTTTGATTTAAATCATTTTAAGATAATAATAAGTATTTGTCGTAGAAAAAGTATAGTATGCACCTCGTTTATAAACTTTTCTATACACTAATTAATTTAAACACTCTAAAATGGCGTTTATCAAATTGATACATAATAAATACAACTGTCACTTTTGGTAACATTTCTCTTGTAAGATTTTTTATTACTTTGTAATAATATTTTGTAATAATAATAATAAATAAATCAAAGGATAAAGTGTTTTCTTAACATAATTATATTTTGAAGTTAATTTGAAGTATCAATAATTGTTAAGTTTAATCAAGATAATAACGGGCAATGTTAATGGTGAAAATTTCGTCCAAAATATTTATGGGATGGTTACTTTATTTTCGTATAGATGTCGCCTTATACAAATATACTTATTTAATTAAGCACTCGCTCGCAAGCTCACACGTTCCTAAATTAAATTCGTGACTAAAATGGCGCATATCAAACTTGATACATACAATATCATACTAGATTTTAAACAGTTCTGTGTAAAACTAAAATTGATAATGTTCCGAGAATGAATAAATAGCATTTTTGAAACTTTACGGATGTTTCCAGGAAAAAATATGAATTTATTAAATTGTGGAAAGGTATAACAATAAAAACAAAAAATCCTATCTGTTGTAAAGCATTTCTACAAATCTTTCGCGACAAGCTTTAATCTTTTAAAGGACGGTTTTGTCCATTCGGCGTTTGACATTATCCGTATCAGACAGTGGCGAAAGAGCATTTGAAAAATGCCGTCCCTGGAGCCCCGGCCCCGTTCGCCAGTAAAGTTCACAGGGCCAAAGTGCAGCAGCGTAGTAAAAATAGGCGACCGCCTGCCACAAGTCGTCGAGGTATCGATTATTCGTGAATTATTTAGTTTTGAAACCCTACACCACCCGACTGCTCTATACGATAACGTGCTCACCAAATTTCATTCGGAAAAGATGATGTATGAAATATTTAATCGACTGTCAAGCTGCAAAGTGACTTTTACATTGCACGAGACGCTTCTAATGGAACGTAAACGATTTCATCTTTTAGAGCGACTGAAATTTGTCTTTTTGGTGTCTAATGGACGTCGTATCATCTTTTTAAAATAAGTTTCCTTCCTGGTTTTATTGAAGTTTATTTGTTAAAAGAACTATTTCATAGACTACATCGTCGTTATTATCCGCCAAAATGATTTCTGGACTTCAAAATATTTATTATAATATATATAATTACGAACTCTACTTTTATTGTTTACAGTTGGGTAAATTAAGTATCAAAGCCAAAAGTTTGTTATAAGTACTAAATAAAGACATAAATATTATTTCTAAATTATAAATGCGTGTTACAATACCAAATAGACTTACTTTTTTACCTGTTAAAATAAATATAGATGAAATCATTAAATCTAATTATTATTATTTCGTTTTCTATCATTAAAATCAATAGTTAGTATCTACGAATTCCTCGCGATTCGTTTATAATTATAAACCGTCGTAAATTTAATACGACTTCCTTTTATGAGCCCATCGCAAATCTAATAATTATTGGCATACAGAATCCAATTAGAGACTAATTAATTCCTCAATCTATTTAACGGATAATTTTTCAAATGCCAATCGATCTCGAATAGAGACCGCATTATAAGCGCTGCAGCATGCTGTTGCTGTTTACACGCTCGCTGCTGCGTTATACAGGTGCGGTAGCTATCCTTTGGAAAGAAACGAACATACCGCAAGAATTTCCGGTGAAACTGGCAGAGACATAACGTTATCTCTTGGTCAATACTGTATTCAGTTTGTTTTGTTATTTTATCTTTTTTATTTATTTTACTTGGTCGCAAGAATATACAAACCTCTGAAAATCGATCTTTGAGAAGTTGTGGCTTTATGGCGCTTTAGTCACGGGCTGATAATTTAAACGATTGTTAGTCCATTTTCAAGGGAGATATTTTACTCTATTTTTGTATAATGTCGCTCTATATATATATATATATACTAATTAATTAGTAATAAATTATGTTTTAGAAACTCATTTTTATTCAACACTCGCTCGGAAGCTTTGCTCGTGCCTATTTAAAATATGTGACTAAAATGGCGTTTATCAAACTTTATACCTTATAAATACAGCAAAATAAATGACCAAACTCTGCGACTTCATGCTCTCCTATCTTCTATTTTTTGTTGAGTTTCATATTTTCTGTGGCTAAAAACAAATAAAAATCTGTTAAATAAGCTTTCATACAATTCATATGTAACAAATTTTAAAATTGCCTGGGTTTATAAAATTTGTTCTCATTTTAAAAACATCATCGTAACATTTTATGTCGTCTATTATTTCTCCAAAAGAGGTTTTATTCAATTTGTGCTATCCATATCCATTTTTAGGGCAGCAAAAGTATGATAAAACAGTAAGCGAGAAGGTCGAATGGAGCTCGATAAAATTTTACGATATCTGTTTGCGCCACAAAATCCATCTCGAATGGGAAAAGTTTTCAAGTAATTTTGTCGTTATGTTATCATTTGGATCCACTTATTCCTATATTCTAAAGAATATTTATTAAAAAATATTAAATGAATTAATTAATTTCCTGATAAAGAAAACTAATTAAAAGGAGGTAGGAATTTGCATATTAAATTAAAGTAAGGGAAAAATGAACATTAACTTTTTCTTCACTTCATTAAGCAATGCTGCGGTTATTTAGCCTGTAAATCCCGATTATTTTTAATTTGTGTATGAACTAATGGATTTTAATTTTTATTTCATTTTCTAAGCGCTAAAATACGGCTTGCTAATGGCCAAAGCCTTATAGGTACTACATAATATAAACAACGTGCTTTAGGATTTAATGTAATGTATTTCGTAATTATATATAGTATATTAAAACTGTCATTGTTTTATTAGGCTTGTATTTAATAACAAATCGACGCCTTCAACGCAGAATCTCGTGAGATAATTCCAAACCAAATTAACTTACACAAGAAACAATCATCCAAAATGCCGTACTGTTTCGTTAAGGACATATATGTTAATATTTAAAAGAAATTTAATGTATTCGTAGCCTAAGCAAATTATACTTAAATCAAGTGAATTTTTTTAAGAATAAAGGTATTCTTTTTATAAATCCACCAAAAACATACAAATTCCATTCAATAAAGCTAATATATCCTGGAAACGGTTTTGAGCAATTTTTGATATTTTTTATGGCAAGACTTATGAAGCATAGCTCGTTTTTAAATAATCAAGAATAGGAGCTGTGTTCGGAAATTGAAATTTCAATCCCATGGGACTAAATAATGCAATATTCCCCCAATATCCAGAAGGCCACATCTCAAAATTGCTTATTTACTGCTGGATGCCGTGTGCCACGTGTGTTAGTGTATATCAGAAATTATTCAACACCTGCATGCCTATTTGTTGCATGGGCACGGCATATAAGATACTTACTCGGCCCGGCTTGCCATTAAATGTTTAACATTTAATGTAGTGTAACGTAACTTACCTAAGCTAATAATTTTAATATGCATATAGGTAGGGAGTCGCCGTTTTATTGTCGTTTAAACAATAATTGCGTAATTTTGACTAAAAATCTTGAGTTTATTTTTTGCCTAATCTGATATCTGATTAGATTTTAGAACATGCAGAACTCTTTATAAAGAATAACTTCTCTTTGTAAAATTAATAATAAGAAAGTAACCCATATGCTGGCAACTTAAGTAGACCCACTGTATATTTATATATATTACGTGGAAATAAAAATTAATGAAATAATTTGGTTTTGTATAGGACGTAAAACAATTGTTTTTTTTTAAATAAGAAGATTTGTGTTGCGATGAAATTGGCTGTAACTATTATACTGCCGTGATAAGCTAAAACACAATAAGACTAAAAAAATCATGTTTTTTTTAATAAAAAATTCCATTAAGTTTTTAAAATAAAATTTAAAAAATTACACCATAAAAATCTTTTTGCTTCTACATAAAATTTCAGAACTGTGCAAGATTAATTTCTTTAACAACAACAAGCACGAAAGTATATTAGGAAACATTTTTTTTTTTATTTTTAGCTTGGTAAAGTAAATCACCATTAAACTATTCACTATGTATCGATTATAGAGCTTTTGAAACCTACTTCCACATCTTAACCGAATAAATTTATCATAAAACCCCGTTCTGCATTATGCCGCTCTGAATCGACCTTATAAGCTTTATAAAGCTCGTTCAAAAAGGGGCGTGAGGTACCAAAAAATTCAAACTTTTCCCGTGTCGAAGCCGAGTGTTAAGGCAACAGGAGACGCAAGCAATTTTACAAATTACCGTATGGAAACGCAGAGCTGACGGCATGCATAAACAATGTCTGACCTTACGTTTTACGTCTTTTTGGTCGTCAGCTACAAGAAGAAGATACGTACCCAAGTCGTAGTCTATAAAATCGCTTTTGCTCGTTTAAGTAGTTTTAAGATATTGGATACGCGTTAAAAGACTGTAAACATGTTGTAAAATTGATAAAGGAACGTTTTAGATACGTTATACAAAGGTAAAATTGTCTTTATTTTCGTGATTGCTTTTTTACCAAATGTATGATTATAGTATATTAAGCAGGTATCACGTTTGATAAACGTCATTTTAGTTACGAATTTGAATAGGTACGAGCGAAGCTTGCGAACTAGTGGTTAGTGGAATGAGTATCTAGAAAAAATATCTTATTAGCGTCATGATAATAAGCGTTTCAAAATTGGGAGTAAAAAACGTCATTTTATACACAAGTTTAATTATTCTTTTGCGGAGCAAATTTTTAATAAATGAGTTATCTCAAAATATTATATTGGATATAAAATATTAAAGCTTTATATACAAATTGACAGAATAATAAATTTTGTTAATCAATTTTCAAAATATTTTAAATTAAAAATTTGACGTCTGTCAACTGTCACTTGAATTTAACCTCACTTTTTCTCAATTTATAATAAAGCTAACTTCAGCCAGTTACTAGCAAGCTTAAAAGTCAAGACAACGTTTGTGGCAAAAATAAAAAAAATATAAAAAAAAATCTGCAAAATTTAAAATATTTTGTTTGTTGCAAAAATTTGGGGAAAATCAAAAAATAAAAAGTCATGGAAATTCATTATATCAAACAAAAAATTCTGGGAATTTCTCAGATTCTGGTAATTTTTGGAAAACGTCAATGGTCAAATTAAAATGTCTAAAACGCATGTAAATATATATTTTTTCTACTCCCACCTTTAAAACGCCCTTTATCGTACATGTTTCCATGACACTAAGTGACCTTTTAAATACACATTGACAAGTTTTGTCTTTATGGCGCTTTAGTTACGGGCTGAAGTTAGCAACAGGTTTTAGTCACGGGTTGAATTAGTTTTGAGTTAGTTGACAGTTGTCAAATGCCATAAAATCGTTAAAATAAAGTGCCTTTCATGTAAAATAATAATAAATATGAAAATTATTTTATTATCTCAATACAAAAATACAAAAGTATTAAATAGTTTCTCAACGCCAATATTTGAAGAGTTTATATGAACATTGTACTGACCTTTTAATTTCGCCAGCAGTAAACTATAACTTAAATTCGGGCACGGACTCCACTGTAAAGTCCTCATAAAACATTTTCTTTACTTTCACTGTGAAAAACTGTAAATTTTCAAGAAATACATTTCGATTTATGACCTTTATAATCTCTGTTTATAAAATGTAAAAATTTGACATTTGACGGAGACACACAGATTCCCCTATTGTTTCATAGATGGCGCTCTATACAAATTTTTGATTTAAATCATTTTAAGATAATAATAAGTATTTGTTCTAGAAAAAGTATAGTATGCACCTCGTTTATAAACTTTTCTATAAACTTATTATTATAAACTTATTAATTTATACACTTTATTTATACAAAAAATACAAAAATTAACTGATTCTAAGATATTGTCCAAAAATGTGTACAGTAGAATCCCACAAATATTTAAAAACTTTTAAAAGGAGATGTTGTCTTTGTAAGAATAAGTACTTTTCTCTAAAAATGTAAAAGTGGATTTATTATAACCAAAAGGTTTTAAAAAGGTTAAAAAAGTATTAATATCCTATGAAAAGGTGCAACTTACTGTATACAGTATACAGTGGATGACCTCCCTAGGTTTAGGATGACTATTAGATCAGTCAACTTTTAAACACAAAAAATAAAAGTGCTTTATTTCGTATTTTTGCTCGCCAAAATAAAATACTTCACCCATTTCTTGCCATCAGGTAAGTTTTGAAATTTTTGGTTACTTGTAAATATTTAGTAACTGTGCTAAAATTATCCTTGCTAAATTACAAAATATTTTTAGTGCATTTCGTCTCGAACGTAATTTCGTCGACATTTCGCAATTTACCCTGAAATGATTGTTTTTATTGTGTCGGTATTTTAAAAGATTAAAGCGCTTTGTCATGTAAATCCAAAACCAGTTGCACTTATTTTATAATTTACGCTCATTGCCTCTCGTTCGGTGGCAAGAAAGAGAAAAGAAAGAAGAAAAAATCATAATAGCCATTAAACAATTTCGCTGAAGTGATCGGAACGCGCTGTCAGTGTGCATGTCCATAAATTTATTTGCTTTATTACCTGCCGTAATAGACTCCCGTGCGTTAATATAATAAACTGTCAGTTTTAAAAGCACTAAATTTTACGTGTATGTATCATTTTAGATTGTCAATTTGCTCGATGGACAATTAAGAGCGGTTTTTATGGGGCTTTGTTCAAAATGACCAAATTCTTTTGCCTGCCTTATCTACATAAAATAAAATAATGCCGTCAGCGATCTTACAATACCTGCGTGACATTTGGTTAGAAAATTAAGGCAGCTTTGATAATTTAGGAGTGAGCATTTTTGTGAATAAAAATGATTTAAAAACTCATTAATTTAACAAAAATTGGAATTTCTATGAGAATTAACCTTACGGTAAATTAGAATTTAAGAATAAATAATATGTTTTTGTTAATTAAATAATCAGTATTGCCACCTCATTGACAATGAAACTAAAAACACAGTTCTCATCTAAATTATCTGTAAAAGATATTTCTCCTTGACAATGTAAAAATTACACATTTATTCTTTGTTTCCGGTTGAATCTGCCAAAACAATCTTTCAGCGCTCAGTGTTTTACAATGCAGCATAAAATATGCCGAGGAAATAAAGTCACTGCGCTGATATAAAAACAACTCGATCTATTTTTAATTTTTTCACGGCACCATGAGCACCTGGTTATTAATTATGACTATTTCCCTCGTCTTAATTTCCACCAATCACAAACGCGCAATTTTGAATTACAAATGGTTTCTAGGTGAAAAAACCGTGTGACAGCACCTGTCAGCAGTTTATTCGAGTTTACCCGCGGCAAAACTTGACAGCTGTTGTCACCAAAAATTGCAATTTATATTTTAATTGTTAACTGTTACTCATGAAATAGTCTTGTCAAATACCATTCGGGCATCTAATTTTTCCTGTGAAAAAAATCGAAAAAACACAATGCCAAGTAATATTTTTGAACAAAAAGCATTCGTGCAGGTGCAAAAATCCTCCTCTTCGACTCGGATTTTTGTTGCCACCAGCACTCATGCTTTTTGTTAAAATATTACTTAGCAACGTGTTTTTTCGATTCTTTTCGGAAAAATTAAATGCCCTTATGATATTACTTACGATAAATGTTGTTCCTAAGTAACAAAGATAAATAGGAAATTTCTTGCATCTCTTCGGCTCTCGGTAGGGTTTTTTATTCTTTTTTTGTTTGTCATGGGTGGTAATCGTGCATAAACCTGTTCCCCATACAAAAGGCCGTCATTATTAAAATAATCAATATAATTTCTCATTACACGCTTAGAATCTTCTTCAGCTTTAATCTTAATTAATAATTCTAATTGGTCAGCAATTATTTTAAGTGTGCCTAATAGCAGGATTAGCGAAATAATAAGATCAAAATTAGTTATTAATAATAATAAAAATATCACATTTTAAAATAGACAATTTTAATTATAAGGGGAAACTGCTGACGCATTAATAAAAACAAACATGAAATTATGGGTAATTCTGAGTTAGCCATGTTGGAAACAAATATGGATTTACCCGATTTAATACAAAAAAGGAGATAAATGTGTGTTTTATTTTAATAACAAGCATAATAATTTTTGTTCGTACTTGTAAATGTACGTAGCTAGAGATAAACAAACAGGTTTATTAATTAAAAAAAACAAAAACAAAACGTCGCTTTTATAATTTTCCATTTCTAGATTGTAAGAAACTGCTATGAAAATTTTTATTGTAACTTGCTCCTTGGTATAATCATTTTATGTATAATTTCTTATGATTTTAATTTTGGTTTTTGATTAAAGCTGTAATAATAGTTCGTTCAAAATACAATTAAATGAATTTTTCTACTCCCACCTTTAAAACGCACTTTATCGTACATGTTTCCATGACACTAAGTGACCTTTTAAATACACATTGACAAGTTGTGGCTTTACGGCGCTTTAGTCACGGGCTGAAGTTAGCAACAGGTTTTTAGTCTCGGGCTGAAGTTAGTTTTAAGTTAGTTGACAGTTGTCAAATGTCATACAATCGTTAAAATAAAGTGCCTTTCTTGTAAAATAATACTAAATGTTAAAATTATTTTATTATCTCATTACAAAAATACAAAAGTATTAAATAGTTTCTCAACGCCAATATTTGAAAAGTTTATATGAACATTGTACTGACCTTTTAATTTCGCCGGCAGTAAACTATAACTTAAATTCGGGCACGGACTCTACTCTAAAGTCCTCATAAAGCATTTTCTTTACTTTTACTGTGAAAAACTCTCAATTTTCAAGAAATACATTTCGATTTATAACCTTTATAATCTTTGTGTATAAAATGTAAAAATTTGACATTTCAGGGTGACACACAGATTCCCCTATTGTTTTATAGATGGCGCTCTATACAAATTTTTGATTTAAATCATTTTAAGATAATAATAAGTATTTGTCGTAGAAAAAGTATAGTATGCACCTCGTTTATAAACTTTTCTATACACTCATTAATTTAAGCACTCGCTCGCAAGCTCGCTAAATTAAATTCGTGTATAAAATAGCGTTTATCAAACTTGATACATAATATACTATTATAAACGCCAAAGAAGCATAGTAAAAATCATAAAACAAATAAGTGGTATAAATTAAAACAGCAGTATTAATTATTAATAGCGTTGATTGAAAGACTTCATTCAACGGTAAAGTACCAAAAACGGGTGTTATGTTGTCTTTTTAGTTTTTTAGTGGACAAATAAAAAATATTTGATTTTAAGGTTGTATTTGTATTATTATTTTGTGTTAAATTTTTAAAAAATGTGCAAACTAAATATAAATTATATTAGCGGTTAAGCTGTGCAATTGCAACTTTGCGAATAAATTTTGTCGAGTAAGACTTCTGCCGTCTTCTCTTTGGTGAAAAAACTTCTTATTTATTTAAAAATGATTCTTATGATTTTAATTTTGTTTTTCGATTAAAATTGTGCAAAAAATGTTGGTTGGGCTAAAATTTTGAGAGCTCCGCTCCTTTAACATAACAAGCAATTAAATATTTATAAAAAATAATTTCTCCAAATCGATTTTTGATACTAAACAATCATTTTCAACTGAAACTAAAAATCGTTAACTTACTATTGTAGATACTTTACAACGAATAGATATTATATTATATTTTAAAAAATTTCAACTTACTAATGGTAATCTATTTTCCAGTGCTCCTTTACGAGGAGTTCGAGCACGACGACCTGCAGTACAAGACCCTGAAAATCACCGACTTCGGTCTGGCGCGCGAGGTGTACAAAACGACGCGGATGTCGCAAGCGGGCACTTACGCCTGGATGGCGCCCGAAGTGATCAAAAACTCGACGTTCTCGTCGAAGAGCGACGTCTGGAGCTACGGCGTCCTGCTGTGGGAGCTGCTCACCGGCGAGATTCCCTACAAGGGCATCGACACGCTCGCGGTGGCCTACGGCGTGGCCATCAACAAGCTCACCTTGCCCATACCGACCACTTGTCCGGAACAGTGGAAAGAACTTATGCAAAGTAAGTACTAAATTACAAACTCTACAATCAAAACCCAAATTTAGAACCCAAATAATCTACAATGCATTGTATCTACATTCAATTAAAGGCTACGGTCACAAAAGTAATAAAGTGAAAAGTGACTGGATACCTGGCGGACTAACCACCTGACAAAAGGAAGCATTTTATGTAAAGAACAAACGAGGCTAATCAATAGTCGAAAGGGCCATCAACCGCAAAAATCGATAAGTACTTTTAATTAACATGGCCTAATACGTACATTCCTTTTTTTTTGGTTTTGGTTTTTTTCACATTTTAGTTTTTTTTTCAAAATTAGTCCCATTTGCCTAATTTTTTATGTTTCCATGGACTAAAATTAGCCACTAAATGACAATTGTAAATGTAAATACAGTCTCGCGCTATGCACGCGCCACCACCACCGAATTGACCAATAAGGGCCGCGCTTGTTTTGATTTGGTCCTAAAAAAAAGTAAATATATTTAATATTTTTGATTTAGCGCTTGATTTTTCAAAAAACTACCAAAAGCAATTTTTTTATGATTTTTCAAATTCATGCAGAGTATGGAATTTTTTTTTCAAAAAAACAATAGCAAATTCTTATATAACATTTATTCATTGGTGGTTAAGTCGGAACATTCCGTGGACCTAAAAATAAAGCAAAAAAAAAATCAATTTTTTTATTACGGTATTTGTTGCATTAAGCGTTGCACGTTTTTCATCTAAAAATCTCAAAACTAGAAACTTTAAGCTTCAAATTGCTTTTTTTATGGCTCCAATACGACCATTTTTAACAAAGATGTATCCTTTAATTTTTTGTATTAGTGTAGAATTTTTACATTGCTATTGGTTTCTAATCTGAAAACTACCAAATAATAAGAAATCAGATTTTTTAGTCTTGGTCAAAATTTTTAATAATGAAAAATGTACTATATTTTTCATTTCACTTTATTATTAATATACATTTTACTCAAAATTTAATTAAAAAAAAAACAAAAAAAAAAACGTTTTTTTCATGGTTTTTTCACATCTGAAAAAAACCGTTTTTTTACATCTCTGGCTCTGACTCAACGGGCCATCCCTTTGTCTTTGCTTAAATTAAATCAGGGGTTTCTAATTAAATACTTGTGTTTCATTAAACTTGACCAATTTCAAAATAACGTTATTATCAATGTGCGTGAAAATACAACGTAGAGTCCTAATTTTTATAAAGTAAGTAAATTAACTAGATGATAACGAATATGCCATTTCAGTATACTTAAAGAATCAGGTTACGAAAATTCATAGTGTACTTTACAAAATTAAAATTAAGTTTCCCTTGTATTTATTTTTATTTAATTTAGTTTAAACTGTCACATCTAAAAACAAATACATTTCTTCGTGTTCATCGATAAGATTACAGTGTTTACTTCGTATTTGCTTAGCGAATATTTTGCTGATTTATACATGCTGTCTGGGAAAAAAGATCGTAAATCAACAGCTTTAACAATACATGTAATCATCGCAGTAGACGTGTAATTTTACTGGAAGCGGGCAAATTCAAAAACGTTTTTACCAAAAGAACACTCCTTTTTTATATAATTTCCTGTCATTTTATACAAATATTTAATTCAAATCATTTTAAGATAATAATAAGTATTTGTCGTAGCAAATAAAACATCAGTTCTGCTACATTTTAAATTAACGAGACAAACATAAAAACACTTGTGCTTGTGTGGTATATTTATTTGTATTTTGCTTTGATTCGTAAATTGTTCCGTATAAGGCATAAAAATAGATGGTAAGTACATAAATAGCGCTGAACATTTCTAGGTTATCAGACAGACAGAAACGCGAGGGAGAGCAAGCAGAAATCAATGATTGCCGCATTGCCATTATCTGTTCTCGGAAAATCGTAATCTCGAGAAATTTTATTTGTTCGCACGCCGTTCTTCATCGCTTCAATATCAATTTAAACCTGCACGTGTGTAATTTTACAATCAATAAATTATGAGATTTTCATGATTTTAAACAGGAAGTTTCACAACCCAGAGCATAAAAATATTTAAAATTCTGAACAAACATAAAAAAAAATTACAGTGACAAAAAAGCAGGAATATTGGGAGGACATATGTTCTATCTTAATGTAAAATGTTATTTTATTAAAATAACATTAAAATATATAAAAATTCACTGTTCTACTTTCATACATTGTGACGCAAACACTGTATAACTTTTGACAGCATTTTCGGGACTGATGGAAAATTTTACATAAGAGGTTTCAATTATAAATAAAAATAAATGAATTGAAGCAATAAATCTAACGAAATCTGTTCTAAAACACCTGTCCAAAACAGCAAAATATCCGGATAAGAAAATTCCAATTTGCATTTGTCGTGTTGTTGTTTTTTATCGGCCACCTGTCGTCTCATTTTCCGGGTAAAACCAAAGGCGACCGGCAACAAAACCAAGAAAAACCGCCGTCGGATCCCATTCACAAAGAGCACGCGGCCCAAATAATTTATTTTTGTACGTGCTCCGTCTCGCAAACAAATAACAAATTTATATGAAAATGAGATTTATTCGGTTGGAAATTGGCTTTAACGCTGCATCCGAGACCCGTGCGTTTCAGTCTCTCCATCATCGCGATAAATCAAACGTAAAAATGTAAAACTTTGTCGTCTCGAAGATTAATAAAGATTTAACCACTAGTTTCAGTAAATCCTTCATTTCTTTCATCTTTTATCCCATTTTGATTTAATCTATTTTTGTTGCGTTTTATAAAACGTTATTTTAACAAAATAGTATTAAACAGAAGTGAGTATTTTTGTGCTGAGATCAAAGTTTGAATGCCGACGCGTAGTGGAGGCCTACAATTGAGCGAAGCACAAAATGGCATGCAGCATTTTATCATCAAGACATAATTTTATTTGTTAACCCGTACAATTATAATATTAATTATTATTTAAAATATTCTATAAAATAAAAACTTTAGTAGAACCGTATGTAATATATTACCAAAGAGATATGCGAATTTTGATCTATTAACAAATGCTGTGATAAAAACTTGTTAATAGCAAGTACCTAATTTATTTATGTATTAAAATTGTAACCATTTTCCTTATCAGATTTTTTGTTAAACCGCAAAGTCTTGAATAAACTAGATAATGTGGATACAGTCCGGGCCAGTCTTCAATACATCAACATTTCCAGTTTGACCCAATTAATTAAATGGTGTAGATACAAATAATAATTTTTATATAAGATTTTTTAATGCCCGGTAAATAGTAAATTTTTATGCAACTTACACAAAGGATAAAAATTGACGTACAATTTGTTAGCTTTCTGAATATTTTTTTTATGTTTAGTTCTTAAAATTTCCAAAAATTACATTAGTATTTGGTATTTAAATAAGGAAGGAAAAAAATTATTATGGTTATAACCACAGAATAAAACATATATTTTTACATAAACACCTTTACAATAAAGTTATTTAAATTAAGCATTAACACATATTGGTGTTACGGCCCTGCGACTAAGGAGCAGCGGCTTAATATACGTTTTGTTATGACTTGTGCGTACAGTGTCGCTGTTCATTGTTCTGTCGTGGTGTGGTTGGTTTTCTTTTTGTATTCGTGAAAGGCGCCTCGCGCCGCGCATATCAATTAGACACCTTCCTGGGCCTTTTGCAGGCCGTTTATCACCTAAGAGAGAAACTAACAGACGCGTTTGAAATAAAAACAAAACCGCAAAACGTTTTAATAACTTTGAGTTTACTCGGGATCATTTCAAGAAGTTACTACTAGTGTGGGAAAGTTTGGTAACTTCCTAAAAAGAGGTTTTTCTATTTAAAATTTAAAGAGCGTTTCAAATCGTCCAAAGGAAAACAGAAAATGGAAAAAAACCTGTTTTTCTGGGCCCTGGAAAAATTATCCTTTTTGGAAAAAAAAATGTTTGCATCTTTTTACCAATGACTAAATGTTCTTTATTGTTTTAGGTTGCTGGGATTCCGATCCGCACATGAGACCTACATTTGCCGTAATCTTAGAACAACTGGACAGCATAGTTAATTCGTCATTTACACAAGAACCGCACGAAAGTTTCCATGTTCTGCAGGACGATTGGCGCAAGGAAATCGAGGAGGTCCTTCTCGATTTGCGAAGAAAAGAAAAGGTCAGTATTTAAGATCAACCAAACATGTACCAAAATATAAAAACAATAATAATCAATAATATTTATGAGATAACCTCTTAAGAATGTTATTGTTGTTTTTTAATATTATACTTTATAAACTTTTAATATAGTCCTGTTCGAAAATAATACATACTTGTTTTTCCTCTTTGATGCTGCTTGTCAGGCTTGTAGATCATACGAAGAGGTAACTATTACTCCATTATTATATTTGGTTTTTTTAACACCTTTTTATCGGTGATTTGACGTTACTTTGCATGTCTTAGACTCTTTTTTGCTTGCACAGTAAGTGAACAGTAGGGTGGGCCGAAAAAATTATTTTTTGAATTCAATTTAGGGGTAGCAAAAAAAATTTACCTTAGGCCAAAAGTAGTTTGTAAAAAAAAAATTAGCGTACTAGCCCAATATTTAAGGCCCCCCCTGGGCGCCCAAAATATTATTTTTTTATATTTTGTTTGGGGTGGCAACAAAACAAGAATTGTAGAAAAAAAAATAGCGTACTAGCCCAAAATTTAAGGGTGCCCCGGGGGCCCAATATTTTTTTTTTATATATTAATTGGGGTAGCCACAAAAAGTTACCTTAAGTTAACAATATTTTTACAAAAAAATGTCCCATATTAGAGTTTGACGTAAAAAATTTGGCGGTTTAGCAAATTCTAGGGTTAAAAATGTTTATAAATTTGGAAATGTTTTTTTTAAATAAAAGAACTAAAAATATTTATAAGTCGAGCAGACGACTTCTATATAAGGTTCGGCAAGTTTCCC
The DNA here is from genome assembly GCA_921294245.1 of Brassicogethes aeneus. Classification (NCBI taxonomy): domain Eukaryota; kingdom Metazoa; phylum Arthropoda; class Insecta; order Coleoptera; family Nitidulidae; genus Brassicogethes; species Brassicogethes aeneus. The sequence continues at coordinate 463,311 of OV121138.1, read as the reverse complement.
TTTCACACGCAGGCGGTGAAAAAGTTTGTGAAGCTTGTAACAGAAGCTGCATTAAAAATTTGCTGTGAGGTAGCAAGAAATGGTTATATATAGATGCGCGGACATCTCTACCGGCCTATATGACAACAAGTCTAACTCGAGGAGCAAATATCCAATTAATTAATAATAATAATAATAATAATAATAATAAAAATGCTTTATTGCGTAAAACACAAAATTAATTACACAAAAGGCTGCTTTCGTAAGGACGTTCTTCCATACCACCTACTAAGAAATTAAATCTATTTTATTCTGCATATTACATATTAATTAAACTAAATCCTATAATTTCATATCACACCAGTTAATAACAAATTTTTGTACTCTAAATTAAATGTGTTTGGATATTTAAATATTATGTTAAAGAATGTTTTATTGTTCAAAAGTTCTATAGATAGGTATATTAGGTCTATAAACGAATCCTTAGATTTTGAAGTTTTGTGACTAGGTATTTGAAAAAGATTGTGTCTTAAATCAAGATTGTGTTTATTAGATCTTTGAATAAAGTTGTTGAATAGATATTCAGGCAATTATTAGGTATTTACTTTCTGCACTAATTTTCCAAAATTTTGCTTGTAAGGATCAATTATTTTTAAATGCTTGTTTTCCAAATAGATTGAAGTAATTGGGTCAAATTTTCCGACTAAATATATGAATCTAATACATGAGTTTATTTTTAAATGTTTCAGTATGATATGAGTAGTAGACTGGCATGCAATAGTCTATAATAGGGTGTATATTAATGTTGAAACAATTTTGCACTTGGTGTTAGAATTTAGAACATACTTAAATTAATATAGTAATTTCAGCTTCATATAACACAAACTAAGTTGTCTTGTAACATGGCGTTTGTATAAAAAATAACACCCAGATTTCTTGCTGTTTCTTGCTGAGGTATTTCTATATTATTTATATGTTCGGTATTAAAATTATATTGTTTTTTATTTATCATATATACTGTACCAATATTTATTACAAGACTCTTTTTGGCATTTAACTGAAGTCTATGATTAACTGACCAAGCATTTACTTCTTTTAAGACTTTATTTATTTCGATAGTGGTTGTGTTAATTAATTTAGAGTAACGCAAAATCTTTTTTAAATTTAATAAAATCAAGCTAAGAGTTGCTAATTTTTTTCATCAAAAGGCGTCTTAATAAAATAATAAAAAAAACTTAGACTGATACCGGCATTTGGTTTGTCTATGCAATAATACGTGGGGTAACTTTTTGTTGCCACCTCAATTAAAATATATATAAACAAATTTAGGCCCCCCAGGGCACCCTTAAATATTGGGCTGGAATGGCTATTTTTTTCTAAACATACTGTTAACATGAGGTTACTTTTTGTGGTTACCCCAATTAAAATATGAACAAAAAATATATTTTGGGCCTCCGGGGCACCCTTAAATTTTGGGCTAATACGCTCATCTTTTTTTTAGAATTACTGTTAATATAAGGTAACTTTTGTGGTTACCCCAATTAAAATATGATAAAAATAAATATTTTGGGCCTCCGGGGCACCCTTAAATATTGGGCTAGTACGCTCATTTTTTTTTTCTAGAATTACTGTTAACATAAGGTAACTTTTTGTTCCCACCCCAGTCAAAACATACAAAAAAAATATTTTGGGCCCCCGGGGGACCCTTAAATAATGGGCTAGTACGCTACATTTTTTTCTAATAAATTACTTTTAACATAAGGTAACTTTTTATTGCTACCCAAAAATAAATATCTCAAATATTTTTTTTTTTACGTTTTTCGGTCCACCCTAGTGAACAGGGTAAAACTACGTTTTTAAGGTTTAAAAATACCTATTAAATTATGTTTAAAATTGGCGGGGTGAAAACAATTATTATTACAAAACATTCATTTTTAACATACATGTGAAACATTCGACGTCAAATTGATACTTTTGAACCCGACCCGTTGGGTAAAATTTGTATGCCTTCCCAGTTTTTTTTTTTAAATGTTTAACCCAACAGAAATAAAGTTATGAATATTAAAAAAATTGTGGTAGTTAATGACCCCCTTGTCACACTTCTTCACAAATTGTCAAATTAGGTCAAGACGTAGTAATATTCGAAATAAACAAAAAAGTCCTTTCCTTTCCAATAAAATTTCCCAAAAAAGGTTTTTTCTGCAGTTGGCACACTGCTTGAACCCTTTGGTAATATTATATTAAATAAAAGGCAGGTTTTTTTTCGAAAAAAAAGGTATTTTAATTGGTGTTTCCTCATAATTTTTTCATTGGTGCCATTTTTTAAATAAAAAATCTTGATATTTATAAAACCGTTTGGCCACTATTGTGAAGAAACGAATGTTAATTAGAAAAAATTAGGATATTTAAAAGTAAGATGGCTTGCTTTAACACCTTTTATGAAGCGTGTGTATATTTGAGCCTATTTGTTCTCTTTTTTATCAAGTATATAATTTTCATATTTTCCGAAGAGGTTCTAGTTTTATTTTGAATAACTTTATTCTGTTATAAATATTTTTTTCTTCAATTTATTCTATATTTTATAGTAAATAAGTAGTCATTTAGGGTGTAAATATAGAACTATAAATTAGTTTTCATAAATAAGTTTATTTTGATTAAGGAAGATTATTTTTTTTAAACGGGGAAAAGGGCGAGTTCTTTTAACGATATAAAACCAAAAATTAAAATTTGATGAATACAAATATTTAATTTTTTTGTTTAGATTAAAATTTTATTATTGTTGTGGTTTTTAAGTGTTTTGTTTACTTCTTTAAATAAATAAAAAAAATAAATGAAATAATAAATATTAAGATGTTTGATATATATTGAATATATATCGATATATATCCGATATTTTTATATTTATATAAATATCATGATATTTTCAAACCCTGATTGTAATGCTTTATCGTGAAAAGAATTTTATATCTATTTATTTAACTGATTTTAAATTTATTTGTGTACTTTCAAGATATAAGTTATATGGTTATTTTCTCTTAAAATTGATTTATTGATACTTCATTAAAAATAGTATACATATTGTGTAAAAAAACGGTAAAAAGTTATTTATACTTTTTCTACGCCTATAAAAATTACTTATTAAAAATAAATAAGAAGTAGGAGAAAGTGAGGTTAAAAACGTTTGATAGATGTTGGATTTTATACGACAGGCGACTATGATGATTTTGGAATAAGAAAGTGGGGTCCAAATTATTATCACACTGAAACTGGTGATAGAATGAATATTCTGAAACACCTTATACAGGGTGTTCCGAAATTAGTGCACCATACTTTAACAGCAGATTCTACGTTCAAAAATAAGAAAAAAAGTCCTTATAAATATAGGTCGACAAATGCCTCCTAAGGGAGCTACAGCCCCTGAAAAGGGAGCCCCTGAATATGGTTTTTATATAATATTTATAAAAAAGTAGAAAAACCCTGTCACTTACTACATGAAACTGTCACCTGTCTTGAATTATTTTTTTTAAACATTGCAGCCGTATTCCAAGGACCACGCGAGTCCATGTCTATGGTTGTGATTTAATTGTGAATTTTTATGCTATGTAAAATAATTTTCAAATCGATTTTAAACGAAAACGAAGTATGTAATCGAAGTTCAACAAGGCGACCTTTTTTATGTGCAAAACTCCAAAATTTCATAATCTGACATCAAATTCTGGTACAAGAGGCGTACAAAAAAGTTAAGTTGGTTTTAACCCCACTTTCTATCAATCTGACTCACACCTCATGAAATTTTTAAAATTTTTATTTTTACGTCTTATTGGTTATAAAAAGTTTAATTAATTCCCCAAATTTCACTTTTCTATCTTTATCGGTTTTGGTGATATTAAATAAAAACCATCTTCAGGGGCTTTCCTTTTGGGGGCTGTAGCTCCCTTAAGAGGCATTTCATGACCTATGTTTATAGGGACTTTTTTCTTATTTTTGCACGTATATATACGTTATAATCTGCTGTTAAAGTATGGTGCACTAATTTCAGGACACCCTGTATAATGTAGGTAATTCCATAATAAAAATTAATACCTATTCTGTAATAGGAGTAGAAAACCTATAGAATGACCTATATTCCTGAAAGTATTACATAATAAATTATTCTATCATCGGATGATGGAATACTTGTTACAGAATATACTATTCTTAGACAGATTTAAAGAAATCTACTAATTTTTTTTAATGACCCTGTATAATTTTTGTATTAAATATTTTAAAATTAATATAATTTATTTTATGGCATTACCTATTTAATTTATTTAATTTAAATCTTGTGAAATTACTAAACAAAAGCTTTTATAATTTAAATAATACAATATAAATTAAATACATTCTTTTCTCAAGGTGAAGGATTTTTTTATTTTCTTAAATTCTTGCATGGCTGCCCTAAATTTTCGACTAATTTTATTATAAATTTATTAATTTATATAATAAACAAACTTTTGTCAGAACTTTTAAATAAATAATTTACCAAAATTCTTTTAGTTTAAAATAGCAGTAATACTTTATAAAAAGTAGGTATATTTAGTAAACCCTGTTTAATTTGATTTTTTAAGTAGTTTAGTTTTACTTTTGATTGATTTAAAGATTATTATATTTGAGTTTTCAGTTTTTGTTGACGTGTGCCGTGCGTAGTTAATATTTGTTTAAAGGACATCTTTCATATATTTGAAATATTTTTGTAGGAACTTCGTTGTAGAGAAGAGGACCTCAACCGCGCGCAAGTGCAACAGCGCATGCACGAAGAACAACTGCGGCAAAGGGAACAAGAACTTCAGGCGCGCGAAATCGACCTGCTTCACCGGGAACTTTATTTCATGATAAATCAACAAACACCCACGCCTAACAAACGAAAAGGTACCTAAATTTTCCATAAATTTTACAGCTCAATTTGAACCCCAAATGCTGGGATATTAACAGTACAATTTTCAGTTTGAACTAATTTTATGTCGTTTTGTTTCAGGCAATTTTAAGAAATCCCGCTTAAAGTTCCTGAAAAAAGAGCCCGGCTCCAATATCAGCTCCCCTAGTGACTTTAGGCACACGATAACTGTCAAACATACGGCGATTGAGGGCGTTATTTCTCCCAACAGCCCCCCAGGCTCCCCTTCGATACCCAGACTGAGGGCAATTGCACGTAAGTACCATTTGCGTATTTTGTTTTTTAGGTTATTAAAGAAAAACTCAACTCCTTTACAATGTAGTAATTTTAAATTAAAATTTGAATATTGTAAGGGGGTTTTAATTCGATCATATTCGGCATTTACTAGCATGGTGTTTCATAAGCATGACATATGTCATAATGTGTGTGTTTTTTCTTAGAAAAGTTAGAAATATTTTTTGTTTTTTGATTTTTTTTCTTAGTCTATTGTTAAAGTGCTTACTTATTAAGTTTGTGTGGTTTAATAGAGTAATGTATTTTTATTTTGATTTAATTGTGCACATTATTGTTTTAGTATTTTTTATTACAAGTTTTTAACTGTAGGTCCCCAGTACATAAACTTAAAAGTTGATAAATACTAAATATTTTTTAAATAAAGTCACCTTACACTATTTTTGTTTTATTATTATTTTGAAGCCATTATCGTCCCAATAAAACTAGTTTTAAAAAATGGCAGCAAAAAATCCCTATATAATAATTCAAAACAAAATTGAAAAATGGCCTATGAAAAAGTTAAATTAACAATAATTCAATTGGGTACATTATTTTAATTTAATTATAATTGAGCATGTATAGTATAATTTTAATTCAATTATAATTATGTAAAGTATAATTTTAATTATAAAATTATGTGTGCATAATTTAAATTAAATTAAAATAATTTAAGTGCGCCCATTTAAAATTATACTCCACAGTATTTTAAATTACGAATTAAAATTATACTACAATATAATTTTAATTATAGAAATTAAAATTATGTTAAAACACCATTTTAATTTTAGCAATATTAATTAATTCTACGGCGTTTAAAATAGTTGAATTAGTATTACCACAAGAAAAACGTTGCAAGTTTAAATAGGATTCAAATAAAAATTATAATATTTGTACCCTTTTCAAAAATAATTCATTGAATTACACCTCAATATGTAGTTATTATTTTTTACATCATGTAAGATAAAAATTACTTGCCATTCTATAGTATATTTTATAACATTTTAAATAGCAATCTTAATGGTATATTTATATTATAAGTTTTTTTTGCTAAAAAATTGTAAAATATGCACAGTAGGGTGATTTAAAAAAGTCTAATATTTTTTTACTTTCGACGCTGAAAAATTGGTTCTTAAGCACCTCTACTCTCTAAAAATGAAACAGTGGATTTTCACTGATTGACAGTGCATATGAACTATTTGCCGCAATGATAAGTATACCACTAGCAATTAGTGAATACTCACTTTTTCATGTAGCGATTTCTTTGCACTAATTTATTTAGTGAAAATTACACTGTACAAATTAGTGAAATAGGTTTAGTAGACAAAACCACTAATTCAAAAAAGTTAAAATTTCACTACCTATTTTATGAAGAGAGTTCCGGAAAAGTATTGATAATAAAAAACACTAATTTGGAGAAGTTAAAATTTTACTAATTTATATTGAAAAACACTAATTTTACAGTGAATAATAAACTCTGACGGAAATAGTGAAAATTTCACTGTTTCACTTTTAGAGAGTAGAAAGTGCTCAGCAAATTTAATTAATAGGAAGATCCTCCTCATCACAGTTTTCCATTTTTTCTTTTTTCCATTAAAAAATACCATATTTTATTATTAATCAATCGTTTAATCAAATCTTTATATATATTTTTGTAGGAAATTGAATGCTCTACAAAAAGGACTGATGTGTTTAAGTGATTTAACCATTTAAAATATATTTAAGATTTAAAGAATTTATAAAAAATATAGGTATATATTTTTTTAATAATTTTGTAACTCATTGAAAAATAATTATTGTCAAATGAGTATAACATGTAGGAAATTTAAAGCTCTACATAAAAGGTATTTTGTGTTTAATTGATTACTCTAACTGTTGAGAAGATATTCGTGTTAGTACGCATTGGAATTGGAATACGAATATCTTCTCAACAGTTAGAGTAATCAATTAAACAAATCAGAACTTTTTTGTCGAGCGTTAAATTTCCTATACGTCATACTCATTTGAGAATAATTATTTTTTAATGAGTTACAAAATTATAAAAAAATGGTTTTAATAAATCCCTCAAACTTTGATTTGAATATCTTTTAAATCGCTTTAACACATTAGTTTTTGTATCGCATTCAATTTCCTACAAAAATATGTATACAGATTTGATTAAACGATTGATTAATAATGAAATATATAGCTCTTAAGCTTAAATTTGGTGCCTAATAACCAATTTTTCAGTGTCGGAACTGAAAAAAATATTTGATGCACAGGCAAAACAATAATTGTTATCAACAGTTAATGAAAACATAGCGGTGATAAAATAAAATATTTTTCTAACAAAAACACACACACTAAGCGAATAAGCGGCTTATGAATCGCCGAATATCGACTTAATATCGAGTTAAGAAGGAAAGAAAGAGAAAGAGAGAATGTAAAATTGCAGTACCCGCCGACGGAGTGAAGGGCAAAACGTGGGGCCCGAGCACGTTCCACCAGCGCGAGCGCGGGCTGATCCCGGCCCTGCGGCCCATCCCGCCCAACGTGTGGTCGAAGAGCGCCCCGAACCTGGACAAGGCGCGCAACGCCCTCATGCGAGCGCCGAACGAAATAGGTAATCACAATAACACCTCGCCGACGAACGGCGGCAAAAAGCCGGGCTTTAACTTGTTGAGGGCTTTAGGCAAGAACTCGCGTAACAACAGTTTTCCCACCCATAACCACCCCTCCGCTCTAATCCAACCCGGTTTGGGCCAGAATAACCGTTTGAGCCGCTCGTTCGGCAACATTGCCGAGTCGAACTACGACACCGTCTTCAGCACGGACTCGTTCGTCATCGCCCGCGGCGTGCACGTCGACTCGGCAACGTTGCAATCGCGCAGCCGCCTCACTCACCCAGAACAAGACGAACATTACGACGATACCAAAATGCTACTTAAATGATGCATTTTATGCTTTTTTAACCGTTTTTGAAGTAGTGCATACTTAATTTAGGCAAAGGGGTATCTTAGGTTTCTTCCTACCAAGCATTTTCAAGTCAAATGGAACAAACCTTTTATGACAGACTCTAAAAAACATTTTTAGCAATATTGTTCTTTCAAAACATTCTTTTTAAGTTATTATTATATCTATTAGTTGTTTTTCTCTTTATATACTCGGTGCTGTTCTGAGAAGTGATTTTTGGACTTTCTGTGAAACCTAATTTTTTTTTTATATTCTTGTTAATTAGGTCATAACTGAAATTTTAAGAGCAAAATAAAAAAAATTTTACGGTTAATTTTGTTTTAATTCGATGTTTATTAAAAATATGTATGCACAATTAAAACTTGCCATTCTGAGAGAACAAAAATTATAGAATACGTATACTGAAAATGACAATTCAAACGTCAAATAAATTTTTAATATATCTAAGTTTCATGGCAACCTTTAAGGATATATTAATTAAGGGAACATAAATGTATACATCAAAGGTTAGATTAAAAGTTTGAACGTTTATTGCAACAAAACAGTAACATATATAAAAAAAATTGTAAATATTAAATATTTAAATTAAATCGCTAGTTTTAATTGGATAATTGAAAGAGTGCATAATCTTTTTAATAAACAGCCAATTAAAACAATTCAAACCGTCAGTTTTTTTTTATTTTGCTCTTAAATTCTTAGTTATGACCTAATTAACAAGAATATAAAAAAAAATTAGGTTTCACAGAAAGTTCAAAAATCACCTCTCAGAACAGCACCGTCTATAGGGTGTTTCACATTTGTGGTCCGTTAGAAGTTTTTGGGGAACGAAAAAAATATCGAAATTTTAAAAGCGTTTATAACCCACTTAAGTCTATTTTTCTAAAATATTTTGTACACCCCATATATTTTTTAATTTTTAAATTCTACATAAAATTCTGAGTAAAATTACTAAACTGAATAGTTTTCGAGTTTTTAATTTGTTTCGTTATAATTTTAGAAATGCTCGTCAATTAAAAATTTTTTTGTTATTAGGTTTTGCGAATGGGAATTCTTAGAATTTTAAAAAATTGTTTAAAAGATTCTTTAACATTTTTTCAACAAATTACCTGAGAAATACCATGTCAAATTTGACATAGGTACTTGAAAGTTTAATAACTTTTTATTTTAAATTTAAAAGATATTTGACAATTTCTAAAATTTTAAATATTACTTTGTATCAAGAAAACTGTGACGGTTTCTATGGTTACCACGTAATCTGTCATTGTTCAACATTTAATGGCGTCAATTTTTTATGTTGTAAACAATTTGTTGACTAATTACCTAAGTGTTTAGTAAACAAAATTACTGATAAAAAATAGCAGTCAGTGATTTAAAGAAATCAACGTAGCTGTAGGATGTCAGATGTAGATGAAGCACTAGCTCATTGGAGATAATAAAATAGAAAATTTATTTTATGAAATATTTTAATACCTAACAAAAAGAATGCGTAAGTGTAACAATTTAAAAAACCAATCAAGTAATATTGTTTACAAAACACTTAATTAATCAACATGGTATAGTAAATTTTATACAGAATTTAAAAATGTAAAAATATATGGGGTGTTCTATATGAAATAACAAAGTTGATGCCACTTTGTGGCTTTTTGTTTGAAATATTTTAGAAAAATAGACTTGAATGGATTTTAACGCTTTTAAAATTTCAAATTCTTTATCTTTTTTAATTCCCCAGATACTTCTAATGGACCACAAATGTGAAACACCCTGTATATGGTATTTAAGTAGTGCATTTATACAAAAATGGATATTGGGATTTTTTTCAGTTTGTTTTGTCGTCCGAAAATTTGGCATATATCCTAAATTATAAAAGCTCTATTCCGATAAAAAATAGTTCAGATAGTGCCTCACTAGAGGGCAGTTTACATAGATACAAATATTATTAGGCTATAACTTTTTAGTTTAATTCCGTAAATTGACTATTATTTTAATTTTTGTATTGTAAATCTATTTCCTAAAATAAATAACTTTTATGAACCGCATTTTAATTAGACACGAGCGAAGCTTGTGAGTTAATAAACAAACAAACATATGTCACAGTTTGTCAATTTATATTTAAAAGATCTTTTAGCATCATGAAAACATATATAATAATGTGTTTTTTAAACTTCAATGAAAAAGTCAACTTGGATAAAATTTATTTATTATTTAATAATGTATTAATATCAGCAATTAGCTGTGAAACAAAACTGTTGGGCAGAAGCAAAATAATATAATTGTACATAAACTGCCCTTCACCAGTTCTATAATTTAGGAAAACTTGAGGGATATGCAAAAGATAGATTCATAAGAATGTTGTATGCTAAAAACTTTTTTAAGAGATTTTAATTAAAAAATACTCCCTAAATTAAATTATTACTCATTAGGTTTTCTTATTAAGGGGTTGAAGTTACTCAAGTAACATTTTTCCTTGGTGTCTTAACTTCTTGTACACGTCTTGAATAGAGAGTCATATTGCCAATTATTTTAGTAACTTTAATTTTGCTTTAAATAAATTATTTATATATCTAAAACTAAAAAAAAATGTTTTTATTAAATTGGTATAGTTCGTAATTAGGGATTATTTATTTGTACAGTTGTAAAACAACCTTATTTTTAATATTTTGCACTGCGCCAATCTAAAAGACACTTTCCGTTTACTTCTATAAAGACAAAGTAAAATTCCACATTTCCAATGTAATTTTATGAAGACGTAACCATTATTTCACCCTTATTCATTATTTTTAAACGATAATAATATTAGTTTTTACATAGACTTTAAAGATAGCTGTGAATCATTTAAAATAAGTTTATTAAGGACCACAAATATTAAAATTAAATTTTGTTTAAAACAATTTAACATTCTTTAAAAAAATGTGTGTGATTATTTAGTAATTGTGGTTGTAAATACTTTCAAAGTGCTTCCACGTGTTTTTAACGCGTGCTGAGCAATTCATTAATAACATAAACTAAAAGTTATAATTTGATAAAGGCATATCTCTGGAGAGTCTGCCAAATGTAATATGTAAGTTAAATGGGTACAGAACGTTAAATTTGTAGCATAAGCACAGTAGCATGTTTTATTTAATTTTTTTCAGCATTGAAGTATGTAGTTGACATTGTAATTATTATTTAAAACTTATGTTTTTTGTAGTTAGGATCTTTTTTAAGGTATATTGTGTTAATGCTATTTTTTATTTGTTTAAAAAGGCTTTTTCGAAAGCAACTCATAGTTTATTAATTGCCTATGAGTTGGATTTGAAGCTAATTTTCTTTATTGGTGTTGGTCTATTATTTGTATTATTATTTTTAATAAACATTGTAATAGTGTTTGAATATTGCTATTTTATTTAAAACACTCGCATGTCCTTTTATTTTGGGTTCTCGCACGAAAAATATCCTTAATCCCACTAAGAGTTTAACATATTATTAAAATCTATAAAATGTATATATTTTCTAACTAGGTATTGGTAAAAATGTATAAACCAATACAATATTTACTAAATGTTATAGTAACATAAAACACACTAAAAAGTTACAAAAACGTAAGTGGAGGCTTTTTTGCTTATTAAAATTTTATTTTGCAAGCTGTAGTTTGATGTATTAACTTTGAACAAAACATCAGATAGTTATGTTTCGGTTTTGACAGATTATGCACCGCATGAAGACTGGGGTCCCGAATGTCCCCTTCCCATGCCTGGGACATTGAGGCACAACGTGCCTATACCAACTTTATATAGCGCCGACGGTAAGTAAATGAACTTATGAAGTTTTGATATTTCGCAGGATATCCTGGACGATTATAATACATGCACACATATACACAATATTAAAACATTTTTTATATGTACGTTTTTGTTTTTCTTATTTTTCTTAGGACAAAGATTGAAACCGAAATGGAGTATAGTGGAGCTGGTTCTGTACAATATTGCGGCCATGTTGGCTGGAGTCGCGTCCGGATACGACGTTCGATTGTCGAATGTTTCTCCATTACATCCCAGACTACAGCCTAATCGGTGAGTAACAATTTAAAAGTCATGTGCTATAAGAAAAAATACAATATACAATGCAAGATGATTCAAATGGCTATCTTATACCTATCACATGTTTTAAAATATCTGAAAGTAGAATTAAGTCGTATTTACATATTCAAAGACGTCACAATGACTACATTTAAGATAAGTGGGTTTTTCTTTGATAAAACATTTTAAAAACAACGTATTGAAAATATTATATCTAAAATCCATTAAAACCATAAAAAAATTTCTATTTTTTACAAGTGCATTTTAGTATAAAAATAAGTTAAGTGCAGAGTTGTTTTTTAATTTTCTCATAACATTGAAAATTGTACTTCTGCATGATAATTAATATATAATGCAAACATTGAAACAAGTATCCAGAATTTTCCACTTCTCTTTTTTGCACTTGTACCCTTTTGCTTTTTACCCCTTCAATTGTATATATTGGTGTAAAAGTAACTTTTTGTGTTCAAATCAGAGTTTCGTGCTACATTTGGATAAAATTTAGTTTTATTACATATTCAACAGTATCTCCTTACTATTAATAAACTAAAACTTCATTCTATAATAATTTATATTATCACATTAAAGCTTTGAACAATTAAAGGTATTTTTTAATTTAAAATTTAATTAACTAATCGTGCAATTTTTACAAGTGAACCTTTTTGGTGCCAATATATACGGAGTATTAATATTGCAAAAAACTTCGGAATGAGACTACTTGCATGATAGTAATAAAAAACTTTTCCTCCGCAAACTCAATTCTATACATGTTTTAAACCTCATGTTTCAGCTATTTGTGATAGAGCGCGGATTATAAATGCTTGAAATATGCCAGAAAATCAAAACATGACCTTAGTAAAAAATCGTAAATTATGAATTTTGTAAAACTTGACACCTTAGATCAGTTTTTCGAGTGCCACTGCACAATCTACTATTAGTTTGATTTTGAATTGTAATTAATAGCAGGGTTACGCAACATAAAATATAATGTAAGAATCTAAGAATTTGTAGCTAAAGAAAGAAAGGAAATTTATAAATCAGACTTAAATGTTAAACAGTTGTTTTTTTATTTTTTACAATAAAAATTGCTTTCAATAATTTTTATTTTTATGTAAACATCAGCAACAAAATATTACAAATAAAGCTCAGCTTTAAAAGCTGTTTTTATTAAAAATAGTTTTATTTATGTGTTGAAATAAAAAAAAAATACATATTTAACACTGTTAAATTGAACGAACACAATATATCGACTTATAATGCGATTTCATCAATGTCAGTTTAAAACCTGTGATCACGTCACGGTTAAAAATCACTGATATAAAAAATCACAGTGACGAATATCAGTATGATTGAAAAATCACGGTATCGCTCATCTCTATATAATAAGTTATTTATAGGAAGTTGAAAAGAGTTCTTAGTTAAGAATCCATTCTCGGAGCGCTTGCATTCTCTTTTATGCACTCTTGAAGAAGCGCGCGTCTTAAGGTGACGGCATTTTTAGCCAATATCGTTAAACGTCAGGGTCGTTGCATATTCTTTGTTGCGGTTGTACGCTTTTCGGTTTTACAAAAACAGGGATTGGAATTTTGCGCATTGTTCGAATAACAATCGGACTAGTAACTTCGTTCCAAAAGTAATTTTTGTCTTGACATGCTGGTCTATTTCTTTTTTGTACACGAAATGTTCGTATCGTATTTTAATGTTGGAAACAACCAAGATAAAGCCAGTTCTAACAAGATTTAACAATTGTTTCCTTAAATGTTTTGTTGTAACGTAAATGTTATATTTTAGACCCGAAATCGACTTGCCGGCGTGGCGACCGGTCGAGAACCAAGACTACGAATATTCGACGACATCAGGCTACAGCCACAACACGTACCACGGCCCGACGAAGCATTGCCGCCCGATGCTGACGGGCTCGCAAATAATGAACCTGCAAAACGAAGAAATGCGACCGCTCCGATTCACTGACTCGCCCCAACACCACCCGCCCAACCCGTCGCCCAGACGCAAGAGCAGCAGCACCAGCAACGACGGCTCGGAGTTGTACGTGCCGTACGAGAGGAGCGCCACCATCTACATCCCGGGGGATTACCACGGCACGCAGAGCGATACAGGCCCGTTCCCCGCCATCAGGCCCGAGCCCGGGGTTAACTACAGCTACACCGACCATAGTTCCGAGTACACTAGCAGTACTACTATGTACGGTTACGGCACCGACTACGCGTATGACAACCCGAGCAGTATAAGCAGCCATAGCGGCACTAGGACGCCGCAAAGGCTGCCGGTGCACAGCCACAGAAGAACCAACTCGAACGTGTCGAACGCTAGTAGCACCACAACGAGCGGTTCGAACGTTAACCCGAGCTTCAGACTCGAAGAGGAATACACCCCGCACTACTTGCGCAGACCTCACGATTACGACTACTACTCGCGTCAAGAGTCGAACTTCGAAAGGCCCACGACTCTGGAAAGCACCGGGCACACAAAACTCAGATCGAGTCTGAAAAGGAACAACTATCAGGCCAGCCAGGGGCACTCGGGCGGGAACACGCCCACCAACCCCACGCCGCCCGACAGCTTGACCAGCGACGACAGCTCGTACGTGTCGGCCAAAGACAGCAACTGCAGCGTGAGCAGGGTGCGATTCTCGCCCACGACCTTGATCGACTTGCCCGCGCCCGGTCAAAATCAGGATCCCACGATTCCGTTGCAGGCGAGGAGGCCCAGGCAAAGGCCCTCGCTAGCCGAAATGGAACGGGAGTTCTTGTCATAACCTATAACGATATTTTAAGATGGTTGCAATGTAGCTTACGATAAACCTCGAGAGAGAGGTTTGCTGATGTGGGGCTGGAATGTCTTCAAGAGGACATTATACTGTTAAACATATAGCCGCCTATTCAGGTAAAAACTAGGTAACTTGAAATTTGCCGATTCTCTCCATCAATAATATACAGGAAAACAAAGATAAAAATTTGCATAATAAATAAATCAAAATCTAATCTTAAAATCAATCACTTTTTATATTATATATTTTAGTTACAAGTCCAAGATACTGTTTTACTCCATATACTTGTATATGGAGTAAAACTGTATCCTGTACAGTAGATTGGGTCGAATATCCGCTTTTTCAAAATTAATTTGTTAATGGCAAAATATCATTCTAAGGTAAAAAAAAAACTAGGGGAAAATTTTAAGCGCGCGGAACGCACTAATCAAAAACTGTATTTATAAAAAAAAATTGTGAGAAATATAATATTTTGGCATGAAAATTGTCAAAAATTTGCTTTACAATAAATTAACCACGAATAATACTTTTGCTATTACTAAATTAATTTCGAAAAAAGCGGATATTCGATCCAGTATAATTACAGGCATTAAACAAAAGCTATTCTTGAATTGTTTTCCATTCTGAACTTTATATTTGATGGCTTTTAGAACATTGAAATAATACTTTTTATATTTAATAGTAAAATGCCCTTTTAAGAAAAAAATCGTATGCTTTTTAAGATTTTACGAATTAGCTATCAAAACTATTTTTAGTACATTGGATTGAATTTAAACTAGGTTCCTTTACCTGTATTATAATAGTAACTGCCATGTAGAAAAAAGACTATTTAAAAAAAAATCTTGTGAAGCATATAACAAGCAATATTTTATTTAGATTGTAAGGCATAACTTATTTTATTATTAGGTAATACATTTACTAGTCCTAATTTATAAAAAAAAACTATTTAGACATTCTGGTTCTGCATCAAGCGCTGTAAATATATTGGATAATTCGACAGATTTGAATTGTTTCCCAATTCTAATTTATTGAAGGTTAAGCTCAAATTATTTGTAATTTTTGGAAAATGCAACTGAATTTGTAAATTACTCAATCCATTGTGCCTGCCTGCCCGCTGTATGCAGCTTTTTGTACACTTTTGAAATGCAATTGAATCTTCAACTACGTCACAACACGTCGATAGACTGGGTAGCCTAGCGTTAGTCCAGGAAAATTGGACATAAGTTTTCTAGTTTCCGACAATAAACGCCAAGTTAATTGTCTACAATTGTCCAAAGGTATTTTTTAAAAGACAATTTAATAAATTGTCAAAGAAGCAGTAAGTAGCAAATGGTTACTCCTATAAAAAATACCATCAAACCTGTTGTGGATTTTTTAATTTATAATTTTATCAAACGTTCATTGTCGAAAAGTCCACCATTTTTGGGATATTTGAGAAAAACGCATTTTGCTTGCAAATTATTGTCTAATTTTTCTTGACTAAATTCTTAAATATTAGGCTACATTTATGTAAAGTTTTTTTGTTGTATTTAGCTCTGAGTGATATGTAACTTTATAGTCATTATTGTGCAATTTTGCATTTTAAACTTATTTTTGTCAGTTTTATAAATTATAAAAAAAGATAATATTGACGCCTTATATAAATATTTGAGATTGTAGGTTTTTAAGTAGACTTTTTTTGGTGATGGACATTTTAATAGGTTTTTCAAAACATCATCAGTTTATGTATATTTTTTTACAGATGCAATATTTTTATTTAATTATTTTATTATAGAAAGACTGTTAATAGACATTCCATTATATTTTAGATAAAAATCGACCAATTTTCAATTTACATTATTTCTGTAGCGTACTGTTTTAATATTTTTAACATTTTTATTATATTTTAATAAGACTTGGTATATTGCAAGTTTTACCACTAAAGCAATTTGATCACCATGGAACTCACATTTCATGGTATTTAGACCATAACGTTTAAATACATCACAAATTATAGTTTACCCTTAAATGTTATGCTCAACCTTTAGAGATTTATAGAATAACCCATGGTGGTCAAGTTGGATTTGTACTATTTTTAATAATTTGGGGTACTTTGTGAATAAGTTCTAATTAATTATTTACTTATATTTGTGGCCATGATTTTAAACATAATGATGTTCAGTATTCAGAGATAATACATATTTGTACATATTAAATATACTAGTATTTAGTTATAACATTGTGGCTTCCACATAAAATATCAATTAGATTTATTTATTAAATAAATACTGTTAAATACATTCCGAAAAATAAAATGTTTCTTAAAACAAGAATATATTACTTAATACTCAAATAGTGTGAATGATATTGTAATGACTCTGAATAAAATTTATAAAAACTATTTTGTGGATTTATTTTATAATTTGTGAGAAAAGCTTGAAGTGTATTTAAAAAATTAAAAAAACTTAAAATTTGTTCTATTTTTTTTTAAATGTACCTCTGTGGAAATTTATCCCACTGCGAATTTGTTCCTTATTTTTTAAATTTATGCAACTGAATTTTTTAAATTGATCATATTGTGCGAATTTGTCTTACCATTTTTTAAATTTATCCCACTGTGCGAATTTGTCCTCCTATTTTATAAATTTATCCCACTGTGCGAATTTGTCCTTTGAACAGCGCCATCTGTTATCCGGTAGCCAAACGTTAAATTTACAGAAAACTTTTTCAAACAATTATTGTAAAATTTATCTCACTGTGCGAATTTGTCCTACTATTTTTTAAATTTATCTCACTGTGCGAAATTATTCTTTAAACAGCGCCATCTGTGATCCGGTAACCAAACCGAATAATTGTTTGATAAAGTTTTCTGTAAATTCAACGTAATAATTGTTTGATAAAGTTTTCTGTAAATTTACATTTGGTTACCGGATAACAAACAGATGGCGCTGTTTAAAGGACAACTTCGCACAGTGGGACAAGTTTAAAAATTGGGTGGACAAATTCGCACAGTGCGATAAATTTAAAATTTAGGAGGACAAATTTGCAGTGGGATAAATTTAAAAATTAATAGGACAAATTCGCACAGTGGGATAAATTTAAAAATTGGGTGGACAAATTCGCACAGTGGGATAAATTTAAAAATTAGGAGGACAAATTTGCACAGTGGGATAAATTTAAAACTTGGGAGGACAAATTTGCACAGTGGGATGAATTTAAAAATTAGGAGGACAAATTCGCACAGTGGGACAAGTTTAAAAATTGGGTGGACAAATTCGCACAGTGGGATAAATTTAAAAATTGGGTGGACAAATTCGCACAGTGGGACAAGTTTAATAATTGGGTGGACAAATTCGCACAGTGGGATAAATTTAAAATTTAGGAGGACAAATTTGCACAGTGGGATAAATTTAAAAATTAGGAGGACAAATTTGCACAGTGGGATGAATTTAAAAATTAGGAGGACAAATTCGCACAGTGGGACAAGTTTAAAAATTAGGTGGACAAATTCGCACAGTGGGACAAATTTAAAATTTAGGAGGACAAATTTGCACAGTGGGACAAAATTAACCGGATAACAGATGGCGCTGTTCAAAGAACAATTTCGCACAGTCGGATAAATTTAAAATTTAGGAGGACAAATTCGCACAGTGAGATAAATTTTAAAATTTGTCCACCCAATTTTTAAATTTATCCCACTGTGCGAATTTTTCCTCCTAAGTTTTAAATTTATCCCACTGTGCGAATTTGTCCACCCAATTTTTAAATTTATCCCACTGTGCGAATTTGTCCTCCTATTTTTTAAAATTTATCCCACTGTGCGAATTTGTCCTCCTAATTTTTAAATTTATCCCACTGTGCAAATTTGTCCTAAATTTTAATTTTGTCCCACTGTGCGAATTTGTCCTCCTAAATTTTAATTTTATCCCACTGCAAATTTGTCCTCCTTAATTTTAATTTTATCCCACTGTGCGAATTATTCCTCCCATTTTTTAAATTTGTCCCACTGTGCGAAATTGTTTTTTGAACAGCGCCATCTGTTATCCGGTAACCAAACGTTAAATTTACAGAAAACTTTATCAAACAATTATTAAAAAAATTTTAAAGTTTATCTCACTGTGCGAATTTGTCCTACTATTTTTTAAATTTATCTCACTGTGCAAAAATGTTCTTTGAACAGCGCCATCTGTTATCCGGTTAATTTTATCCCACTGTGCAAATTTGTCCTCCTAAATTTTAATTTTGTCCCACTGTGCGAATTTGTCCTCCTAAATTTTAATTTTATCCCACTGTGCGAATTTGTCCTCCTAAATTTTAAATTTGTCCCACTGTGCGGATTTGTCCTCCTAAATTTTAAATTTGTCCCACTGTGCGAATTTGTCCTTTGAACAGCGCCATCTGTTATCCGGTAGCCAAACGTTAAATTTACAGAAAACTTTATCAAACAATTATTAAAAAAAATTTAAAATTTATCTCACTGTGCGAATTTGTCCTCCTAAATTTTAAATTTATCTCACTGTGCGAAATTGTTCTTTGAACAGCGCCATCTGTTATCCGGTAACCAAACGTTGAATAATGTTTGATAAAGTTATCTGTAAATTTAACGTTTGGTTACTGGATAACAGATGGCACTGTTCATAGGACAAATTCGCACAGTGGGATAAATTTATTAAATAGGAGGACAAATTCGCACAGTGGGATAAATTTAAAAATTGGGTGGACAAATTCGCACAGTGGGATAAATTTAAAACTTAGGAGGACAAATTTGCAGTGGGATAAATTTAAAACTTAGGAGGAAAAATTTGCACAGTGGGATAAATTTAAAATTAAGGAGGACAAATTTGCACAGTGGGATAAATTTAAAATTTAGGAGGACAAATTCGCACAGTGGGATAAATTTAAAATTTAGGAGGACAAATTCGCACAGTGGGATAAATTTAAAATTTAGGAGGACAAATTCGCACAGTGGGATAAATTTAAAATTTAGGAGGACAAATTTGCACAGTGGGGAAAAACATTTTTGAACCAGTATCAGTATTATGCATGCCCACTCATATGTTAGGTGAAGTTACAGTCAAGTGGGTGGAGGCAATACAAACAAAACTCCCCATGTGCATAGGGGGGGCCAGAAATTAACATGGTGCCTTTAAAATTAGAGGAATAGAGTGTTATTAATGTGAAATTTCTTTGTTTTTGTGTTTTTATGGCCATAAATAATTAAATTAGGAGTGGTTTAAAAATTATGTCATGCAGTGTAGGACATTTGAACTACTCGATGTCATGTACACTGAGTGACAATATTTTTGAATTTTTGTTTGATAGTTTTCTGTAAATTTAATGTTTAGGCTACCGGATAACAGATGGCGCTGTTCAAAGGACAAATTTGCATAGTGGGATAAATTTAAAATTTAGGAAGACAAATTCGCACAGTGGGATAAATTTAAAATTTAGGAGGACAAATTTGCAGTGGGATAAATTTAAAACTTTGGAGGAAAAATTCGCACAGTGGGATAAATTTAAAAATTAGGAGGACAAATTTGCACAGTGGGATAAATTTAAAAGTTAGGAGGACAAATTCGCACAGTGGGACAAATTTAAAAATTAGGAGGACAAATTCGCACAGTGGGATAAATTTAAAACTTGGGAGGACAAATTCGCACAGTGGGACAAATTTAAAAATTAGGAGGACAAATTTGCACAGTGGGATGAATTTAAAAATTAGGAGGACAAATTCGCACAGTGGGACAAGTTTAAAAATTAGGTGAACAAATTCGCACAGTGGGACAAATTTAAAATTTAGGAGGACAAATTTGCACAGTGGGACAAAATTAACCGGATAACAGATGGCGCTGTTCAAAGAACAATTTCGCACAGTCAGATAAATTTAAAATTTAGGAGGACAAATTCGCACAGTGAGATAAATTTTAAAATTTGTCCACCCAATTTTTAAATTTATCCCACTGTGCGAATTTTTCCTCCTAAGTTTTAAATTTATCCCACTGTGCAAATTTGTCCTCCTTAATTTTAATTTTGTCCCACTGTGCGAATTTGTCCTCCTAAATTTTAATTTTATCCCACTGTGCAAATTTGTCCTCCTTAATTTTAATTTTATCCCACTGTGCAAATTTGTCCTCCTAAATTTTAATTTTGTCCCACTGTGCGAATTTGTCCTCCTAAATTTTAATTTTGTCCCACTGTGCGAATTTGTCCTCCTAAATTTTAATTTTGTCCCACTGTGCGAATTTGTCCAAAATTTTAATTTTATCCCACTGTGCAAATTTGTCCTCCTTAATTTTAATTTTATCCCACTGTGCGAATTTTTCCTCCAATTTTTTAAATTTGTCCCACTGTGCGAAATTGTTTTTTGAACAGCGCCATCTGTTATCCGGTAACCAAACGTTAAATTTACAGAAAACTTTATCAAACAATTATTAAAAAAATTTTAAAGTTTATCTCACTGTGCGAATTTGTCCTACTATTTTTTAAATTTATCTCACTGTGCAAAATTGTTCTTTGAACAGCGCCATCTGTTATCCGGTTAATTTTGTCCCACTGTGCAAATTTGTCCTCCTAAATTTTAATTTTGTCCCACTGTGCGAATTTGTCCTCCAAAATTTTAATTTTGTCCCACTGTGCGAATTTGTCCTCCAAAATTTTAAATTTGTCCCACTGTGCGAATTTGTCCTCCTAAATTTTAAATTTGTCCCACTGTGCGAATTTGTCCTCCTAAATTTTAAATTTGTCCCACTGTGCGGATTTGTCCTAAATTTTAAATTTGTCCCACTCTGCGAATTTGTCCTTTGAACAGCGCCATCTGTTATCCGGTAGCCAAACGTTAAATTTACAGAAAACTTTATCAAACAATTATTTAAAAAAATTTAAAATTTATCTCACTGTGCGAATTTGTCCTCCTAAATTTTAAATTTATCTCACTGTGCGAAATTGTTCTTTGAACAGCGCCATCTGTTATCCGGTAGCCAAACGTTAAATTTACAGAAAACTTTATCAAACAATTATTTAAAAAAATTTAAAATTTATCTCACTGTGCGAATTTGTCCTCCTAAATTTTAAATTTATCTCACTGTGCGAAATTGTTCTTTGAACAGCGCCATCTGTTATCCGGTAACCAAACGTTGAATAATGTTTGATAAAGTTTTCTGTAAATTTAACGTTTGGTTACTGGATAACAGATGGCACTGTTCATAGGACAAATTCGCACAGTGGGATAAATTTATTAAATAGGAGGACAAATTCGCACAGTGGGATAAATTTAAAAGTTGGGTGGACAAATTCGCACAGTGGGATAAATTTAAAAGTTAGGTGGACAAATTCGCACAGTGGGGCAAATTTAAAAATTAGGAGGACAAATTCGCACATTGGGATAAATTTAAAAGTTAGGTGGACAAATTCGCACAGTGGGATAAATTTAAAAGTTAGGTGGACAAATTCGCACAGTGGGATAAATTTAAAAGTTAGGTGGACAAATTCGCACAGTGAGATGAATTTAGAAATTAGGAGGACAAACCCGCACAGTGGGATAAATTTAAAATTAAGGAGGACAAATTCGCACAGTGGGATAAATTTAAAAGTTGGGTGGACAAATTCGCACAGTGGGATAAATTTAAAAGTTAGGTGGACAAATTCGCACAGTGGGATAAATTTAAAAGTTAGGTGGACAAATTCGCACAGTGGGATGAAATTAGAAATTAGGAGGACAAACCCGCACAGTGGGATAAATTTAAAAATTAGGAGGACAAATTCGCACGGTGGGATAAATTTAAAAGTTAGGTGGACAAATTCGCACAGTGGGATAAATTTAAAAGTTAGGTGGACAAATTCGCACAGTGGGATAAATTTAAAAGTTAGGTGGACAAATTCGCACAGTGGGATAAATTTAAAATTTAGGAGGACAAATTCGCACAGTGGGATAAATTTAAAATTTAGGAGGACAAATTCGCACAGTGGGATAAATTTAAAATTAAGGAGGACAAATTCGCACAGTGGGGAAAAACAT
Organism: Brassicogethes aeneus; assembly: GCA_921294245.1. Lineage (NCBI taxonomy): Eukaryota > Metazoa > Arthropoda > Insecta > Coleoptera > Nitidulidae > Brassicogethes > Brassicogethes aeneus. Next base: position 440,341 of record OV121138.1, on the reverse strand, counting down.
TTTTGAACCAGTATCAGTATTATGCATGCCCACTCATGTTAGGTGAAGTTACAGTCAAGTGGGTGGAGGCAATACAAACAAAACTCCCCATGTGCATAGGGGGGGCCATATTCGGGGCAGGAAGATTAAAACCCAAGCACAGGAAATTATACACTGAAAAATATCTGCCCTGGGCTATAAAGACTGGTAAAAATATGGATTTCCTACTAAATATTTATTTTGAGAAAAGGTGGGAGCAAAATGTGCAAGAATTGCGTCAAGAAATTAACATGGTGCCTTTAAAATTAGAGGAATAGAGTGTATTTATTTAAATAAATGTTATTTATATTGAAAATTTTTGTTATTAATGTGAAATTTCTTTGTTTTTGTGTTTTTATGGCCATAAATAATTAAATTAGGAGTGGTTTAAAAATTATGTCATGCAGTGTAGGACATTTGAACTACTCGATGTCATGTACACTGAGTGACAATATTTTTGAATTTTTGTTTGATAGTTTTTTGTAAATTTAACGTTTGGCTACCGGATAACAGATGGCGCTGTTCAAAGGACAAATTCGCACAGTGGGATAAATTTAAAATTTAGGACAAATTCGCACAGTGGGATAAATTTAAAATTAAGGAGGACAAATTCGCACAGTGGGATAAATTTAAAAGTTGGGTGGACAAATTCGCACAGTGGGATAAATTTAAAAGTTAGGTGGACAAATTCGCACAGTGGGGCAAATTTAAAAATTAGGAGGACAAATTCGCACATTGGGATAAATTTAAAAGTTAGGTGGACAAATTCGCACAGTGGGATAAATTTAAAAGTTAGGTGGACAAATTCGCACAGTGGGATAAATTTAAAAGTTAGGTGGACAAATTCGCACAGTGGGATAAATTTAAAAGTTCGCACAGTGGGATGAATTTAGAAATTAGGAGGACAAACCCGCACAGTGGGATAAATTTAAAAATTAGGAGGACAAATTCGCACAGTGGGATAAATTTAAAAGTTAGGTGGACAAATTCGCACAGTGGGATAAATTTAAAAGTTAGGTGGACAAATTCGCACAGTGGGATAAATTTAAAATTTAGGAGGACAAATTCGCACAGTGGGATAAATTTAAAATTAAGGAGGACAAATTCGCACAGTGGGAAAAATTTAAAATTTAGGAGGACAAATTCGCACAGTGGGATAAATTTAAAATTTAGGAGGAAAAATTCGCAGTGGGATAAATTTAAAATTTAGGAGGACAAATTCGCACAGTGGGATAAATTTAAAATTTAGGAGGACAAATTCGCACAGTGGGATAAATTTAAAATTTAGGAGGACAAATTCGCACAGTGGGATAAATTTAAAATTTAGGAGGACAAATTCGCACAGTGGGAAAAATTTAAAATTTAGGAGGATAAATTTAAAATTTAGGAGGACAAATTCGCACAGTGGGATAAATTTAAAAATTAGGAGGACAAATTCGCACATTGGGATAAATTTAAAATTTAGGAGGACAAATTTGCACAGTGGGATAAATTTAAAAATTAGGTGGACAAATTCGCACAGTGGGATAAATTTAAAAGTTAGGTGGACAAATTCGCACAGTGGGATGAATTTAGAAATTAGGAGGACAAACCCGCACAGTGGGGCAAATTTAAAAGTTAGGTGGACAAATTCGCACAGTGGGATAAATTTAAAAGTTAGGTGGACAAATTCGCACAGTGGGATGAATTTAGAAATTAGGAGGACAAACCCGCACAGTGGGATAAATTTAAAAGTTAGGTGGACAAATTCGCACAGTGGGATGAATTTAGAAATTAGGAGGACAAACCCGCACAGTGGGATAAATTTAAAAATTAGGAGGACAAATTCGCACAGTGGGATACATTAAAAAAATGCAAGGACAAATTTGCACAGTGGGGCATTTTCACAGTAATTTTTAATTTTGGACTAATGTACGGATGTCCCAGTATGATTTAAGTTTCGGCAGAAAGGCGAGTGAAAAGAGTGCGAAGATGATTTTCATGTTCGTCAACATCTCGTGAGAAAACCAGAATATCGTCTATGTAAGGAAAGAAGAATTCCAGTTCGAAGACGACTTCATCTATAAAGCGTTGAAATGTCTGCCCGGCGCGGCGTTTCGCAGCTCAAACGACATAAATGGAAACTCAAACAGGCCAAAAGGTGTTGTGATGGCTGTTTTCGGGAATCTGGGTGTAGGCCTTGACGAGATCAATGATGGAATAGGTGGTGCATCCACGAAGTTGATATGTGAGATCGTGGATGTGTTGCACTGGATATCTGTCCAGTACGGTTCTGGCGTTGAGGCTACGGTAGTCGCCACATGGTATCCAACCGTCTGATTTCTTTGTTGATTGATTTTATCTCGATCTGCATTTCAGAAATCTGATGTAAAAGTTCGTCCAACCGCTGGGAAAATGGGTCGATACGGTTGCAGGCGGAGTGGAAATGGCATGGAACGCACCAGAAGGTTATCGTGGACTGTGGCGCAACCTACCAAGGATCGCAGGTGACGGAGAAACTGGGAAGGGGTACGAATCGTAATAAAGTAATTTTTTTTAAGTATTTTTATTAACCAAAATTTACAATGATGAGAATAGAGTATTGAGTTGCTCAATACCTATATGATTATCTACAATATCATGGTTGTGATTATGATTATTTTAAAATTCTACAACTTTGGTTAAAAAGTTCGAAACAGCCTATTAAATAGCATAATGACTTTTTGGCTGCTCTTTTTTTAATATAACCAAAGTGAAATAGACCATACATAAAAAACAATTGACATTGATGTAACCTTAGCCCCATTAAAAACCTATTTGCTTATAAAATTTCACTTAATTTAAGTTGTCCACTGGGATGAAATTGGATGTTTTAATATATGGTCCAAATGGTTAAATTGTTTAATTTTGCTATAACACACAAGTAAAAAAACCAACAATTTACAAATAGCCGATTTTAAGTCTTATCACCAGAATCACTTTCATAATCAAATAAATAAAACACTAGTTACAAATCGCAATATATAAGGGTTAAAGCAAAAAAATATGTCTGTTGCTATTTTGATTTATTTTACCTGATTGAATCAATATACAAATCATATAATTTGTACAAAAACAATTAATGAAATTTGTAAACATACTGTTGTTATACGGATGTATAAATAAAAAGCAATAATTGTAAATAATTTGAATGACTACAATAAATTTCATAAAGTCTTGAGGTACTTGTCATACCAAATGTACGTAACATTACTAACTAAATTAATTAAAAGGAAAGCCACCTCAATTCGAATCATAACCTAACCGTATCACCGATATACATAAACACCGCTCTAACAGCAGACTGACTGATCAGAGAATGATAAAAAATGCGTTGCCTTTCCTTGTTTGGTTACTTTTTAAAAACACTCACTTTAAGTCCAAAAGTCTTCGAAATTAGTATATTCTCATCCCAAAATCACTTTACTTCCTCAGGTGTACGTACTCTCCATCAATTTCGAACTAAATGTCAAAAATATATGACGTCATAGTTATACAAATTGTATGATAAAATACAACTTTGTCTGTTTCAAGTAGAAAGTGTTAATAATAATAATAGTAATAATAACACAAAATGAAAATTAATTGTCCTTCCAAACCAGACTATACTTACCTGAGGTTTTTTGAGAAGTTGAATCTGATTTTGAAAATTTATAACTAAAAAGAGAAAAAAAAACAAAAATAACCAGGTAATTTTTTTCCTTTAAAATCCATTATTAAATTTTTAACAAAAGATTTCTGGACAAAAATTACCTTGTATAATAACCCTGATGTCATATTTTTTTCTACAGTCAATCTAAAATTTAAATAGCCAAATCACCTGATAAAGTAAAGCGATCTTGTATTTAGTTATCATTATTATTTTAAATTAATTTTTAGCGCAACTCGACCGACCGACCGGCAGCCAGTAGTCGGCAGTAGGGGGTCGTTTGGGGGCGGTGGAGACGGTGTCGCCGCCGCCGCTATCAGTTGCTGTTGTTGCAGTTCTCCTCGTTGCCGGACGCGTGGTTGCTGCCGCCCCCGCTTATGGGACCGTCGGCGGCGCAGGGCGGCCGATACGCCGCCGAGAACGGGAACCGCTCTTGGCAACGTTGCACGTACTCTTCGGTTTCGCCGTCGCAGCTGCCGAAGTCGCCTCTCTTCAGCGACCTTAGGATTTCTGTACATATCTGGACAAAAAAGGAATGAGCTAATAATGTTGGACACTGTCAAATGCTGTATAAATCTGGTAAAAACATTGTTCCAAATATTAGTTCGCCCAAGTAGCATTTTTAGTGGATAAAACGTATCGGACACTTATACCGGGTGTTTTAACCGGGTGTTTTAACGAAAACACCTCCAAAACGTTTTAACGGGTGAATGTGGACAAAATTACTTGGACACGTCAATTTTTATTTCTCGCCCAAAAAATCTTATTGATCAATACATTCGTTAATTTACAATGTTTTTGGTTTTTTTAATTTACCTAATTTCTCGAGAAATAATCGACAGATTTTTAAAAAAATTACAGAATCTTATTTAGAATTAAAAACGATTTTAAAACGATATGTCACTTATTTGATGCTGCGATATCAGTTTTCGTCACTATAATGCTACATGGGCGGGGAAAGGAGAATAACGTAATCTACTCTGAAATGACACAACGAAAAAAAAAAACAAATAACAGTCAAAGAATTTTCAACTTCAGTCAAACTATTATTTATCTATAACATAAAATTGTAATAATTGGGACCCTAGCATTTGGTCCAAATACAAAATATCCTCGAAAAAATGTCATAAAAATAAATATCCATGAACAAGCCACATTTGTTTACCTTTCTGCGAAGAGATAAACTTCAACACCGCTATTATTGTGCTATCAAAAATCAATCAATAAAAACAATATGGGTATCAAATGAAAGGGTATAAAACGAAACGAATTAACAATATTTTTATATTTTCCACACTAAACTTGTACCAAACTTTTTTTTTAATAAAGCAATGCTTTTTATAAAACCCAGTCAATTAAAGCAAGAAGATAAAATATTTCTTAAGAATGACTTTCCCAATGCATGTAAACTTATTTATAAGTAAAATGATGTTAATAAAAGACGGTATAGGTATACTTACTTCATTATTTACATCTTGATACTTATTGTCGATATTGGTAACCAAATTGAGCGCCTGACTTTGACATTTCTCGTCCAAATGGTACATCATGCGGGCGCCTTCGAGGGTGGCGCGCAAACTCGTGGCGTGATCGGTGAGGAACTCCTTGTTCAGCGTTTTGGCGTCTTTTCCGTTGAAGAACGGCTGCGACTCCTTTGCGACCACCTGCTGCACGCTCGGATCCCACGTGCTCTTGTTCTCTGCGACGAACCGGTTGAAGCGGATCAGGCAGCTGTGCAGCTTCGGGTGCTTCGAGTCCACTTTGAGCGCGCGTTTCAGGGATTGCACCATCAAAAGGCCTTTCTCTAAGGAAAAATAGTCAAGGATAATCTAAACTTCTTAAAGATGTTACTTACTCTTTCTGTAGTAGACTTCAAAAGCCATAAGATGAGTTTCTATACTGTTTTGCGACAGCCTTTGCAGGGGATACAAGAACTTGATCGCTTGTTCAAGGGGATCTTCCACCTAACAGTTCAAAAATACATTATTATAAAAAATTAAACCCAAGAAAAATTTCAACTTACCCTAGCTAATTTATCGGGAATAAGTTCATCCAATTGCGGGGCATCAGCTTCGACGTCACCCTGTTGCCTGGACTTGTGGTGCTGATCTCTTTTGACTTGTGCTTCCCTCTGTTGAGCGCTTTCCTGTTCGGCTTTTTTCTTAGCTTTCCTTTGCTTGTTTCTCAGTTTCTTCAATTCGGATGGTGCCAAATTTTCTGAAAATTAAAAATAAAACATTTAGATGGTGAAATCCTTGAGTACGTTGTTTTCGGTCGAGTGGGCATCGTGTATACATTGAAATTCAGATGCGACGCCTTGTTAACCAACACGTTGACAGCATTAATGCACCGCACCTAAACTGGTCACTGACCATGCAGATTTTTATTTTTAAAAAAGCCGAGGATATTAAAAGTACTGTTAATATCGAGAAAACTTGACTTAAATTGTTGAAATTTTTAATAAATAAATTAGTAAAGAATTTTATATGGCCTGGGTAACCAAATGTTTTTTTGGTGTAGTATTTATACTACAAATAATTTTTTTGGGTAATTTCTTCAGGTGCTTAGTTGAGGTGAAAATTATGAAATAATTATATATGGGTATTAAATATAGGTATATGAACAGATCCATTACTTTTCGATAAAACTTTGTGAACTTTAATCAGCGGTCCTAAAAACTGGGTTTATCAAAGTCTTAGGCCAATCGAAGCATATATGGCTTTAGAGGTTTTTTTTTTAAATTTAAAAAATAGCGATTTTTAGTCAATTTTTTATTTGACCGATCTTTGAAGTGCTGCTATTTGTACACATTAGAAGATTTAAAATTATGTAATGGCTTATTTTCTTTGGATTAAATTAAAGTTTTAAAATTAACAAAAATTTTCAGTATCTAATAATTACACGTCGAGATATAACCACTCAGTAAATTTATTTAAAAAAAAATAGCCGTTCCTTTACTATGTTCTAAAAAAGCCCTGAAAATTTAAACATTTTTAAAAACCCGAACAAAGTATTATACCATTAGCATGTGCACTTTTTTATAATAGCGACGTCTCTATTTAACGTAATACCCTCGTGCTTTTAATAATAATCAAAATGTTCATAGTTGGTGATAAATTACTGATGATAGTAAAAGTGCATCCGTTAACTATCTTTGATCAAACGTGACTGCATCACGCGCACCCACCCAATTCCTAATAAATGTGTCTAGGTGACTGGCTTCTGTGACATTTTGCGGGAAAATTATAAAATTAACCTTTAGCAACTCTCATGAATCTAATTAAAACCACACAACGTATCATTATAATTATTATTGCATAGGGGTAGGTCAAATGTATTTCGAAATTGTTATCGGTATTCGGTTTTTTAATCGAGAGTGTAAGGTTCTCAAGCATATTTAACGGAAATTGCAAATATTATAAAATGTATTTTACGACCAACTGGACTGCGTAAATCAAGTACTGCACAAACAAAGGTGGGCGGGATTCCCAACATGTGGGCCTTAATATTCATTGTTTATTGCGAATAACTTGCAAATATGGTTTACAATGGAACACCTAACGAATTTCGTAACCTATATAAAGTTTAAAAATGTTTTCAGGTAAAATTTTATCACAAGGGGTGTTTTTTAGGTAGTTCATTAAATTCATTAAAAAAGCCTACAAGAATAATTCTTGTACGCTTTTTTAATGAATAAAACTGTCATAAAAATCATTTCATAGTTCGTCATTTTTGTTTTTTTTTCAAACATAATTTTTATCTAATACATTTATTATGCGATTAATTCCGCAAGTCCCATTATGGGATATATAGTTTTAACGAAATTTTTAATTTTTTTTTTGATAAAATCAAAGTAAAATTATTTTTTTTTAATTAAATACTACGTATTTTAAACATTTAAAGAACGTCTTAACGTATTTTGTAACAGCAATATTTTGTGTATTTTAGGGTCTTTTTTGGATATGTAAGCGAGTAATAGTACGGTTTCTTCATTTACTTGTATTATTGAGTGAAAATATCCATTCTAATGTTTTGTATCCTTTTTCCGGGTACACCTTTGAACACGTTTTGAAACCAGATCGGGCGGTACCTACTTTATTGTGTGACGGACACACTTATAATTCTATCTTTGAACCAATATTTTATTATTGCCAACACATACGGATAGATAGAGATAATCGCCCCGTTTTGCTCGCTGCAGTTGTGCAAGGTTGATCTACTTTTTATCCACTGTACTCTCTTAAAAGCTACTTAAAATTGTTTTAGATAATTTACATGATTATGATTTGCTAAAACAATTACTATTATTCAAATGTTACGTGTTAAAATTTATGACAAGGTCGTCGTAAGTCCCCAGGATATCGCATTAAATATATAAACTAATGACCCTGGTTGTTTAAACATAAGTTTGATTAATGAAAAATCATTTTTACACCTACAAGTCTAATTTTAATATTTCGTCACTATAGTGTTTTATAAAAAACACCAAAGAACAATAATTTTAGTCCTATAAAAAAATTTTGTGAAGTCAAATACTCTCGTAATTACTGTGTGATTCCATATAAGATTGGTTGTGTATTGGCATTATAGGTTAGAGATTCGCATTCAACGAATTAAACAAATAAAAAAAATCATTTGTAATAAAATAGTTTATGTAACAAATTGCAATTATTTAAACATAATGCCAGGGGATATTTTGAAATATGAGAATTGCATATCTGGGTAGACCACCGCAAATTCTATGTATAATAATAAAATGATTATAAAGGAAACGTTATTTGCTGTCTCGAGAATGGTATTATTATATTTTCATCGGCCAAACTTATTATTAAGACCACATTATGACATGGGAACAAATTTTAACGAATTGCAAAGAAAATCAACTATACGTAAAGTGAAAAGTGATTGCCTGTTAAAATGAAATTTATAAATTGGAAAAAGCCCGCGGTTCTGAATATATTTGAAAAAAATAAAAACCTTTTAAAACCATATTGTTATAAATATTGGGAAAGGCTGATTTTTTTTAAATTTTAAATGCCATTTTAATAGACTTGTAAGTAAGCAACTTTTATCTAGTTTAACTGACATTGTAGCTCTTCAAATAAAAAGATACATAGAAACATAAAATTATGTATCTTGTTTTTTTGACATACTATACGTATAGCTTACTGTATATTTTAATAAAATAAAAATTTCAAACGAAAATAACTGTACCGATCCTATTGTTTTGAAACATTTAAACATGTTTTTTCCATTAAACTTATACCGAGTTTTGTACTTTTTTCGCATTTAAAAGCATAGTGTGATGAAAAATTCCATTCATAAAGTCATAGATTACGATCAATCAATTCGCTGTCAAGACTCGGAATTACAGCCTCTCTTTCCGACGTTTGCTTTCCAAATTGATATCGAAAATTAAAAGCGGTTGCGCAATAAACAATAACACCTTTTGCAGATTTAATTGAATCATTTTTACAATGCGGAACTGATACAGTTTAGAAAGGAGGTTTAGGGATACAGACAGATAAATAGGTCCGATTAAAAATATATATAATTTGCGGATTGGTTTGTATTTGATTTGATTAAATATTTAGCAAGTTTCAATTTTTATGGCTGCTTGTTAAAGTTTAATGCCTCCTCATAACAGTTATTAATAAATTTAATTATATGATATATTCAATTTGAAATTAAGACATTTGCAATAAACTTTCAGCTATAATTTCACTTTAACAACAATCTTATCACGTCAATAAATAAAACGTTTAAAACAAGAGTTTTTTATGAAGGGGTTTTATTTTTAATTTGGAGATTTTCCCTGTCCATGATTATTATAGTATATATGCAATGCTTGTCAATGTTTAGTTAAAAGTTTACTTAATGTCATGAAAACATGTACGATAATGGGCGTTTTAAAGGTGGAAGTAGAAAAAATTTATTAAAAGTTAGTAAATAAATGTATCGGGCCTAGGACTAAACCCTGCGGTATTCTAGTCTAAATATTTTTATACAATTAATTTTACGAAATTACTAGGCCGTAACCCGCAGTTATTTAGTTTTTTCCTTCACAAAGTTGCAGCTTAACGATTATGTGGAGACTCGACCTTAAATTAATTAAATAATAAAACCATAACAATGTGTATCAAATTGATAAGACCACTCCCGAACCAGACAACCTATATTAAATTATACATAAATATGACTTAAGTAAGTATACATATATCTATCACTCGTGGGCATTATCTAATTGGTATAATAATGGCCAATGTACGTGTTTATGGTTTTGTTTATTAATATTCAATAAAAATGATTTATCGAAATTATAAGGTTGAACGTTCACGCACCTTGTTAACTTCAAGAAAAAATGTTTTACAATTAGCTTAGCGTTCGGACAGTAGGAAAAATAATGGACGTTACCATACGCAAAACTTGACAATAAAAAATTGATAAAAATCAAATTATATACAGTGTTACCCATTTGTTTGCGACTCACAAAGTAATAGTAACATGGCTTAAATATTCCTATGCTTGACAAATAAAAAACCCAATAGAAACTTAAAACAACAATGAAACAAAAAATAGAGAATTTAAAAAATTCTCTCAAATATGAAAGTGTATTTTTGGAACTCTCATTTTTTTATTGTTGTTTAATGTTTCTATTGCGTTTTTTATTTGTTAAAATTAAGCATAAGAATATTTATAACATGTTACTATTATTTTATTGTTTCGACCTTTACTTGATGAAACTCCATGTCACTAATGTATAACTAGATAAAAACACAAACAATATGTTTTGAGTTTCACGAATTTATTTTAATTTAATTTGACAATTGTTTCGCTAACACAGTAGCTTCTTCAGAAATGATTTCAAACTTTATCTAATAATAACAAACTTATATAACAAGATTATTGCATGTAATTACCTGCATGTAATGTTTTTTTAAATATTAGTACAGTATGACAATTTTACCTGTCGAAGTATAGTATACTTAAAAAAATTGAATGAAATATAGGGCAGGGTTGTTTTTTTTAAATCGCTAATTCTTGAAAATTTACTCACAAAAACTGACATTTTGTTCCAAAAATACAGTTTATCAAGATCTAAAACAAATCCGGTTAAAATCGCATAAAAAATAAAGATTTTACAGGGGTGAGTCGCAAAGAACTGTATTTAAAACAATGTTTATCATAAAAACCACCACAATCCATAGATAAATAATTGTTATTGTTTAGTCATATTAAAAAAAATAATTATCCATCATTAGGTGTAAACTTGTCATAAACTTGACACGCAGCCGTATCGCCGCGTTTATAACCCGCTGTGTGGTCGCATATAATAATGCCAGAAGTGTTACATACACTTTTGACACGTTCATACATAACTCTATCGAAAGCTTCACAACAAACAATTTTTTCTGTCTCGCATTTCACAATTCCCTTTATGAAAGCCGCCTTGGTTGCACTAATTCTTGTCGCGCTTCAGGTACCTTATGATTTTATTTTTTTTTATGTAACGGCACCTGAGTACGCAAGTGGATTTGTGAAGATTTATTAGGAAACTGTTTTATTGAAGTGTTTATGGTTTTAAAATTATAATGAGTGTCATTCGCTTTTTAGTTTTGTTGTTTTAAGGTTACTGAGAAAGTTTTTTAAATATACAGTTGCATAGTCAAAATAAATCAGCATAAGTACAAGTTTGTTATTTTTTTTTAAATTTATAAAAATTTTAATATTTCAACAATTTTTAAGATTTTTTCTACTTACATAAATTATTTGCAAGCAGAATATTTTTGGGTAGTTTAGACTACATGATTAATGCAAACAACAAATATTGAAACAAGTATCCAGATTTTTGTATACAGCAAAAACTTTTAAAGTTAATAACTCCACTTTTTTGCTTGTACCATTTTGCTTCTTACCCCATAGCTGATTGCAATTGGTATAGCCGAATAATTTGGGTTAAAAAGTAAAGTGGGTAAATATTTTAAGAATATTCGATTTTTTTTAAATTAAATCTCATATTAATTTAATATTCATTCCTACTATATTTTTAATATAAATTTAGTCCATAAGGAAATCCATTATAACTTAATCTCATAAAGTAGCGCGTACACTTTTTTTTAATTTTTATATCATCAACATTTATTACATTACATCTAATATTTGACAAAAAAAAGTATAAAAATAAGTAACAACCCAATAAAACATTTATAACATATAAATTATATAACTTAATAAGTATTGTTCTATACCCGGCGTTTCATGTTAGAAAAATCAGTAGATTTGTGTAGCTACTATTTATGTAATTTATAAGGGAAAATAAAATAAAAACATCAAAAATGTGTGATGAAGAGTTTCAAATTTTGATAAAAAAAAATGGTGGATGGTATTGAAGGTTTTTACAAAAAACTATTTAATTTTTTTATCTAATGAAATTTGAAATTGTCATTCTCATGCCCCTTTTTGTTGTGCTACAACTTTTTTCCATAAAAAAAGATTATACTAACTGGTAAGTTTGTTTTCATTATTTATTGTAAAAACATATGAACAATGAACAATGAAAATTGGTATAGGAAACACTTTTCAAATATTTTTGAAACTTCTCAAATCCATCTAAATTCAGATGGATTTGACATGTAGAGGAGTTTCATAAAAAAACTTATAAACCCAACAAAAAGAGATGAAAATAAAACAATTTCATATTTTACATAATATATATTATGTATGTATTTTTCAAGAGTAAAAAATCCAAAAAATTAAATGAAGGCTTTTACAGGGTGTCCGGAAACAACTGTAATATATTACTGTAAAAATAGATGATGTTACAAAATCCAATGTGGCTATTTGGAAAGCAATACGGAAAATCGATTTGACAATTTGAAAATAATCTTTAACGTTCCTTAATTGTACAAAGGTATAATTACACAAAAAGAAAGTGGTGAACGTTTAAACAATACAAAATATCGCCCTGCCTCGCTCCCGAAATGGATTAGAGATAAAAGAATGTATTTGTTTATTGCTCTCGATAATGTAGTTTATGTTTTTATAAGCACCAATCGCATTAAATTTTATTACAAGGAAAAAGTTTTTGTTAACACTTAATGTTAAGATTGCTATAATTAAAGTGTATACTTATAGACTTTTTAGGAGTAAGTACCTACCTGTCAAAATATTCGTATGAAATTAATAATTTATAATTTATTAAGACACTTCTCATGTAAAGTTAAGGTAATTACTAAAATCGTTTTTTAAACTATAATTAACCGAGAAATTTTCAATTAACAGTTTTCTTTCACAACACTTGGTTATCAAATTTTAAAACATTAAATGGTCATTAATGCTATCATCCAATGGTTAACTTGTGTCGCAAACCTTTTATAATTAATATGTAAAAAAGGTTAATTAAATTTGATATAGATAAATTAGTTAACTTATAAGTATACATGAGGCATTTAAAAAATTATATTATTTTTGGTTTGTATGAACTTTTTAGCGCTTTATCTCAACGCCTCTCTCCTTCGACTTCGATTACGTATTTTCATCTCGTCTGGCCATACAATTTTTTTTAAAAACAGTGGTGCAAAACAAATAATTAAGAATTTTATTTTGTAAAACCCTGTATAATAAAAAATAATTTTCTAATCTGTAAAATATCAAAATCCTCTTAATCCAAAGCAAAAGATGCAGGACTCTTTATCACACTATAAAACATTTGGAGACTTCAATAGTTGCAAGATCATGAACCTTATTAAAGCAGGTATACCTATAGATAATATATATAGAAAATTAATTGTCATTTACAAAAACAGTTTTGTGATTGCTTGAAGGCCTAAAACTATAATAACAATGTTACACAAAACTTAAAAAAAAACAAAAATAAATAAATAAACATTTAAAAAAATGCTAAAATTATATTTGAGCATTTTTTCATTTAGTTATACCTAATAGGTTTTTAGTTGGTAATATGTGTAAAACATTCAGAGATCCAATAGCAGCATTCAACTAATTAAAACAAACTAATTTTGTATTCTATAGTTCATTAACACCTAAGTTTTTTATGATAATAAATTTAAGTAGGTATGTAGTTTCCATTACATGAAGTAAATATACCTAGTAAATATAAAATGGACACAATAAAACTTATTTAGTACAAGTCCAATTAAACGAGTTTATTAACCGCAACCTCTTAATTAACTTTATTGGCAATTTGTCTAAAACTTAATGCAAATATGCTTTTCGAATACATTTAAATGGATCAATTTCTATTATTAATTGATATAAACCGACCACTTTTGAAGACAAAATACTAAGACTAATTGAAGGCAAAATTGGCACAAACCAATTTGATCTTGCTTAACCTTTGCTTTTAATTCTAGGATTATTAATTTTGATTTTTGGTTAACCGCCAGTTTTAATTTTATTTACGAATATTGTTATTAAAATTATATTATGTTTAAAAACAATCAAAATAACTTTAGTGTTTAATTTAAGCATGACATTGATATTTTAAAAATCCAATCAATCACGAAAATAATAAAGCGCCATAAAATGGAATGCCGTGGAGCACTAAAATCAAGCGAACGATTTTAATTAATGATTTGCCAACAACATCCAGGTCGATATTTGTTGTTTGGTAATTGGGAAAAAGGCGTTGGCCTTTCCGTATGACCCGCCGCTTGCTATTACAATTACTACTTGTTTCAATGATATCATTCCGTTTAAATGAAACACATGCTACGACAATCCGTGTGGAATTTACATATTAAATCGGTTAAAATTTAACCTAAATATAAATAAATTAATTTAAAACAATAAAATCAGTTTTTTATATTAGTTTTTACAAAATTAATTGTTATTTTATTGATTATAATACTTAATAATTATTTATTTATTATTGTATAATTATAATACCAACATTTCTGAATTAAAAAATTAAATATTTGTATAGAGCGACATCTATACAAAAACAGAGTAAATGTAATATCAATACACATCGACTAGTTGTCGCTTTACGACCTTTTAGTCACGGGTTTATGTTAGTTGACAGTTGTCAAATGACATACAATCGTTAAAATAAATTGCCTTTCTTGTAAAATAATACTAAATGTAAAAATTATATTATCTAAATTAAATTCGTGTCTAAAATTACGTTTATCAAACTTTATACATAATATACCATACACTTTTTTGATATTCTTTTGGGATCGGGGCTACTAATTTTAAATTGTTATGTTTTCCTTTTATAATTTACTGGCAAACTCGATAAAATTAAAGCATTTACAGTTGCCAATTGGTGTTACACATTTTTTCTTGTTTTGTACGTTCACCGTAGTCCCATTAAATGCCAATTGATACCGCTGTGGGATAATTTTCACTTGTGCACTTTTATATATTTTTTTCTATTCTATTATTATTCATTCAAGAATTATTGTGCAGCGCACAGGAATACAAAAGGCGACCGCTGTGCATATTAATCAAAATCTCGTATTGTTTATTGAAACCGATTGTAAGTAGCAGGTATGATCTACGGCAACATTTATGCCCATGCTTTAACGATAATTCTTGTTTATTGTCTACGCGGAGGTATTAATTTATTTTACAAACGTGCATTACACAAAAGATAAATAATAAACAAAAGTTGTTAATTTGTTATAATTACATTATACTTTGTCTCTGATACAATCGACAACGAAAATATGTATGTAATACCAACAATTTAAACAATTTCATTGCAAAAAAACTTATAACATAACAATAGGCTTTTCAGTTCAAGTGTAACGAATGCAAGTAATTGTTGTGTCAAGTGTTCGAAATGACAGGAGACCGAAAACGGTGCGGTATTTGTATCAAGGCCGAATATTCGTGTAAATAATGGGCTTTGTGAAAGATCATTTCTGTGTGCAAAGTGAGAGTAGGTACCAACCAACAAATGAGTCAGTTAAGTGCCGACACAAACCACACAAACTTAAATAAAAATAAGGCATTTTGCTCAACAGTCATTTTTAAAATAGGTAGATGTAAAATACCAACAAGGTAAATGGAAAATCCATGCATGTCAAAAACAAATATGGATGCACTAAGGATTTAAGGTTTGCTCACTATAAAATTAATCCTAAAAAACAAAAGGATCACAGTAAAACTAGTAAAAACCAATACAATTAAGTATCAAAAACCAGAATTTATTTTTTAAAATTATTAGAATATTTTTTTAAATAATAGGTATACCTAGTAAATAAGTAGAAATTTGTTTATACAATCACACCAATACCATGCAAATTAGGAACGATATTTAAGAAGTAATAAACATATTTCATAAAGATTACCTGCACTAATTTCAAGCAATTTATTTTTATGATTTTTTTATTGCTTAATCCTTTCTTAATAATAAGGAAATGCTACTTCACATTACATTTTAACAATATTGACTGCTCTCTAAAAATGAATTAGTCAAAAATGACTAATTACTACAGTTATTAGTGGCTGCTTTTTCACTTGTACCATGGTTAACCAAAATTTCTTATGTACATAATTCTTACGTAAAATTGTCCCCTGAATCCGAAAATACCGTCAAAAATTATGAGATTTTTTGAGATATAGTCAATTCCATATTAAATGGAAAATGAACTGTTCTACTTCTTTAACTTTTGACGACATTTTCGGATTCAGAGGACAATTTTACATGGAAATGTTCGGGATACAAATTGCTATTGACGAGAATTATAAGTGGCTGCTTTTTCGCTATGACTTTTTCGTAAACAAAATCTCATCTCAATCGATTTAAACCGAATTAATTAGGAAACAACATTTCATCCTTGCTTTTACTAAGAAGCAAGAAAACAATTTTCCTCTGAAGTATAACTTTATTTACATGCCACGCCTAATATACGTAATTATATGGCATTTTTCCGTATTTTCTGTCTGTTATTGGACAATGGGTTCGTGCCTCGCCCTCTAGCCGTTTTCAGTTAACGTATACGAAATGCAAGTCGATAGCATCGATTTGGCGGGCGAGCTTTTGATATTAGCTGTGGAGTTAATTTATGTGTGGGCAGATATGTTAATTAGTTTTACTTGTATCTAATATCTGGCTTAAGAAGTCGGCAGGTATATTCAATCCATTAAGTATTGCTTTTACTTACTTTACTTATTATATCTACCATTGCTACAATTTTAACTAACAAATAATGACATAATATATATTTATAAAGGTTTTTTTTAACAAGAACGTTTTAAATTAAATACATTTAACACGAACTTGACTTTTAAGACCTGTAGCTAAATTCATGAATTTTGCGTTTAAGGAAGAACCTTGTTATATCGTCTTATAAGCTTAGGATCGTCTATGGGCCTAAAAAATTAATAATTATGGTTTTAAAAAAATATGATTTAAAAACATTGCGTTTCATTTTAAGTGTAATTAGGGGAAAGCAATAATTAGGGTGAAATATTTTGGGGAAAACGCTCTGACAATCTGGCAACACAGATTTTATTTAATTTAACGTAAGTAGTCATTGAATACAAAAAAATTGCATACGACTTAAGACAGATAAAAACAATCTCCTTAAAGTTTTTACTTTAGACTGATTTGACCCACAATTAAAAAAGAGTTGGAAATCATTTCGTCTTGTAATGTAAAGCAACTGGACCATTCCAGAATTGTTTTTTACGATTCAAAACAATTTTAATATACTTTTTAAATTTATTTTTTAATACCTATTCAAAGATATATATAAAACTAGAAGAATTTACGCTTCACTTATTAAATAAGTCCAGGTAGGTACAATTAAATTAAAACGAACATTTCTAATTAAAATTTTAACGTGACTTAACATTTTTCTCAGATTGTTAATCAAATAATTTACAACTTAGAAAATTATAAAGGTGCCAAGTCATTACATTTGTCTATAGCAAGATTAATCTCATTTTATTATAGTGAAAAATCTTGTTCGTGCATAAATAATTTGGCTTTGAATTAATATCGGTCATCTACTTATTATTCTAAATTGCCAAAATGCAAAAAAATTACGAAAGTATTGTACCCACACAACATTGTATTATGAAAGGTTTTAAAATGCATTTTGTATTTTTAAATTTACACAGAATAAATATTAATTAATTAAATTAAAACTGGTGGCTTTTTAACTCGGTTAAAAGTCAAAAATTGTACACAAGGTGTTGTATGAAATGAACTTTAAATTCGAAACAATAATGATTTATTAAACAGAAAAAGAAGACATTTCCATTTTCAATGAGTTTATTTATAATGAAATTAATGGCAGCTAATTGTTCTTACATAAGTTCGTGTTTTCTTGCTAATTATTAGATTAGAGGTGCTAATCATACCGTTTTGCATTGAGAAATTTATGCGTTTTGCCTTGTTTGCTAAATGGGAAATTGTTGATTAACATAAACGCAATAAAAAAAATGTAACTTAAAGGTTGCAAAACTAAGTGAGTCTTCAATGAAATTTAGTTTAAATGAATTATTTATCTATTTATCGTAATAATATTCATTGAATAATAGGAAGTTGGGGAATTTTCGCATTTTAAGTCGTTAAAATATTTTTGTTAAGAAATTTTAAATAGGCACGTCAGTTATAAATATGTATGTATAATATATTTAATTTAATAAGATACACTAACTCATTTTTTAATTGAATATATTTACATATAATCGTTCGTCAATAAGTAAGATTATCAGTAGTAGTAGTATTAATCGGGCGAGTGGCCAGGCCCGGCGACAAAATGCCATCGATGAAAATTCGGATCTACTAAACACAGCTAATGCTGTGCAGTTTCGGGATACGTAGAAAAACTGAAAGGTGGTAAAATAACCCTGGAAGGTCAGTGAAGGCGTTGCTGATGGGGCCAGCCCTTACGTTCCTGATACTCATACATACTCATTATAGCCCGAGCGTTTATCATTTAAATACGAATGTTACCAAGTGCGAGAACGAGCTACTGAGCGTTAGTGGCCGCACGGCATCAGAAAAATATTAATAACTTTCTTAATATTAATGGTTACTAACTTTTTCAATTAATTTGTAAGCCTGTTACTCATAAAAATAGTATAATCTCATTTTATAATAAAACTGAGACATTGGACAAAATCGAAATTGTTTAAAAAATGATAATATAAAACAACTGCTTAATATTAAAAAAAAGGTTACATAAATTTCTTTATTAGTTTCCAAAATATAAATCAATAAAAAAATTGATGAGTAAATTTTCGATTTGCGATTGTTTACGGATTAAGTGGAATTTTTCGGAAAATCTACTTTTACCTACCTCTATCAAAAAAACCATAGTTGTTCCATAATCCATAATACATGTTTTAGAACGGTTTCAATAATTTTGACTCAACACATTTTTCGAACACTTAACCATTAATTTATCTCCATTTACATAAGTAACTTTAATAGGCATTTGCGTTTAAGGCAACAGTTCGTATAAATCGCACCTAAAGCTTGCAATTCGGCTTTAAATTGCAATTAGGTCGGGTACAGTTTATAGGTTTTGTTATGGTTCGTACGAGGAATGCGGAATAACACGCGCCGTACGTGCAAACTTATGCACATCTCGCGTTACGATTTATTACAGATCGGCACGAGCAATTTACGGGATCGTCCTTCGAAGGAGATGGAGATTGTCTTCGGCTGTGTGACATTGCAGGTTTTTAAATTAGATAAACGACACAAGTTACAGAAAAACTACTTTAAAAAAGTAATTTTTTTATGATTTAAAAAAAAAAAAATTTATCTACTTTTAAAATATGTATATAGGGTAGGTTTAAGTTGACGCTTTTTTTAAAAGTGTATAGAAATCAGCAAATAATATTAAATAATAACCAAATTTTGGTTAAAGTCAACAATTATTTTTTTAATGTGTATAATTTTTTTTTAATTCGATTAGATTTAGTTTTTTTGTTATAATTCATTCAAAAGCGCATTATTGGACGTTATGGACCACCCGATAGAAACGACCATTTTTATCATAGGTTTAGATGGTTATATTGGCTTACATTTGTATAGGACTTCAGTTGATGTAGGATTTTTACCTGAAACAAATAAAAAACATTGTAGTATAGCTATAGCTAAGTCAATTTTAAAAGTAAAACTTATATGACAGGAATGTAAAACACTTGCTTGTAAAAAAAAGTATGGAGTTAAATTTGTTGGTAAAACATAATGAATGTATGATAAATCTTGTTGGACATAATTTGACATGTATCGTAGGCGCATTCGCCATTTTTGAAACAATTAATTGACTTGAATTCAAACACACATCGACTCGAACCATATTATGTCCTTTTTAAAACACTAATAAACAAGCTTTGTTTGACAAATATGGAGCTTACATATTATTTTATTTTAAAAAGGTAGGTAACTACCTGTGTATAATGGATTTAATTCAATTCATACTCGGCTCATGTAACATTAAAGCAAACATGTGTTCGTAATTATTTTTTTTTTAATATTAACCAAGGACAATTAAGTTCAAATTAATCGATGGTTTATTAAGGTACCTTGTTAAAAATGCAATCTTAATTGTTTTCGGGTTTCATGGAGGAACTTTCAAGAAATGGTCACGATTTTCGCCGAAAAAAAAACGGTAAGGTAGTTATTAGGAGATGTGAGGCAATTCTACCGCGCTCTTAATTGAACCGTTTACTCACCAGGTTTTTTGGACCTTTTACTTACAAAGTATAGCGGCGTCAAGGTCCTGCCGAAAACAATAAAGAATAAAAAGATTGCCCAAACAAGAAATTATAAATACATTTTTGTAAAACCAAATGTCCCTGACTTTTTATAACCGTATACGGTTTTCCATCTACTTTTTTATAATTTTCCCTATAGGTGGGGGTTAAAATAAATATAATTAGTTCATTTTCTTAGAGGAGTGTTAATTATTTAAATCCTAAAGATATAATTACAAACTACTTATTCAATTAGTTAATAGATTACAGTTGGTTGTAAACTTGTGGACCTGGATTAATCCGGTTAATATTTGGTTAAAATTAACAAATTTTTTATAAGTGTGTATAGCAATAAGTACTAAATTTAAAAATTCCCTTTTCCCCGTGTAGTATGCATGCAAATTTATTAAATTAAAATTGAATAGAGTCAAAATGGAAAAACTCCCATTTAAGAATGCCAGTGCGACAATCTGGGAAAGGAGCAGAAAGAAGAAATTGCAGTTGACCGTAGGTGCGCCTTATTCGCGACCAATGCCGCAATTGATATTGATCTAGTCCTGCTGTAAAAGGCATAGCGGAAGCGCTGCCAGCATACCATAGCCAGGCATATAAACCATCTCGGCTATCTTGAGAATAAAAGAAGAAAGAATGAAAAAAATGCCCGACATGTGTACGTTCTTAGAACATGCAACGACGTGAACGACGACGACGACAAAGGTACTTTCCATTTGCATCGAGGCTCTTGTTTTTGTTTATTAATCAAATTAATTGCTTTTCGATCGGGAATGATTGATGAATGGCTAGGGAAGTTGGCCACCCAGTTTTCTCGCCGGTAATTACAACAAATCTTAATTTACATGGCATTGCAAAATGGTTTACATGTTTTTGGTTAATGTTCGAATTAATTGGTTACGATTTTTCAAAGCCATTTTAAAAGGGAATAGAACCAAAATATGATGCCGGCTGTTACCAGTTAACAAAACTGTTTTGTTGGCTATATAAAATAAATAAATAAATATTTATTGTAAAAATAACCAAACAAAAAAATACTTTAAATAATTTTTCGAAATTCCGCACCGTTTTTATTATTTTTAGTACCTACCTAAAGAATTTACAAAATTTAAAAGAAAAATTGATTACTAACGACTCGATCGCAATAATTTGATGAAATTTTTTTGACAGTTAGAAAATGTTTTCCCTTTAGGATGAATATTTTTGAAAAAATAATATTTGCAAAAACAACTTGATTGCAAATAACAATTATTCAAATAATTTCAATTATTTATACATTCTAGGCCTAAAATTGCAGTGAAAACTTATGTTCGTGTTCCAAAAAGAAAAAATATATATAATTCCTACTGTCGGTATCTTATTTATGTCGGGCCGCACATTACATTACATTTGATTTATTTCAAACCGGGTTATTTGTTTTTTTTTAATCCATACATGTCAAAAAGAGTTACCTAACGCAAGGTTTAAAATACTAGAATTCTACATTTTTAAAATAAATGTTGGAAATTGTACTCATAAACAAGGATTTTTTAAATAATTTCGGATATACCGTGTAAAGAATCTGAAAAATAAGTAGTTAGTAATAATCAGCTTGCAAAGATATTTTCAATTATTTATCACATGACGGCACTTCCCGTTAAAAAATGTGAACCTTTCGATAGTACGACGCCATTTAAAAAAAAATTAAAAATTGTTTATGTCAAGTTTGACATACTAACATTTCCGATTTCTAAGCTAATAGTCCTAGAAATAAAGTGTACTGAATATTATACAGTTTATAATATTTTTTAAAAAAATTTTATTGTAATATTAGCGCGTAATTTTTATAGTCTATAGGGACTTCTCTTTTAGTCTAAAGTTTTAGATCATATTAGTTACTGTAAAGGCCAAGTTTTATAAAGGGTGTAATTACACCCTTTATAAAGCTAAGGAAAATATTTACGGAAACGTATTTATTTTTGCGGTATTGCAAATTAATTTAATAACAAATAATGACAGCCTATTACACAAACCATTTAAAATTTATGAAAGTTAATTTTTTAATTATTTAAAGGTTTCTATATAAACTTTATAAATTTATAGTTCCTAATAAGATCAAACATGCACTTAATTAATTGCCGATATTACTAAAACGTTGCTTTAATTATAAACGTAAACTGATTAAAATTATCCTTAAAATGTATCATGTTAATTCTTGATTTAAGTGCTAAAGCAAACGAATGTTATTATTATGCTAAGTGACTATCATATTTGATAAACGCCATTTAAATGAGCGTCTTTTTCTACAAAAATAGTTATTTTTTTTTCTAAAAATAATTTAAATTAAATATTTGTTTAGAGCGACATCTATAAAACAATAGAGTAACCATTTTTGGGAATCTGTATACACACTCTTTGGCTTAAATCCGATATAGAAGCAGTTTTTCAGAGTGAAGGTAAAGAAAACGTTTTATGGGCACTCCACGGTGGAGTGTCCACCCAATTTTTTTTAAGTTAAGTAAATCTAGTTTACTGCAGGCGAAATTAAAAGATGGATGCAATTATAAATAAATAACATTTATAGGACTAAAAATTGTTAAAAAAAATTGTATACAGTGGACAAAAACGTGAACTAGAGCAAAAGCAAAGCAAAGCGAAGTGAAGGAGGAACCTTGACGGGAATGGGGCGGCCCGCATACCGCAGCATGCCGTCGCGGCCGGCCACGCTGCTGCTGCTGCTAAAAACCGAGCTCCCAAGCGAAAGTGAACTTTTGCTTTCGACGCGACCGCGAAGGTACGGCCCACGCCTGCGGCTCTCTTCAGGCAAAACGCTTAACTTTTGTGTGCAGACCTTTATTTGTCTTCTTAAGGCCTTCAATATTTTTTAATCGATTTAAAGGAAAAGTTTGCAGAATGCTGGCTATTTACTTGGTTGAAATTTATACAAACGGTATCTTGAAAATAAAATAATTTAGGTAGTTATGTACAAAAAAGCTTGAAAAAGTACTTTTTACAAAAAACGATCTATGGAAAGTTAATCTTTCTACCTACGTGTAATACACATTTTGTATATATTATGAAACATTTAATAAAAGGTATAGAACAATATAAATTGTAATTTAAAACAGCTAAACTTAGTAATTATTTATTCATAATTAAAAATATACTTGTTTACTGCAATAATCATATTTGGAAACTATTTGACCAAATAATCATATATGATTTATATTATTCTATACCTTTTCATACGTTTCAGCCGTCAAAGTTTAATTTAAGTCATAAAATAAAAGAGGATTGATGACAAATTGTGCAACATCTGTCACTTTATTGACGCTGTTTAATTTTGGCAGTTTTATATTTTAATCTTTAAAGCAAGTATATTATATGAAATAAATCAATTGCTGTTATATTGATATAACTGCAGCAACTGATTTATTCTTTTTTAAACTTCTCTAGACACTGGTTTTTATTAAACACTCGCTCGCAAGCTTTGCTTGTTCCTAATAAAACTAAAATGGCGTTTATAAAACTTTATACATAATATACTATTATCTGCGACTAACAGAAAAAATGTTGATAAATTTTAAAATAATTAAATACCGTGATAAAAAAGGGTGAGACATATTATAATAATAAATTAAATTATTAAACTTTCTATAGTTTATAACATAAACGTATTATTTAAGAAATAAAACATTTTAGCAGTCGACCTGTATAATAAATAAAGTATTGTAAACAACTTATATTAAAGAAAGTGATTTGTATGTATGTATTTGACAATATGGCCTATCCGATTTTTGTATGCTACAGCATACCATAAAGAAATAAGAAAATTAATTTGAAATTCATACATACAAGAAACTGACTGCAACATTTGTACGAAAGAAAATAATTGCAAATAATTGTATTGATCCGTGAAAGACACATATTGATTTAGAGACTTTCAATAATATTACAAATAATGTAATGCTTGATATATAGTTGAAATTCTTTGTCTATGTTAATTTCACCCATTAAACAAAAAATATTACGCTCTTATATGGTATAACTAAGTCGTTACGATAATTAAAAAAAATCCATATAACTTTATAATTGTGCATACTTATTCTATTTACTAATAGTATAGTTTTTTATGTTTCGAAACTGGTTTGTTATGCTATATTTAAAAAAAAAATGATAATTTAATTTATGAAAACAATCATAATGAAATAAATGCGGTTAGGTGTTATTAGTGGTATTATTTTAATTGGTTTTATTTAATAAAAGTTAAATTATTTTTTTGCATGTCCATAGTTTAAACGCCATGGCCATGGATGCAGAAATGATTTGTGGGATTTCAAAGATCATTTTTAGCATATAAATAAAAACATAAACAATAATTTAAACAAATATTTTGTGCTAATTAATAAAAAACTCACTTCTTAAAATAACTATACCAAAAAGCATGGGGCGCTTTTTGGTTACGTTTGTTTGAGAAGCATGTACTTTTAATTTATTTCGACACTTTTAATTTTTATAAAATACTTAATTTTTATAAAAACTAACTATAGTTAGTTTTAATGGCCAAGTGGATCAAATAAACACTCAAAATAAAACAATTGGTAAAACAGGAAAAAATGATGAAAGCATACAAAAAATAGTCGAACTAATGCGGTCGAGTTTTATATTATAATGGTTATTTATGTCATTAGGACAAAAAGTGAATGATATGGCGGTCGCCATTTTAAATAAATTAGAATATTGAGTATACAAGATTGTATTGTCATCAGCACCAAAAGTGTGTTCAAAATTTTAGTTCAATCGGTAAGGTGAAGGTAGGTTAAAATCAACTTCCAAGAATTGTTGACATAATTAGTTACAAGTGAAGCTTGTATAAAGCGAGTAATAAAAAAAGGTCATGTAACGATTACACATTTAATATTTGTCCTGTTCACTAACGGTTTAAATATGTTTAAATCCACATAAAATAATATTTAGTAGAATACTTGTTTAAAGCAAAATAACATTTGATTTTACATCTAACAAATTACCGTATCAATATCAGTCTTCTGTAAAGTTCGCGACCCAAATACTCTACCTATAGCGTTATACCTGTCGTGATAACATACAAATACGTTTTAACTTAGTTGTACGTTGCGAAACGCCAAATGATACGGTTTGGATTTGTATTTTTTCGGATCAGGTGTACCAACTGAAACGCCAAGGCGTAGGTACACAATAATAATATGGCTAATCGGCTATAGCCGATATATATATTTATATATATATATATATATATATACTGTTTGTTTGGAGACACACATCGAATAAGAGAGGCACACCCTGCTTTGTTAAATGTAATGGTAAGCGATTCAGTTGCAAAATTCGATTTTGTGAAATTGTCTTTCATTTTAATATGCCCACGATACGAAGTAATTCGCAATGATTGATTTATCAATACCTTGAGAAATGTGTTTTATATTTAAAAAAGGGATTAACCGCAGATTTTGCTACGAACACGACAAGTCAAAAATAATATTTTTTTTCAAGCATATAATAATTTTCATATTAAAAACCTCATAAGCATATAGGCTTTTATAGATTTATAGACTTTTAATTTGCAATAAAGTTGTAAAAACTATAGTTATAAATAAACGCATTTGTTCCTAAACAGTAGATTTCGCAAGAACAGATACGAAAAATATCGATTAACCATTTTAAGGGTTGGTATAATCAACATAACCTGCTGCCATCAAATTTAAAGAAAAAGTATTTTATGATTCATTGGTTCTATTGTTTACTATTGTATTATTTAAATTGCTTAAAGTCTCCAGTTGTCCAGCTGCAAAATTCGCGTCATGTAAATTAAATCAAGATAAAACTAATAAAAGTTGGCTGCAGGACAAGACGTGAGCATATTTTGCCTTTACATTATTAAAAGGCAAATTAAAAATAATGGAGTGAACTGTAATAAATTCACTAAATTACGTATTTAGATCAGAATTAGATTATGTTTGCGATGTTGTTATCTAACAATAAACTCGCTCACGGGTCCTTTCTGCACTCGTCGGTCGGTAGGAAATTCTGTCGAGTTAAAATGTTACACGATTTTTGATGTAATTGTTTTACTTATTAAGTAAAATATGCTAAAGTAATCCCAATATTATGTAATATATTATATTTTAAAGCTTAATAAATTGCCAGTACAAATAAAAAACTAATAATTATATTAGATTTAAAGTCACCCCCAAATTGTTTGTAAATTATATTTTATATTTATTTTTTTTATTTTAAATAGAGTTCACAATTTTTTTCTCCAATTGATTTAGGAATTAAAAAAAAAATATTTTATAACCGACTGTTGCATTCATTTCAAATGAAAGCTTTATATACAAATGTTAAGTCCAATACACAAAAATGATTTATTACATCAATTTGTACAAAAATTATCCATTAAATTTAATTGCCTCCAAAAACTAAACATAACACGATTAATCGACAGCAATTAACAAAGGTTTGGCGCCTCGAGAGAGATATTCTTATTATCCTGCACAGGGTCAATTCGATCAAGAGATGTAAAAAAGCGTAAATCAAATCACCTTTAACCTCGCTCCTGTCAAATTAACGCTACCACGCCTCATGTTGGACGCGTGCTATGATTTCGATGTTGCCAAATACAACATTAAACAATTATTGAATAGATTTATCGGCGGAGTATGCGGCAACCGTGCGGTGGGTAAGCATAGGCAAAGAATGTAATAGAAAGTAAAACTGCTATTTGTTGGTTCGTAATCTAAAGCGAACCTTAATTCTTAATATCACCTGCTGAAATTGTTTTAATACCATGAAATATCTGACATTACTTTTGTGTTCGATTTTTGCAAAAATGGTGAATGCGCGAATAAAATTTACTGGAATTTAAGAAATTTATTATTTGGCATTTAGGTTTTCTTATTAATTATTCCCGGCGCATTCGCCATTTTTTAAACAAAAAATTATTTAGGAGTTAGTATCTTATACCTAGATAAGGAATACTACAAACGCTGCCTTTTCATCAGTGAGATAATAAAAGACGCTTAGGAAAAGAGATATAATAATTATATTCAATTATTAGACCTTAATAGATGTTTTATGCCTTTTTAAAAAAATTGTGTTGAATAAATATTTAAACATTTAAAGTGGTATTATTATAGATAAACAGTATAAAAAAATACAAGGTAACAGATTTATTTTTGGATTTAATTTTTTGATTCTTCCAAATAAAAAAGTAATTCCTATTGATTTTTTTTTTTACAAAAAAGAGGAATGCGTCAATCTTAATCATTCGAAGGTGAACCAGTTCCAGAAACAATACAATAAAATAATTAAATTATAAAACACATACATATAAATTAAATATTGCAATTTTGTAAAAACAATTATAACTAGCAAGAGTATGACTAACAATAATATAGTTTATTTAAAGGCATTGGTTACCAATAAAAAAAACAGTGGCCTCTGGCGAATAATTGGAACATTTACAACTCAATCAAATAAAATAAATAATTCTAATTTTACAATGTATAAAAGGGAAATTAGTTTAATTGTATTGTCCATTTTAGCAATAGTTTTAATTCACATTGGTTTTATAAATAATTCGTATTGTTTTAAAAATGTTTAAAAACTATTTTTATTGATTTTTATATGGTACATTTTAATTATAAGCTACAAACTTTTTAAATTCAAACAACAATTAATAGCCACGCCATCAATCAGCATCGTTTAAAATAAACGTATTAATTATTTAATATTAAATATTGCCTCACATCTAGCGCGATTGTTTACTTAGACGACCTTAAATTTGACAGGTGCTTTTATAAGATTTTTTTTTCAAAATAATTGCTCTACATTAAACTCTACCCATATAAATCACTGCAATGTCAAAAGTCAACGTGTAGTCGTCTTATAAAATAATAAATGGTAATAAAGGTAAAATAGTTTAACAACTGAACTGCAAAATAATAGTTTGTGTTTTAGCCTAACGAACCAAGGCTGCACGTCACTTTTTGTTTTAGATTAATGGCAAAATTAAGTATACGCCTTTGTATCTGAAGAGTGAAGGGTTACACATTTGTTGTCATTTTATTTAAAGGTGCATGTGGGATGTCCATTAAGATTATTGAGTAACTTTTTTATTTCAAAAGTATAAATTTGTTAGTTTATATTTATGATCCCTTCTAAAATGTTAAATACAATTAAACAAATACAACTGAGTAGAAAACGCTCTCAAGAGATAGAAGATCTTTTAACGTTAAACCTCTAATATCTTCATTACAAAAATGATGAAAATCTTTAAAGATCTCTACGATAAACTAATGAATTCCAAATTGCCGTAGCCGTTTTACACTGTTTACACAAAATAAAAGAAACTAGGAAATTGTACAAATATACTAATTTCATAATTTGAGTAAGTAAATTATTAAATACTTTATTATTCATATGTTCCGTCTAAATTTGACTCGGTGAATTTTGCACAACTATTAAGAAATTTAAATTTAAATCCATAAATTTGCTAAAAGAGTTTTAAAAATTAAAATAATTTTGTAACATAATCGTCTACGAAACAATTAAAAAAATTAAGTGATTGAATGCAAAAAGTTACCGGTAAGGTAATATTTCTGTTATATTATATAATTTTATAGAACTTTTTACTTTTGTAGTGCAATATTAAATTTCTGTATAAATTGTACCAGTTAAAAGTAACACATTACTCAAGGTGGAACAACATTTTAAATTGCAATATATCACACAGAATTGTTCGTGTCGGTTTGTTTGATCTAGATTATTAAATATGTATATATTTACTAAAAAGCTAAATTTTGGTGAAAACAATAATTATTACATATATGTAATAATAATAATATAATAATAAATAACATATTATCTATATATAATATATTATAAAATTAACAGGAAACCTCTGGTTGAAGTTGTGGTTTTTATTATCAACACAGTGACGGCTCGTGAGGTAGTGTTACGGAGCCATGGTACCCCCTCATTTTTCTCCAAAAAAATATTATCTATAAAACATCTGAATAATATTTAATTTTATGAGTTTCTATTTTTATTTATATGTTATATGAAGTTTGGCAACTGTGTGCCTCCACGTTAAATGCTAAAATTAAACAAAAGATTGTGACAGGCTCAGCGACTCAGCTCAATAGTATGATTTGATATTCTTTACGTGTACGCGGTACACATTGCGTAATTAGATAAATGGTGATGTTGTTGTTTATTATTAAGTGGAAGTGGACGAAAATTTAATTAAACTACATATAATTAAAATAATTTGTTGTGTTATCTTAGATTTATACAAGCCGCCACTGGATTAACATATTATATAATAAACCTTTTCCTGATTTTTGCCATTCTGTGTTACAATTTTAAAACAAGACCATGGTTTGGTGTTATTCATTTATTTGTTTTATACCTTTACTTATAGTAGTTATTGTCGAAAGTAAGGAATTACCATGTAAATTTGAATTAACTACTAAATTATCTAACGACACCGATTGGGATAAAAACATTAACGCGTACAAAAAAAACAACATAACCTACAACAGTGGTGATTACTTTTCATTTTTTGATCAAGGACTTACAGAAGTGCACGGTTGTACGTGTAAATTAAGTACTTGCTTACGGAAATGTTGCCCACCGAATAAACACTTTACGTTAGACCAAATTTGTGTAAAAAGAAAACAAGCATTTAAAAGTTTTGAACAAAAGCCAAAATATTTAGATTATAAAATCGTATATAGTAATATTAAATGTGGCCATAGTGATTTTACAGACGAATTTGACGTTTTAAAAAATGGATCTATTTATTTAACAGAAACAAAAACGAAACTCTCGCAAAGTGAATATTGCATTGAAGACCTATTACAACATCATTGGAATGGTCCTGACTCCCTTGAACAGATAGTAATGTTTTGCGGTAAGTGTTAAGTATATATTAAAAAAGATTTTCAAATAAAATAGGGAGAAAAGTAACTGCAAGATTGGTTGGTTAATAATAATTATTGTTTAATTAAAAAGTTAAAAGGGCAAAATATATTTTTTTTAATCATAAAAGGCTTATCGCAAAAAAGGCTGGGAATTCCTGTTGTAAACAATATTACAGTTAAGCCAGAAGTATATTTCATTAACTGACAAATCATTACAGTTTTGTTAACTTAAATAATTTAAATTAATGTATATAAAAAAATCATAATTTGTTACCAGGCTGAGACATATATGTATGTTCTTTGACAGCTGTAGGTATAAATTTTTAAAAATAATTTAAAATGTAGTGCATTAATAATTCTAATAAACTTTTATTTATTTTTAGGCCCCGAATCTGAATCTATAACCAGTGGTCAAAAATTTGAGAAGAGATACTATACCTTAATTATATTAACTAATATTTTATGTTTTGTCTTAAATATTTTGTAATATATTTAGGTTCAAATAAATATTTAGAAAATTTAAAATAACTTAAGTAATTACTCTCCATACCAATTACCCTCCACAATTTTATGGAGAAAATACTCTCTAAAATTAAATTTGTCAAAAATGACTAATTGTCATATACATATAGCGAAAAAGCAGCCACTAATAATTCTCGTCAATAGCAATTTGTATCCCAAACATTTAGTCAATTTACATGTAAAATTGTCCCCTGAATCCGAAAATGTCGACAAAAGTCAATAGGGAATTTTCGGAATCAGGGGACAGTTTTACATAAGAATTGGCTGTTAAATTTTGGAATACCATGGTATCCCATGTTTAACCATGGCACAAGTGAAAAAGCAACTGTAGTAATTAGTCATTTTTGACTAATTCATTTTTATAGAGTAGAACTTAAAACTTTTTAGTTGGACATTTCTAAATAGGTATACCTAAAATTTCAGGAAGCTCTATTAAGTGCATTGCTTGTAAGACAAATCTAAAAAAAAATATTGTTATTATTATTCACATATTATTTTACCGTATAAAATCTTTACAAAGAAAAGACACGCTATGTGTAAATTTGAATCACTTTTCATTAGGTATACAATTAAAAAAATGTTTTGTACAAATTTTGGGTTTTTAAATTGTGTCCCTTCTGCAAATTTCAGATTGAAACTACCCGATTTTAGACGAATCACAATATTTTATTTACTTTATAAAACTTAAAAACTAATAAAGTTTCAGAATAAATTTACCCGATTTACAGAAACAACATTTTAGGTCTTGGTTTTATCCGTAACATTTTTAATTTTAAAACCATTTTATGCTTTTTAACGTTGTTTTTTTTAACTAAATATCTTCAAAAATCAATAGGGTACAATTTTAAAAATAATATATTATAGCCTCATTAGGCAATGTAGTCTCTTTACTAAATCACTTTATACTCACAGAAATTATACTTTGTATATTCAATTAGGTCTTACCTTTTAACAAAATAAGTTAATTAAAGTTTAGCACCAATTATAATAATTTAAAACTGTAATTTTGGTCATAATTTAATTAAAAATAAAGAAACCGACCCGTAGATGTTAACATAGCAAATTATAATATTTAAACTATAATTAAATTTTTAATGAAAAAATATCCTTCACAATATTTTTTCTATTGATGGGACTCCATAAAAAAACATATTACTTAATATACTCATATTTAGTATGAGTATGAATTTGCTGCAAAATTCAAATAAATATATCATTTAATTAGTCGTACTTATCAAGGTATCCCACAGCCTGTGGGCCACAGGAAATAAAAACAACGTTTTTCTTGATAGTTTTGACGATAAAAATGTGTTTACCACAAACTGTGGTGTTTACTAACCGTTTAAAATGAAATGTCATACTTCAGGATGCCAATGGTTTAAAGTAAAAATTAAACAACTACTTCTGTACCCCAGAGCCAAAATCTCCAGCAACCACAGGCAGAATTCCACTCTAGAGGAATTATCTTCCGGCTGCAGGTGCTGCACTCGCGTAACATGAACGTTATATTTCCTGGCCAGTATATTTTGTGTCGAAATATCGCATGAAAATTTAATATACTAATTTTATAACACCTAATAATAATCCAGCAAATCGTGATACCTTAAAGAAAAAAACAACAATTGTCTTGCGACACCACAAAATTAAAAAAAAAAACGAAAATGTTAACGTTCACTCCTTACGGATTAAGCAAGCGTGACAGTCCTGGAAATAATAGGGATGGGTGGCAAAACATTAAATAATGGAAATAATAGCAGAAAAATGAAGATTCTCCTCTCTTGTCATTGACATTATCGCCGAGAAAATGTCGAGGAAACATTGTTTATAATTAATGTGAACGTCTGTTCCAGCAATCTAATAATTTCATGGTAAATTATCGAGTCAAAACTGCGGTACAACGGTAAAAAACACTTTTACATTAAATTTAGGGAGAATCATTTAACTATTTTTTCCATTGAAAAGGCGTTTTGCGGTCAACAAGTTGAGAGGATGGATTTTTAATAGGCTAGCAAAACAAGGTTTTAATAGAAAAAAATCCTCTTCGCGTGAACGCCGTTCCAATCTACACTCCCATTGTCACGATCCACCTATAGGATGAGTTCGATGCCAACAAACGACATTAACATTAACATTTATAAGAATTATAATAAACAATCATTGTGATACTTATTTTAAACTTAAACAGCTATACTCGTTTAAGCAACAGGTGCAGCGACAGCGGTGAGAGGTAATCAGCCCCATCTACCGTCCAAAGGACGTGTCCAAGTATGTGTGTTGCCTACATGTCGTAGGGGTAATAAAAATCATACTCCACTACGACCCAAAATGTTTGGTAGGCCAAAACTGTGGTAATGCAATTAAGTTGAATTTCAAAAAATGTTTTTTTATTAAGGTGTAGAACTGGCCTGTTTGTGGAGAACGCTTAAAGCAAAACAAATGTTTAAACGTTCGCTTCGGTTCGGTCGTTGAAGAGATGACCTATCGCCGCGACCTTTCGAACGATTTTCAAGTTCACCACGTAACGAAGGAATTCCTACCGAACGAAGAACAAGAAGATCGGAGATGATGCGCTTCGTGATTTACATTTCACTCGGCAGAGCCGGGGGATCCCCACTTCTACCCACACACGAGTCGTACTAGACGCACTTTACCTATAGTTTTGCAATGTATGTAGGTAGCTCTTTGAAAATACTATGTATAGACTGCATCCAAGAATATTTTTCATGCCCTACATACTCTCTTAAAAATGAATTAGTCAAAAATTACTAATTGTCATAACGAAAAAGCAGCCATTAATAATTATCGTCAATAGCAATTTGTATCCCGAACATTTAGCAGTCAATTTCCATGTAAAATTGTCCCCTGAATCCGAAAATTTCGTCAAAAGTTATAAAAGTAGAACAGTTTTTGAGATATAGTCAATTTTTCATTTAATATGGAATTGACTATATCTCAAAAACTGCTCTACTTTCATAATTTTTGACGGTAGGAGACAATTTTACATAAAGAATTGGCTGTTAAATTTTGGGATACCATGGTATCCTATGGTTAACCATGGTACAAGTGAAAAAGCAGTCACTAATAACTGTATGTAGTAACTAGTCATTTTTGACTAATTCAGTGGAGCACGAACAATTATTTGTATTTTAATTGAATATTTGTCATTTATTTAACCTAATTGTTATAAAAATTATGTTAAATAAATGACAAATATAAATTATATATAAATTTGCATTTACTTCCTTTTAACAATAATCATTTAACAATAGTCGCAAAGCCATTACTTACATTTACATTGATTTACTGAATAATGCATTATCTAAATAATTTGATTTTAATTGCAAAAATAATAATAATAATAATTTAAAAACTAAGCTCAAATGAAAAATATTTATTTGAAAAAAGTGTTAGGCTCGATGAGATCTACAATCTTTATTACGTTGTTCATTTTGATGTGATTTGTAAAATTTATAAACAAAATTTAAAAGTATGTTCAAGGTCAATTTTATAGCAATGTTATTGTTCTAAAAATATATAAAAATTTAAAAGCGGTTTGCGAAAAAATATAAACTTTTTAGAAAATATAATTATTTTCTTAGAACTCTCTTAAAAATATTTTAATTAAAAAAACTGCAGTAAATGTATACAGTATTAAGGTAAGGTAAGTCTAAAAAATCGGTTTTGTGAAAACAATATTAACTAAAATTACGTACAATCGCATAACACAACGTAACATCGATTAAGGTTGTTGTATTTCTTTAGCATTCAGATGATGTTGTTTTCTTCTCGCGATTCAAGTTCATTACTGTTTTGAAATCTTCCGTACAAGTCTAACACGGCCAATGTCCAGCCAGTTTCTAAATGAAATCTAATTATCTTTTATGGTCAAGTTTTTAATAATCTTCCTTTATTTTTACTTAAAGTAAAATTTTATTATTGAAAATTAGGTATTTCTTTATTTCACAAATAGTGTTTTTTTAAACATCTTAGCCACTATACCACTTAGTCACTATACTTGAATTTTCGCCTGGAGTGGACATATTTGGTTTTGAGCGGACGCTCCTCATATCGTGTTGCCAAAATTGTACAAAAAAAATCCCCAGAAAGTGACACAAATAGAAAATTGAATGTTTGTAACATAAAACTGGTTTGCAACTTTTGGTTTACTGACCAGTATATACTGTGTCGAAATTTCGCATAATAAAATTTAAAATTTTATAGCACCTTATATTAATCCAGCAAATCGTGATACCTTAGAAAAAACAACAATTGTCTTGCGACACCACAAAATTAAAAAAACCTAAAATGTTAACGTTCACTCCTTACGGATTAAGCAAGCGTGACAGTCCTGGGAATAATAAGGATGGGTGGTAAAACATTAAATAATGGAAATAATGACAGAAAAATGAAGATTCTCCTCTCTTGTCATTGACATTATCGCGGGAACATTGTTCATAATTAATGTGAACGTCTTTTCAATATCTAATAATTGTATGGCGAGTTATCGAGTCAAAACTGCAGTACAACAGTAAAATCTACTAATACTGTTTTTTTTCATTAAAAAGACGTTTTGCGGCCAACAAGTGGATGGATTTTTAATAGGCTAGCAAAACAAGGATTTTTTAGAAAAATCCTCTTCACCGATATGTAAAGTTCGATATCGGCCTAATAATAGTTATTTACGTGTCAAGCTTTGTAATTGAATCTTTACTGGCGAGCTGGAAATTTGAAATCCAGTGAGCCTAGATTTTAATTAATGTGTCAAATCTGACATTTTGTTTCATAAATTGCTGTAAAACTTAAAGGTCTTTTATACAAGCCCGTAAAATATTACAGGTCTGTTCCCATAAAACTTAAAAATTAAACTAATTCTAGAAGTTTTATTAATTTAACGTTTCCAAACTTACATTAACATTGATTTACTGGACAATACATTATCTAAATAATTTGATTATAATTGCACAAACATTTGATTTTATAAATCGTAAGCAAATAATCCCAACTCAAACCAAACATAAAAATAGTTTAATTATTGTTTGGCAAATAAAACCTTATTTATTATGGGAAACACAACGACTTTGAAGCACCATTATTAAAAATGACGCTATTGTCTAGATGGAACAGACTTTTATTTGGCGAATTAAAAGAAACTTTACCTGGTAACAAACATTATACACAAATATAAATTATAAACATTTTATTGTAGGCGATAGTTTATTGATGCATTACAACTATTTTACAGCGCTAATACGAACCCAACATCAGTTTTTAGCGTGCCTTAATATAGGATTTGTATTGGCATTTTCATCGCTAACCTGTATCCTGTTAATAATTTGGCCACAGAAAAACTATCCAATTGAGATGTCCCACTTTCCTGTCATATGTTTGATAATGTTTGTAAGTAAATGTTCCTAAATAAATAAAATCAATAATATTATTAGTACGTTATTAAAGACGAACGTGGTATATATGTCAACCTGGCAAAAAAGGGACAAAGTGCTAGAAGCAGGGGACATTTCTTCTTTAAAACAATGGAGTTTAGGAGGGAAACAAACGCAAAAATTAATTCAAAGAAACGTTAAGTTGGCAAACAACTTATTTAAATTACTTATGGTCCTAAAGGGCATTTATGTAATCATCAATTTACCCGTATTTGGTAAGGAAGAAGACATCCATGCGTTTTATAAATTTTCAAGCACATTTTTTGAAAATCACTTTCATTTTCTTGATAAAAACATTTGGACTTGTATAATAATTATACAAAAAGCGACATTTTTTGTGTTATTTCTTCATGCCAATTTTTTAAATGGAGGCATGATTATGCACTTTAATTATTTTGTTTGGCATCTAAAAATACAAGTACTCCTTCTCAACGAAACCATCATAAAAATGAGAAAACACTATAAATTTGATGGCGTATCAAACAAAAAATACCAAATGGAAATCAAAGAAACACTCAAGGAATGCATCAAACATTATGATAACATAAGAAGGTAACTTACTTATACTATACTCTTGAATACTGTCTAAAATAATCTTAAATTTTAGAGTACATTCTGATATGAAAGAACGTTATTCTTTACTTATATTACTCTTTTTTGTCACTGGTTTACCCTTATTAGTGTCCTCAGTTTATTTTATATCATCGGTAAAAAAAAGTTCCTCCGCTACCGCAAAATAAGCTAATGCCTGCCTTATTAATAAGTTTTGTTTAATATAAAGCAGGCGAGAGGTACTGGTAGCGATACTGGGTGCCTCCACAACTTTTTATTTTTTTTACTAATTTATAATTCGAAATAAAACAATGTGTCACTAAAAACTTTTAGTGACACATTGTATTATTTTGAAATATAAATTAGTAAAAAAATAAAAGTCATATATATGTAAATAAATACACATTTTATTACTTGTTTTTGTTTGTGTTATGTAGACATTAAGTTAAATTAAATTGTTGCCGGCAGCGGAGGCACCGCCAAAAAAACAATTTACATGTTGCACATTTACAATAAAATTTTAGGTTTCAATGTCATTTAACACTTATAGGATTATTTGTTTGTTAATTTACGTTGGTGCATGTACATTGTACATTGGAATTTTGGGCCAGAATCTACAAAATACAGTAAGAAAAATTTATGTTATATGGAATGAGAAAATTGCCTTTAAAATAATTTATAATCCATGACATCAATTATGAGGATTAGGGTTGTTTTTTTTTTAAACTTTTATGTCCTTGCTTTCAAATTGATAAAAAAATACCTACTCTCTAAAAATTAATTATTTAAAAATGACTTATTTACCATGGTTAACCATGGAATACCATGGTATCCCAAAATTTAACAGTCAATTCTTATGTAAAATTGTCCCCTGAATCCGAAAGTGTCGTCAAAAGTTAAAAAAAGTAGTTTATAAGTTATAGTCAATTTTCCATTTAATATGGAATTGACTATATATCAAAAACTGCTTCACTTTAATAATTTGACGGTATTTTCGGATTCAGGGGACAATTTTACATAAGAATTGGCTGTTAAATTTTGGGTTACCATGATATTCTATGCATAGAACCATGGTTAAGCATGGTACAAGTGTTAAAACAGCCACTAATAACTATTAATTTAGTCATTTTTGACTAATTAATTTTTAGAGAGTAAAATGTTTCTTTTTTCAAATCTGAAAAAACTGTTAGGACATACTGTATATAAAACAGCAAAAAAGGCATTATTGTAAAAAAAAAGACACCTCATGTAATATTGTGTAACAAAACAAATATTTTAGTCTGAACGAACAAACTATTATCTTATTTTTTGCCCATGGCATCTGTGGAATAAAGAAAATAGAATGTACTATATAATGTTATTGGTCTACTCGAAAACGCCATTGTTAACAGAAGGAAAAGGCCTAGTAAAGCTTAACTATCAAGTTGTCATACAGGTAAAATATGTCTTTTACATGCAAACAAAATTTTTAATTGATAACATTTCTTTATTATGATTAATATTTTAGATGGGTAGGAGTATTTTTACCTATTTGACATACATACGCGCATTAAGGCAATAATTAAATTAAAAATAACAGTAGTTTTGCACATCAATATGCATTAATACAAATAAAACTTTGGCAATTAATTCATAAATTAGTATAAAATATGCTTTAATCATAAAAGTTTGTCTTATCAAAGACATAAAATTATTAAAAATTCTTTTAATAAATTTGCCTATATAAACCACAAAATTAATTAACTGTTAATATATGTGCCACAATGGAGGCAAATATAAAAAGCAGTATCATAAAACTGTTTATTTTCTGTTTTGGGAAATATGAACCCATTCTAAAAGGTATGTTAATCTTATAATATGCAATAAGATGTCATCGTCATGAATTTAAATTTATTTTATTATTATTATTATTCTAACATAAATTAAGAAACCTTATAAGTGTTGACACCTACTACACAACTTTAAAATATGATTGTCGTTAGAATATCAATAATTGATATTATAAGTTAAATGACCGGTTTGACAGGACTATTGCAATCCAATAAAACTGAAACCTCATTACAGAAGATTTATTAGCACCTATTTTTGATTTGGCCTCTTTTGGAGGTCGATCAAAATTCACCAGAATGGTAATTTTTTTGGTGGCTGCTGGATCAGCTGTTCAAATATTAGTGATATTGTATTTGGTGACTCATCCGGAATATAACGTCAAAATCAGTATGGTCAACTTGCCGATGATAGGATCCCTATGCTACGTAAGATTCGTCTTTAAAATTTAAAAGTTTTTGTTATTTCTTAAAATTCTTACAGAGTGAGTGCATATGGGTTGCCGCACTAGTAAACTCACAATTTACATTCGAAATTTTAAACGTGGAATATTTTTATCCTCTAAAGGAGTGGAACACAGCCTCCCGTCCCGTCTACAGAAAAATTCTCAAAGAAACCAAACGCGCTTTAATGTTTGCCTATTTTTTCTTTGTTAGTGCCCTAATCGCGAGTTTGCTTTTCCAACCGTGGTTCGGTAACGAAGAAGAATTAAACATCACGATCAAATTCGTAAATCAATATATTAAAGACGAAAGATTTGCTACTGCAATGAAAGCTGGATGTTACGTGATGATTATATATATTAATTTGTCTTTGGTGGCTTCGTTATTTTTAGGGTTTTATTACATAA
The DNA here is from genome assembly GCA_921294245.1 of Brassicogethes aeneus. Classification (NCBI taxonomy): domain Eukaryota; kingdom Metazoa; phylum Arthropoda; class Insecta; order Coleoptera; family Nitidulidae; genus Brassicogethes; species Brassicogethes aeneus. The sequence continues at coordinate 400,819 of OV121138.1, read as the reverse complement.
ACCATTTTACTTTTCAAATGTACGTCCTAGAGGATAGTTTGGTGCATATATCAAAAGATTTTAAAGTGGGACTTAAATCGGCAGATGATCCTTTGTATCAACGCGCAGTTAGGCAAAGACTAAAGTCCTGCATCAAACATCATTCTGGAATACTCAGGTTACAACAAACTCTATTTTGAATTTTTTTTAAATTGTTTATCTTTTAGTTTATATAAAGTTTACAATGACATGGCAAGTCCTTTATTTCTAGCATCTAATATAGCATCCTTTATAATAGCTGTACCAAGTATTTATATCGTTCTTACTGTAAGTATTTCTAATTTTTGGGCTTCGCTCGTGTCTAATAAAACTATCAACTTTAAAACATATCGTTTATGTTGCAATTTTTTAGTATGACGACGTGTATTTAAGAATTACAATGGGCACTTTAGGCATATACTTTATAATAATAGCTGCAATACTTGGATATGATGGTCAAAGAATGGTAGATTCGGTAAAAACAAATATTAATAAGATAAGTTAAAATAAAAAGCAACATTTTTTTTAGAACGAAAAGGTTTACTTGGCGGCACTAAATTGTCCTTACTACTACTGGAGCAAGGATAATAAATTTATTTTGCAAATGTTTCTAATGCGTAGCAAGACAAAATTTTTATTGAGATGTCAAAACTTCGTTCTTTTAGACCACACCAACTTAATCGCTGTATAAACAATAATTATTATAATATTTGCTGGAATAAAAATAATGTGCCATCAAAGATATTATCAAAATTACAACAACAAAAACGATTCAAGTTGTAACGAAAATTATCAAAACTGGTTTTCTTGTCCATTTTTCTGTATATTGACCAGGAACTATTGTTTTCTTAAATCAATAGTATTTGGTTAAAAGATCAGGCTAACCTATAAGTGGTCAATTAACCCAATTTGTACGTTATTTTTGTTAAATAGTTTAGTTTTTCCAGTATTTACAGTCTCTTCAGGTAAATACTGAATAAGTTAAGTAGCTATTTAATTTATTCAGTAATTACCTGAAGAAGACTAAAAATACTTGCAGTCTACCTTTTATTCAACAAACGAATTGGCATACATAACATTAACCTGACAAATTGATCCTGCAATTTTTATTTATTTTTTGATCTGGTTTAACTGTTTTTTTTTATGTTTCAGCAATACAAACGTCTATGGACATACACCACATTAATTATGTCACTAGCTGGATACGACAAGCAATAAATAAAAGCACAAATTGTTAAATTGCACTAATAAATATTAGCAGCAGCATACGCAGTGTTTATTGTACACCTTCTCATTCGCACACCTGATTTCCATTAATTATTTAAGACAATGCCGAAACAAAACAAATTATAATTTGTATACTATTTCAATGAAAGTGTTTTTTCCATTTTTTAATCAAAACCATAATGAACGAAAGAAATCGTAAGTGTAGCATATGAGCGATTTAAATACAATGTTCACCCATATACGTGCGAATTTTAGTAGTATAATGCGATATTATAGACAAGGTCGCACGCCGCTCATTAGCAGATGAAAAACAAAATCGGGAAAACTTCGGAGGATGAAAGTAAGAATAATGAAAGTCCCTTCTTTCTCCACAAAACTTATCTACAATCCATGTATGCTTGCATGTGAATTGGCTCGCGAGAAATTGGCTTTGTTTTTGCGTCAAATAAAAAGCTAATAAATTGGATTTAAAATTTGAATCAGGGAACAAATTAACGCCAATAACAATATGAGTGAAAATTTGTTCGGGTGAATAATGATTGGAGAAAATATTTAAGTAAAGATAAGTACACTTTTAATGTAATTTTGTCAAAATTAAACTAACAAAATATTTTCGGTAAAACAGTATTTTTACTTAAAAACATTTGTAATTGGTCAAAATATTGAAACCAATCAAATATAGGTTTTAAACATTTGTGATTTTTTTATAAGGTATAAACTTATACGGTAAAGATTTATGTTTATGTATTTTAGGGGAATTCAAAATATCTACTATTCTCTTTTTTTGACTTATGATATCGAGAGAAGCCTAGTTCTAACAATTAAGAGTAAGAACCTTCTCATTGCAATTCAATTTTCCCCTTAATCTAATAAAACATTTTTTATCTCGCCATTAAATAAATATAAAGCTAAGCCCAATACATATTTTAATAGGAAATTAAATGCATCAATTCCATCCCCCTTGAGACACTCCAAAATACCAGTTTTAATCCCGGCGCATTCGCCATTTTTAAATATTTAATTTTGATAAATTTAATCCATTAATGAAATAAGAATATTAAAAAATAACATTTCCCAAAACTATTTTATAAAAATTAAAAGCCAAATAAAATTATTTAAATTAATCATTATAAATGTTTTTAATATTTAATAAACAAAGAATATCACTAGGAACAGTAGATAAATTTTGGTAAAGCCGTTAAAAAAATAAAGTAGGCATAATTAAATTTAATAATTAAATACATTAAATGAACATCAAAATATAATTTACATAAAAAAAATTAAGAACTAAATGTATAACATAAATAAATCCAGATTTAAATACTTGTCGGTCGGTGTAAATAATACTATGAAATAATAGCTTCAATTGTAACACCTACTTTTATCTCTATATCAGAATCAATTACATTCGTTTGTCTAACTAATAAAATAAATTTTCCGGACAATCGTAATTGTCAATGTGCAATTTATATGCTTTTCAATTTATGATGGCGAAACCTCAGTAGGCTGTTTACAAAGAAAAATAATACAGAAAATATATACACCATGTTTCAAAATTATGGAATATTGAAATTTGTATAATTAAAAGTTAGATTAATAATTTTTAGTATTATAAAGCTCTTTAGTTACAAAATCATATGCAAACAAGTATTATCAAATATTATAGAGAGGAAATGGTTAATGGTTTTTTTGTTTAAAAAAGATTATGATTTAAATTTTGATATAAACCGACGTCGGTTTTCATATGAATAATTCAACAATGATTAATTTTTAAGTTTTTATTTTATCTTATCAAATAAAAAAGTTTTCCAATAAAAATTGAAATCTAAAAAAGTCAAGAGGAAATTGTTGTTAAATGGTGCATTTTATCGATGCTCGACAAGAGTGTTGTGTTTAAAAAAATCCAACCAATAAAAGTTTCATATTTCAAGCTAGTATAGTCTCTATTTTATTGTCAGTCAGTGTACTTCTATATAGTTCAATTTTTTTTAATGACTCACGTGTCCTTACTGACGGACATTGGCTCGACCACGTGATAATACACGGAGAAATTTATTTAAAAAAATGCACACAATGCAATATTTCAATGTTAAGTACATTAGGGCGCGTAGTATCCTTCGACGGGTGGGAAATACAATAATTCTAAGCCTATTATCTTGTTGAACGTTAATAGAAAGAAGGCTACAAAAACTGAACGAGAAAAGCAAATAACTGCATGTGTCCGATTTAATTTAAATAGACCTGAACCACACAATATGTATAGAACAAAATGCGTTTTAGTTTACTAATTTGCAATTTAAATTTCATGGAATTGTTATAGTTATCCATAGATTTAATAAGATAAATAAAACATAAAAAGTAAAGTACCCATAAAAGTTGGTATAAAATTAATTATACATATAACAAATAAATTAATAAAACAAAAATATAGTAGTCAAAACTGTAACAACTGTATACATCCAAAATAAAAATATACCCCTTCTCTGATGACCACATACATTTTATAAATATTAAAATAAAATTTAATGTTCAAGAACAAAGTAATTAACAGGAAAAATAAAAATTGACAAGTAAAAAGTAAAGTAAAGTTAATTGCAATTAAAATTTATTTTTTTGTAATACATATCTAAATTAATGTTTACCATTTTTAAAATGCTACCGTTGTGTTTTTAATTGGCGAAATATTTTTAACACTAACGTCGTTAATCTCATTTAAATTAAATGGACAAGAGATACTAACTTGGCCTTCGCAAAATTATGCAACAATTCGAAAAATGATCGTTTAGAACTGCCGAATCGGGCGCGGTCTCGAATAAAAATAAAATTTAGATAAAATATATTGGAATTGGAATTTTACTTTTGGAAATATAACCTTGCACGAGTTTAAAATAGAATCCATAAATCACCTTTCTGGAGAACCACAAGGTTTATTTTTAGAACCCTACTAATAAATAGAAAAACTATAATATTATATATATGAAGGGGTAAGAAGCAAAAGGGTACAAAAAAGAGAAGTGGGATGATTAACTTTTAAAGTTTTAGCTATATACAAAAATCTGGATACTTGTTTCAATATTGTTGTTTGCATTATTCAACATACACCACTCGTACAATTTTCACGTTATTGGAAAATTTGTACCCAATTCTGCATTTAACTTATTTCCATGCTAAAATGCACTTGTATACATAGGTACCCTTCATATAATATAATAGTATAGTGTACAAATTATTTATATCATAAATGACAAATGAAAATGGTACAAAGTAAGACTTTTTACCTTAAGTATGAAATTATTCAAAGAAAAATTGTCCACTTCTAACAGAAAACGCATTCATCAAATTGAATTATGCTAATGCGCTCAGCTAAAAAGTGAATTTAAAACCAAATGAGAACAATAGTTATGATTTAATGTTGCTTGAATCTGCACACCATTGTTCTAAATTGAGAAACTTCAACAAAACATTAGTGAAATATGACAACAATATTTTTTAATTTAGATTTTAAATCATGGCGTCATTTCATCAAAACTGACCGAAAAAGGCCGTTCAACGAGATTGTAGGTTTAGTTAGTATAGAAGATAATAATTAAAATAATTTTTTTCACTCCCACCTTTAAAAAGCCCTTTATCGTACATGTTTCCATGACACTAAGTGACCTTTTAAATACACACCAACAAGTTCTGGCTTTTTGGCGTTTTAGTCACGGGCTGAAGTTAGTTTTAAGTTAGTTGACAGTTGTCAAATACAATACATCTTGTAAAATACTTCTTAATGTAAACTAAATAATACTAATGTACTGCCGATTTAATACGAGCATTGTAAGCAAGCATACAGTTTAAGATGTCTACTGCTCCTCAGCACCAACTAAATATTATTTTAAAAAAAGCGGAGGTCGATTGGACCCTTTCATAAAATGTTGTTTAATAAAAATAATAAGTTAATAATACAAAAAAATACTTATAATTATTATCAGTTACAAGTTCAGTTAATTAATTGACAATAAAGTTCACATTCACTTTAATTGAATTAAAAATATTTTCGCCAAGGATTGCTCATCTTTATGGCCCACCCTGTATATAAATAATAAACGACTCATTTCAAACAAAAGAGTCTCATAATAGAACCTTGCACCACACCCAGAATAAAACAACCTATTTCACAAAATTATGGTAACTTATCCGTTTTTTTTCGCATTTTTCTCGGTCTTTGTGTTCGTTTCGAAGAAAATTAGAACAGTTCGGTCGGTTTATGGTGGCGACCGCGCCCACGCCAATACAGAAATCGTAATAAGTAACGAGAAAGGCACCTAAACAAAGCACCGCACCATGCTGCTACATATTCGTAATTGTGCTACAGCACATTTGAAGGGCAAGTGGTTCGAAACGTTTGCCATTTATTTTATATTTGCAATAATGAAGAAAAAATATCAAATTGTGGTCGGGTTTTTCAGATCTATTAAGCACCTACTAGGAAATTGAATTAATCATTGCGGAAAGCGCCTAGAGTGAATTGCAGATTTAAAACATAGTTGATTTTGAATATTAATTTTTTTTTAATTTTACCTAATTAATCCTTAAATTAATGTTTAAATGGTATTGAGATTACTTTAGAACCGTTGTATTTTCAAATTTTTAGAGTGTTTGGTAAATAAAGAAACTTGACAAAAATTTAAATTAAAAAATAGTAAAGTAATATAATATTATTATAATACACTCACGTGCAAAATAATCGATCCACACAAATTTTCGATGAATTTCAATTGCAAATAACTTTTTTATTTGATGTCAGATTTAAACGAATATTAAAGAATATTGTAGATAAATTAATGGACAATCGCTTACATTTAAAAAAAATACTAAAAAATAGACACGTTTATAATATACAGGTTTAAACAAAAAAAAATGTTTAAGACACTCTGTAGAGTTAGAACAATATACGGTTTTGCCACTCTACAGAGTGTCTTAAACTTATGGTAAAAAACATTTTTTTGTTTAAACCTGTATATTATAAACTTACGTCTATTTTTTAGTATTTTTTTAAAATGTGAGCGATTGTCCATTAATTTATCTACAATATTCTTTAATATTCGTTTAAATCCGACATCAAATAAAAAAGTTATTTGCGATTGAAATTAATCGAAAATTTGTGTGGATCGATTATTTTGCACGTGAGTGTATTATATTTTTTATAAAAAATCTAATATTATATTAGATTTTTTATAAAAAACCCCAACAAAAGCAATAACAACACAACTAACTACATGAAAAAATTAACAGCAGCTTGTTGTAAATAAGTAAATTAAGAACGGATGGCGAATCGATTTTCACATTATCTGTCAAACCAATGTCGAATTTTACTTTAGATAGTTGGTATCACAAAATTAAATTTAAGGTATACATAGAATTTTATAGAATTTTTGCAAAATAGATAAAATATGATAATAATCGTCAACAGTTACTGTCAAATCGTTTTAACCTCACTATTTTTCAGTTTTAAATTAAATCTAACTCAAGCCCGTGGGCGAAATAGCATTGAAGTTAAGAATTAGGAAATTAATTATTTTGCTCACTCTCAGCAGGGCCACGAAATTACATATTCCTTGCGGGTGTTAAATAAAAAGGTTGTTTTTTAATAATCATTTAATATTGCTTTAAATTCTCAGATAATGTGATAAGTAGTACTTTTTAGTAATAACAAATTAAAACCATTCATAAACTTGCTGTCGAAAAATAATTATCATTGTTTTTTAACAATGGATATTAAAATACTTTTTGTTTAATAAAACAAAATGACACAATTAATAGTCTATATCGCACTCAAGGACCAAAGCACACATTTAGCAATCGTTTCAATTGTAGTCTTTTTTTTTTTCGGGTACCCTCGTCCGCGTACCCACATGGGCGGCGCGGCTTGCTATCGGTATTGTTCTATCTCCCGTGGCCGATCTAATTCTTTCACTTTTAAACCAAACAACGCGGACAAAACAATCGATAACCCTGAACCGCTAAGAGTTAAAGATCAAGCAAGTTGGATTGTTTGTCGCATTGAAAAAATATCGAGAACAATATTCGTTCGATCATTAGAAAGAAATTAGATTAGATGTTACCAAACATTTACGGGTGAATATGCTTATTTTAATTAAAATTTCATTCAATGACTATTGCCAAATACGCACAATTATTGTGTCACAATATACTGATGTATGCCAAACAATCTAAAAAGTTTTCAAAATTTAAGTCATTTTGGTAACATTTTTAATGAAAGAAAGGGTTTAGACTTCCATTGCCTTAATCCATCACGGCGTTTTAAATGGTTTGGTTAAGTAGCTACAGGTGTAAGGAATCCATCATGGCTTAATTCCAAGGTCACATCTGTTTATCAACGGTTACAAACTCAAATTACTCGTTACAAATTAAAAATAAGTCATGTTAAAAAGAATAATACATAACACATTGGAAAAAATGTAATGAACATTAATTTAATTTTCATTAAGAAATAAGTAATGCATAATTAAAATTAAACTCATTACTCATTATTTTAATAATGAATATTGAAACCTTAAATTAGATTAGAATAATTGTCAATAATTGTACTTTATAAATTCAAGAAAAACAGCCCCATGGCGTTAAAAACACATAAAATTAAAAATATCAGTAAACAATTGAAAGTAAAAACAAAACTAGAATATAATCTCTAAGAAAGTAAAAGTAAAACTTTTCATGGACCACAATAGGTACTATATGTTTATAATAATTCTTAATTGAAATTAATAAACATAAAAATACTACAAATTGCTCATTATATTAAACGTAAATGTTCCCATAATTTTTAGAATACACAACGCAAGTATGTCATGGGAATTTCTTAAAAGAATATCAGAAATATAAAACAATTAAAAAATAAAAACACACAATTAACGGTAATGTTATAAATAACGAAAACATTAAATGTCGTTAATGGATTAGGTTTGCTAATTTTGCGGACTATCAAGATTCTTGCCCAATACACGCGCTAATCTCAGATTTTAAGATATTTTAGACAAACGTGATGTGTCTAAGTTTTAAGAACACGTTTTTTGTAGTTGCAACAAAATTTTCTAAAAAATTTTAGAAAAGATATTTCAAGGTGGTACCTATTTTTTATAATATTGCAGTTATTTCGAAACAAGCTATTATTTAAAATTTCCCATTGGGGGGTTTAACTCCCAAAACCCTGTGGATCCGCCTCTGCTTGGCGGTCTTAACCAGGTACCAATCTTTACTCTTTTACAATATTTAGGATATTTAAAAATATATGATAATTACCATAAAATCCTATACTATGAGGTACCTACACTGCCATCGGATTCAATGGTACCCAATATTAAATATTTTATGATATTTTAGTTTAATATTTAATATTATAAACTATATTTATTATATCATGCATGGTAAAAACAGTTCATGGTATCCCATTATGGTAACTAATTATTTTCCATATTTAGTGTAATTGTGTCAATATTTGAAGTTATAAACTATTTTTTTATTTTAGCTGAATAATAGAACGCTATATTAGAACCAATAGTAATTTATGTTCTGATCTTGTAAATCAGTTTTTATTATATCCAATAAAAATTGTACATCATATGGAACCCAATGATTCATAACACTTTATGTAGAATACCATTAAACTAGAAAATCAGCAACATGAATCAACCAGTTAAAAATGGCTTAAAAAGTAGCCCAATAGAACCATATATTAGAACCAATAGTAATTTATGTACTGATCTTATAAATCAATTTTTATTATATCCAATAAAAATTTTACATCATAAAGGTACCTTAAAGCATTTTATATGGAACCCAATGATTCATAGCACTTAATGTAGAATACCATAAAACTAGAATATCAGCACCCAGTTAAAAACTAGCCGAATAGAACCCTATATTAGAACCCATAGTAATTTATGTCCTGATCTTGTAAATCAATTGTTAATATATCCAATACAATTGTACATCATAAAGGTACCTTAAAGCATTTTATATGGAACCCAACACTTAATGTAGAATACCATAAAACTAGAAAATCAGCAAAGTGTAGCACCCAGTTAGAAATGGCTTAAAAACCACATGGTACCACAAAACTGTAAAACACTATTAATCAATTGACATCAAAAACTCCTTACATGGAACCCAACGGTGCGGTACCCGTTGCTCCAGTTAAGTCGCCAGCGAGAACCAAAACGACGATCGTGAATCGCGAGCTCGGTCCTCGATGTCCTTGCTGTAGCACGCGGCGGCGGGTACCAGCAGATTGTCTCGTCGCTCGGCGTGGCCGGCAACGGCGAGAACCCACCCCACCCCGTTGTTAAAGAGCTCGCGGAAACCGCGCGCGATACCGTCCCAGGTACCCAGTCAGTTTGAACCCGGCGTACCCACGACACCGCGATGGCACTATCTTTGTTATCGAGGGGTGCCCACTATTAATTCATTAAATTGATAGAGTATCAAGCGGTACCCAACCGATGCAGCATGTGAACCCTTTAAAGTGACAAGTGCTCGTGATACTTTGTGTGGATTTTACGTTTCTAGCTCAATTATTTTAGTTTTGGGAATTAGCAGTACCAATTAGAATAACAAAGTAAGAAATTGCAATAAAATCAATAAACAACTTTATGTGTTCATTTTCTATCAGATGTTGCGAGTTCAATAACTCACCAGAGAAATTATATCAAAGTGAAAACTGAGGTTTAATTAAGATATTTAATTAATATTGCCCAGCAGAATTATAGCTAATTGGATATTTAATACATCATCACACAAAGTTTATATTTAGTGCACACATGTATGCAACAATAAAAGATTGAATAATTTTTGCAATTCACACATGTGTAGTGCGTTCACATGTTTATTTTGCATTGAAAAAGCATACGCAACAATAGCAACAGAATTTCCTATTTTAAATTAAATTTAAAAAAAAACAGCACCAACCAACTAAACAACAAAATAAACAAACTCGTGATTTATTACGATAATGCCAATTAACTTAATTTTAGGATGCACTATAGGAAAAACCGCTATTACCTGCATCAAAGCTATTTTTATCAGACATCTTTAAAAAAAAGTAATTGCTTTTAAAATACCAATTGAAATTATAATAATTATTGTAATTATTCAGAAAATAGCGCACAACTTATAGGGTATTTATTTTAAGAAAAAAAATTGTTGACAAATAGTTTTCCAGTTCCAATGTCATTTCAAAAAAAAAAGTTAAAACTCGTTAATAATAACAAAGTAATAAGTAAATATAATTTTTCCATAACAACCGTTTTAAGATGCTTAAATTGGCCTAAAAAATACACAGCGTTTTTTATATTAGTAATCATATTAATAACACGTGCTAATTATTAAACAATACAGAGTACCTACATATGAATATAAATGATATGATGAATAAATAAATATTTTTTATGAATGCAAATAAGTAAAGTTTAAGAATTTTCAAAACTTTGCAAGGGATAATTTAAGGAAAATAAAACGCTCCTCAAAAGTCCTATGCAATTTTGTGAAAAGTTTCAAGGGAAAAGTTGGAAAATCTTAAAATTTAGTAATAAAATTAAGAGCCTTAACTTAAACAAGATTGCTTTTTCGACATTCTAAACAGTTGTATAAGTAACAATATACAGTGTATTTTTTAGTTATATCCTGAATAGATCTTGAACTTAACTTAATATTTAACTTTTTTATCTCATAAGGTCTGAAAGATTTACAAACATTAATAATTTTAATCGTATAATTTTAAAATTTCTTAAAATTAATTTTGGTATACTTAAATTTGTCTGTAAAATAATATAAAAAATATTGGTAACTAGGGTTCTCTTTTTTGGCCCCCGTTTAATCTTTTTCCATCTTATATGTTTTTTTATATTTTCAATCAAAATTATGTATGCATGTGTTAGATTTTTGGTTCCTTTACATTTTTTTATTCTTGTGTTTTTTAATAATATTAAAGGCATTTTTTTTTAATTAAACATTTTTAACCATATTTTAATGGTAAAAAAAATGGTTAAAAGGGGGGTCATACGGGACTGGACTAAACAAAACAATTATTTGTATACATGTATAATATAATGTATTTGTATGTATAATATAATGTAAACAACGTTTTGAGAAATTATATTTTCAAAATTGTAAAAAATGGCGAATGCACCGGGGTTAATAATTTAAAATCTTAAAAATAAATAATAAACCTTTTGGAACTGTACTAATAAAGTGTTATTTATTTAATAAAATATTTATTTAAATTTATTAATTACAGCCTGTAATTAACAGGCAGTTAAAAATAGCTTTTTTAAATTAACAATTGGGTATTTACACAATAATTAATTTTTATTGTTATTGCCAATAACTTATTGGTTATAGTATTTTATGCAACTAGCGAAGCGAAGCCTGCGGAGCGAGTTTTTATTAAACAAGTGATCTTGGGAAGTTTATAAAACGAATATCATACCATTTTTTATCTGTCGGTTTTTCCAATTCTGACATGTCAAACGGTGTTAACCCCACTTTTTAATTTAATGCACTAGTGCATTAGGTAATTTAATACCCTAGTGTTTTAAATGTTTGAGGAGATAACATTAAGAATTTGAACACTAAGAACCTGTCAAAACAAAAATCGTTATAACTTTGTTACCCCTAGGAATTTCGAAAAAAAAGGATTTTACATGTAATTATACACATTTATCTATATGTATACAGGTAAAACTTACTTTTTTTAACATTTCCAGGAACAACGAAGTTATAACGACTTTTAATTTTAAAAGGGTTTTAGTTTTTTTTCACCCTGTATACAATAATAGATAAACTTTAATAATATTAACCAAATATATTTTAGGTTTGCAATAAAACCCAGTAAACAATTGCGTCACATAAAAAATGCAGAAAATTGCAAATGAACTACATACCTACAAACAATAATGACATAGTAAAGTTAACGTTAATCTTCTATAGGGACATGTTAAACAGTTTTGATGTGTGTCGCGATAACATCGGACCAAAAAAAAAAGCGAATCGAGTTAACAGTGCGTGCGACACACAGACAGAGAAGCTAAAAAATAAAGAGACCGTTTCAGACGGTTTCTAAGAAACACGTTACGTTCAGCAGGCCACTACTGGCCAATTAAAGGCAATTGTGGGAACCGAGACGGAATTAGCCTTTTTTGTTGGTATTTAAATGTTTTGAGAATAAATTTGTCAGCACTAAACGTTTTTTTATCTTAATTTATATTATACACTTTCTTGCTTTATAGGAGAAATGGGATAAAAGAAGTGTTACATATGCAAAAACTAAAGTTTCAGTTCACAGAGAAAAGCACATTTTTAATTTTAGTACTTATTGCTCTAACTGTGGAAGAAGTTACTTAAAACTTAAGCACTAGCAAAATGCATAATTTTCCCAAAAATGTTGACCAATATAATAATAATAGAAGCAAGGTACCTAACCTACTACCAACCATAAAGACCAGTATAGTTCACATTAAAATTAAAAATGTTCTCATTAACTAAAGCAATAAAGTGTGTATTAATTAACATAATTTTTGAAATTTATACAAACATTTTGTAACCAGTATAACCACTATACGTATTACTTTGGAGGTGTTTATATTTATTTAAATATTCGAACCAATTTTGTTTATTTAGCCCATAAATCCTTATTATTAGATTATGTTAAGTGATACAATTACAATAATATATACTGACTTAATTATTTCTTGTATTCAAATTATCTTATTAAGATTCAAAAATTCCTCCGCACAGTTTTATTGACAACTCTTTGAATATGATTTATTTAACTTTGCCAAAATTAAACAAATTATCCATCAACGATATTTTTCTATAATTATAATGATACAAAACCAAAACAGGTGCAACCACTCGCATTATTTTGTAATAAATAATACTAAACATGACAGCGAATGTTGCGCATATTTTTTTAATAGGCATCCGCTTTAGTATTATAATTTACGAATAAGACTGTAAAGGCTACGCCCTACAATTATGTTAAAAATCCATTAAAGTTTCAAACGGAGGAAACTGCGGAGATTGTAAAAACTGATACAACAATAATATAAGATTGATATTATAATTATTCGAAGCTTGCGGCACCTTTATTTATTAAATAACAATTTCGGACCGTATCCGTAGCAAATTCTAATTTTATCAATTTTAATACCTTATTTGTCCGGCATTATCTAATGAAGTATCTAAATATCTAGACAAATATTTCGAATATTAATATATGAAGTCTTTCTATATTGGCTTGTGAGTGCTATAATATAAAAATTGCTATACGCTTGAACAATATTTTTTACATAAGTAAATAAATATTTTTAAATATTTTTGCAATTAAAAACCCACTAGGCGCCAGGCAAGAATTGATATGTATTAAGGTGTAAATAATTACGTGTATGCAGTATAAATTTATTTAACTTGACCTATTGCAAAATTCGAAATGTTAATGAGTTTATAAAGCAAAAGGACATATTTATTAAATACTTAAATCAAAAGATATTGTATACAATATCTTTTGATTTAAGTATTTAATAAATATGTCCTTTTGCTTTATAAACTCATTAACATTTCTATAGATAGTAAACTTATTTATTGCAATATCGTCTAAAAATGGCTTGAGATAATTATTTTTTAATATAGAATTTGAATTTGTGTATAAATAATTATTTAAAGAAAACAAGTTTACATTAAATATTAATTGAATATCGTATACAATAATGTATAAATCAAGGTTCTTAGCTTTGTATGAAACTTCTTTTATTAATATTTTATCTTGACAGTATTTATTGATAAAACACTATAGTGACAATGAATGGGCTTATTGTTAGTTTTTATTTTAATAAAACAATTAATTTTAATTTTATGTACTTTTTCTATAAAAAAACATTTAAATTTCATAATTGTCATAAATTATTGAATTCTGTGTATTTTTTCTTTTTAAATATTGGTTAACAGTGTAAGCTTTAATTTCATTCATACGTTTTTTATTTATTTAGAAATAAATTATATAAAGTTTCGTAAAGAAATGTATGGCATTTTTGTCTACTTATTAGCGAAAATGCTATATGTTTTACTAACAAACTTACACGTCTAGATTTTTTTCTACAGTGTCCCCGACAAAATGTACGACAAAATAATTCTTCATTAAAACTCTTGCTTATAAAAATGAGATTTCCATTAAATTTTTTTGAATCAAATGCGCAGGGTAAAGAAAAGAAACATTAAGAAAACATTTAACGATTTTTTCTAGTGTCACCGAAAACTTTTTTAAAATGCGTTTTACGAATAAATACACGATAAAAATTTGAATCGAATGAATACTATACATTGCATAGGGTTAAAATATGAAAATGCTTCAAGAGAAGTATCATTATATATTATTTTATAGTCGTTGACGTAAACCAAACTCATTTTATTTATCTTTTATTTTTATTATTTTTTTACTATAAAACCTTGCTTGATTTTGACATATAATTTTTATCTAGATCATGTCAACACGATTTTTATAGATGGTGTAAACAATATTTCATTTTAAAAACATTTATTTATTAATTATTATAATGTCGCATTGCCTTACCTAGGAAGACATTACAGACACACCGAATCCATGAAATGAAAGGACGAACATACCTACATACATGCATGTTAAAAGTGACAATTTTAATGATATTAATTATGCCCTCGCTGAATTCATTATTTATAAATTGCCCATTGAAAATATTCGTAGAGAAAGAGCGTCATTGTACAAGAATTTAAAGGGGTGGCGACTGAAAATCTCTCTTTGATGATCGACTATTATAGACCTCAATGGATTGTGTGGCCTTCTTTAGAAATAAAAAATCTTCCACTTCTAGGTGTCTAATTAAGATATTAAAACAATTAGCGGACATTTTACGTTCAGGACCCAATTAAATACGTATAATATCAAGAAGTACATCTCGAGTGACATTGGAGAGTTTCGCATGACAACAAAAACGCGCCATTTTCTAATTCCCACATAAATTAACTGAGATAATGAAGATAATAAGTGAATATTACTTATTGCTAAGCTACCTGCACCATTTCAAATCCTGTGTTTTTTAAGTTTTCTATAAATTTATTTGATAGGAATAAAAAAGTAAAATATATATTTTAGGATATAAGAAATATTAATAAAAACTTACCAACTATCCATAAAGAGATTTACAATGAAAAATCCTTACCTAAAACAAAAACGTTACGTCAAAAATGGTTTAAGAATTTAAAAAACTATTTGTACTCTCATAGTAAAAGTTGGTTTGAAACGTAATAAAAACAAATTTTACCATTTAATAATAATAATAATAATAGTTTTTGCAATAACAAATAAAGTCCCAATTTACAAAATTTAAGTTTGATATATTTTGACTATTCTTTTCAGAATACCTAAGAGCTGGTTATAGACGGCTCTAATTCCAAGTAGCGCTAGCTCAATTCCAAGCTCACCCTTCTATTTCAGAGTTTTAAGAAGAAGACCTACTGTGCTTGTTGAGAGCTAAATATCGTTTATACAGATACATACATCAAATTGTCTTTGACACTAATATGGTAGGTATTTTTTATTTCCCACAAAACATTTTTTTAAATCTTGTCTCCAGGCGCTCGACCGTAATTGGAGCTAAAAAATCGTAACCGACCGATAGAAGTCGATTGTCAGGTTAGATTAACAGCGGGCGGCACGCGATCGTATTACCCAAACAAATGCCGCACGCTTCCAACATTAAAAACAAAACGAACGCGCGCCTTCAGTTGTTGCTGCTGTCTGCCTCTCTGCATCGAGAGACTCGAGTGAAATAAAAAAAAAAGAAAATCGTTGGCCAATGGAGTTTCTTAATTTTTAATTAATATAATCGGCAATGCTTGTTGGGTTTTATGGGCTTTTACGTTTTTAGATTGTTTGCGTTATGAACTAATTAATTATTACGTCTTTTATACTGCGAATTATTTTTTTATAATAATTTTTTCTTAGTTCCGTAGTTAAAGTATTATTATTGACTACCCTAAACCTAAAAAACAATTATTAAGCACTTGAACTTTATTTTAACAAAAATTGTGACTTAAAATATGTAAAAAATAATATTTCTTTTTAATTGGGACACACTATATATATTTTTTAAAATATACATTAAAAAAATTATTTTTACGTATTTTAGAAACCCGATGTTTAATTGTTTTTCTGTTTTCACAATTTTATTCAGAAGAAAAAATGTCACTTATTTGCTTATTTAAGCAACTTTGTAGCTCCAATACTACAGAGTTGGAAATGGTGAACTTTGGACACGGCGGAGAATGCATATGAACTGCCTCGCTCAGATCAGTAGTCTCGCCTGTTTATTGTTTTTTTTTTTAAGAAAATTAAGAATTTCAATTTAATCTTGTTTTTATACAATTTAGTTTTTGTATATTTTTTACGAAATTTCAAAATAGGTAGCCTTAAAATGAGAAAATATTAATCAACTATATACTTATATACTTAAAGTATAGTTAAGCATACAATTTTTAATTTTACGCCTATGAAACAATAATCACCGATTAAAATTCATAAAATACCGCCCATAACAAATGTAATCGCTTTAAAAATGGTGCACGCGCTCCATACAAGCAACTCGTACATAAAATAAATGTGCGGTGCCTGTCGATTTTTATTTATCGCCTTGTTATAACATCGCTTAATCGCACGTTTTCCAAACCTTTGCTTTTATTCATAAAATAGAATATAGAAAGTGAACAAGTGACCATTAATATGGCAGTTTGCAAACTGCATGTGCGAGTGTTATACTTTTTGTCGCTGGTCGAGTGAAATTTTGAATTTAACGCAAGTTTAATGTAAATAAATTTGCAATGTTAGGTAAATTAAACTGTGCAAAAACTTTAAATTTATGTTTAATACTGTATTGCATTCACCCAATAAAATATTTATGTTTTCCTTTCAAAGTGGTCATTAAGTCTTTGAGTTTGAGAAATTTTAAGTTGGAGGGAATAACTGAAATGA
Source organism: Brassicogethes aeneus (assembly GCA_921294245.1). Taxonomy (NCBI): domain Eukaryota; kingdom Metazoa; phylum Arthropoda; class Insecta; order Coleoptera; family Nitidulidae; genus Brassicogethes; species Brassicogethes aeneus. The sequence goes on along the minus strand of OV121138.1, from coordinate 383,514 downwards.
TAATAATACTATCATAGGACAAAGGAAAGGTTCTTTCTTAACATTTTTAATTAGCCTAAAATGACTCTGCTCGATAATAAATTAAAAAGGTTTAATTAATCATTAATTCCAGCCTAAGATTCATAATTTTAATATTGACAGAATTAATTTTTACTTTTAAAATATTTATACAAACTCTTGATTTCCTTGATTTTTTAAAATTAATTTTAAAGAGCTCTGGTAAAACAAAAAATACAGTTTTTTTAAGCGTTTGATAATTCTGTGGGTAAAAGGCATAAGGGGATAAGTCAAAAAAAGCAATTTTTCAATAAAGCCTTTAACGTGTTCGCATTAATTCAGGAAATATATTTATGTTTAGCGGGTATACGCTTTTGTTAGCATATGACATGTGCTAACTAAAGGGTATACACGCTAACCATAAATATATTTCCTGAATTAATGCGAATACGTTTAAAGCTGTACTGAAAAATTGATCATTTTGACTTATCCCCTTATGCCTTTTGCCCACAGAATTACTCATAAGACTTTATAGCAAGATATTAAGTTCAAAAGTCAAATTATTATAAACCTTGAAACAAAAATGAAGCCAAAAATGTATCATGTCAATTGAACTAAAAATCCTAAAAATGATGGGACAAAACCCTAAAGAAATATTCATTAAAAGCTTATTAGTTGCCTCGCACACAATCTACTGCCTTGGCTAGCGCCTCGGTCTTTAATGTACTATTCATTTATTAATATTGTTGTAAAAAAAACATGTAAAAAATGCTTTTTCCAAAAAAAAGTCTCAGCATTTCGTACCGGACCATTGTGTCCTTGCTTTAAATAAAATGCTAGTAAAAACGGTAACGCGCGACCGTGGTAGCAGAAAACAATGGACAGCGTCGTAATCGCAATGTTGCATCAATTGTTTGGTCACAGCTATCTGGGTGAACTATGTCTCTTCTAAACAAAAACAATGATACTTTTGTTCCTTTTTAATTAACAATGTATTTTTGAAGCTACTTGAATTACAAAAGTTTCTGGACAATATAAAATAATAATAATAATAATAAAATCGCATCATTTTTGAAAAAACAAATATTAACTGATACACAATTAAAATTTATTATTTAACATTTGAAAATAATTGTAAAATATGTTAAAAGCCATAGAAAAATAATATAACTCTAAATCAAAAAAAGTGGAAATTTGCTATAAAACTTTTAGAAAAGCGCCATCTTAATTTTAACTCCCCTGTTAACAGGGGATCATGAATTCATTAGATGGTTTTTAATAAATTATAAAATTAGTTTTCTTTGACTCTTCCAACTTGTGTTTTGTAGAGAAGTATAAGAAATATTAATAATATTTCGAGATTTAAATTTATTATTTTTACCTTCTTTATAAAACTTAATTTCGAAAGCGTATTACATATTTCTAAATTTTACGAGGTAAAATTCCAATTTTACATTCTAGTGAAACATTCATAAAAACAAAATCATAAATTAATTAAATTATGTACTTTAATCAAAAACTCTTGTAAGCACCTATAAAAACGATGTTTTTATAATTATATTTTGTAATTAGCGATTAATTTATGTTTCGATGCAAAAAATGCATAAATCCCCGGTGAATGGAAAATGGTCTGTGTCGGTCGATTTGTTGGAAAAGACCGCCCATGGGTCGCTGATAACCTTGAACTGGTCACGATTTATCGGATTCCAATTTGATTTATTGAATAAAATATTCAAACTTTTGTATGTGCGGAAAAACTCAATCGACCAAACGAACGAGCAACAAACAAAATTAATGCTGTGCGTTGTTGGAAATGCCAGAGACTATGCATATTTGAATTAATTATGCAACAATGTTGTTGGCCAGATGAAAAAAATTGAGTACAATTTTAAATAATTTAGATAATAAAGGTACGAAGCCTTATCCACAATATTAAGTAATAAAGGACAAAAGATTTTTATTTTTTTAAACTTGTTAAAAACAATAAAACTGTACTCAAAATTGTGTTTAAGAAAGCTATAATTTAGACGTCTTTAACACAAATTAAAATGAACTAATGTGTATTTTCTTAAAGATTCTTTCATAATTTTTCAAATTTGAATTAATTTGTACCTTGAGATTAAACACAATGGGGCGTGCGATCTTATTGCTTCCACATAGAACAAGTATCGAATTTTCCCATATTCCACATAAAGGCGCATGTAACACTCGGCCATTGTGGGTCAGAACGACTAGATTTTTATTTTTGCATCATATTTAGGTAGCAAACATTTGTTTATGGGTATTGTTGATCTTTTTTGTTGTACAATCATTTGTTTTCGGCAAATGTTTGAGTTATGTGGTGTTGGTACAATGGTCACGGACAAACGTTGCGAAACTGAGAATTTAACATTTTAATTTAATGATTTGGACAACTCACAAAAAGCCTAAATGTTGTGTTATTAAAAAAAATAATTATATCTCTTGTAAGGAAATGTAGATTAGGTACACTCATGAAATAAGTTTTTTGCCATTTTTACAAAACGTATTTAAAATTTGTACAGAGGCAGCATTTTAAAAAATTTGGAAATTCCTAAAATTTTGGAAATAAGTTTATAAAATTTGTCCTGCCATTTTTTATATTTATATTAATGTGCAAATTTTTGCCACATTTTCTTTATTTTAAACTACTGTGCGAATTTGTCCCACCATTTTTAAATTTATACTGTACTGTACTCTTAAATCGAGTCATACTAAGAATGCCCAAAGATAGATTAATTCATTATCAAAATATAAATTTTATCTTGTTTTAATCGATTATATTATTTTGAAATTAATACAAACCCGTAAATCGACTTTGGTTAAATCTTATAATTCTCCTTTTATTATTCTTTGAGTTCTATAATTAAATAATGGGATTATCCAATACACAACTAATAGACAATAGTTTTAATTAACATTTTTAATTATCAATTTTTGTATAATCATTGGAATCTTATTGACTTGCTAATAGACATCATATGTTCAATCTAACAATCTTTACCATCTGCCACTTCTTATTCACAACAATTCTTTTTTCCCTATAAAAAACGCGGAATTTGTAGAAAACTTAAATATTTAGGTGACATCGATTTTAGCAGGAAAAAAAAAACGAATATTAGAAACCATAAAGTTAGTGTATAAAAACGTGTAAATTGTTTTAAAATAATTTATCTATACTTCCGCTGTTAAAGACATTATTTCTGCTACATTCGTTACAATTATAGATTTAATAGGATACAATTATTTCCAGCAAAAAATGTTTACTCTAAACGATACATTATTAAAACATTTATCTAATAATGCACTTTACACTTCCTGCATACAACCGCTATGTTTTAAAATAATACTAAAAAATGTAGAAATACAAAAACCCGTTTTAAGATTAACAAAAAAAACTAAATAAAGTTTATGGTATGCTACATTCTAAAGGCGTTATATTTACGACGAACGTCAACCATGACAGTGTAAAATAATTAAAATTAAAAAAATAAAACACTCTACTTTCACTTTCTCGATGTTTTTTGTTTATGGCACGGGTCACTCGTACCTACTCCGGGAAATTGAACAACTTATACAAATCAAAAGTTTTTATTTAAAGAGCATTAACATTTACCGGTGTTTTTTATTATTATTATTATTATGCGGCATGCCTATAGTATTTCTCTATAGAATGCGATTATAAATTATAATTATAGATTATAATTTTAAAAGAATTAATCTAAATATATATTGTTGTTTATGTTAACATGCATTATAACTGCTTTACTTCAAAGAAAGCAAGTGTAGTGGGCAATTAAAAAATGACAAATTCATTTAGCACCCAGGTCTTATCAAAAAAATAGTAAACACGTGTTTAACGCATCATTGTCCTTAAAAATGTTACTCTATGAACATTAACAACTATTCGATAATTTTATTATCAAATAACTATTCTTCAATGACAATGCCGATTTTTTTATTAGATACATTGAGTTCGAAAAACAACAACTTGTTAAAGAGTGTATTGCAATAGGTTACACTTCTTAGTTCTTTATACAAACAAAAAATAAACAATTTAATTTTCCTAGCTTAATTTAGTCAATGTACATATATGTGGCAAAAAAATGTAAACACAACTTATTAGTAGGATTTTGGAATAATATAATAAAGAAAAACAATATTTTTGGACTATATATCTTCTTATTGCTCATTTATTTTGTTTCAGATGTATGGCAGACCCCTACTATACCTACTGACACTATGTGCTATAGCGTTAGCGACGGAGGAAAGAAAAGTCCACCGATTGGTGGGCGGCCATCTTAGGATAATAAACCCGGACTCGGACGACTCCGAGCTGATGACAGCGGCAAGCGGATCCAGAGAAAAAACGACGAAAGCCGACGACGAAGACAAAAAAACGTTGGCCCAACAAGTGGCCGACGGAAAATACGGATTGATACACAAGGAACTGTTCACCAAACCGCCCAAACGGCCTGGGGTGATCAGTTACGCCGACAATCCTGAAGTGCCTCTAGATAATATTAATACTTTGGGTGGGTTGACGAAGAACGATATTTGGTTAGCCGAGAATCACTTGCTGGTGATCAAAGGTGGCACCTATCCACAACATGATGATAAGAATGATTTTTCTGCTCCTATTTGGCCCGCTATTGACGATTATAAGGCACCAACAAGACAGGTTAAACTAATTTACTATTCCAAAAGATTTTTATAAAATGTTTATATAAATTTGTTATCTTGTTTAGGTAAAGATACCTGCTCATCCAAAGGTGCCGCCGCCCTTTCCCGTCCAGCTCCACGAGGGCGGGCCCCTTCAAATCCTGGGCACAAACTCTTCGAGAACGCTTAATGGAACTGAGACCGGCTACGCGCTCCCGCCTCCCGAAGGCTACGAGCCTGGCGAGGGGCCGTACTTCCCGTCGCCATTCCCGCCTCCCTATCCCGATCCGACCAACCTTACTGCCGGGCAAGCTCCGTTCCCAATACCTGGACTCCCTGCGCCGGGGGAGTACCCGGCGGGGGGGCCGTTCCCCCCCTTGAACGGCACCTTGCCTCCGTTCTTCGGTACTTTGCCACCTGGGGCCGCGATCATTCCGGCCCTGCCCCCCGTCAACCAGTCGGACTACGACGAGGACGACCCTTCGATTTACTATCCTCCGCCCTACAGCTTCTACTACCCCAAGGATAACACATCCTTGGTGCCGGCAGGTAAAATCTATAATTATATCAATTATATCAATACAACTCTCATTAAAAATCGATCGAAATGTAGGTCCTCTGGTGCCAGGCATAATCCTGCCACCACCTCCCAACTTTTTCGCCCCATTAGAAGAAACCACGAAGGCACCGTACCTAACAAGGAAACCAGCAAGGACGAGAAAACCGACCACCACCAAACCACCGACGCTGTACCCCACAACAACACCTCACTCATCTACACCTATAACACACAAAAAGACCACCAAGAAACCCACAAAGGTGTACCCGGTACATGTGACCGAAATAAACAACGAACTAAAACCTATCGTAACAACAAGACCTCCAAAACTTGTCACCATTATTCCAGCGCGACAATCGAACCGTACTTACGCGGCTGGAAAACCACAAAAGAAACAAAAGGTTACGATATTACGGCCAGTCAGCCCGACCACGCAAAAAATATACGCTTACAACAACGAAGCTGCGAAGAAACCGTTCAATGTACAATACGTCCCTCCAACAAAATCCTCAATAGTCAGCACAACTCAAGTGCCACTTAAGATCTACTACAGCACCGCCAACGAGATCGAGTCCAACTCCGTGACGCAGCAACCGCCACCGGAAAAATTCAGTATCCGCTTGCAACAGGTTAATCCTCAAAGAGTGGTGACGACCAAGAAACCGGCGCAATACTATTTCTACGAGGAAGAACCGCAGCAGAACAGCGTGACTACGCAGAAACCATACTTTAACATACCCAAAGAGTACTACGTGCAGGCCAAGCCTTCACCGCCTGTGCAGCCTCAGCAGTCTCCTCAATATATTTACGTGACTGGTCGGCCATATAATACACAAAAACCCAAGTTTAGATACGTGCAGCAACCACAGCGCGATTCCTTCAGCATTCATATTGCCAAGTTGCACAAACAAATACACCAGTACTATACTACACCTCGGCCGAGCTACAGGCCTATACATCAACCACGACCTGTATATCAATACAGCTTCGAAGCTAATGGTTATCAGAAGCCAAAAGTATTTAGACCTTCTGTACAGGACGACAGAACAGAGGATAAATTCAGACCACTACCCAAGTACAGCGTACAAATCCAACAGGCTATCGAAGTGATTCCCACAGAGGCGTCACAGCAGTACCAAAACTCACCCTCGCCGGTGTACTACAGGCAAAACTACCCGAGTACAACAGCACAACCTGCCAAACCGGACTACGATTACGAGGAAGCCGTCACGCAAAAACAATACTTACAGCCTGCGGTTACGCCTCGACCTGTGGCGCAGTACCACTATGAAGTAACGCCCAGCCCTGCTTATCAACAGGGTTACTATACTAAACCAGAGGAAGGCAACTTTGACGACATAACCAAAAAGTACTTTACAATGTTCGGAAAGAAATTACCCAGCGGTACCACGCCTCTAACCAGAGTAGAAGCAACTACAGGGCGCCCCATTTACAGGCAGGAGCAACAACAAAATTATAGGGGACAACAAAGACCCATTTCGCTTGAAAGCGACACTTATGTTAATTACGTGAATCCCAGACCAAGTGTGAATCCGCAGGCGGAGTTGATCAGTAACGTCCGGAACTATCCGCAGGTCGCCAAATACGTGCCGCGGCCTGCACAGCAACAAAACTACCGGCAACAACCGCGACAACCGTCGAAGCAACACTTGAGGGACGAACCGGAAATAGTGAAGGCGATTCCGGTGGAAGTGCCCGCTGAGGAAGATCAAGGTGGCTCTTTTATTTCCTATCAACTTCCGGGCGACGACGGGGCGCACTTTTACTTTCTTACGCCGCAGTTGGCGCAGAGGCGCGATCAGGGCGCCGGCTACTACTACAACACGAACCCGGAAAACGCCAGGATACGACGGGAAAACGACAAAACTAGATGAAATATTAAGAAAATTATACCCATGTTTTTATTGTGATAAAACAAATTGACGATTATTGTAAGGTTTTATTTATGTTGTGACTGCTTAGTGGCTAATTTGAACTGTGATTGCGCTATATTGTTTGTGAGTATTTAAATTGAGTGTTATTTTTTTAGGACTATTATTTTGATATTTTTGCTATAAATTAATAATTTTTTTGTGTAACCATGTCTTCCCAAAGTTATATTTATATATGTTATGTATAAAATATTTATTGCCTGTACATAATAAACATGTTTGGGAATTTGATGAAATATAAATTTGAATTTAGTCTTGTTTTTGTAAATATTGATATGTCTGAATATTATTTTATTATAAACAACCTGTAAACAATAAAAATGAAAAAATAAATCATTTGAATTGATGTTTGTTTTATTTTAAATTATAAGAAATATTTTAAAAATGTGGTTCATTTACAGTCGACGAAAGGCTGTAGTTTATTTATAAAATATTTAGCGAATTTATAAAAAAAATATGCCTATGTATGTGTTAGATATAAAATATTGTCTGGACATTATAAACAAATTTGTGATATTTTAAATAATTGATATGTGAGTTGGTGTCCCTATTAATTTAAACATATTATGAAATATTTTAGAATCAAAAGTCAGATTATCAAAAAAAAAATATTGCAAACGGCGTTTTTAACTGTGAAAATAAAAAAAATTGCACTACCCAAAAATAATAACTACTCCTACATTGACAGTGGCTTTTGGGCATTTTAGTCACAGGTTGTAGTTAGCTTTATTCAAAATTGCGAAAAAATCGTCAAATGAGGGGCTTGGAAGTAAAAGGGTTCAAGTGCACTTTTTTAAATAAATGGTCTAAGTGCAAAATATCACACCTAAAGAATATTCTAACTTAGTGGTAAAATTATATAAGTACATTTTACATTCCCTGGCGCCATTTCTTATCGTCTTTAAAAACCTGTCAAAATATTTTAAAATATATCTTTGGTAAAACGATTTAGGTGCACCTTTTAATGCTAAACATAGGCTATTATCTATGCTGCTAAAGCCTTGACAAGTATTTTTAAACATGTCAAGTGATTACGTGTTTTCACAGATATTTTTCAGTGTTAGTCCCTACTGACATTGATCCTACGTCGGAATAGAATCGGCCATAGGATGTCGGCCAGCAGACATCGGACGTATGTTCGCACAAGCGATTCTGATTATGAATAATACTTTTTGTTGTAAAACTTACCCAAATTTTAAAAAATAAAGTTTTGTTCTAGTACAGTCAGTAATTGCATTTAAATCATTTTACCACTAAATTTTGTCTTACATGCATTACGATTCCAGTACCGTTTTGTAAAAAAAAATAACAAAAAAGCGAAATTGAAAAATTCCTTTTTCTTTATAATCCTTTTTAGTCTTTAAACAAAACTAAAATATTCACACAGTTTTTTTAAACTCTTTCCTAGAATTTTAAAATTCAAGTTAACTTTAAAGCCATTTATCTCAGAACTAACAAAAATGCACTTAAACCCTTTTACTTCTAGGCCCCTCAATTATTAATTAAAATTCTGTTAGTCGTATAGTATGCAACTCGTTTTATAAACTTCTTATAAACTTCTAAACTTCTCCATGCCCTCGTTTTTATTAAACACTCGTAACTAAAATGGCGTTTATAAAAGTTGATACATAATATGCTATAAATTTAATTGTTATATAATATATGTACATGTATTGAATACCTCCAAAAAGTATTAATAAATGTAGGTAAATTAACAAAAAAGTGTAAAATAAACTATTCGCAAAAATGGCGAATGCGCCGGGATTAATGGCAAAAATTTATTAAACTCTTTGGTGGAAAAATGTATTTATGTAAGTAGACAATTTAATATTTAGGAAACGCATAAAGTTGTGTTACTTTTCTAACTCAGTCGCTCAGTACTGCTCATGCGCATTAAACCTAAACGCACTTATATGTATTATTATAAAAAGTGTTGCTCTTGGGAAAAACAGCAAAATTAGCTATAGTTTAAAATTAGTTTTGGTTGAGTTTATGTTTTCCAAAGAATATAATAAACTATCTACCTAAACCGTTTTTAAGTGTATACAAACTAAACTAAGACATTTTAATATAGGCAACTAACGTTGCTTTATTATTTACCCGCGACTTTGTTCGCGTAAAATTAGTACTTTACATAAGCTATGATAAAAAGTCAGTCAAAAATCAAAGGTCAAAAGGTTTAAAGTCAAAAAGTATACAAAGGTATACGTATACATTTTAAGGCTCTAGTGAAAAATTGCTTTTTTTTAGTTTTGACCTTTTACCTACAGTAATAGGATTGCGTAAAAAACACTTTTTCGGGTGCAATGTCCGTCCCCGGGTATATCCGCAACAATTTTTATCAAAATCGGTTCAGTAGTTTTAGGTGTAAAAGAGGAACAAACAGACATAGTTTCGCATTTCAAATAAATATGTATGGATTAATAGCAAAATTACGGAAATATCTTCTTTAGTATAAAATTATTATCACTAAAAGTGTTAATTTTATTGTTTCTTTGTTAAAAAATATATGTATATATTATATACTATATCATTTACTTTTATAAGTTTTATAAAAATTAAATTGTCCACAAATATATATTACATATTAATACAGTTGATATATTAAATTTTTTAAATAAAAAAAAAGTACAAAATTGTGTATTTATATTTGAGGACAATTTAATATTTAGGAAACGCATGAAGCTGCGTTACTTTTTCAACTCAGTCGCTTAGTACCGAGCATGCGCCTAAACCTAAACGCAAAACTTTGTAGGCCCAGTCAGATACTTTGGTTAACACGAATAACCTTTTAAAATTAAAAAAATTATAAATGTCACTCACCTGTTAAAATGTCCTGTTCGGCGCTCTCGTCCTTGAGCGGCTCGTCGAACAGATGCAGGTACACTTCGATGGCGCATCTCGCGGCCTTGAAATAGAACGGGTGTCCCCGTAGCACGTCCTCCAATCGCAGCAGGCCCACGTACGATCGCAGCGTCATCTTGCGCATGCAGTACGTGTGGAAATCGAACTGGTCCTCGATTATTTCAGAGAAGTGCTGCAAAAAAAATAATCATATATTATATCACGAGAACTATGAATTTAATCGGGTAAATTAGGCTCAATAGTTTTTTGTTTGGTTTTTGTTGGAAAATGTTGAATGCAAAATAATTTAATAAAATCACGAGACCGCGTAGCGGTCGAGGGGTTTTATTTTTAATTATTTTGCATGAAACTATTTTCCAAAAAGAAAAATCAAATAAAAAACTTACTGAGCATAGTTTGACAGATTAAATTTATAGGTTGAGTGATATATGTCTATATTATTTCTCGAAACTATTTGACAATTCATAAAATCTGACGTATGTGTCAAAATTTATAAATATTTTTTTAAGAAAATTCCATTAATTTAAGGTATGTAATAAGTAATAATTGATATTTCGTAAACTAGATAACTTATTTTTTATTGTTTTTTAAAAAATGTTTGTTAAAACTTGTAAATAACACCATAAAATCGTAAACAAAAATCCAATATGGAGGCTAAAATTTAATCGCTGTTAAATAGTTCTAGTGATTTATTCGCTTATTTAAACGAAATTTATTCGAAAATTCAAGGCTTTTGATTGGTTCATATTATAATGAGGGAAATAATCATTAAAAAATCATCCCCACACCTAAGTCTTGTAATATTTCTCAAATTGCATCCACCAAAACTAGGGTTTTCTTAATTTCCGGAAAAATTGAGCCGGAAAAAAAACGAAAAAAATGGGAAAATTTTCAGAAAAATTAATTTTTGCATTTTTTCATTTTATTCAAAGGGTAATACGAACAAAATGCAAAAGTCAATTTTACTAAAAATTCCCAAATTTTTACGGATTAAAATAATGTTAAGTTGTTTCAAATGTGTATATTTTCCAACAAAAAAATCAATTTTTGAAAAAGAAGGGAAAAAACTGTTTGTTTTTTTTTCGACACTATAAAAGCCAAAGCAAAACCCGTATATCCTTACCCTGTCGACTTCGTGGCACTTTTTGAGGGCCTCGCCGTACTTGCCCAGCCGCTGAAAGGCTAGCGCGCACTCGGTCTGGAACCACATGCACTGCATCTCGTTGAGGTTCTCCATCGCCGAGACGCCCTCTCGCGTGAACTTGGCGCACGTCTCCTCGGCCTCCTTGACCAGGTCGGCGCGCAGCATGTACTTGGCGCATTTCGAGTTGATGTAGCGGTCGGCGGTGTCGAGCGCTTGAGCCTCCTCGAGCCAGCGGTACGCTTTTTGCGGATCGCCAGCGTGCTGCAAAAACAAATAAATCCACAAATAGACCCACATAAACCCACAAATTAGTGCACAAGATCCAGGACGAAAAAGTAACCTTTAGAAATTTTGAAACACAAAAAATTAGAACTTTGTATATAACGGAGAAGTTAAACAAAAAGAAAAATAGGTAGGGGTAACCGACAAATAATAACCAAACCCTGGGGCTCCCCGAATTACACTTTGAGAAACGCTGCTATAAAAAAATATAAACAAATAAGATAAATGGGTATTTTTCTAAAATTAACAGGTGTCTATTTCATTTATTCCCTAAATAATGATTCTAGTATTAGATTTTGTTTACATTTTTGATATTTTTTTGTTCTGAACTAATAAAACAGTAAAAACTAGCATCGCGTCCTATCGAGGAATTAAATAATGCGGAACCCTATTAAAAATGCCATATAGAAACACAAAATAAAAATCTATATGGTTCTATCTGGTTCAATATAGGAATTTGAAACAGGCATTGCACTATTGAACCAGATAGAATTCCATACCTGGAAAACCATATAGAAAAGTGATTTCTATATGGATTGCCATATAGGTTCATATTGCTCTATCTGGCCTAATATGGTTTGGGTGTGAAAAAAATTATTACCATATAGATCCATATTTAACCATATAGGGGAATCTATATGGTTTAATATGCAATTTTCGTTTAAATATATATACATTTTAAAATGGAATTCCATATTCAACCATATAGGGAAACCTATATGGAAAGACACATAAAACAGAAACCAGATAAATCCATATAAAAATCCCTAAGTTGTACATTTTAAAATGAAATTCCATATTAAACCATATAGGGAAACCTATATGGAAAGACACATAAAACAGAAACCAGATAAATCCATATAAAAATCCCTAAGTTGTACATTTTAAAATGAAATTCCATATTAAACCATATAGATTCCAAAGTGTAAACCAGGTCGTTCCATATAGGACATATAGAACCATATAAATCCATATTAGTTTCCTTATCTGGATCAATATGGGTTCTATAGGGCATTTTTAATAGGGAACCGCTAAAGCAATTTTTTTTTTAAATGTATGTATCGGAATTGTGATATAGGTATTATAAATTAGTGTACAAAACGGACAAAAAGACCACAGTCGTTATATGATTAATTAATAATAATTATAATAATAAGCACCTACAAGTTACTTAGTGCTGCTAAGAAGTAAGTACTCAAAGTACAAAATTGACAAGACAAATCCCCTCATCATATTAATGTATTATTTATAACATTAACAAAAAATATAAAAACAGTATACTTAAGCTACAAACATTTAAATAATAGTAGATTTCATATATTCATAATCATTGATTATGATCGGCGAAAATTGTGTAAATATACAATATCGTAAAAAAAATCGAATATTTGTGTCTACATATGAATAATTTGAAATAATATTAATTGTTATCTTAATGACATAATATGTAAAAATTAATTACTTCCATTAAAATAATGATAAAACCTAATTTTAGACTATAATTTTATTGACAAACTACCACTTAGTTTTTTATTATTTCAAGGTTTTAAACTTTACCTAGTATGAAAACATAAAATCACCAAAACTTTGGCGATAAATGGCGCTTTATTTTAAATTTGTAAGAATATTTATTTATACAGGAGGATTAAACACAAGTTTCTAATAAAGTTTCAAAAATGAAAAGTTTAAATTTTAATCAAAACGCGCATTTAATTTTATTAATACTATTAAATTAAATTTTACAAGAAATATGTAATATAAAATAAAATGTCAAATATTGTAATTTCTTTTACACACATTTCTAATCTTTTATTTAGCGCTCAATTTAACGCTGGAATACATATGTAGAATTAAAATGTGGGAATATGAAATTAAATTAATACAACTGATAAATATAAAAAATAATATAAAAATATAGTTTTGTTTTAAAAACAAACAAATGTATTATGCAACAACACACCTAAGAGAATAATTTAAACTGGATTTTTAAATAACTTCAGCACAAGGTTAATAATAATAGCAACTTAATAATAATATTAGCTTAATAAAAATAAATTACCTTATAAATTCTCCCTTTGGTAACAAACAGCTCTATAAGAGTTGGAGTGTGTTCTATGGCATCATCAATATAATTTAAAGCTTTATTTGAGTCGTTGAGATAGTCGTAATGTTGAGCTAAGTAAAAATATACCCATAATAAAGCACTTGCTGGTTCCTTTGGTCCGTTATTAACTTCACTTTCACTGTATTTACCCACTTTTTTCAAAGCTTCCACATATTGCAACAACAATGCTTCAATTATTTCCACTTTACTCTTGTCATTGTACAAACTACTTAAGTCTACAAATAGAGGAGGCACACCTTTTGAAAGAGCTTTTCTCATGTACGCGTCGACTAAAGTTTTAAACTGATCACCTTCGGCATAGTTCAGCGGAAGTCTTTTTGGCGGCGAGGCTCTAGGATATTTCTTCGCATAGTATAAATAAAAATTGACTATATCCTTAGGTTCCGTGATTTGCATGGCCTGAATTAATTTTTTGTAACAGTCTGTATTTTCGGGATTCCTTCGAACTAATTCCTTAAAATATTTTGATGATCTGTCAAATTGCTTCAGTTTTAAATGTAATTGACCTAAGTTGTCTTTGAAAGTTAGCTTGTCAACTATTTGATTTTGGTTGGTTTCCAGATGGTGTAATGCTTCGTCTAAATCACCAGATTCTTGGATCACCAGGTTTTGATACAACAAAAGTTCACTATGCTCATAGTCAAAGTTACTTCCCTTCTAAAAACAAACAAATATTAACATTGTTTAATAGTATAAGCGTCTTTTAAACTTTAACAAAAGAAAAGTTTTTAATGATTTTTATTTAAAGTTGTTTTGTGTTTTTTTATATAATTTTTGCAAAACTGCATATTTTCGGAACTTTTCCATAATTTTTGTTTATATTTATACCCTTTAAATCCCCTTTAATATTATATTAACAATTAGTCACAATTACTATAATTATACCAATACAATGAAAATATATTGTTTATGAAATTGAAACTTAAATTATAGAATGTTTGGCAAAAATTTATAATTTATTAATAAAAAAAGCAAAATCTTTTACTTAAACTATTAAATTTGAGGAGATCTGTGGATAGAAGAAAAATCCAAACATTTGGAGGAAGAATTGTAACACAATTACAATAAAATCAAATTTATTATAAATTATTTAAGAAAATTGCTGTTTTAAAAGCAATAAAATATCTTCATCTTAGATGTATTAATTTGGGCACATGCACCACAGTTAACAAATTCAACTTTTCTGTTGAAGAACCAATAATTACATTTCAGGGGTGCGTTTTAAAGCATCAGAAAACCCTGAAAAAATTGTGAAAAAAACCTGTTTTTTTTCTTTTTTCCCTGGGCCTTGGAAAAGGTGGCTTTTTAGGGAAAAAATGATTTGTTTGTAAAATTGAAAAATACACAAATTTTTTAAAAGAATTGTGGTTTATATTGTTTGTATAGAAGTTTCACCCTAATCATATAATAATAAAAAAATATTTACCTGTTGTTGGTCCAAAAAAGTTTCTAGTATATTTAAGGCATTTTTATAATCCTCAAGCAAGTGGAAAGACATTGCATAACCTATCCAGGAAGCCCTTTGTGTAGGTCTTAACATTAACAGTTGATACCTTGTATCCTTAAAAAATAATAATTGTTAAAACCTTAATTCAATTTTAACACCACAAAAATATTAACAACTACAATAATTGTAGCTAGCCACTACATTTTTGTTTTTACATAGTTTTTTTTAGTAACTGCATTTTAATTAACCTAGACAAGCCTATTGACTATTGAATTTTTGATTAACCATGTATAAAAATCAAAGGTTCTCTACATCCATAAATCATTAAAAATCTTGAGGCAAAAAACATTGCAAATTTAAAGCAATTATTTCAAATACTTGAAAATATGACTTTTGCAAATAGAATCACTTTGACCATACTTACTTTATAACCTTCAAGATCCCTCATTTGTATTTGCAACAAAGATAAATCCCTAAGAATCTGTATATTATCCTTTTCCCATTTAAGGGCATTTCGATAACATTTGATAGCTTCATCGTATTTCTTATCAGATCTCTGCAAAAGGCCGTAAACATGCCAGCACACATGTGATCGCAAGTCATTTCTAAGGCCTCTTCTAACATGCTCATAAGCTTCTTCTTTCCTGCCCAGGCAATTTAATGTCAATCCTTTCATTGCCAATGTTTCTAAAAAACAATGGTTAGGTTAGCTTTTTGAGTGATTTAAAATAAATATTTTGTTGCTTTAGAATCAGGTAATTTTTTGGCCAATTTTTAGCTGTCTGACAATTTAACCAAAGTTAACCTACAACAATGTGTTTTGCTATATAAGAGTCAAACTTGTATTGAAAGTTTTCAAACTCCAAAATTTAAAAAATGGACTTGAAATAACCTTGTTCTAAGGCAACAATTTGTAAACTAACCTCCATGTTCAGTGTATTTGGGGTTTGATAAAATTTGCTTCGCGAATTTCAGCCCATTCTTGTATTGTTTTTGTTCATAACACTTCTGCAAATAAGGGAATATGTTTTATAAAAATAATTATCACATAATATCAATGAAAGCAAAGTTAAAAATAGATTCCCTTTAAATAATTAAAATTAAAGTAGATGGGGGATGCATTCAATATAACGTTTAAATATGTTGAAAAAGGACCTTCAAAAGTCATATTGCACTGGGTAAAAATGAGTCAGTAAAATTTGTTATTTTGATAGGATGTGGGATTTTGTTTAAATATTTAAAAGGGCACAGCGTACTAACCAGTATTCTTTTAAATAAGGCATTTTCTTTCGGCGGTAGAGGATTGCTTGAAGGCATTCTTAATAAGCACTAAAAACTTCCAACTCTGAAACCGGTGAACTGAAATTTGTTAGAAATCAAAACCTCGTGGCCACAAACCTCTTCCAATGTCGATCGCGGTCACGTGACTGATGTCGCCCGACAGATGCCGGCATTGCAGTAATCTTGACACATTTATTATTTTATACAGGGGAATATCCAAAACACCCTAAATACGGGGGAGGTAATAAGTACAATATATAATTAATAATTTATAATACCAGAACTAAAGTTCATTTTTTTTTATCTGGACTGCGGCAACGTTGCAAATTTAGGGTTTTGGTTGGTAAATACAGTTGTCAAGTTGGTCGCATTGATTAAAACAAACTAAGCTAGTTATAAATCTAATTGTGGTTATGTATAAATTATTGTAGGTTACATTGTGCAGTTGTCAAGTTGAGTTGAAGAAATTCGTAGTTAAAAATGCAATTGATTTGGCTTTGGTGGTGCTTGGATGAGTAAAATCATATAAAAGAGTAGTTAAATATAGACTGCTTTACGGCCCAAAAGAGAAAGTATTCCTAATTTATATTAAAGAAATTAAAATTTTTTGTGAACGTAAATGCATTGTCATGTTGTCCAATGCACAATTGTGTGGATTGTGGTCCAATGGTGAATAATGTGAAAATAATGAGTGATGTAATGTAAGTTTTGACCTTAAAAGGGCTTTTACATTCGAATTCGTTGCCATTATTTTTGGCATAATTATCTTTTTATTTATAATTGACAAGTAAATTATCAATAATAAATAGTATTGTCAATTTGACAGTGTCAAAGTATTTAATTAAATTCTTTAGCAGAAGTACCATTTTTAAATACTTAAAATACCAAGTCAAACTGGCATAAGCCACCAACCTAACAAAAAAACACGAGTCCAGAAAAAAAAAATTAACTGTATTTTGTTCTCAATTCCTGATAATTTTAAATTTTACGCCTGGCAACACTGGGCAACACTGACAGTGTTCTTTGATTTGTACTACACATTTTGTAGGTTAACATCAAGCCCAAATCATGCCAAAAAAGAAAACGGGTCAGCGTAAAAAAGCAGAAAAGCAAAAATTAAGGCAAAAGGGAATTAGAACGGCTAAAGAAAATGTTCAGCTAGCCGAACATCCTTGCAATGGACCTATGGAATGCGAGAAATGTCATAGGTTAGGTTTTACAAAACCAATTTTTTCGAAATATTTAATATTTTTGTTACAGGAAACAAAGGAATAGGGCATTTTGTTATTTTTGCCAAAGCGTGCAACGTTTACCAGTGTGCGCGCAATGTGGTAAAATGAAATGTATGTTAAAAACTGGGGATTGTGTAATTAGACACCCTGGCGTATACACCACTGGAATGGGCATGGTTGTAAGTATTTATGTGTTTTAAGTGTTTTAGAGTTAGGTACCATAATATATTAAAATAAATTATCAAGAAAGCAAAACATTCTCTTTAATATTTTTGCAAGCCTGCTTCGTTTTAGAGGTATTGAGTGTTTTTTTTAAGTTAGTTTTCCTCATGGTGTACAATTTTAAATTTAATAAGTGCTTAGAATTAGTATTATTGATGTAAGGTTTGTGACAATTACAACCAAGTCGTAATTAACCCTACACTTAAAAAAAACATTTAAAATTGCAATAAAAAAGTTACCTATTAGGTATTTAGTCATTTAGCATTATATTACATACTTTATTCAATGTATAATTTCATTTTTTTTTTATTGTATATATTTTTTCCTGGGCTGAAATTACAGATTATTCTGCCTTTCAGCAGTAATGTAGGTATATATATATACCTACATTACTGCTGAAAGGCAGAATAATCTGTAATTTCTAATGCATTATTTTATTTTTACAACAAAAAGGTAAATTATTATTATTTGGTGTTTTTATTTGTGATTTTTCGTCCAATTTTCATTGAAAATATCCTTTGCAATTAATTTAAATTAAACTTTTTTTAATAATAACTTTAAATAAATTTACTCACAACTAGTGGGCCACAAGATTTTAATTTATTTAATAAAACAAAATGGGACTTTTTGTTGGACATATATTTATATATAGTACCTACATTTAATATCCTATATGGCATGTGCTCCACAAGGTAAAGTCCACATAAATTATAGATACAATAAATACACATTTTAGTAATGATTCACGTGAAAAGTTTAAACATTTCAATTCGGTAAAAATCGTCAAACAAATAAGTCATCTAAATTTAAACAGCATTTAGCATTATTGATTAAGAGTCTTTACTCAACGGTAAAATACCATTATTTTATGTATTATATATAATATTATGTTGCTATGAATTCGTAGGTATATTTTGTTGTTTAAAATGCAGTTGCCGGCGTTTTTTAGAGAACTCAAATATAAAAAAGGTTCATTTTAGGGTTATGTTTGTGCAAAAATTATTTTTTACTAATTTCTTAAAAATTTCGAAACTTAAATATAAATTATATTAGGTAAAGTTATCATTATTTTATTCAGCACCAACAAATGTACTTATCAAATTGGATCCTTTTGCAAAACATGAAAATGCAATGATTCAGTTCTTGAATTTTATTTACAATTAAAAACACAATAATTCCCCACGATGCCTTAGATAAAATACACACACTAACGTAACTATATAAGCATTTAAGCGTTGAGTTTCTTAATCAATTATATAAAGAATAATCAATCGAATTCGAGTACTAAACCAGTTTTTTAGTTTTTTCCTTGCAACGTAAAACACAAATAACGTGCGCGATTTAGGTGTGCAATTGAACAAAATTTGCCTTCCTCTCCTTTGTGTAAAAACAACCTATTTATTTAAAAATTATGTATAATATGTGCTCTAAATGTATTGTTGACAATTCTTAAATTCACGCAATTCTATCGAAGTCCACCAGATAGCGTGCGCGTTGCGAAAACCCGATACTTCTTTAGCGTATACTATTTTTTTATTTATCAAAATTTAAAAAAAAATTAAATTATAAATTATATTTGCGTATCACACTCTGGCCGTAGAGACAATACAAAATGCAAATGCGTATCGTACTGTGATTATTATTGTATACAAATGGAAAAATTTATTTATATCTTCTAGGGTGCAATTTGCGACTTTTGTGAAGCTTGGGTTTGCCATGGTCGTAAATGCCTGCAATCACATGCATGCACTTGCCCTTTGCAAGAAGCTGTTTGCATTGAATGTGAAAGAGCTGTTTGGGACCACGGAGGACGTCTTTTTAAGTGTTCGTTTTGCAATGAGTTTCTCTGTGAAGATGACCAATTTGAACATCAAGCTTCTTGTCAAGTACTTGAGTCAGAAAATTACAAGTGTAATGTAGAAATATGTAAAATATATTTCTATTTTATAGTACATTTTTTGTAGGTCAATCTTGTAATAAGTTGGGTCAGTATTCTTGCCTGAGGTGCAAAACTTGTTACTGTGAAGACCATGTTCGGAGAAAAGGTTTTAAATATGAGAAGAATAAGGGTATCCCTTGTCCAAAGTGTGGTTATGAAACATCGCAAACCAAGGACCTCAGCATGTCCAGTAAGAATTTACAATTTTTCTATTCTTAGGGTGGTCTTAAAACTTCTTTAACCTTTTATTTTGTTTTACAGCTAGAAGCCATAAGTTTGGTCGCCAAGGTCAATCAACTTATGATGATGAAGATGAAGAGTATGGCAATGAAGCTGGTGGATTTTCCTATGGAGGTGGTTCAAGTGGTTATACATATGGAGGAGGTGATTACGGAGATGAGGATGATGAATCCGATGATGATTATGATGATGATGAGGAAGACTCAGAAGAGGAATCATCCGAAGAAGAGTCTGAGGAAGAAAAAGAAAATAAAAAATAGATATTTTGTATATTTGCATGTATACTTTTGTATAAAATATATATTGATGGTTAAACTTTGGTATTATTTTGTAATTTTGATTATAAAAACTCAAGAAGAAGAAATTGTTATTTGAGTGATTCGGGGTTTTCTTTGGTGATATGGTTATTAATCTATTATGGCAACACTGCTATTAAAATCAATATTACCAATAGACCGGAAATAAACTACATCTAATAAATAAAAATAAAACCGCAATACCTAATTTATTACATTGTTTTTAAAGAACCAAATATTTAAAAGAAAATTTACAAAAGTTTTAATTATAATAGCAAATTTATAAAGATAAATTTTTGATGAGGGTGTGGCAACCTAGCAATTTTTATTTAAGGTGCATGATGAAACATATGTTTATTTCATGAAAAAAACTATAAAATACAATCGAATTATTTTTTAAACCACATTATAATGTCTGATAAAAGTAAATATACAAAATAATAGTAAAAACTTTTATAGGTTATGATAAATTTTCAAAACTTTTAGAAGGTGCTGTGGGCCCTGATGGCTTAACCAAAAAAGAACGAAGAGCTTTAAAAGTACAGGCAAAACAAGGTGAAGGAAATCCAGCACCAGTAGAGAATAAAACCCAGGACAATAAGAAAGCTGTTGCATCAGAAAAAGATGTTAAAAAAATTGCTGATACACCTGTATTGGCTGAATTATCAGAAAAGGAAAAACGTAAATTGGAATGGCAAAAGAAATTAGCTGAGCAAAATGTAAGTAATAAAGAGAAAGAGGCTTTGAGTAAGGCTGAACTGAAGCATAAACGAAGAGAACAGCAGGAAGCACAACGATTAGCAAAAGCTAAAGAGGATGAGTCAAAGAAAGTTCCTGTCAAGGTGGAAGTTACAGTGGAGAAAGAAAAATCGCCTCTCAAGAAAGTTGGATCTCCAGTTAAGAAACCGGATATTAAGAAGAATGTTAAAAGTATGCAAAAAGTACAATTAGTACAACATTTGTACTGTGAGGATCAACTAAAGTCTGAATTTGGCGAATTAATTGTTAACTATAAAAATGTCCATCCAGCTTTTATTAGATTAGGTAAGAATTTGTAAATTATTTTAAGTTTAAGCTCCATTTAATTACATAAATTCAGGCATTGTTCATACAGGTATTGTTTTCTAGAATTTTTTTACGTGGGCAAACCTATAATAAGAAAAGGGACCTTCTGTCCAAAAACAGATTTTCAAGATCATTATTATTATAAAGTAAAGTTGTAAATGATCACTTAAAAGGTCCAGATAAAATTTGTTTATCTGAAAAATTACATTGCTATTAATTTTTGAAGTTGAGTATTACTACACAAACGCCTATGCCAAGCAAACTTTAATCAATCCTGGAAAATTTGATTATGGATGCTAATAATAAATTCTCGGATCGCGTCACCTATGTTATGGGCCATTGATTTTTGTCCTTCAGCCAGAATTATACAACCTATAGGTTTTCTTTAAAAATAATACAGTTTGTATGTAAAAAACATTCCTATGTTCGGATTTTTTCTTGGGGATTATCTTGAGGGTTGTTTTTGATGGATATTTGGGTCTGGCATTTCTTATCTTCTCACGCAAAATTTCATTGAAATCTCTCTTTAAATTTTGCAGCCAAGTTGGAATTATTTCTGTTTATTTTGGCATAACATATAATATATTATTATTATGATGTTAGATAATATTGTGTTAGGTATATAATATAACTTATATTAGTGCATACATTTTTTCTGGTACAAATTCTGCTATTTGTGATCACTATTACCCCAAAATGTAAAAGGAACCAAAAATTGGTCACACTTTTAATGTAGATTTCCTCGCGATGATTGATGTTTTTTTTTAAATTGTAGGTTGACTTTTTATTTACAATGCTATGCTATGAGCTGAGATTTCATTAAAAAGACCTGACCTCAAAAGAAACTATGTGTTTTATTGAGTTTTATAATCCTTATTAAATATTTTACTTTAGGTGTCCAGTATTCGACAAAAACAATACTAGGATCAAATGCTAGATGCTTGGCACTACTCTCAGCCCTTAAACATCTCGTAGAAGACCTCCACACCCCTCCAAAACAAGAATACTGCAGATATCTGGAAAGCGTTTTGCAAACTTGCACAGCATACCTGCAAAATTGTAGACCTCTAGCTGTTTCTATGGTCAACGCTTTAAGGCATTTTAAGTTGCAACTCACCCATATTAATAATAAACTTTCTGATAATGAGAAAAAGGCCATGTTAATAGAAGTGATTGAAATTTATATAAATGATGATATTAAGAAAGCTGGAGACGCGATCAGTTTGAGGGTGAATGAAAAAATTAATAAAAGTGGGGATGTTATTCTTACATATGGATGGTAAGTTCTTAAAATTACTCTATTAAGTAATAATTGTTAAATAAAAACTTTTTACTTGTGTTATGATTTCTTCATTCATTTGGTATAATTTTTGCATGTTTAATAGGCTTATTTTAAATTTAACAATAAAAATCGTGGAGTGGAGTTTTGTTTATTTATGGGGGCCACTGTTAATTGGGAGTTAGGAGAAAAATATGAAACAATAGCTTCTCTGGAAAATGGTTTGTGATTCTATTTTAATTAGGTATATTAATTAACTTTTATAAATGGTTATTAATTTTAAGAAAAAGCCTAGAGACGTATTTTAGCTTTGAATAAAATTATTGCTTTACTTAACAAGTTTTTGTCTGATAGAAAAGTGGCCACCACATTATTGTTAATTCTTCATTAATTTACCATGTACAGTTACCTGTTTTCTAAAATTTAACATCTGTCAAACGGTTTTAACCTGACCTCCTACTTCTTATTTATTTATTTTTTATAAGTAATCTTTATAATAATAATAATCATTATAGTCGCCTGTTTTTTAAAATCTCACGTCAACTTTTGAGTTTAAAAAATATGTATTATAATTCAAATTTGTTAAAAAAAATTGCAAATTTTTTTACATGTTGTCCGCAAAGAAAGTTTAATGGCTAAAATCTCACGTGAGGGATAGGGGGGTCTACCACATGTCACCAAATCTCCAATATATTTACAAAACTTCTTGAATAAGACATTTTTTTAAATAAATCTTTTAGCTCATCTCTGATAAGAAAAATCCTTCTGGAGGCCCATTCCGAGGGCAAAGATTTCGAAGTGATCGTAGCGGACGGGCGCCCCCTGCTGGAGGGTCGCGAACTGCTGCGACGCTTGGTGCAAGCCGGCATCAGGTGCTCCTACGTCCTGATCAACTCGCTCAGCTGCGTCATGGGCAACGTAACGAAGGTGCTGCTCGGCGCGCACGCGCTGCTCACCAACGGTTACGTGATGTCGCGCATAGGCACCGCACAGGTGGCGCTGGTGGCGAACGCCTTCAACAAGCCGGTGCTGGTTTGCTGCGAGACCTACAAGTTTTCCGAGAAAGTGCAAACCGACTCCTTTGTACACAACGAAATAGGTAAAATTAAAAATACCATGCAATTGGAGTTGTAGCTCTGCTTCATAGGCAAAGTCGGCAAGCAACAACAAAAATATTAAAGTTGTTTGTATTTTTTAAACAGTGCTAAAACAAAAACATTTTTGATATTTTTGTTGCTCCATTGGCAATCATAAGATTTTTTTATTGTTTTTTTACCTTCTACTATTAAAAGTTTTAACTTGGCATGGGGCCTCTGGACTAGGGTTTTAAAGTGTCTGAGAAAAACCGGAAAATTGGAAAAAAAACTATTTTTTTCCAGGCCTTGGAAAAATTGAAGTTTTTTAACAACCTAACATTATTTTAAATAATAAAAATTCTTTATTACAAAAAACATAAAACTAAACATTAAATTAAATTTAAGAAAATAAACGTAAACGTGAAATACCAACTATCTGTTGGGTTTTTTTGTTGAAAAAAGGAGTCCATTAAAAATATTTAACTACAAAATAATGAATGATTTATAAAGTTAAATTACAAAGTTATAATTTTATAATTTGAAGTGTTAAATAAAAGTTATGTTAATATAGCACCGAATATGTTTTATTTGGGTTGAGTAAAATAGAAGGAATAATTATTATAATCAACGTCGGAAATTCACTTTTTTCTCGATATCAGTGTCCGGAAATATCCGTAAAAATTTGTAAATTTTCAAAAAAATTGACTTTTGCATTTTTTCGTGTTACCCTTTGAATAAAATTTAGAAAATTAAAGTCAATTTTTCGAAAAAAAATTCCGTTTTTCCCGAAAAAAACCGGTTTTTTTCTGCCGGCTCAATTTTTCCGGAAATTTTAGAACCCTACTCTGGACACAGTTATAATAAATTTTCATTTTCCATGACACATTTAAACTAACTTAAAAACCTATTGTATCAGGGCTCCCACACCTCCTAAAACTCATAAAATTACTAAAATTTGGCTTAAATCCTAAAAACTCCTAAAATTGCCATCAATCTCCTAAAACTCCTAAAAATTAAATATAAATAGGTCAACCTGACTGCATGCTAAAAAATTTCTTTTTTTTAAAGTAATTAAAAAAAATATATTTTTTAGGTTCTATGTAGTTTATTAAATTCTTTTTAAAATGATATATATATATTATATATATATCACAACCTACATTTTTCTTAAAAAACAACAAAATATACCTAAAAAACAAAATCCATGTCCAGTTGCTCCTAAACTTCTACAAAATTGTCATTTTTAGCCATATTTCCTTTGTTTTCTACAAAATTATACCGTGTTATTTATCAAACAAAAGGATTTTTAATTTTCTTTTAAATGATAGTAAACAATCTAAAGAATGTTTTTTTGTATTATGAGAATTTTGAGTAACAAGATCCACATTACAATTATTGTTAGTTATTAACTAAACGGTTAAACATTTTTTCCTAAAAAAATAAATATAGCATTTTCGACGCGTTTTTTTAAATAAAAATGTGGTGAAATTTCTACTTGTGTATATATATAGTATAGTATAGGTATACCTACTTCAGATATATACAAAAGTAGTAATTTTACCTCACTTTTAATTTTATTAAAAAAAAAACTCGTCGAGCGATTTGGCTAAAAAATTAGTCAATGTTACCTATTTGTACAAAAGAAGTGATATTTGTTTACATTTGTGTTACAAATAATTATTTATTTTTTTCTTATTTTTTAAGTACAGTGTAGAGTTGTTTTTATTTAATTTAATTACATAAATTCAGTTGAATCATTTATTTCTCCTAAAATTCTCCAAAAAACCTAAAATCCTAAATAAAATTTTTAATTTAGCCGTGGGACCCCTGTTGTATCCACGCTGTATCGTTTAACAAATAAAATTATGCCTTGAAGATAAAATGTATGCCATGCGGCTAAGAAGTGTATTTTCGTGCTTTGCTCAATTGCAGACCCCCTCTACACGTCGGCCTTCAAACTTTGAGCTCAGCACAAAAAGACTCACTTCTCAATGACATATTTTGTATAAGTTTTTTATTTGCCATAGATAAAAACCTGTATATACCAAAATTTTATGCACTAGAGTAAACAGGCCAAATTATGTATTTATTTGATTCTTACAAAAGTCTTAAATTTTTCAAATACTTTTTTGATGATTTTTGTCAAAAAATTGCAAGATAAAAGTCCTTGAGTGCTAAATACAATTTTTTTATAATGTACTCAAATACATTTTACAGTTTTGCCAAAAAAACAATATTTGGGTTCTACAAACAAGAAATAAAAAACAAAAATTGCCATTAATATGTTATTTCGTTTATACTCTAAAATACATCAGTTATGGGCCATAACTAGTTAGTTAGTCATAATTTACGTTTATATAATTTCATAATATACCTATACATGGTGTCCTAGAAATCGTGCACCACTTTGAAGTTTTATGATCTATTGACTCCCAGGAATCCCAAAAAATTGATAAACAATCTACCATCGGTATTTAGAAAGATATTTTTTTAAATGGCAACACTGCGTACTAATAAATTGGTAGATTATGACAACAAACAACAATATTAAAAATTGTCAAATTCGTTACTTTTATTTATTTTACGTCAGACTTGACAGAAGCAAATACAAGAAGTCCCTGTCAGGAACTAATAAAACCATAGATTAAATTCATGTAGAAAAACTAAACAAATATTAACATTAAATTGGCACACAAACAGGCTCTTAAATGACCTGCATGTTTTAAGCATTCTCCAAACACAACATACATACTAGTAAGTATTCACCGAGGTATTCACTAAAGGAATAAATATCAATAT
The DNA here is from genome assembly GCA_921294245.1 of Brassicogethes aeneus. Classification (NCBI taxonomy): domain Eukaryota; kingdom Metazoa; phylum Arthropoda; class Insecta; order Coleoptera; family Nitidulidae; genus Brassicogethes; species Brassicogethes aeneus. Next base: position 357,034 of record OV121138.1, on the reverse strand, counting down.
TTAACAGAAATGCCATGACAGAATCTAATTTTGAATTTTAACTGTCAATCATTGTCTATGGTGTGATGCATAGATAACAAAGCCTGTGGTGTGATGTCAACAAAAAACAATCAATTAACCAATGTACCTATACTACAGTCAACACTGATTCTAGTTGCTAACGTTATAGTAAAAATCATAAAATGCAATTTTTTATAAGATGAAAAATTCATTCCTAATAAAACCATTGTTTAAACATTCTGTACATTAAACCTAATCCATATATTCTAGAGTACCTAATGTATTAATACTAATTAGCAATGGATTTCTTTAGGTAAAACCTAGGTGCCATAACAACATTAATATACCTATATTTGCATAAAGATTATTCTATTGATCAAATTACTTTGGTATATTGATCAATTGAAATAACATTATAAAATCCATAACACTACAACATTTTTTGTATGTTTTATAGTTTTAATTTGCTTTTGGTAAGATATTGAAAATTTTAGGTCCTATGTAAGTAACAAATTAAGTTTATGTTGTAACTTAAAGGTATTTTAACTTTGGTCTTTTCTACCATAGGTATCATACATATGTATATGATTTATACAATTTAACTGGGTTTGATTATAATGTTAATAATACTAAATTGCAAGTAGTACCTACCTAGTGCTTGATTTTAAGCCTAGAATTATATTTTTTCAGGTGACGAAAATGCTCTTTCAAAAATCGACACAGCTCAGGATCAGAGTCCTTTGATAGCTTTCAAAGAAAACAGTAAACTCATGCCATTGACTTTGTTATATGATGTAACGCCTCCAGATATGGTTACTGCAGTTGTTACAGAATTGGCCATTTTACCATGCACAAGTGTACCAGTTGTACTCAGAATTAACGCAAATGAAGTAAATTGAAATCTGTATATAAAAAATTATAAATAAATGCCTTTTACATGATACTGTTTTATATTTTTAATGGTAATAATGTGTCAATCAATATAAATAGTAATACTACTTATGAAAACATTAATTTGGGTGATATTTTTATCGTCTAACTACTCTACGTAGAGTACTTTGTATTTTTAATTATTTACAAAAGTAGGCCCCTATTTTAATTAAAAATGATAATCATAATAAACTTTTGTGAAATAATTGATTATGTTTAGATAAAATTTAAAACATGATAGCAACATTTGATAAAATAAATGCATATGCAACTAAAATGATTTTTTTTAAATTTAGGCCTATAAAGTTGCGTATACAGGTAATATAAAAAATATTAATACTTTGCACAGACCACAGCTCTGCACAGGTATTTGATTTTTACCACAATTTTTAAAATTCAGATAGGTAGCTTTAAATAAAATGAGGTGCATATGCAATTGAAAAAACAAATCAAAATATTTACCTAGTTCCTTACTTAAATTTACTTGGAATAAGGCAAGTGAAAACTTTATTATGATTTACCTATCAGGTGGCATAGGTATTATTATTTACCAGACTATAAATAAAAGTGCGCAAAATAAATGTGGCGCTTTTTTATTTAATTATATAGCTAATATTTATGTTTAGTATAAAATATTAAAGTTATTTAAGGAAAACCATCTCACCTTCGCTTTTATTTAAAATAAAATAAAATTAACTGATAAAATTGTGGCAACTTTATCGTTTGACCATGAAAAAAGTTCTTTGTTTCAACGATAGGGATTTGTAAACAATCGGCTCTGAAACTCGTAAAAATGGTTAAATAGGGCCTTAGACTTACGGCTTTCGGTTTATTTATTTACTATTTAAAAAATTAGCTAACATAGCGTAATATTATCTTATCTTTCAAGTTAATTTCTACATAAAGGTCCTCCATCGGGCGTTTCCGAGTCTTCGGGTCGTGACGTCACAAGTGACGACGGACGCTGCGTCACTTGGTTTCTTCCGGAAGATTGTAGCCAGTGGAAAGCAAGTATTAGATCACGTGGTCGGCGTAGGCCAATAAGGTGCGCGCAAGGATTTAATAGACAGAACATTTCTGACAAGCGTAGAAAAACTTTCATCAACAGCCGCCATATTGCCAGTTCGTGGTCGCGTAGAATTTCGTATGAATTTCTTACATTGTAGTGCCGTATGTAAATTAAAGGGGTCTTGTATGGGCATATGTGCGGTTATATATTGAATTAGTGGATTGAAACTGGCAATGTTTGTTAAAAAAGTGTGTAAAAGTGTGAAACTGGAGTGATTAAAGTTTGAGATCATTGTGCGGTTCTGACGGAAGATGGTGAGAGGCAGTCGCGAAGTATCGGACTAGTCGAAGTTCATTATGGCCGATGGTTGACTGTTATTTGATAAATATGTGCCTTGGGAGATGCATCGACTGCCGAACACTCGGTACATCGACTGTTTGGAGTCGCTTCTTTCATATTTTCGCATATAAATCATGTGTTTTGTGCGAAAATTGCGATAAATAGTGCATTAAAGTGCAGTTAGTGCGGTCGGCCGCAGCATTGGGCCAGTGCTTCGGCTAAGGCTTTGGCTTGGTAAACACTTGGTAAACACCGCCGATTTTGCTATGGCCGATCATCTCGTTGATGGCCCGCCGAATGCCAAACGGCAGAAGCTCGAGTCCTTTCAGGGACCATCGGACTCTGGTAAGTACTTCGAAAAATCCGTCAATAAACATTTTCTATTTTCTATTTGTATACCAACCAAGCATGTTCCGAGTGAACGCGGGAGAGCCATTCTTACGTTTGACATCTTGACAAACATCAAACCTACTTTATAAACATTTATCCTCAAACAGCTGTTTGGGCTCAAAAATGCTCCCGATTCTAGGGCTTATTACACGAATTGAGCAAAAACGCGACTTGGAATCAATGCGAGTGGACGTCTCTCGCAATCATAACAAACCAAATTAGTGTCATGTTTGTAAACGTTTTAGTTGTAAACACTACTGCTCTTGAACTCTGCATGAAATGCCGAACAGTGTTCTTTCTGCATGAGCCTTTTCTTAAAAGTACAATACAACACCGTGCATAGGCCTAATGTTTTATAAACTTATAAATACATAACCCTAAAAGCAACTTTAAGCTCAATAATAAAAAGCGCGTCCAAACTAATACAAACCCTCAGGTTATAACAAAAGGGTTGACTTTGAAACAGGTTCTTTTAACTTGTTTGTATGCTATCAGCTTGGTTTCATATCTAGACTTACTCCAGACAAGGGGTTTTTATAAATTATTCTCAAGATACTGATGCTAGCTTATAAAATTTTATTTAACCATCCAGCAAAAATAATTCGCGTTAGCAGTAGTTTAATATTACCCAAAATCTACAAACACTTAAAATAACAGCCCCTACACTTGTAAGGCTTTAGCAGGGGATTTTAAGTGTCTGTTGATAAAGGGCTGTTTTGGTTAATTGGTAATTTGTTTATGCTTAATGATAGCTTACAACAACAACTACGGTATGGGTCCCTCTCAGGCCCTTTCAACCTCAATGGGTGATGGTATTTCCAATCCGAGGCACCAATGGAATTATAGCCACCAACAAAGTAAATACACAATTAATTCAGAAATTAATAAATAATCCACTTACTAACAACACTTATACAAAAAATCTATCAAAAATTGTAGGAAATCTTGGTTCTTCTGTGCTCCATTTATTTTTTTAGTATCACATCATGTTTTTCATTCAGATTTCATTCATAATTTTTGGTATCAATTTTGTTCAAGTGAAATTTAATAGCTTATGCTCTGAAAATAGTAGCACCGTGATGATTGAAGTAACTTTGACTGGATCATGATATAAATATTTATATCATGGACTGGACATTGTTTTTATTATTATAATAGTCCTGTACATACTTAATTATCTCACATTATGCATGATTCTGCTTACAAACAGATTGCTTGATAAAATTTTTGATGAAGAGAACAAATCATTTAATTTTTTAAATGGATTTTCAAAGAAATGTTGCTTTAAGTACATCCCATTTAAATCCCATTTTCATTGCATATAATCAAATTATAAAATATGTAGGTACAGTGAAAGTTCCCTATTGCAGACAACTCCCAAAACCAGACAATTTTTCTGGAACCATTTTTTCCCATTGTACTTTTTTTTAACACTAGGGTGGAGTGAAATACATGATGGTAACCATTTATGTTGGAGGGTCCTATTACCACAACTAAAAAATATTGATCAGGCAATGTTTGGAGGTTCCGCACCTTTTTGAAGTTCAGAAGATTAAATCTGCACAAGGTGGAGACCCTTCAAACAGTGTCCGATCTAAATTATCTTTTTTGTTCATTAATTGTGATAATAGTTCACCACTTTTCCCAATATAGGCGTATTAAATAATGTATTTTGTCCAGCTAATATAGGCATATTAAATGGTTACTATCATGTATTTCACTCCACTCTAGCGGACACCTCTCATAAGCTTACAGAAGTGTTGGAACAGTGAGTGACTGCTTATTAGAGCTTTCACTGTATGTATATTCTTCCCCTGTATGTTGGTAGTTGTCTTATGTTTTATGAAACATTGTCAAAAACAATAGGTAAACTGTTTGTTGTGTTTGCTAGATGTGTTTTCAAACATGGACATGTTGGATTTGGAGAATGACCTGCCAGATGAACTTAATTCCCTAACATATAATATGGGCAATTCCCTAATGTCAGACAATATGGGCAACTCCAAACCACCTGCCCAAGGTCCGGGCCCTGGTAACATGCAGAATGGCTTAGATGCCAATGAAACCAATAATTTAAGGCAAATGCAAATCAATCTTCTTCAACAGGTAAACTAACATGTTAAATGAGAAAATTATGGTTTTATTGTTGGTGTTTTTTAGAAACAAGGTTTGGTGGGCAATCCATTGGGTATGGCTGGTGCACAATTAGGCAATAAAAGCCCCAACCTGCAATCGCCGCCCAACGTGTCAGTCGCCAAGGGCAACGTTGTAGACCAACTGAATTTAGGTAGTTTACCATCTAGTATCACCAATAACGCTGGACTACAGTCAATAGCTAATAACGGTAGTTCTCCGCAAGTTATGAGCTCTATTCAAGGTAGAATCAGATAAAAAAATTACAATGATTGCATTCTAAATTTGATTTGCTTTTTTTGCAGGTATTAATAATAGTGCAGGGGGTAACATGATAATGACTAATAGCAATATGAATACACTTGGAGGTATGGCTGGAGGAGGTTTGGTTGTTAGTAGTAGTGTAAATAAACCATTGACCAATGCTTCCGGTATGTTAGCGCCTGGGCAGCCTCATCATCCCGGTAATCATCCAGTACCTCAGGTAATACACGATATTCATAAAGTGCAAAGGACGAAATAATAATATGTGCACTGTAAAATAGGGCCTTCAAAACGGACCGATGTTAAACCGAATCCACTCGCCGTTCAACCAGAGGATACCCGGACCGCACGTTCACATAGGCGGTCAACGACTCGCCGCCCCCGGCTCCATGATAGGTGGAGGCGGCGGCCCCGTGAACGCGCCGTTTTCCTACCAGAAAGGCGGCGCCGGTCCACAGGGCGCGAACTGCAACATAGGACGGATGGTGCCGCAGCAGCAGCAGCAGCAGCAACAGCCGGAACCTTGCACCAGGTTCGGTGCTCCGGCCGCTGGCCCGGGGGTTCCCACTGGGCTGGGCGGAGAGGGCGGCATGGTGCAGACTCAACCTCCTGCGCCGTCGCCCGCCCAACCGCAATCCGGAGCGCCCGCAGGCAGTCAGCCGGGGCCTCAGCAAGCCACGCAAAACCCACCACCTTCGACGGGTAAGTGCCCTAATTTACCTAATTTAATGTCAAAATTTCTCCAATTTTCTTCATAACAACTAGAGATGTAAAAAACGGTTTTTTTTGAGATGTGAAAAAAAACCTAGAAAAAAACGGTTTTTTTTTGTTTTTTTTTTAATGAAATTTTGAGTAAAATGTAGAATATATTACATTTTTCATTATTGAAAATTTTCACCAAGACTAAAAAATTAAGGGATACAATTTTTTTGCGTTTTTTCGGATAGCTGTATCTTTGTTAAAAATGGTCGTATTGGAGCCGTAAAAAAAGCAATTTGAAGCTTGAAGTTTATAGTTTTGATATTTTTAGATGAAAAACGTGCAACGCTCAATTCTAACGAATACCGTAATCAAAAAATCGATTTTTTTTGGTCCACGGAATGTTCTGACTTAACCACCAGTGAATAAATGTTCTACAAGAATTTGCTATTGTTTTTTGAGAAAAAAAATCCACACTCTACATAAATTTGAAAAATCATGGAAAAAGTGCTTTTGGTAGCTTTTTGAAAAATCAAACGCTGAATCAAAAATATTATATGTAGTTACTTTTTTTTAGGACTAAATCAAAACAAGCGCGGCATAGCGCGAGACTGAATTTACATTTACTAATTGTAATTTAGTGGCTAATTTTAGTTCATGGAAACATAAAAAATTAGGCAAACGGGACTAATTTTGAAAAAAACCTAAAATGTGAAAAAAAACCATTTGAAAAAAAAACAATGAAAAAAAACCTGAAACAAAAAACAAAAAAAAACAGACCGTTTTTTATTTCAAGTCGCATCTCTAAAAACAACCTTTAACATTCTACTTTTATAATGTACAGTTGGTGACCATAATATTATTATAAACAGCTCAAATTAAACTACTTAAAAAATCATCTAGAAAAGTTTTCCCCAAATTTGGTCGAAAAAGCTCCACTCGGTCGAAAAGTAAATAACCGAAATTAAACAAAAAAAACGGAAATCGCTTACTTTTCGAACGAATGGAAATTTTTCGACCGAATTTGGAGAAAAGTTGCTTTAGGACGATAGTTCGACCTTTAACGATTGTTTTTCATTTTTTTAACTGCCTTAATTTGAGGTATTTAATAAATACTATTTATAATATGGCCAACCTCTATAAGTAGTTATTTTTTTTAATTAAATCATAATGCACGGTTCCCAAACGATTAATAAATGAAGGGATAAGAAGCAAAACCCCTTAAATAGGTTAAGTATTGTGAGCGAGGCGTAGCGAGGGTTTCGATTATGAGGATGGGGTAATTTTCATTAAAATGTCGACTTTAATTTAATGTTAAAATTTCTCTAATTTTGCTCATAACAACCTTTAACATCTTACTTTTATAATGTACAGTGGGTGTAAACACCTCAAATTAAACTACTACAAAAATCATCTCGAGAGGAGGGGGGTAATTTTCATTTAAATGTTGACATTTTCGAAGATTTTGGCGACTTTTGGCGTAGCTAGAACATTTTTTGGCCGGGGCCAAAAATAATCCACTATACGAATTTTGTTAAATGTATGAATTTTCAAAATTTAGGCTCAATTTAACAGAAATAGTAGGCTTCAATTTGATTGACGCTTGAATCACTCGGAAATGCAATGCAAATGCATGTCCTATTGGACTGATATATTATTTTTGCACTGAACAGATTGCTTTATCAGAAAAATGCTGTTTTGCTTCTAATTCCTTCAAATGTTATTGTGATTGTTCTGAAACGCAAGTGCATGAAAAACACAATTTTAAGTTGCGCCAAACCATAAATCTGTTAGCAGACCCTGAAAAGCGCAAGCTGATTCAGCAACAGCTGGTGCTACTGCTGCACGCGCACAAGTGTCAGCGCCGTGAAACGTCGCAAGCCAACGGGGAGGTGTGGAATTGCACCCTGCCACACTGCAAGACGATGAAGAACGTCCTCAACCATATGACCACATGTAACGCGGGCAAATCCTGCTCGGTTGCCCATTGTAGTTCGTCGCGGCAGATCATCAGTCATTGGAAGAACTGCATAAGAACGGATTGTCCTGTGTGTTTGCCTCTTAAACAGGCCGACAAAAATAGAAACAATCCCAATGGTAAGTTGTCGTTTTTATATTTTTTGCGTTAGATTTCAACTAAGATATACAAGAGTGCGTAAAAAAGTTTACAAATTAGAATTCTATGTAACCAAAAGGTTTCTAGAGTAAATGGATTGTTATTGAGGGAGAAAAGATTACAGTAACTGTAGGGTTACCCCAGGGATCTTTTTGTGCCCATTACTTTTCTTTTGCCACACCATAATACCTTTACTTTGTAAACATATATCATATATAATAAAAAACTTGAAAACAGTAGTGCCTCAGAAAGTTAGTGTCTTGTTACCATTACTTATGCCATACTTTATTACAGCAATACCTAAAGTGGGTTCTGTGGAACTCAAAGGTTCTGTGAGAAATTTGCCTCAATATTTTATTCAACAACCATAATTTAATTTAAAGTCAATTTTATTTGATATTTTATATGACATCTCAATCAATTAGTTTTAACCTCACTTTTAAAAGGCCTTAACAAATGCGAGCCAAACACTGCGAGAAATTTCTTAGTCTGTTTGGCCTACTTTCATTTAGCATTGGGTCTGTTTAGGCTGAAAGCGTTGACATAAAAATTGTTGCACTATGTTATCAAGTTGTTTCGTTTAACAGCAGCAGCAGCGGCCGCGGCGGCAGCAGCAGCGGCGGCATCGAACCCGCCACAAAATAACCAGTCTCCCAATCAATCGGCAACCGATATGCGTCGGGCGTACGAAGCGCTGGGCATCCAGTGTCCGACGAGCGGTGCCGGTCCAACGCCACCCGGCCTAATACCCAATCCTGGGCAGCCCCGGCCACAGCTGCGCTCTCTGCCTGGCGGGCCCGCCATACCAAACTTGAACGCCAACATGGCGGGCGCCCGAGTGCTCGTGCCTCCAGGTCCAAACACGCCAACAGCCTCGTTACCTCTCGGTAGCGATCCGGCGTCGCAGGCGGCCCAGGGCATCGCCAGCCAAGCCCAAGCGCTACAGCAACAAACAGTCAACACGGTCATGTTCGGTTTGGCAAGCAGCGCGGAAGCCGCCTCGCAAGGCCTAGTCAATTCGGCGGGCGGTCTGCAAGCAGGACAAGTGACCGCGTCGCCTGTGACGGGAACGAAAGAATGGCACCAGAGCGTCACGCCTGATCTTCGGAACCATCTCGTTCACAAACTGGTGCAGGCAATATTTCCAACTCCCGATCCGCAGGCTTTGCTCGACAAGAGGATGCACAACTTGGTCGCGTACGCGCGAAAGGTAGAAGGCGACATGTACGAAATGGCCAACTCGCGATCCGAATACTATCACCTGTTGGCAGAGAAAATATACAAGATTCAGAAAGAACTGGAAGAAAAGAGGCAGAAGCGAAAGGAGTTGCAGCTCCAGCAGCAACAAACCACCAATCCCCAAATCAGACCGAACCTGCAAGTCGGCGGCGGACCAAGACCCGGCGGACCTGGAAACATGATTCCGCAACATCCACAACCATGCGGTTCTCCGTCGTCGCTGGTCCCTGCCAGTCTAAATTCAGGTCTTGGTGGCGTCTTGAACAATTCGGGGATAAGAATGTTCAATTTACAGCAACAAAATCAACAAAACACGCAGCCAAATACGCAACAAGGTGGTCTCCAGCAGGTTCCGCAGATGCAGCAGCAGCAGCAGCAGCAGCAAACGGTGGGTCTGCCGGGACCGAGTCCCACGCATTCGAATCCAGGATTGTCGCCGTTCGGCGGCAACCCTCTGTCGCAAGGCAGCACCAGCGGACCGGCGACGAACACCGGCGGCGGCGGCCCGTTCCCTCCGACGAGCAACGGTTCCGTCAGTCTGCCGCAAGCGTCGCCGGCCGGCGGCGGCGGCGGCGGCCAACCCAACTTTGGCGACATGATCAAGAATCGGATGGCGCCGTCGCCCAGCTTCCAAGTGCAGACGCCGCTCTCGCAGCAATCTCAAACGGGTGGTCAGGTGAACGCAACGAACGGCTCCATCGGCGGAAGAGTGCCGCCCAACAGCAGCACCGAGAACGCCACGACGCCTCAAGAATCGCAGCAGCAGTCCAGCCAGCAGGCGATGGCCGGACCGAAATCGGTCAGTTCGTCGCGGGGCCCGTCTCCCGTGGCGCCGCCCACCCCCGTTCAAGCGTCGCCTGCGCCTCAGGCCAGCATGGGCAAAGGCATGAGCAGTGCGGAGCGGGCGGCGCAGAACGCGCCCAGGTCCCTCTCTCACACCTCGCAAATGGGAGCCATCTTGGCGGCGGCGGACAGAGACGAGGACTCGCCGTCGCCACCCTCGGGCGGCACCAAAGGCAAACTCGACCAAATCAAAATGGAACCGATGGAAGTTAAGCAGGAAGATGGCGAGCACAACGACAGCCACGGCGATTCCATGGGCGGCGGCAAGAACATCAAGAGCGAAATGAAGAGCGAAAACAAGCAGGAAATCAAAAGCGAACCGATGGACGAGGGCGAAGGGAACGCCAACGCCATCAAGGACGAAATGCAAATCAAAAAGGAAGAAGGCGCCGAAGGTTCCGGCTCCGATATCAAACCTCAAATCCTACCGGACGGTTCTATTGCGCAGATGGGCGACGCCAAGGGCAAACCAAAATGCAGTAAGTTTTTCCCACATCATCATCAAAACTAACATAGCAAAACTAACATTACTTCTCTCTCTCATTTCAGTCATCAAACCGGACGAGATCAGGCAGAAGCTGATGCCGACTTTGGAAAAACTGTTCCGTCAAGATCCGGAATCGATTCCGTTCCGACAGCCGGTCGATCCGCAAACGCTCGGCATTCCCGACTATTTCGACATCGTGCGCCGGCCCATGGACCTGTCCACGATCAAGCGCAAGCTCGACATCGGCCAATACGGCGATCCTTGGGAATACGTCGACGACGTGTGGCTAATGTTCGACAACGCGTGGCTTTACAACAGAAAAACCAGCAGAGTCTACCGATACTGCACCAAGGTGAGTGCGATTTTTTTGTTTTCTGCTCTTCTCTTTAGACTTTCGGTGCATTCAACATACTGCATATATTCTGTTGCTTTACTTAGGCTTAAATTTGTAATTTTATCTTTTCCAAAAATAGTCCCAAACATCTAAAATTGTTTATTAACGATGTGTAAATGTGCAAAACTCTCAATTTGTTTGTAGTTGAGCGAAGTCTTCGAGCAAGAGATCGACCCTGTTATGCAGAGCATGGGCTACTGCTGCGGCAGAAAGTACACGTTCAATCCTCAGGTGTTGTGCTGCTACGGCAAACAATTGTGCACGATACCGCGGGACGCGAAATACTACAGCTATCAGAACAGCCTGAAAGCGTACGGCTTGGGATCCGACCGATACACCTTCTGTCAGAAGTGTTTCAACGATATCCAAGGCGATACCGTCACGTTAGGAGACGATCCCACACAAACGCAAACGTAAGTTTTTCAATCATTTATTGTATTTTAATCTGTTATTATTTTATTAATATTTTTTAACAAACGGTTGGGTCTTTTAACGGCCATAAGATCTTTTGGTTATTTATTAAGTTACTTTGGGGACCAACTTAAATCCCTTAATATATGAAATCTATGTTCTTGCATTACACTTTCTCGTAGGTAGGAGTTGCCTTACCAAACGATTTTTTCTTTTTGCGAGAAAGTTTCGTACTCCACCAAGAAATGATGATTCTTGACTTTGTTACAGAGTCTATATGAATCATTATTAACCTTTTCTAATCAGTTAATAAAAATTATGATTTTAATCAGGAATTTCGAATAAAGTCGAAAATTAAAAAATTAGCCTTTTATCAAGATATTTTATTGTTAAAACAAAACATCTCTTTGTAGAATCCATATCTATTGATGTAATTGGATGATTAGTATTAGATATCCAACAATGTGTTGGTACAACTATTTAAAAATTCTGAGGGTCGGTTTTTCAATTGCTGGTTAAGTTTATCTGGCAGATAATTTTATTAGAAAGATTGATAAAACAATGGTATCCAAGTTTTATGTCAAATAAACTAACTGGAACTTGATAAACCATTGTAAATAATAAAATATTTGTTAGGTCGGTTAAATTAGCAAATTGGTAGCATTTTTTATTCTAGTTAAAATGGTAAAAATAGAAAAACAATTGATGTTGAATTTCTGAAATATTGACAAAAATGACATTTTTTTATACTCTTCCATACATATTTTGAAAGAATTTAATTTTTAACAAAAAAATATTGCAAAAATACCTTAAACTTAAAAATAAACAATGATTAAGCACTTTTTCAATAATAATTGTTTTTTCCAAATTAAGTTGTCTTCAAATATGTAAAAATTTGCCATTTAAAAAAATGTTTTTTTGTTAATATTTCGGAAACCCGACCTGTTTTTCTGTTTTCACCATTTTAATCAGAATAGAAAATGCCACTAATTTGCTAATTTATTAAACTTTGTACCTTCAATAATAACGGAGTTAGCATTGGTGAGCAAGAAACTTGGGACACAGTGTATAATAAAAAAAATCCTACCAATAAGTAATGTTAAAGAATATTACCATGAACCACAGAATTCTAAATTTATTGGAATTACTTATAATATTTTACTTAAATATATCTCAAAATTAAGTAATTTTAGAAAAAATAATTATATTAAGTAAATTTGAATATAAATGAGAAAAATTGCTTCAGTTAGTTAAGTTACTTCGCATTTTGGAAAAAAAGTGCTGTACTTTTTTGCACTGAAAATTGCTCTGTTGGTCATGTAATTTTTCCTTGCAGCGCAATAAAAAAAGACATGTTCAAAGAGATGAAGAACGACCATCTGGAGATGGAGGCGTTCGTGCTTTGCCAAGAGTGCGGTCGCAAGCTTCATCAGATCTGCGTGCTTCATCACGAGGCGATATGGAATCAGGGATTCACTTGCGAGAGTTGTCACCAGAAGAAAGGTTCAAAGAGAAGGGAGAACCGATTCAACGCTAAAAGGCTGCCCGTCACCAACTTGGGCATGTACATTGAGAATAGGGTGAGTGGAATGCATTTTTTATTATCTAAATATTTTTACTTCCCTTGGTAAAAGTATATTTAAATTAATAATAATTTTAACCTTATTGACGATGTTTTGAACAATTATGTAATGTGTTTAAAAAAATCTGTGTAAACATTGAACTTGGTTTTTCATGAGTTAAGTCACATTTGGAAATAGGCCAAAAAGTATTATAAAATTGGTAATAAGGAAACACTACATAAATTAAATAATTTGATAATTAAAAAAATTGAAATATCATAAAATGTATTTAATAGAAAAAAAAAGTAGTAAATGAGTACCAAATTTTCTCGCCATACCAAGTATATAAATATTTATTTCTTACTAAACAGTTTACTCTAAACTTAAGCATGTTTTTGATACATTTTATATCATAAAATGGGATAAATTTTATATAAAAAATCACAAAATATTTTATTTTTGTTATTTTAGTAAGACAATTTATCAACAAAAGAAGTTAAAAAAGTTTACAGAGTTATGACTTTTGGTTTGTTTCCATAACAACCTTTAATTCATCTTATATATACACACATACTGTGTTGTCAATAAGGTTACCAGATGTGTTGAATTAAAAACTGGAGAAGTTAAAAAAATATTCCATAATTTTAACAATAGTATTAAAAAGCTTTAAATTATTAATATGGCAATTTTTTTTATTTGCTCTGGATATTACATAAAAAAAACTAAGTAAGCCAGGACTTAATCATGTTAAGCTTTAATAAGAGTGGGAAATATAGGCAACAAATTTTTAGTGTTTTAAAAAAGTGGACATTATACAGTTTGGCTCTGGATTACAGATATTTTTTATTTAATCTTAAATTTAATCTTACTTTCGGTAAAAAAAAGTCGCCTGTAGGTTGGACAGTCTATCACAGATTGCTCTGTTGGGAAACCAACAACATAAAAATACAAAATAATAGGTATTAATTAAGTATCAGGTAGCGCTTCCTGACTCCAGCTGTAACTAGTTCGCGATGGGGTACTTAGGATCAGTTGTTAACAAGGCATAAGGCGATATGTCAAAACAATCAGTTTTTTCAATTTTTTAGTAGTGCCTTAAACGTGTTCGCATTAATTTAGGAAATAAATTTATGGTTAGCGGGTATATCCTACATGTCATATGCTAGCAAAAGGGGATGCTCGCTAACCACAAATATATTTCCTGAATTAATGCGAACGAACACGTTTAAGTCTCAACCGAAAAATTGCTTTTTTTGACTTATACCCACAGAACTGATACCGACTTGCAACCAGTAATATATTACTACTAGTAGAAAAAGCTCGGCTGAAAATACTAGGTATTAAAGTAACAGGTATTAGGAACAGGTATGGACTTTGACCTGTTATGCGACGTACCTGTTCCCAAAAAACTCTGATATGTATCATCTCTAAAATGTATTGTTGAGAATTGTTAAATTCACGCAATGCTATCGAAGTCCAGCAGATGGCTTGCGCGTTGCGAAAACCCGATACTTGTTTAGCGTATAGTTTTGTTGACAAGTGTTGTCGGTCTATTTTAGGTAAACATCTACCTGAAGAAGAAGGAAGCGGGCGCGGGCGACGTGTCGATTCGCGTCGTCTCGAGCAGCGAAAAGATGGTCGAGGTGAAGCCGGGCATGCGCGGCAAGTTCGTCGAGAGCGGCGAGCTGTCGAGCGAGTTCCCGTACCGCGCCAAGGCCCTCTTCGCCTTCGAAGAGATCGACGGCACGGACGTGTGCTTCTTCGGCATGCACGTGCAAGAGTACGGCTCGGAGTGTCCGGCGCCGAACACGCGGCGCGTCTACATCGCCTACCTCGACTCCGTGCACTTTTTCAAGCCGCGCCAGTTCAGGACGGCCGTCTACCACGAGATCCTGTTGGGTTACATGGACTACGTGAAGCAGCTGGGCTACACGATGGCGCACATCTGGGCCTGTCCGCCTTCCGAAGGCGACGACTACATCTTCCACTGTCATCCCAACGAGCAAAAGATTCCCAAACCCAAGAGACTGCAAGACTGGTATAAGAAGATGCTCGACAAGGGCATCATCGAACGAATAGTACTAGATTATAAGGATATTTTAAAACAAGCAATGGAAGATAACCTTAGATCAGCGGCGGACCTGCCTTACTTTGAGGGCGATTTCTGGCCTAACGTTTTAGAAGAGAGTATCAAAGAATTGGACCAAGAAGAGGAGGAGAAACGGAAACAGTTGGAAGCTGCCGAGGCCGCCGTAAGTACCCGCATCCAAAAATTTAAAAACAAAATTAATTTGTTTCTTCTTTCCTCATTTAGATCTTTATGTCGGAAGAGTGCGAGGTGGGGCCGGACGGCAAGAAAAAGGGTCAGAAGAAAGCGAAGAAGAGCACCAAATCGAAGGCGAACCAAAGAAAGAACAGCAAAAAATCGAACGCGCACGAAACCGGAAACGACCTGTCGGCAAAAATATTCGCCACCATGGAAAAGCACAAGGAGGTGTTCTTCGTCATTCGTCTGCATTCCGTTCAATCTGCAGCTAGTTTAAAAGTAAGTGCCAACATTTACTTAAATTTACTGATACATTTTTTGGATTTTAATCAACTTTTTAAACAGATTTAAGTATTATGTAAGCACTTTTTCTGACAAAGGAAGCAAGATAAAAAATTTTATTGGTCTTAATTTAGTTTTTTTAAATTTATTTCTTAATATTTAATACAAGTTTTAAAAAATATTCTTTTGGCTTATCATTTAGGGGGTTCACGATTTTCTTATTTTTGTTAATGACACAAAAAATGATTTAAGAACTAGATTAAATAAATTGATAAATCGATTTTTTTAAACTGTATATGGAATCACATTACACATTATTTCTTTTGTGATTTTTGAATTCATTTAAATTTATGCTTTCTTTAAAAAAAATAAATTTCAACTGTTATAAAAGTATTGGGTCAATATACACTTTTAATGGCCTGAAATGTAGAACAAGACGTTTTCTCAAATATATAAATAAACAAATATTCAATTTCGAAAATTTATGCCGTTTTTATAAACATAATTTATTTTTTTAAATTTTGACATGTTTTATTTCGGTTTTTAAAATCAAGGGTTAAACTACTGATTTTTAAAAATTAAGAATCGCCTACGAATTAACGTTGCTCTCCCTGATTTTAAAGTGGTTTACCCCTAGTATTTAGAACATTATAAACGAATTTTAATTGGAGGTTTCTTGATAGTTAATAATCGGCTGTCAAACGCAGTTTTTGTTCAATATACATACCTATTTGCAGTTTATTACTATTAAATGTTATTTTTTTTTTATTTCACCCATGCTCATTCAAAGTCATTTCGAATTCTAAAGTGTTTTTTTGTTATTTATATGTGTAGAACAAGATCTAATCTCAAACGTTTGCCAACAAAAATTAGGAATTTGTTGAAACTTAATCCATTTAAATTCAGAAAATTTCGTGCTGAAATAAAAAATTGGTTTGATGAAGGGAAAAAGTTTAGAATTTGAGCGAAATTTGTTGTGTAGCCAATCCAAGATCCAGATCCGTTCATCGCGTGCGATCTCATGGACGGTCGCGACGCGTTCCTGACGATGGCGCGCGAAAAGCACTACGAGTTCAGCAGCCTGCGTCGCGCCAAGTTCAGCACGATGTCGATGCTGTACGAGCTGCACAACCAAGGTCAGGACAAGTTCGTCTACACTTGCAACGAGTGCAAGGCGCACGTCGAGACGCGCTATCACTGCACCTTCTGCGAGGACTTCGATCTCTGCATTCAGTGCTACAAGAAGGTCGGACATCCGCATCCCATGGACAAGCTCGGCTTGGACATCGACGACGGAAGCTCGCCCGGCGGGAACGCCACCCCGCAGGAGCAAAGGAAGCTCTCCATCCAGGTTAGATATTTTTTTTTTGCTTTTTCCAGTATTAATAATTATTCATTTATGTTCTACAACTAGAATATTAACGGTTTCTAAAAAAAAAGTGAAAAATTGATTTTTTGGAGGATTTATTCATCAGTATCGTAAAATGCATTTTTTCACCAAAATAATTTGTTATTAAATAACATTTTAATAATAAAATTTATTACTTGGTTCTCACAAACTTGGGAAGAGGAAAAACCTGAAAATATGAGGGAATTTGGATATTGGTAAAAAAGTCAGGTAGTTTGTTGTCTAAAATTTCCTGTAGTGAAAGCAGCTTTTGCTTTTATTCCAAAACTTAGCATCAATCACAAATCTGGCAATATTAAAAATTTGCTACAAATAATTCATGACCTAAATCTGGTAAAGGCAGAATGTGCCAAGCAGGCTAAAACGCAATTTTCACATTTTGTAACTGCCAGACAAAAAAATAAGTCACTCTTTATTGGGCAGTTAAAAATATATTATGGACACTTTTCTGTTCATTATTGGGATTTATTTCAAAAACCTTTGGACTGTAACTAGAATCATTTTAATGTTAAGTCATCACAATGTAAGAGTAGAATGGGAATTTTCTATTAATAAAAAATTGTTATAATATGAGAAAAAGTTGTTTCCAAACTTTTGTGGGGGAATTTTTTGTTCAGGCAATCAAAGTGTTTTGATCTTTTCAGCGTTGCATCCAGTCGCTGGTGCACGCGTGCCAATGCAGAGACGCCAACTGTCGCCTGCCCAGCTGTCAGAAGATGAAGCGCGTCGTCAACCACACGAAACAGTGCAAACGGAAGACGAACGGCGGATGTCCCATCTGCAAGCAGCTCATCGCGCTGTGCTGCTATCACGCCAAACACTGCCAAGAAACCAAGTGTCCTGTGGTGAGTACCAAAACTACATTATTCATTATTATTTGTTATATTTTATCATTTAAAAGGATTTGGAAATATTAGTAAGTTTAAAGGTATTAAGATTGTACTTCTTTGTTAATAATGCTTTTTATCAATAAAAAATTGAATACAAGAAAGGAAGAGATACAAAATAAAGAAATTATTTTTTATTTATAAAACCATCTATAATAATTTTAAAGTATTTCATAATTTACTCAGAAATAGTACATAAGTACCTAAGCAGTAATATTAAGGATAATTCTAAACCATGGTGAATTTACTAAATAATATAAAATTATTAAAACATACATAGGTTATGGCAAGCCTTATTTACACAAATTTAATTTCAAATACATTTTAATTTATTTTTTATTTGAACGCATATTTTTTACCTTCAAATAATTTAGTTAAATTTTTATGATATCTTATAACAATTACATCAATTTTTCTAAAACAATACCTGAGGAATTAAAATTATGTTAAAGACCATTTTTATTCAGGCAAATTAAATAAGATTCAAATAAAAATTATAATATTTGTAGGCACACCTATTAAAACATAATTCATTGAATTAAAATTCAACATCAATACCTTTGCAATATTTATTTAATATTGTTTTCCATGATGTTAGATAAAAATTGTGTTGTTAAATGGTAAAACATTTCAGGATTTTAAAAATTTCACTTCCTTATAATTTATTTTAAACCTTTAAAGCATTAACTAAACTTTGGTAAATAAATTTAGTAGAATATTAAAAATGGTCGGTTGTAAAACAAAATAAATGGTGGCACTTTCGTTTCAGCCTTTCTGTTCGAACATAAAGCACAAGCTGAAGCAGCAACAGCTGCAACAGCGCCTGCAGCAAGCGCAACTTCTGCGACGTCGTATGGCGGTGATGACGCGCGGCGTCGCTCCCACGACGGTGAGCTCGATGCCTGGCGGCGGCAACAGCATGCTGCCGTCCGGCGTCGGAGGCGGCGTGCAGTCGGTGGTGCCGGGCGCGATATCGCCCGCCAACAGCATAGGCGGCGGCATGCCGCAACCCGGGGGCGCCGGGCTGGGCATGCAGTCGCCGCACCAGGCCGGAATCGGCTTGAAGCCGGGCGCCCAGACCCCGCCCGCCAACGTGCTTCAAGTGGTCAAGCAGGTGCAGGAGGAGGCGGCCAGGCAGCAGGCGCCGCACGTCGGCTACGGCAAAGTCAATCCCGGCGGCGGCGGCGGGCCCGTCCCAGGCCAGAACATGCCGCCCCCGCAGATCAGGGCCTGTCTTGGACCTCAAGGTAAGCAATTTTTATAATGAAACATTTCTGACACTTTTAATTCTTTGCTTTTTTTTTATTTATAAATAATTATTTTAAAAACGACTGATCAAGACTTAAAAAATAATTCTTTGTAGTCTATGAAATTTTTTAGAAAAAAAGTTAATTCTTCATTGATTATTTTGATATTTTTTTCCCGAAACTTTCAATGGAATATTCACAAAAATAAATAATGTTGGCTACCTATAAAGGAATATTAAAAAGTAAAAGATACTAAAAATAGTATTGGAGTTCTGACCAATAAAATATGAAAAAACACCACAGGCAAAATAAAATCAACATTTTGAAGTGAGCCTAAGTCTATTGTTTAAAACTTTGAAACTTGTACATAGTTGCTTAAAAAATATTAAAACATCAGGTTATGGAGCAATTTGCTGGAGCAAATAGTTTTTCCAATTTATTTTGTTTGTTAAGAGACCTGTTATCAATAAATTCTTTTACGTTTCCAGTATTGGCATTGCTACTTGGTGGACTCTCTTCTTGACTTTGCATATTTAATTTTATAATATAAGATATTATCTTGTGGAGCACAAAGACACTTTTTTATATGTTTGAACATTTTGGTTGCATTAAGGACAAATATTTTTTTACAGATCTTGCTTTGAGTATGGTATTTTTTGCACTATTTCGTATTAATTCTGGCATTGTACTGTACCTATAAATAAGCAACAAAAACGTTGGAATAATTTTAACTTTGTTTATTGTTTTTATTTTGTTTACCTTTTATGCAAAGGGTTTTTTGCAAACGATTTATGAATTGTGATGATGAGATCTTCAACAAACTTCTTCTTTTTTAAATTAACACAAATTAACTTCTTCTTATTACGTTTCTTGGCCTTAACTTCGCAACAATTGACATTTACATAAAAAACAGGAAAAGTTTCCAAGGAATGTTTCCGGTTACTTAAAAAGAAACTTTCAAAATGAAAATAAATTCCCGATTGTAAACTTTCCGATTCCCATCATTATTAAATTGTCTTAATGATATAAAAGAAAAATCCCTCAACATTAAACGGTTGTATTTTGTTTGAAGGCGGCAATCTCCTGCCGATGGAGCAATGGCAACAGCGGTACCCGGGCGGCGTGGCGCAAGGCATGCGTCAGCCCGGGCCGCCCGGCCAGATGCTTCAGTCGGGCAACATGGTGGGACAGCCGGGCAACCCGATGCAAGGCAACCAATCGGGCGTGCGCCCCGGTCAACAGCAGATGAACGTTCCCGGTCAGGGACAGATGATGCAGAAGCAGGCGCTGCAACAGCTGATGCAGACGCTGCGGTCGCCGCAGTCGGCCGAGCAGCAGCAACAGATCCTGCAAATACTCAAAGCGAATCCGCAGCTGATGGCGGCCTTTATCAAACAAAGACAGGTAAGTTTTAATCGATTGACGGCAGAATAGAAACGCTTTTTACGACGATAAAATACATTTTTACGATTCAATTTAAATTAAAAAAGTTTATTCATATGATATTGTTTTCTTAAACTACTTTGACTCGAATAAATAATATTTGATAATCGGCCGGCACTTTTTATACTTTTATTCTAATATTTAAACTTGATGATATTTTTATGCCATAGTAAAGCTTCTAAAACAATTTTAAATTATTGACTTTAAATCATCTTTTACTCTTTTACTTGAAGTATAATTTCTAGAAATTAGTTGTACGAATTTTCTACAACAACACGTTCTTCTTGTTTAGATGGCTCAAAGTGGCGCGGGCGGACCTCAGCAGCAACAGCAACAACAGCAGCAGCAGCAACAGCCGTTGCAGCACATGCTGAGTCAGCAAAGCCAGGTGCAGCAGCAGCAGCAACAACAGCAGCAGCAGCACGCGGCGGCTAGCAGGCTGCAGATGCCGGGCGGCATGATCAACCAGGGCCAACAGGGTCTGCAGGCTGGTCCTCAGGGTCAGCCGATGACGCAGCAGCAGCAGCAGTGGTATCAGCACCAGAAGCTGCTGGCACTGCAGCGGCAACAGCAGCAGCAGCAGGCGCAGCAGCAGCAGCAACAACAGCAAGGTAAGTTTTATTAGCAAGTTCACTTTTTTATGTTTTACGCATTACTAGAGATGGGATTTTAGGTTGCAAAATTTATTAAAAAAAATAGTAGTTTTTTCTTGTGTAAGGTGAAAAATTTATTAAATTAGGTACTTTACGAAAATAAATACTGAAAAGCAACTTTTAGGTAAAATTATTTAATTTAATATTGTATACCTACAATTTTATTGAATATCTTGTAAAAATATTATAATCCCATCATACATTTTATAATTTTTTAAAGATGTAGATCATTAAATTATTAAATAATCATACAATAATTGTATGCAATTATTGCTGACAAAATTAGGTATGGTAAAACTGTTTTTAAAGAACAAAAATTTGATAAAATTTGTGAAAATCACTGCAACTTTGCACACACCATTTTTATTTTGTTTACAATTGAATATATGAGAATAAGAACAGTACAAGTCAAAAAATTTAATTTTGAGAAGTCATTTTTTAAAATAAATTTTAAAGTTCAAAATACATTTTTGTGAGAATATTTTAACTATTCATATTCTTTAAAATGATTTATATCTTCTCACAAAAATGTATTTTTAACTTTAAAATTGATTTTTAAAAAATGACTTGTCAAAATTAAATTTTTGGTCTGGGCTTGTTTAACAGATTCATAATTTTTTTAAAAGTTATGCACTTGTAAGTCTCAAATGATGCCTTAAAATACCAAGGGCACCCATTTCACACCTCTTTTGTAAAAAATAAACCTTATTTTGTCAGGGCTGTCATTAAAGTGTCAAATGTCAATTTTAAGGTTATGATAAATTAACCTTAAAGTTGAAATTTGACAGTTTAGTGACAGCCCTGATAGAATAAGGTTTATTTATTTAGAAAAGAGAAGTAAAATGGCAGTGATTTCTCTCGCATTCTCCCAGTCTTAAAAACCGGGGGGCAATAGTAAAGGGGAAAAGAAAGAAAGAAAAGTATGAATTTTGTCGGTAGGTTTCCAACAGCCTCCGGCGCCGCCGTCGTATCAACAGCAGCAGCGACTGCCGGCGATAAGGCAGCCGCACATGGGCTACAACAACTCGTTCGGCGACCAAGGCCAGTATCCGCCGATGCAGGGCTTGAAGCCGACGCCGCCGCCAGTGCCCAGTCCGCAGGGCGTGATGGGCCCGCCGCAAGGCCAGGGCATGACAGTGCAACAGCAGCAGCAACTCATGCAGAGCGTGAGGAGTCCACCGCCCATAAGGTAACACCATTTAAGTATTATTTTTTATTTCTTTATCTACATGGTAAAATATATTTTTGGAAAACAATCAAGAAATACTAAAAATTATATATTTTACCCCCCTAAAAACTTATATCTAGTTCATATAAAAACTTGGAGTAAACTAAAATTTTCAGAAAATCTAAACATCTAAAATTTTCAAAAATTAAAAATTGAAATCGAAAGTATTCCTTTCAAAAAATATTAACTTAGTAATATAGGCAATAATATTCGTTTTAATTTTTTACCCAATCATTTCAAAAGGACTTATACTTACAAAAGTATTGTGAAATGTTGGAGATTGCTAATAAAAAATATTGTAGTTTCCTGTTTTTGGTATTAGCCCCCAAATGTGTATGGGTGAATATATTGTTAATAACATAACATAAGTGGTTCTGCACTAATGCAAGAATTTTAAGAAATCATACATTTTGAATATTAGAGCTTCACGGAGGTTAGGATTTCGTATGTTTTTTTTTAAATATATTTTGAAATAAGTTATTGTACAGTTGTATTCAATAAAAAAGCGTACAAGAATTAGAATGAGAGAAAACTGTCAAAATAATATTATTGCTTAAAACCGGCTTATCACTGACATAAGTCATTAAAATAATTATTATAGGTTATAAAGAGCATTGACGTCGTAGGTTAATTAAATAATATTACAAAAATTATTACCTTTTAATAATGAAAAAACAAACATTAAAAAAAAATAATATTTAGTCATGCATCCCTGTTTTTCTATTACTTGAGCCAATCTATTTGGGATGAACTGAATTAAATTTAATACAATATTTGGATTAATATCTTCCCAGCAGTATAGTAGGTATAGTATAGTTGTATAGTTTCCCATAAATCCTCAGATATCTCAAAAAAGCAGCATCCTGTTCAGGGGTGGACATTTTGGGACGACCTGAACCAACTTTTTGGTTAAGTAAATCTTCCTGTTCCCAGCGTTGCTTAATTTTTAATATAGTTTTTTTATTTCTATTATACCACAGTACGAATTGACCATTCTTCTTTGATTCTTGATACTATTTGAGCCTTTTTAACTGACGAGGCATTTTTATTTTCTACTGTCAGTTATAGTGACTTAAGTCAGTGGAAAGCCGGTTTTACGCAATAATGTTGACAGTTTTCTCTCATTCTAATTCTTGTACGCTTTTTTAATGAATACAACTGTATCTTTTCAATTCAATCTTTAAAAGACTTTGTAAAATTGTTAAATATGATACGCCCTTATGTGACAATGGAGACGATATTATCGGAACTTCGGAAGTCCGAATAAATTTTATTTTGCAACTCGTTAGATAAATATTAGGGTGGTCGTTAAAAATTAAATTTTTTGCGACGCCCCGTAAAAAGCTTATTTTTGATGAAAAACTGGTAATTTTTTTTTAATTAAAAACAACACGTGCCATAAGACGATCTAAGTTAATTTTTTGGTATAATCATGTTTTTTGGGATTTTTTTATGAAAAATAAAATTTTATTCAAAATATAAACACATATAGAACCCAAATCAATAAAAAAACAATAGTTAATCGAAATAACAATAGACAAAAATTTAAATTCAAAATTTTTCCCAGTTGATTTGGTCTATTAAATAAAAAAAATGAAAGATATTCAAATTGATATTTTTATTTTAAAACTAAATTAGTACAAACGTAATTTTAATATCTAGATTTCTTCACCCCATTGTTAATAATTTTTAAATCTCAAAAAAAAAATTATTATTATTATTATTAATCCATATTTTCAGAGAAGACCAAACCAAAAAATGAACTTTGATCGTCTTGAGGCACGTGTTGTTCTTAATTAAAACGTCGTTAAAAATGTAATTTTAACGAGCATAGATATTTAGAAATGAAAAATAAAGAGTCGTGCGTAATTTCAGAAGTCCGCAGCCGTCGCCTTCGTCTCGTCCTCTGGCGTCGCCGCGCAACCAGGCGGTGCCTAGCCCGCGCGGGCCTCAACCCTCGCCGCACGACCTGGCCGCCTCCGAGATGCTCCTGGGCGGCGGATCGGGCGGCGGCGGCGTGGGCGTCGGGCAGAACCACTCGGGCGCCGGGGGGCTGCACCCTCACTCGTCGGCCGCGCCGACGGCGTCCGGCGTGGGTGGTCCGCAGGACGCGTCCGGCCAGGAGGCGACCCCCATGACGCCGCAAGACCAGCTCAGCAAGTTCGTGGAACAGCTCTAGTGGTGCAGGGCGCTGCTGTCTTCCAGGAGATCGGCAGACGTCTAATACCCATTCATCAAATAGTGTCTACCTAAATGTAAATATAGAAAAATAATAATGACCTAGCAGCGAGTGAGACTGACTTTGGAAACGATGTAAATAGTGTAATTCGACGCAGAGACCTTTTTTAAAACAAACCAACCACCCCCTGTACATATGTTTTATAATGTTTAACATAAGAAGAATTTGTATAAAAAATATGTATAATTTTTAGTGATGATAAACAAACATGAAGTTAACCTAAATAGAAGAAGTGAAGATACCTAAAAAGTATTTGGCTTTGCGTGAGGCTGTGTTCTATAACTTAAAAATTTAAAGCGGAATGTTACCGAAAGTGTTTAATGTATAACGGCATAGCTGACGCACTCTTGTCCGTTCATTTTTTATACTTGACATTAATTAATTATATTAAGAAAAAATGTTTTAATTAAACAAAACTTATAGTGACGCTGTAAATAATAATTTTTACCGAAAAGACTTTAGTTAAACTGTAAATTCGGTAGCTATGTAAGCTATGTGATTGTCCTTGTTCTAGGGACTATTTGTTTTTTATATATATTTATAATTTATATATCGTATTTGTTTTCTTTTTCATGTGTTATATAACATTCCACGAATCCTTTTTGTGGAGTGAATTTATCATTATCAATTGCTCTGGCTTCTTTCTTTTTATTATTATTATTATTATTTTACATACCTACCTACCTTCCCACAAACAACCTCCTCACCAACTTTTTTTATTTCGCCCAAAACAAACCACTCAAACAACGACTTCCAAACACCTTTTTACAGCCAGTGACATACTTAAACAAACACTCCCTCCCCTAATTTATTTTTGAACATACATCAATTTAGTATAAAAATTTTAGTGTTAAGCATTATATAAAAGAGAAATAAATAATATTAAAAAAATTTAAAATATATCTGCGACTTTTCTTTACACCATCCAGCACAAATTTAGACAAATGTGCTTCTGGCTTTGTCTTGGGCTTCCAGTGATAAACTACCGACATCTGGCGGGTATTTTTTGAAATTTGGTTTATTACTTTCTGTAGATTATTTTCCAAAGAAAATTAAGTCGCAAATATCTAGAAACCACTCCCTGATTGCTTAAATGCTTTCAATAGAAAGAAAACTTGCAAATTATTATGGCATCAAAAATAGATTTAGTAGACTGAAATTATACCTATTTTTGATCCTATGATGTTGTTTTAATAAATATGAATTATTATATTTATTTCAGCTCAAATATTTCCTTCCTGTGACGAAAACAGGCAAAAGAAATAATGTCAAAAGCAGAAAACTGCAAATGGAAACTTTTCGATTCGCATCTCTACAAAAAAATATCCTTTATCCACTCCTATTGCATAATATTGGGGTTTTTCCATATATAATGATAACCATTATAACCGCCGCGCCTCCCAACGCAGATAATGAACTCATTATTTACGTTGTTGGGCATCACTGATTGGCCGATTTCAATATTTACTGTGTTTTGAACCAATCGGTTTTACATTGAGAGAAGCCAACTATAATATTTAAAATTGGTAGAAAGTGATCACTTCGAAGTTAACCATCTGACAGATGTCAGATCACGGTCTGTGTCAGATTTTATTTTTGAATTCATTTAAATTTGATTTAGATTTGACAACACTGTTTTGTGCGGCTTTTTTGTAAGTTTTTAGGTTAGGTTGCTGTCATTAGAATACAAAAAAATTATTTTTTACGTATTAATTATTACTTTACATGCACACTTACTAACAATGGAGACAGAAGAAATAATTTTGGAAGTGGAAACATTACAACTGAAATGCAAGAAACGAGATTTAATTGAAAACAGTGACTACTTTAAAGCTATGTTTGAAGGGAATTATGAGGAAAGTATGAGCAAATCTATAAAACTAAAGGTAATTTTACTTTAACACTACACACTCTTAGATATACTATTATGTGTATTCTAGGATGTCGATCCAGTTGGTTTAAATTTGTTAATTAATTTAATATCTAACGAGAACTTTATACTGCAAAAGGAAGACACTCTGCTAGCGCTAGACGCCGCTTGTATGCTACAATTCGTAGAAATTAAAAATAAAATCATTGAAAATATAACAGAGACACTGTCATTGGATAATTTATTAAAAATATGGCTCGCAACAGAACGACAAGGTATTCATCCACTTTCATTAAAAGCTAAAAGTATGGCCTTACAGTGTTTTAATGTATTAAAAAATAGTGATGAAGTGTTGGAGTTAAATATTAGGGATTTGGTAAGATATTTAGGACACAAACATTTGGAAGTTAAAGATGAAATGGATGTTTTTGATGTAATAGTTAAGTGGTTGGACAGAAATTATGTTGAACATAAAAATAATACTAAAGACCTAATAAAAATATTAAGTACGTTGGATTTTAACAGTCTTAATTTTTCTGATTTGGAAAAAATGTTAAACTATAAAGTTTTTGTCGAGAATAGGGAAGTTAATGGCATTTTAAGAGTTGTATTGAATATAAAGTCTGAAAATAACTCAAAAATTTCTTACGAATATAAAGAAAGAGCAGAAAAATTATTAGATTGTGATAAAAGGATATCTTATAGATATCCATGCTTTTTGGGTGTTCTAAGAGGATCTGAACTAGAACTCTCAAAATCACCTAAAAAATCAAAACTTGAAGAAGAGACTGTTATCTACTATGGTAAGAACTCAAAAATACTGATTGATAAATTTTAAGTTCAACAAACTTTTTTAGATTTAAAAACAAATACATTCCAAAAATTATTCAAACTTGAAAATGCTGAGCATCAAAATTTGGAGGGTTTCAAGTTAATTTCCTATAAAGAACGTATTTTAATGTTTGGGGGGGAATATGTTTTGGGAAAAGGCAATTGGAATTACAACCATTGGGCTTATAATACCATCACAGAAAAATGGAAAAAAGAATCATTGTAAGTTTAACATTTTATAGCCCAGTCCTAATGGTATATTATGTATCAAGTTTGATAAACGCCATTTTTTACACGAATTTAATTACAACAAATATTTATTATTATTATTAAATTAAAAATATGCAATAAGGGTGTCACTTGACTGGCCTATGTTTCTTAATTTAGTACTATAATTTATAACATCAATTGCGATATAAATTTTGATTAGTGTATAATTATGCCTTATTTTTTTATTAATTTACAAAATCTTTTAGAATGGTTGTACCAAGAAGGCATTTTGAATCTTGTATTGTAGGAAATTATCTTTTTGTTGTTGGTGGGACAGCTACGTTTAGAGTAGTTCAAGATGATATGTTTTATTATGACTTAATAAATGGTATAAATTATTTTCTTTTTAAAAACTTTATTAACATTATTTTTTAGGATGGTGGAGTCACCCAATTAAACTCCCAATGTCTGATAGTCAAACAAAATGCTGTGATTTTGTAAATAAGTTATTTATTGTTAATTTAAGCAAAGAAAATCCAATCTATTACTTTGATTTGGAAAGTTCCGCATGGAAAATAGTGGAAATCATAGACCAAGACAAAATTCTACAGACCATCAAAATCTTTAATGTTTTTTCCAATAAAGACACTCTATTTATTAGAGGAAATTCTGTGATAGTAAAATTAAAATTCAATGAACACAAACTTGAAGTTTCGAAAGTTATAAAACTTAATCAAAAAATTCCCTGTGATGCAATGGAATCGGTTTTATGTGGAAATACAATTTATACTATATCCACTGAAATCGATCCAGATATGGACATGTATTCCTTTCAAACATTTAATTTATATACTGATATTGAATCACATATTTTTTGCAATAGACCTGAAAACCACTTACTGCATATTGGTGAGGATGTTTATAAAATTAAACCCAATTTTAAGTTATTTGCATTTAAGCATTTCAATATTGCTGAGGATAATTTCATTAATAACGAATTTTGTTAATGCTACTTTTACTTTTTCACTTACCTATGTTAAATTTGTTATTTTTATAGATATTTTTGTAAATATATAATTAAAATTTTTCACGGGTTTTTATTTAAATTTATTATTTATTATCTAAATATTTAAAAAGTTGCGTTTTAGAACACAAATTTGTGAAATAACAAAAACATACCTTTTTTTAAATACGATTTTATAATTTTAAAAAGCAAGTCATAAAAAGTTGCATAAAACTAGCCAATCAAACACCAGCATTTAACGAACTGCGTCACATTTTATGACGCGCGGCGTTGCCAAACTGCCCAAGGTAAAACCGATATCGACTTCAATTTTATTATTTATTACCAGAATATGTCAATAGTTATGATTACAATTGAATTTTTGGGGTTTAACTTGTTTGTTTGTAATATGATGGTGTTGGTAGGAGTCTTCTCATGGATTACATTTTTTATTTGGTGGACAGATGACGTAACAGAAGTAAACTTGGCAATGATGTGTATAAAATGACAGAAGTAACGCATTTTTAAGCAGTTTTACCAAAACACTTGTCTTGTCATTGTAAAAGTAGAAAAGCCAGCAAAATGGCAGAAAAATCCGAAGTTTCCGGTGGAATCCTAACAAATTTGGTGTCAGAGGTGGTTCAAAGTCCTATGAACCTCGCCCTGGTCGTCCTGATTGTAGTGCTTGTGTATAAAATTTTGAAAAACCGTCAAACATCCAATGCAGAAGCTGCACCCCAAGAAGTGCTGCCGCCGAAAATGAAAAAGCAGGACTTTACGGTGGCGGAACTGAAGAAATACGACGGAAATCAGGAGGACGGAAGAGTATTGGTAGCGGTAAATGGGAATGTGTACGACGTGACCAAAGGCAAAAAGTTTTACGGCCCAGGTAAGAGCATATTGAGATGTTTGTTCAGATTACTAATCAAAAGTATTAATTACGTTAAAGATATACAATTGTAAGCTACTTAATTAAAAAGTAATTTATTCAATTAGCGTGAACGCCACTACCCAATGATGTCATAAAACTATACTGCAACAAGTTTATGTAGGTATGCAACAAAAACAAACTAACATCAAAATAAGTATGACGTCACTTTGTGATCATGATATATTGTATAAAATTAATAAGAAAAAAAAATAAATTTTTTACTTTGGATAAGTATCTCTGTGTTTCTTGTAACATTACAAAGTTTTCATTCATACAAAAGTACCAAAAATGATCACAAACTCACACCATAACCATACAAAATATTGAAATTTTTTTAAATGTAAATATAGCATTATTTTGTTGATATATTTTTGCTATCAATTGTAAATAATCTGATAAGAATTAGACATCACACAATCTTCTTCTTTAAACAAAATTAAATACAATTTTACAGGTTTTGTAGAAAGCATAAAAGTTAATATTTTCATAACCAAAATATAAATATTATTTACATAGGTATAACAAGATAAAAAGTGATGCATAATTAAGGTCAATGTCATTAACTTTTCATGCTATTTTTAAAGCTTATAATTTTTCCTGTTGCCATGATTAAAAAACAATAAATTCTAATAACACCCACAAAAAATTGTGAAAAATAAACATTTAAAAAAAAGTCTTTTCTATATAAAAGTAAAGCATTTTAAATGTAAAAATGTTATCATAAATATTAATTTATTTTTATAATTAGGTTGGTGTATGCGTCAATGCTATAATTAAGTATTGTTTTTATGTATTACACTTATGCTTAAAGTTTATTGGTTTGTACCATAACCTTCCTTAATAGTTGATAATTATATAGTCAAAAGTGTTCTTGGTGAAAACTTGAAATAAATAAATAGATTTTTATGTTATATGAAATGAGTGGAGAAGCAAGTAGCAAGAAAGTTTTAAGCTGTGTAGTTATAGAGACATTTGGCAAAGCAAAGGATTATGAGTTATGAGAAGGACTGAAGATGCATGAAGACTCAGATGCGGAGTTCAGGGTTGTTTCTTTTTGTGATTTAAATCGGAATTTTTTTATTAAAACAAAAAAGCCCGCAAAAGTTTCTAGTTTTGTTGATTTTTTGTAGACTTTTGTGTTAATACAACTTGACACTTTTCCCTGAAATCATATTTTTGCCAGATTATGTTTCTTTTTATTGTTTTGTTCTATTTCTTATGGTTAAACGTCACGTTTTATATGAAAAAATTGAAGGAGTTTGGAAGACTAATTATTTAGATTTACAAACAGTATTTTTGCGGTGTTCCGTCACTTATTGGGTTAACTGTTACTAACTGTTACGGATGTATTAATGACTACCCAAAAATTGGCAAAATATCATTTATCAAATGATGGTTTAAAGTATATTTTAAATAGGATTCGGATTTGTTTAAGTTATGGGTAAAAATCCATGAGAACTGCTTCTAGAGCCTCATATACTTTTTTTATATTATTTTTTTCATAGTTGCGTGTCTTGAAATGACTAGTAATTTTAAGATACTATAGTACTTAAATAATATATTATTACGTATGTATAATTAATTTAGCTAGTAATTATTAATTTGTAAACAAATAATTAACTTTGTGAAACAAAACTTTCTCTTTGCAGTCGAAAATAATTGAATATGTTAAATTTTACGTTATGTTGTAAACAATATAAAAATTTAAACGCAAATAAAATTTTAGACAGTAGCATAAACAAACGAAGCATTCAGCTGTAAAATAATTATTTTTAGATCTGAATCTGTTTTTGGGTAGGTCATTATAATATATCGATTGAATTCGTATGGGTTGAGTACAAAACTTTGAGGGATTCGTTATAATAATTAATTACTTTATTTTTTAAGGTTTAAGTTATATAGCATACCACAAGAAATTACATATCTGGGCAAAGTTCAAATAAATAGATACATCAGTTAACCCAAATTTAATTTTTTTAGAAATTTTATTCTACTCCTTTTCCCGTTAAGTTTTTTAACAATGTTGCCAAAACATTCCGCCATATTTACTATAGAAGCATATAGCATAGCTGTATATATTTTATACTCATATTTGGTCATCAAAACAAGTTTTATATAAATACGTAAAATATTAAATTGAAAAGATGCAATATTAACCTTGGAACACCAATAATCAACAAATAATAATTTTTAGATGTATGATTACACAAAAATACCTACATACAGGGTGTCCCAGGATTTAGTAAAAAATTCTTAACAACACTATTATTTGAGATAAGAGGTATTAAATTTTAATATTGTCTGGGCTAACATTGGTCAAATTAAATTCCATATTGCGAATTTCAGATTTTTTTAAGCAGTTCTAAACATAATAAATTATTTTGTTTGTAACTTTGTTAGAATAACGCCTCAAAACAAAACTCTTATACCTATTTACAAGACAGTATAAAATAAAGTAGGTAAATGTTAATCTTACAGTTTAGGTAGAAATACTTTTTTTATTATTTATCAATAGTTTAGCAAGTCGTATTCGTAGTTTCACTTATTTTGTATTTTAAATTAAGCATGTCGTCACATATCCTGTAAACTTTGAATTTGCATTTAAAATGGATTTGTGTCTGGGCTGCTCGTAAATAATTTATCAATTTTTTAATCTATCGATTTTGGCTTTTTTATCGAACTAAAATTATTTATAGAACCAATTCGTTTGTAGGTTTATAGATTTTAGATAGGTAAATAAAAATAATTTCAATACGATAAACCATTAAAAAATATTTATACGCTTGCGTTAATGTAAAGTCCACATATCAGGCCACTGATGAAAAGTTCAATTCAGAGATACCAACTAAACTATATTTAGATGTTAACATAATAGCTGTTTTTAAAAAACAATTACATATATTTAGTATTATTTCACATTGTTATTTAGGCCTGTCAAGTAATAATAAAATAATAATTTTAATTTAAAATGTCTTAACCATTAAATAATCTTAAATGTGATAATTTTTTTACATTACAATTTTTTGTTATTAATATTATTCTATTACTTAAAAAAACAATATGGTTTTTTCGCTCCTTAGTTTATGCCTAAATAAAAATTAAGTTAAAATTCCAGCTTCAATTTTAATATTAAGAAGTCCTCAAGTTTAAAAAATTTCCGTTAAAATTACACAGGAAAAAATAGTAATATAGTTACAGACAGAAATAATGAAAAAAAACATTTTCCTGAGGAACCTCTAAAATTTAAATTAAGATTATTTTTTAGACAATCTAATTTGTGTGTTGTATTTAACATGAACGGAAATAACTTTTTTTTAAAGAACAAAACTATCACTTAATTATCATTTGGCATTAATTATTTAAATACAACTACAAAAATTTATTGTTACTCCAATATAACGTCACCAAATTCACGAAGTGGCGTATATGAAGATTTAAGTTATGCAAAAAAGCAATTTTTTGAAATAAAAGTTTAGCATACTAAACACTTATTCCAGAAATTTGCTTTTTTGCATAACACAAATCTTCCGATACGGGTGTTTGAAGTTTTGTGTTTTGCAAAAAACCAATTTTCTGGGATAAACGTTTAAAATGCTAAACGTTTATTTCAGAAAATTGCTTTTTGTATAACTTAAATCTTCATATACGCCACTTCGTGAATTTGGGGACGATAAGTAAAACCTAAGACGTTCTTTAACATAAAATCAGTAAAAGTAAAACAATTGCTTGACATATTATTGATTTACCTTGTGTCGTGAATCCTTATGGTTTACAAGGTTACCTAATTGTATTTATACTTTAGGCGGTCCTTATGCGGCTTTTGGTGGCAAAGATGCTTCAAGAGGTCTGGCCACATTCCAGGTTTCAGCAAAAGAAGAAGAGTATGATGACCTCAGCGACCTCAACAGCTTCGAAATGGAATCAGTAAGGGAATGGGAAATGCAGTTTAAAGGTAAAGAAAAAGTCACATTGATTTTTAACTACTTTAACAACACTGGTGTGTACATTTGGTGCTACTATTTTTTTCTAATGTAGGTACTTTGGCATACTGAACTCGTCGCAATTTGTATTGAAGTTGAATTTTTCTCTTGATTTTTAAAGGCACCTTAAAAACGACCAATCTGGTTGCAAAAAGTGTCAAATTAACCATTATCAATTATAATCAATTATTTTACAGAAATTTAAGATTTGAAAAAACTCCGAGACAAGTCTATTTTCAAAATGTATAGAAATGTTTCATGGGAGGGAAAAAAATGAAATTTTTTTTGTACTGTGTTATAGAACCTTTGCGGTTGTGTTTGCTGGGGTTATAATAAAATTGCACTTTTCAGAAAAGTACGAGCTGGTGGGTAAACTTCTGAAGCCCGGCGAAGCCCACAACAGCTATTCCGATGAAGAGGACGAGCCGACCAATGCGGGCGACCAAAAATCCAAAGACGAATAGAACATACAGTACGCATCTCGATAAAACAAACACATCGCAGCCAGGCTCGCGTCGAGTACCTACTTTCTAAAATCCCCGTCAACTTATTTTACCACAACAAAAATATTCCTACACAGAGGTGCGCGCCTGGTTGCGTCCCATATAACACGAAAAAGTCTGAACTAGAATTATATATGTATATTTCATAAAAAGAAAACACTTAATTTTATATGGTATTGTTGGCTTTTATAGTTTTCGGTAGAATGCAAGTTCTGGGATACACTTTTAGCTTGGTTGTCAAATTTAATATTTCCTGCGTTGCCATGTTTATTGTATGGTTCATCCATCCATTGAGTTTTTAAGTAACGTAAAATATATGTTACGAAAAATTATCTTAATTGTATTCACGTTATTGCTATTGCTCGAATTTCTCTAGGAATTTGGACTTTCAAATTTTAGGCCCATTTGATGAAGAGTAAAAATAAAAACAGAAACAGTTGAATGTTATTTAAAGAATTTTTTTTCATTATTTGGTATATATTTTCCCCAACAAATAGCTGAGTTGTTCCCATTTAAAAAACGCAACCTCCACTAAACCAAAATTGTATCCCTAGCTTACTAATACATATTTTAGTACAAAACCCTAAAATATTTATTTTATTATAAAAAGTTGCTTAGTATACAAGCACTGAAAACTAACCAAAATTAATTTGTTTTTACTATATATGTATATCTATTGTTATGTGATAATATCATTTTGCATATGCCTTGGTATAATCGCGGTTTTCTTTTTTAACTTTTTTACCAAAAATATTTTCCCAAAATTTCTACTACTTATGGTACAGTGAGTTATTATGGAAAATTTAGGTTTTATTTTAGGAAATACTATATATTCCCATGTCTTCTGCATTTGTTTACTTTTAAACGAAAAAACTATTATGTGTGGATATTCCATTTGAGTAGCGCGCCAGTTTATTAATTTTTTTTAAAAGGCTTTACAAAGCCTTAATTACATGTAGTATAAGATAATTTAGAGGAAGAGGTCTGGTATTTACTGTAAAAACAAAAATATTAAATTAATTACAGAGCAGCAGTTAAAAAAATAAAATTCGTATAATTTACTTCAAAACGTGTATGTATGTGATGAAAAAGTATATGCCTACTTATTTTGTAATTGTTAATCTTTTTTAAATCTATAATCGGCATGTAAAGCTATCGTTTTTTTTTCAATTTGCTAAAACGTGAGTGAAATTATTTTATTTTTTGTTATCTGGTGTTTTAATCATTTTAAATATTTAATTAAGGTACTTAAGCATACTTTTTTATATAATTGGTTTTAATATATGGATTAAACTAAAATTAACTATTTAAAATGATAATTTGTTGAATATATAATATATCCATACAGTTTTTTTGATGTAAATAATTTGTATATGTTGCATATATGCTTATATCCAAATAAAACTTACCTTTTATTTTTATTTTGTGTTTAATTTAGCCAAAAAACAAAATTCTCAGTAAAAAGTATCATGTAGGACAGTGGTCCACCTTAATAATTCAAACTGCCAGCAATTCTCATGAAACTTTGTGGTCCTAAATAAAATGGAAAACTTATCAATAGTTTCTTAAGTAAATACATATTTTTAATTAATGCAGTAGTATAATGTGACCAGAATAACGTGGTCACTGGTTTTGGATTGATAATACGTTAAAAATATGGACAGAAAGAAACTTGGAACGATTTGTTGTGTTGTTGGGTGTTTTTCGTTAGGAAATCCTAGGTTGAGTTTTTACTGGTTTCCCAATAAACAGTGGAGGTCCGAATAAAGAAATAAATTGCATACAGTCCCTGTAAATATAAATTATATCTATTAGATACAATAAATACACATTTTAGTAATAATTTAGTGAAAATTGTAAACATTTCAATTCATAAATCGTTCATTGAAAGTATTCACTCAACGGTAAAATACCAAAAACTGGTATAACATTATGTATTATATATAATATTATGTTGCCATTTTATGCCTACAACTAAATTTTAAAATGGTATACGTTTTAAAATGCACTTGTAGGCGTTTTTTAGAGCACTTGAATAAAAAATGTTTTATATTAAGGTCGTGTTTGTACAACAATTGTTTTTTGTTGGATTTCTTAAAAATGTCCAAACTTAAATAATTATATTATTTTAGTTATATTTTTTAAATTTGTCCTACTGTGCGAATTTGTCCTCCTATTTTTTAAATTTATCCCACTGTGCGAATTTGACCTTTCGGTTTTTAAATTTACCCCAATGTGCGAATTTTCCCCACCATTTTTTAAATTCGCGCATTGAGGTAAATTTAAAAAACGAAAGGACAAATTCGAAGTGGGATAAATTTAAAAAATGGGGGGACAAATTCGCACAGTGGGATAAATTTGAAAAATTGTAGTATCTATTTGAACCGAAATTACAAAGTTTTATGTTAAATTTTTAATAAATTATTATAATTTCTTTGTTATTTTTATTTAGTCAATTTTCTAAAGTGATCATTTGTTTATCACCCCAATGGGCGAATTTTTCCTACTATTTTTTAAATTTGTTCCTCTGTGCGAATTTATCCTCCTATTTTTTAAAATTTATCCCACTGTGCGAATTTGTCCTCCTAATTTTTAATTTATCCCACTGTGCAAATTTGTCCTCCTAAATTTTAATTTTGTCCCACTGCGAATTTGTCCTGCTAAATTTTAAATTTATCCCACTGTGCGAATTTGTCCTCCTAAATTTTAAATTTATCCCACTGTGCGTATTTGTCCTAAATTTTAAATTTATCCCACTGTGCAAATTTATCCTCCTAAATTTTAAATTTATCCCACGGTGCGAATTTGTCCTCCTAAATTTTAATTTTGTCCCACTGTGCAAATTTGTCCTCCTAAATTTTAAATTTATCCCACCGTGCGAATTTGTCCTCCTAAATTTTAATTTTGTCCCACTGTGCGAATTTGTCCTCCTAAATTTTAATTTTGTCCCACTGTGCGAATTTGTCCTCCTAAATTTTAAATTTATCCAACTGTGCGAATTTGTCCTACTATTTTTTAAATTTATCTCACTGTGCGAAATTGTTCTTTGAACAGCGCCATCTGTTATCCGGTAACCAAACGTTAAATTTACAGAAAACTTTATCAAACAATTATTAAAAAAATTTTAAAGTTTATCTCACTGTGCGAATTTGTCCTACTATTTTTTAAATTTATCTCACTGTGCGAAATTGTTCTTTGAACAGCGCCATCTGTTATCCGGTAACCAAACGTTAAATAATGTTTGATAAAGTTTTCTGCAAATTTAACGTAATAATTGTTTGATAAAGTTTTCTGTAAATTCAACGTTTGGTTACTGGATAACAGATGGCACTGTTCATATGACAAATTCGCACAGTGGGATAAATTTATTAAATAGGAGGACAAATTCGCACAGTGGGATAAATTAAAAAAATAGGAAAAAATCGCATAGAGGGATAAATTAAAAAATGGTGAGAAAAATTCGCACATTGGGATAATTTTAAAAATAGTAGGAAAAAATCGCATAGAGGGATAAATTAAAAAATGGTGAGAAATTTAAAAACAAAAGGACAAATTCGCGCATTGAGGTAAATTTAAAAAACGAAAGGACAAATTCGAAGTGGGATAAATTTAAAAAATGGGGGGACAAATTCGCACAGTGGGATAAATTTGAAAAATTGAGGGAAAAATTCGCACATAGTACCCCTAATTTAAAAATTAGTGTGAATTTTTCTTACCATTTTTTAAATTTCACTGTGCGAAATTTCTTCCTATTTTTTAAATTTATTCCAGTGCGAATTTGTCCTCCTTAATTTTAAATTTATCCCACTGTGCGAATTTGTCCTCCTAAATTTTAAATTTATCCCACTGTGCAAATTTGTCCTCCTAAATTTTAAATTTATCCCACTGTGCAAATTTGTCCTTTGAACAGCGCCATCTGTTATCCGGTAGCCAAACGTTAAATTTACAGAAAACTATCAAACAAAAATTCAAAAATATTGTCACTCAGTGTACATGACATCGAGTAGTTCAAATGTCCTACACTGCATGACATAATTTTTAAACCACTCCTAATTTAATTATTTATGGCCATAAAAAAAAAACAAAGAAATTTCACATTAATAACAAAAATTTTCAATATTAATAACATTTATTTAAATAAATACACTCTATTCCTCTAATTTTAAAGGCACCATGTTAATTTCTTGACGCAATTCTTGCACATTTTGCTCCCACCTTTTCTCAAAATAAATATTTAGTAGGAAATCCATATTTTTACCAGTCTTTATAGCCCAGGGCAGATATTTTTCAGTGTATAATTTCCTGTGCTTGGGTTTTAATCTTCCTGCCCCGAATATGGCCCCCCCTATGCACATGGGGAGTTTTGTTTGTATTGCCTCCACCCACTTGACTGTAACTTCACCTAACATATGAGTGGGCATGCATAATACTGATACTGGTTCAAAAATGTTTTTCCCCACTGTGCAAATTTGTCCTCCTAAATTTTAAATTTATCCCACTGTGCAAATTTGTTTTCCTAAATTTTAAATTTATCCCACTGTGCGAATTTGTCCTCCTTAATTTTAAATTTATCCCACTGTGCAAATTTGTCCTCCTAAATTTTAAATTTATCCCACTGTGCGAATTTGTCCTGCTTAATTTTAAATTTATCCCACTGTGCAAATTTGTCCTCCTAATTTTTAAATTTATCCCACTGTGCAAATTTGTCCTCCTAATTTTTAAATTTATCCCACTGTGCGAATTTGTCCTCCTTAATTTTAAATTTATCCCACTGTGCGAATTTGTCCTCCTTAATTTTAAATTAATCCCACTGTGCGAATTTGTCCTCCTAAATTTTAAATTTATCCCACTGTGCAAATTTGTCCTCCTAAATTTTAAATTTATCCCACTGTGCAAATTTAGACTTTGAACAGCGCCATCTGTTATCCGGTAGCCAAACGTTAAATTTACAGAAAACTATCAAACAATTATTAAAAAAATTTTAAAATTTATCT
Organism: Brassicogethes aeneus; assembly: GCA_921294245.1. NCBI lineage: Eukaryota > Metazoa > Arthropoda > Insecta > Coleoptera > Nitidulidae > Brassicogethes > Brassicogethes aeneus. The sequence goes on along the minus strand of OV121138.1, from coordinate 318,243 downwards.
CACTGTGCGAATTTGTCCTCCTAAATTTTAAATTTATCCCACTGTGCGAATTTGTCCTTTGAACAGCGCCATCTGTTATCCGGTAGCCAAACGTTAAATTTACAGAAAACTATCAAACAAAAATTCAAAAATATTGTCACTCAGTGTACATGACATCGAGTAGTTTAAATGTCCTACACTGCATGACATAATTTTTAAACCACTCCTAATTTAATTATTTATGGCCATAAAAACACAAAAACAAAGAAATTTCACATTAATAACAAAAATTTTCAATATAAATAACATTTATTTAAATAAATACACTCTATTCCTCTAATTTTAAAGGCACCAGGTTATTTTCTTGACGCAATTCTTGCACATTTTGCTCCCACCTTTTCTCAAAATAAATATTTAGTAGGAAATCCATATTTTTACCAGTCTTTATAGCCCAGGGCAGATATTTTTCAGTGTATAATTTCCTGTGCTTGGGTTTTAATCTTCCTGCCCCGAATATGGCCCCCCCTATGCACATGGGGAGTTTTGTCTGTATTGCCTCCACCCACTTAACTGTAACTTCACCTAACATATGAGTGGGCATGCATAATACTGATACTGGTTCAAAAATGTTTTTTCCCACTGTGCGAATTTGTCCTCCTAAATTTTAATTTTGTCCCACTGTGCGAATTTGTCCTCCTAAATTTTAAATTTATCCAACTGTGCGAATTTGTCCTACTATTTTTTAAATTTATCTCACTGTGCAAAATTGTTCTTTGAACAGCGCCATCTGTTATCCGGTAACCAAACGTTAAATTTACAGTAAACTTTATCAAACAATTATTAAAAAATTTTTAAAGTTTATCTCACTGTGCGAATTTGTCCTACTATTTTTTAAATTTATCTCACTGTGCGAAATTTTTTTTTGAACAGCGCCATCTGTTATCCGGTAACCAAACGTTGAATAATGTTTGATAAAGTTTTCTGTAAATTTAACGTTTGCTTACCGGATAACAGATGGCGCTGTTCAAAGAACAATTTCGCACAGTGAGATAAATTTAAAAAATAGTAGGACAAATTCGCACAGTGGGATAAATTTAAAATTTAGGAGGACAAATTCGCACAGTGGGACAAAATTAAAATTAAGGAGGAAAAATTCGCACATTGGGATAAATTTAAAATTTAGGAGGACAAATTCGCACAGTAAGACAAAATTAAAATTAGGGAGGAAAAATTCGCACATTGGGATAAATTTAAAATTTAGGAGGACAAATTTGCACAGTGGGACAAAATTAAAATTTAGGAGGACAAATTTGCACAGTGGGACAAAATTAAAATTTAGGAGGACAAATTCGCACAGTGGGACAAAATTAAAATTTAGGAAGACAAATTTGCACAGTGGGACAAAATTAAAATTTAGGAGGACAAATTCGCACAGTGAGATAAACTTTAAAATTTTTTTAATAATTGTGTGATAAAGTTTTCTGTAAATTTAACGTTTGGTTACCGGATAACAGATGGCGCTGTTCAAAGAACAATTTCGCACAGTGAGATAAATTTAAAAAATAGTAGGACAAATTCGCACAGTGGGATAAATTTAAAATTTAGGAGGACAAATTCGCACAGTGAGATAAACTTTAAAATTTTTTTAATAATTGTTTGATAACAGATGGCACTGTTCATAGGACAAATTCGCACAGTGGGATAAATTTATTAAATAGGAGGACAAATTCGCACAGTGGGATAAATTAAAAAATTAGTGTGAATTTTTCTTACCATTTTTTAAATTTCACTGTGCGAAATTTCTTCCTATTTTTTAAATTTATTCCAGTGCGAATTTGTCCTTTCGTTTTTTAAATTTACCCCAATGTGCGAATTTTTCTCACCATTTTTCCCGTTCGTTTTTTAAATTCTCCCCAATCTGCGAATTTGTCCTCCTATTTTTTAAAATTATCCCAATGTGCGAATTTTTCTCACCATTTTTTAATTTATCCCTCTATGCGATTTTTTCCTATTTTTTTAATTTATCCCACTGTGCGAATTTGTCCTCCTTTTTAATAAATTTATCCCACTGTGCGAATTTGTCCTATGAACAGTGCCATTTGTTATCCAGTAACCAAACGTTGAATTTACAGAAAACTTTATCAAACAATTATTACGTTAAATTTACAGAAAACTTTATCAAACATTATTCAACGTTTGGTTACCGGATAACAGATGGCGCTGTTCAAAGAAAAATTTCGCACAGTGAGATAAATTTAAAAAATAGTAGGACAAATTCGCACAGTGAGATAAACTTTAAAATTTTTTTAATAATTGTTTGATAAAGGTTTCTGTAAATTTAACGTTTGGTTACCGGATAACAGATGGCGCTGTTCAAAGAACAATTTCGCACAGTGAGATAAATTTAAAAAATAGTAGGACAAATTCGCACAGTGGGATAAATTTAAAATTTAGGAGGACAAATTCGCACAGTGGGACAAAATTAAAATTTAGGAGGACAAATTCGCACAGTGGGACAAAATTAAAATTTAGGTGGAAAAATTCGCACATTGGGATAAATTTAAAATTTAGGAGGACAAATTCGCACAGTGGGACAAAATTAAAATTTAGGAGGACAAATTCGCACAGTGGGACAAAATTAAAATTTAGGAGGAAAAATTCGCACATTGGGATAAATTTAAAATTTAGGAGGACAAATTTGCACAGTGGGACAAAAAATTAAGGAGGACAAATTCGCACAGTGGGACAAATTTAAAATTTAGGAGGACAAATCCGCACAGTGGGACAAATTTAAAATTAAGGACAAATCCGCACAGTGGGACAAATTTAAAATTTAGGAGGACAAATCCGCACAGTGGGACAAATTTAAAATTTAGGACAAATCCGCACAGTGGGACAAATTTAAAATTTAGGAGGACAAATCCGCACAGTGGGACAAATTTAAAATTCAGGAGGACAAATCCGCACAGTGGGACAAATTTAAAATTTAGGAGGGCAAATCCGCACAGTGGGACAAATTTAAAATTTAGGACAAATCCGCACAGTGGGACAAATTTAAAATTTAGGAGGACAAATCCGCACAGTGGGACAAATTTAAAATTTAGGAGGACAAATCCGCACAGTGGGACAAATTTAAAATTTAGGAGGACAAATTCGCACAGTGGGACAAATTTAAAAAATAGTAGGAAAAATTCGCCCATTGGGGTGATAAACAAATTATCACTTTAGAAAATTACTAAATAAAAATAACAAAGAAATTATAATAATTTATTAAAAATTTAACATAAAACTTTCGGTTCAAATAGATACTTACATAAAAAATAATTAATGATTATTATTTAAATGGCTTTTTAAATCACTTACAAGTGAAGTTTTATAATTACAATGTTGGCATGCATGAACTTTGGAAGTGATAACATTTTTATTGGATTCGTTTAACAAATCCAAATGTTTGGTTAAAATATGATTGTCCAAACTTTGTTTTCTATTACTTTTATATTCACAAAACAAACATTTCAATATTTTTATTTTATTATGATTTTCTATATGACAATTTAAACTCCTTTTATAAACAGTTTTAAAGTGGCAAATATGACATTCGTAACATTTGGCCAACGATTTGGCGGCATTTTTCAATTTCAAACATGCTTTAATATGATTATCATAAGTTGCTTTATAAACAGTTGAATACGAACAATTAGTGCACTTGTGTATTTTACTTGTTATTTTTATTTTATTTTTATCTTCATTATATTCAGATTTGTGGTTATTTAAGATGTGTGAGTTTAGTTGGATTAATCGAGCGGCCATGTATTCACAAAGATGGCATTTTAAAAAATATTTCCTATCGTGAATTCTTAAATGTTTATTAAAATCACTTTTTCTTAACGTTTCATATTTACATTTTCCACATTTCAATTTTTCCTCTTCACCATTTATATGAACATACTTTTTATGTTCATATAAAACTTTTTTTTTTCGATATTTCTTAAAACATATTTCACACTTAAACGACTTTTCTTTCTCGACTTTTGGTTTTAAACTGTTTTCATCCATACTTTCTGTAAACAAAATTATTTATTAGTACTAATAGGCATTTTTATCGCTATAACATGAAAATTTTGTAGATCATGCAGAGAAAAAAATTCAGTTAAAACTCAATCCTCAATTCCAATTGCGTGAGGTTTAAGCCAGTATCTTCATCTGAAGAGTTTCATAAATAAATAACAGTAGGCAGTAGTGCTAGAATTAATTTTCAAATAGTACTAGTTTTTAGTTAAAAAAGACTTTCAGAACTCAAAAATAAGGAGCTTTATGTATATAATAAATGTAACATTATATATTAAATTTTGAAGTCATTTTATAAAAACTCTTTACATGGATTTTTATATTTTAATTTTAATTTTTGTAAAATAGAAAACAATTGCCAAAAAACGTTTCAAAAATAAAAAGTTAATAACATTTATGACATTTTTTGATTTAATGAAAAAACACTGACCTTTTCCTTTTGGGAGGACTTCTTTCGCCAGTACTTTTTCATTTAAAATTTTTCTGTCAATCCTACAAAAACAATTATCTTTAAATTTCCATAAAATTCTAAAAAAGTTTAATATTATTATACAAGAGATAAAGCTACATTTGTAATGAATTCGCTACAAACTCTAAAGGTCTCTCGGTAAGTTGGGTTGAATCAACTTATTTTAAACCAAAGAGTATGTGGTCCTACATTTTTTAATCTTGTTTTGTTTTTATTTGTTAATAAAAGTAATGCCTTTTTTATTATATCTGTATGAAAGTGCATCAATTTAAAAAGTTGTTTATTATCTATAAATATAAAAAATCCTTTTGAGAAAACCCAAACTTGAATAGGCCCCCAAACAGCATTAGCCCAGGACCCCCAAAGGTAACAGCCCGCCCCTGCAATCATTATAAAATTGAACATACCTGTAGGTACATATGTACCATATTATTTAATATTTAAATGTTTAAAAGTTGCAAGTTTTGAATACCTACTCAAGTCTTTCCGCATTTTTTATTGCTTTAAAATATTTTCAAAAGGTGGTCCTGCATTAGGGCTGTCAGTAATACAATTATGAGGCAGTTAACCAGTCATAGGATTTTTAAGCAGTTTTAAAAAAACTTTATATTGAAATAAATGTAACTTTAAATATTTTGGTGGTAAATTTTTTATTTGGCTTTTTTCTTTACCAAATTTTAGTTTAATTAAAAATTATTCACTATGATTTTATTTTATTATTAAAATTTAATGTCCTAAAACTTTTAATCATAAGTTATTTTAAATAACTTATTTATAGTATCATTATATATTATAGTAATTTATTAAGTTTAGAATTTAGCCAATCCAGTTCTAAAAATGTTTAAAAACCGTTTATGAAAATACATAGGTTATAAAACACTGCAGAAAATGGTTGAATACTGGTAAAATAAAGAGGTTAAAAAAATTAGTATTTCACAGCTCAGTAAAACGATTTTTTGACTGGGCCTGGATTGGGAAAAAAACTGATTTTGACCTGTCAAAAATTGACTTTTCACCGGTCAAAAATCGGCATTTAACCGGTCGAAAAACGCGGTTTTTAGACTTTTGAAAACCGGTTTTTAACCTTCAATAAATCGATTTAACCAACAACCAATAGTTGCATGTTTTAACATGTCAACTGTTGCCTTGGTGATAGTGCAATAAAAGTCAACAATTCTTACCCTTTGTCAAAAAATATTTTGTCTTCAGGCTCAAATTTCAGTTCATATTGCTCGGCTTCATTAAAATCGTCGGCTTCATCTGTATACATTTCGGTTTCTTCTTTTACCCCCGACTCATCATAGACCATGGAGTTGTCACTATAATCCAATTCTTCTTTCATTTCTTGTTTTATTGCTATACCAGAGGTTGAAGGCATTTCTTGGTCAGCAGAGGTATTTGTTTTATCGTAATTCATCAAAATACCACATTTGTAATCATCAACTAGTTCTTCAGGTTCTTTTTTAATGACTATTTTCTCCATTGTGTCGGAAAACTTACTTATATTTAATCTTTGTACCATGTATATAGTAATTACAGAATAGCTTACTTTGGTAAGCTTTAAAAGACAAAAGGAAACCTTCATAAACCCTCAATAGTCGAATTGTCGTAGCTTCGCCTAGTTGGCAAGAAAACGCCACAAAACGCAATCAACTGTAATCTGTATGTGATTAGGCGTAAACACAAAACATTACATGATATTATTTAATTATACACAGCCGCTTCATTATATATTCAACATAGAAAAAGGATATAAAAGAATATTGATATTTGCAAGAAAGTTTGACAGATAATTCACTAAAATACAGAAATAAACCTAAAATATCCCTAGAAATATCACCAGATCATCTGGAGCAGATCACTGTTGCCAATGTTTTCTAAAAAAGTCCTACTTTTTTGAAAAAATCAGTAAAGCCTAATTTATAGAGCGCCTTCCTTCCTCCCGTCCGCCCGTAAAAGATGACCAATACTAAAACTGTAGTGCTGTTTATACTATAAACTTTATAGATTCGCGTACCCAAACTTTGGGTCCCAAAGGACGCCCTTTATCCTCCCGTAGAAGTTTACAAGGTGGATACTAAAAATCACGAAGTTAGGCAACCAACTGTACTCTAACGGCTGGCATTTTAATGTTGCTTGTGCTGTTTATAACTATTCCATCTGGTCAAAACGTTCCACTAAAACAATGTCACCAAAAGTAAAATCTGATTTATAGATTACCTTCCTTCATTCCTCCCGTAAAACAGAACAATACGAAAATCGTAGTGCTATTTATAGATTCCCGTACGTGAGGAAGGAAGAAAGGCAATCTATAAATTAGGCTTAAGATAAGAAGTCCTATAAAATAACTATTTTTACTGTTGGCAACAATGAAATAACTGAAGGTCAATAACCGAATTCTAACCTCAAACGTCAAACGAAACTAGGAGAAAAATGAGGCGAATCCAAGGAAATTTCGGTTCCAGAGATCCTGAACAGGAAAAGAAACGAAGCAGGGAGTCTGTTTTAGCCAATATCGTAATCTATGGGTCATTTTGCCTACTAATCAGATCTGGTAAGTTACACGTTTTTTAGTCTTATAAGATTATCTGTATTTGTATGAAATTAGGGTATTTATTAATGTATTATTGTTAAATTTTAGCCCCATACTTGATTGAGAAAATATTTTAAGTCTTTCAACTTTCAATCGCCTGTACTGATGATGGGACAATGTTTGTGATACTTTTATACAACTTACATTACATGTAAAAGTATTTGTAGAATTGCTGTATGCAATGCAATGGTTTAATATATATTGCAGTGGTTATGTTGTGTTTGTTTTAATAAATTGTTGTGTATAATTTGGATTTTATTTAACCATCCTATAACTTTTATTTTCTCCGAGATAAAACAGTTTTGTGTTGGTCTGATAGTACCTATAGCACTTGGGCTTACAAGTTTGCCCTCTTATAAAGTCAAAAAAATGTCAATGAAAAATATATATTTTTTCTAATCACACTTAAAAAAAATATAGTTTGTTTTAATTTATTAAATATTTGTTCTGAAAATTAAGTAGTATTTGGAAAGGTGTGAATATTTTTGATATCAACCAAAAATTAATTAAAACTCATCTCAATCTAATTTCAAAGTTGACAGTGCATTACCTACTATAACTCCACACACTGAGTGGCCATTGAGAAGTGCCCCTTCCCATTTTGTTGAGGAAATAATAAATAAAGCAGGATATTTTTTATAAACAGTATATTTACAACACCATAAAATAAATAAAATATTTATAATAAAGAAATGAACCCTTAACCCAAGATTTGAACAGACTACCCCTGTAACCCAATACAATAAGGACAAGATTGCCTGGAACTAAAAAGTATGAGTTTAAGGATCAAGTATAAAAAATAAATACATTTGCTGAGGGGATTTTACAAATAATTGTCGGTGTTGTTGCGATATCAGTGAAGTAGAAATAAAATGTATATACAACAAAGATCTATTTGTAAATAAATTTTAAAACTTAATTGGTTACAACTTAGATAGTCATGCTTCAATGACGACAAGAGCTTCTTGTCTTTCTTCGCACAGTTCATCACCAGTCTTGGTCAACATGGCTTTAGCGTTGTCGTTCAACTTCAAACCTTGGACGATCGACCATTTTCCACCCATAACGGTGACTGGGAAAGAGAAAATCACGTCTTTCGGGGCTCCGTAGCTTCCGTCGCTGAGGACGCCCATCGAAACGTATTCTCCCGGTGCAGTACCTAAAAATAAACACGTGTAGTATTCAATTGAAGTCCATCTGTGATGTTTTGTTACCTCTGAACCAGGTCCTCATGTGATCGCTGGCGGCCTTGGCGGCCGACATGGCGGAAGACATTTTCCTGGCGGCGATGACGGCAGCACCGCGTTTTTGGATGGTCTCGACGAACGTGGTGTTCAGCCAGACGTCGTCTTTCAAAACTTCGACGACGTTGAAGATTTTGCCGTCCATGTCGACGGTGGCGGACGACGCGTCGGGGAACTGAGTGGACGAGTGGTTTCCCCAGATAACAACATTCTTAACAGAGTCTAAAAAAGGAATTCATTCCACAACTGACATTTTACATGATTAAAAGCTTTTTAGAAAAATACAAAAAGGTTTGTTTTAAATAAACAATTTTTAAATCGCATTTGCGCGCAAAAATGTTTTACTTTCTCGCACATTCCCCATGGGCGATTTTTTTAGACATTAGGCAACACGATTTCATTATTATTGTAACAATATTCTCTAAATTTTGGCAAATGGAAAAAAGGTACAAATAACTCATAAGACTCGTCGATTACAAAAGTCACACTGGACTGTAAAGCCTGATTCAGGCCAAAGTTAATTTAAATGAAAAATACAAATGACATTAGAGTCAAGAGTCTCTTATTTTTAAGTTTTAATGTGACGAAGGAGACTTTCACAATTAAAAAATCTATTTTCCAAGTGACACAATAAATGCACATAAAACATTGCAATAATTAAAAAGAAAGAAATTCTTTTACTTTACTTGAAAAAGAAAATTAAATACCGCAAATACTTACCGAAAGATAACCTTCAAAAACACACGCTGCTTGTTTGTAACGCGCAAAATAACAAAATAGCGATACCATTGCCTGCAGCGGCACCATCTCGTGCCACAGTTATAAACTACATGGGTTAAAGAGTTCTTTTATATGTAAGGCTAAACTCCAGTGTATTTTATAACAAAGCTGTTTTTATTCAAGCGGTTTGTGACGAAGAAGGCAATAAATATAAGGACAAAGTTTGGTCACGCTTAAAAAATTATTCACAGACATTTTATCACATTTTTTATAAGTACTACTTATTTGTTATTTCATTTTAATTTTAGAATTCTGTTTTATAAGAAACCTTTGTAATATATATAGTTTTCACTATTGCAATATGATGGGGTTATAGAGTGTGACTTTCAACCTTAATTAAGACATTAAAAATATTTTTATAATTAATTGTTCTATTAATTTTTGTTATTTTAAGTTTATATATTTACTTAAATCAAAAATCCATTAAATTTTATAAATACATCAACTTTAACGGGCTCCAACTTGAAAACAAAAAGAAAATTTTTTATTACATTGGTTATATTTCTATAAGATCTACAGAAGGTAGGATAAAAATATTTATCCATTTACTCCCATGAAGCTTTTATAAAAATATGACCAGTGTTATGATATTTTTAGTACCTACTCAATTTAAAAGAGTTTTATAATTTTAGCTTTTAATTAATTAATTATTAATTATTATACTTTTAAAAGTGACTTCCCCAACTTTCACCATTGATTACAATTTTACTATTGGACGTAATCTTGTCTTTATATTATTCAGTTAAAACTAAATTGCGAGCAGATAAAATGAAATGAGCCACTTACCGACTGGTTTGTTGATGGCTCTGGCGATTTCGGCCAAGGCACGATTCTGGTCCAACCTGGTCATGGCAGTGAAATTCTCCTTGGGGATGGAGGGCGCGTAACGAGAGCAGATCAAAGCGTTGGTGTTGGCCGGGTTGCCTACAACCAAAACTTTCACGTCTTTTTTGGCGTGTTTGTCGAGCGCCTCTCCTTGGACCTTGAAGATTTTCACGTTGGCCGCCAAAAGGTCTTTCCTTTCCATGCCTTGTTTCCTGGGCATGGCGCCCACCAAGAAGGCAGCGGACACGTCTTTGAACGCGACGGCGGGGTCGTCGGTGGGCACGACTCCGCGGAGGATTGGGATGGCGCAGTCGTTCAATTCCATCACGACACCTATTATTATATTTATAGGTTACCTCATTAAAAACGCTACTTATCATTATTTATCCTATGTTTTGGAATAGTAATACTAATTAATTTTGCATTTATGCAATTGAGTGATTTTTCAAAAGGCCTTATTTCCATTTTTACTTGAATGTAATTTTTTGACAAAATCCCAAAGGTATGGTTAAAGGGCATATATTAACGGCGAAATATGACAGCAGGTCTGAAGTATTATTAAATATTCATCAGATTTTTTTTTAAATAATCTATATTGCCCTAACCTATACAGGTTATGGTCATTTTTTTTGAAAAATTATTGCAAATGGAAATACGACCTTTTGAAAAATCACTCCTCCATTATGCATTTAAAAAAAAAGGCTAAAACTATAAATAATAAACAAATTTAAAGAATTTAAACTGCGACTTTTATAATCACAATATGACAGGAAATACTTTATTATGTAATTAAATTCTAATTAAATTAGTGTCCAGAAAAGTTTATAAACGAGTTGCAAACTATACTTTTTCCAAGACAAATACTTATTAATATCTAAAAATAATTTAAATTAAATATTTGTATAGAGCAACATCTATAAAACAATAGAGTAACAACTTGGGAATCTGTAAAATGTCAAATTTTTATGTGTAAATCAGGGTAAATCGAAATGTATCCCTTGAAAATGGACAGTTTTATCCGATATAGAAGCAGTTTTTCGCAGTGAAAGTAAAGAAACTGTGTTATTGGCACTTCACAGTGAAGTCCCCACCCAAAATTAAGATAAATCTATTTTACTGCCGGCGAAATTAAAATATGTTTCAATACTATGGAGATATAGATAAAGTTTTATAAACAATACCTATTAAGGCCAAAATAAATGTTAAAATCCGTTAAACTATTAAGTTAAACTATTATTATAATATTAAAGCGAATTTAAAATTATTTGTTTGTAATTTATCATTTGTATCAACTACTAAATACGAAAATACGTAAATATTTAATGTTTTATTGGTTTTATCTCTGAAATGTTTAAAACCAAGTCAACCTTGTGTATTCTAAAAGTTATCTTATTTTTTTTTGTTAAAGGTGAAATTAAATAACATTTTATTTATTTAAAACTGGATGTATTCGAAGTACTAAGAGTCAGAAAAAACGCTCATAGTACAGCCGAGGCGCTAGCCAAGGCTGCAGAAATGAGCGCAGTACTATTTTTTTTAGACATTTTGTTATTTGACGTTTGACCTCATAGGTTTTGTGCATGAATTTATTTTTACAGTTACCTACATTGTAGGTCCTACACTGTTTTCAAGCTAAATGCGATAGATGGAACCAGAGACAAGGGAGAGAGAGACGATTCTTTAAATAGGAATTTCGGTCAACAATTTAGATGCGCAGGGCTGCACACAGATTTCAATGTAAATTGGTTTCTGCACATTTGTTGGCAGCCCTGCACTGAAAAGGCGCAATTATGTTCTTTACTGTCATTTTCTGTCGTCTGTCAGTCTGCTGTCAGTAAATACTAAAAGTGCTTCTGTGGTTTTGTTTATAAGTTTTATTGATAAGTTATTATACCTCGTTATATTTAGCAGATTGTTAATTGTTGTTAAATGAAATTATTTAAGGTCAAAGTAAATAAATTAAAATATGTAGGTATGTGTGATAAAATAATTTTCTTCTCTTATTCAATTCGATTAGTTTTTAGAGTGTTTTTTTGTGTTGTTAATTAAGTTTTTGCTTTAAAATATTTTCGTGTAGGTATGTTTATTTCATATTTAAATATAATTAATATTTTGATATTTTTACATTATTTTTCTTTCTATTTTTGTCTATAAATTATTTGTGTTCAATGTTATTTTTGTTCCTGTTTTTTATTGGTTTACATGTTGTAAATAAAATAATTTTAATTTAATGCTATTTTAATTTTTTTAAACATGATATCTACGAAAGATCCTACTTTGTAATTCAATCGGTGAGATTAAGAACAGTACAAGTCCAAAATATTTATTTTTACAAATTATTTTCTAAAATTAATTTAAAAGTTTAAAATGAATTTTTGTGAGAAGATTTATATTATTTTATAAAATATTATTATTATGTTTTATAAAGTATTTAGTTGAAATATTTTCACAAAAATGCTTTTTGAACTATAAAACTGACTTTATAAAATAATTTGTCAAATTTTTTGAACTTGTACGGTTCTTAATCTCACTGATTCATTTGTAGCAAACAAAAATTAAATATTTAAAAATACCGCGCAAATTTTTTTTAGCATTAGTTCTCGCAGCCCCCGGCGAGGGCGCCACATTTATTGTTTCCAATGTTTATATGGGAATCGTTCGTCTCTCTCTCCCTTGTCTCTGGATGGAACCTCTCTTTCTATGTAATTTTAATGTATTTTGATTATTGTATATCAGGGTATTATAATTTGACTTTTGAACTGCATTCAAATATGGATTCTTTCTATAAATAGGCTAAGTGTTTAAAATTTAATATTTAATATGAGCGTTGTAATATGCTTAAAAACAAATTTAATTAATTAACTTAATTATTTAGCTGCAAGGTTAAAGGAACTAATTGATTAAATACATTTTAATCAATAACAATAATTTAATACTAGGTAAAAAAAGCATTATTGCACAAAAAATTAATTACCAAAATATCAATGTACAATTGCCCAATAAAATAAGATAACCCAATGAAAATTATCACAAAATACAATAACAATATGCATAATAGTGTTGTTTTTAATACTAAAAAAGAGTACTGTAACTTTAAAAAGTTAAGTGTCACAAAAAAAACTAAATGACCTGTTTAAACAAATTAAACATTATAAGTTAACTGGATGCAGGGCTATATTTAAGGACTATACGTCCAGTATAATGTATTTATGGTTTTGTTGTCCATGGAGACATTACCAAAATAATGATTTGGTATTATTATTAAATACAAACCTTCCAAAACACCCATCATCGGTGGGATATCGAGCAAGTGCAAGATGACAGGTTGGTTTGGCCCAAACACATCCCCCTTGGAGATCATGTACAAAAGGGAGTAGGCGATTTGACCAGCAGCCCCCGTTACGACAACTCTGATTGGTTCAGCCTGTAAGAAACAAAACATGAGCCTACCATATATTTTTTAGGTTAGGTTATATACCATTGGATTTCTTTCTTTAAATTTAAAAATTCTAAATATGTTTTGAATTTTGTAATTTTACTAATGTAGAACAAAATGATTATTACCATATTGAAAATAATTATTAATTGAAAGATATTATTTATTATAACCGGGTTATATAACTTCATCTTTGCCAAAAACAAAACATGCAAAAATCGATTCATAGTCGACTTACCATTTTTATTATGTGAAGTTATTAAACCACCGCAAAATGCCCACAAAAACTGAATCCAGAACAGAAAACCGACTATGAAAATTATTAATAGTCTGTATAGTGAATGATAATAAAGGACAAATATTTTTGACCTTTATGCATATGAGATTGCTGACATCATCTGTCAAACGTAAACTCGATTCGATTGGTCTGATACGGTATCGTCACGCAGATGTTGACCAATGAGATGGCGAGATTCAAATTGCTTTCAAGTGGAAAGTTATGTAAACATGTTACTTGATTTTTCGGCGTTTTAAATTTGTTTTCTTGCCAATTTTATTGTTTTTATCATTTAATTGAAATTCTTTAGCATGGAGTCATGTTTTTTAGGTTTATAATTATACAATTTTCTAATTAATTAATTTTGTTTAATTACCTACATAAAGTTATGATTTTTACCCAAACTGTCAGAAAATACATCTGACAATTATGTTAACTGTCATGCTAACTGCAGCTTCAAGGTTCCTATACCCAAATAAATAATACTAGTATTATTTCAATGCCTATATAGTACCACTTGATATTTTAAAATTAATTATATATTTTTTAACGCAATCATGGGTAGGTATTCTCTTACTATCGGAAAACACATCTTTTAACCATGAAAACTTTAGCTATAGTTGCAGATGCCTTAATTATTTTGTTTCCATATTAAGGATTTTTAAATAAGCTAAATATGGAAAAAAAATAAACATATATAAAAAATGTATTTTGTATTTTATTTTTGAAACCTCAACTTTGAGTAGTTTTGAATTTTTATACTTTTCGTTTTTGTATGTTGGAAAACATTAAATTTTGGCATTTTTTTCAAAAATAAAAACCATCTCATTAAAAAAATACTTACCCCATGTAAGCAAGTGTTATATGTAAAATTGGGGACACAATCAATATTCATTGTAAATAATTTATTTAAAATATAATTTCGACATTTAAAGTCAAAATTGACAAATCAGCTTAAAGGAAGAATGGCCCTGTATAATTATGTATACATATCGTCACCCTAATATTACAAGGTTGCATGTTACTATTTACACATTTTGAGTAAAACGTAAAACAAAAAAAGCCCATCAGCCTTTAGGTACAGTCAATATTTTTTACTTGTGATTTTGCTTTGAGCTGATTTCATATGCAATCTTAGTAAATTCTTATGTTTATTTTGACTCAATTGTTGTTATATTCAAAATTAGTAAAATTTTGAAAAAAACATACAACTTTGTAATTTTTTTTAATTATATTTATTGATTATTTACGTTACATAGAACTATGACATTTTAATTAACTTAAATATTTTAATTACCGTATACTTCAAAATTAGAACTAAACTGAAAAAATAAAAACTACAAAAGAAAAATATTTAAAATACAAAAACTTTAAACAAAATTTAATGTTATAATAAAAAAATACAGTTAATAGAAATTAGCATGATTATTCAATTTTTTTGTGTTTTTTGTGCTTTTTTTTGTTTTAAATTTTTAACTACTGCCGTTTTAGTTTGTCCTTTGGTAAAATCACTTTTTTATTTTTTTTCCTGTTTTATTTACTACTGCCGCCTGGACGCTTGAACTGTTCTGCTTTGGTAAAATCGCTAATATTCTAGATCTACCTTGGGCATCCATGTTTTTATTATTTAATTATTAACAAATTAATTACAGCACTTGTAAATGAGATGTCACACAGAACTCAGAATCTCACTTTAATAGAACATAAAGTTGCGTTAAAATGTTTGTATGTCAAAAACAAAGAACAATGCAAATTGTAAATTTGACGTTACACAAGTATTGTTGATTGTGTCATTTTTGTGATTAAGGTAAATTCTCACAAAATGTCTTTGACAAGCCTAATGGACATACACCCTTGTTAATGTTAATTTATTTCCAAAGTATTTATAACAAAGGTGTATGTTAAACATACACCTCTGTTGGTTTTATTAAACATATTAAAGCACATACACCTCCGTAATTTTCCTAATATTTTACTTAATATGGGTAATTCCATCTATGTTTTGCTTAAAAAAGAAAGATTTGGTAACATACAACCTTGTTATATTATTAAGTCGGAAAGTGCAAAAAACATGACATACAACCTTGTAATATTAGGGTGACGATATGTATTCCAATCAAAAATAAATTTTGATTAAATAAATACAGGGTGTCTGGAATATAATCAACAAATAAATTCTATGACAAAATCAATTTTTATAAAAAAAATGGTAGGTAATTTATTATATAATATTTTGGCATTAAAATTGTTAAAAATATTCTTCTTTTATTAGGCTATACATTAAATAAAAAAACGCAAATTATCTCTACTTTTATAAAATATTTTTTGCGTTTTTTTATTTAATGTATAGCCTGATAAAAGAAGAATATTTTTGAGAATTTTGATGCCAAAATATTATATAATAAATTATTTACAACTTTTTTTATTAAAACAGTTTTGTAATTCGTGCGTTTCGCGCGCCTGAAACGACCAAAATGTTTAAAAGGAAATTTTAGAGGAAATGTTTATTATTTTGTATTTCGTAAAGAAGGTACATTTTCCAGTGAAGTCCACTCCACATTTAAGTTTTTTGGATAAAGAAATGTTAAAACAAATATTGCAATCTTTCTTTTATAAACTTTATTAAAATTATGGTAATTTTTATATAAGCAAGTAAATAATTTTACTCCAGTAAATGGTTGGACTTTGTTTTAATTTTTCTAAATATAAACATAAGAATACTAATTAAGGTAATTTTAAAACCCAGCTTTTAATCTCAAAAATATGTAAATATTAAAATATTAATACTGAATACTGGAAAATATCCAAAAAGCGTTGTAGAAATATGTGATTTTTAAAATATCTATAATATTTAAATAAATAAAATAACTTAATAAATAACTATGTAATAACTAGAAAGCTGCAAAATTGTAAGTTTACCCTGTACACAAAAAATAAATGTGTTCTTTCTATTAAATTTAAGGAACTTGTTAAAGGCAAGATTTGTACTGATTTAAGCTGTAAATTTTCTTATCCAATGTAAAGTACAAATTGTTTGGTATTTGCTAAAATTATTTAAAAACATTAAATACATAGTACGATTTTGGTTTGCTAAAAACGCACCCAATCAATTTATAACACAAAAATAAAATCAATTTTATTTTGCATTAAACCGATTGGCTAATTTAAAATGGACGGCTTACATATCACATGGGTTTGAACGTTAGGTTCTGTCTTGACTTTTTAGGTTTTCGAATTGCTTGATTAGGGAATGCGTGCCGGGTATTTCGTCTCTGTAGTCGAGCATATCACAGAGAAGGGCGGCGCTGCCGCTGCCGTTGCGAGACGACGGTTTCAGACTGCACGGGGCGGAAAAGGCCGAGTCCTGGAACACGTCTTCCGAGTCGCTGTACAGGTTCGAAAGGGACTTCGCGGATTTCAGCGGAAACGTGTGCTTTTCTGCGAGATGGGCTTCGTCCAGTTCCTCTTCTAGAGAAAGGGCGGCCATTATGTCGGGTTGTGATTTTCTAAAATAAATTATTTTATGATTAAGTTATTTGAAATAATTACAGTTTTTTCTACTCCTATTAGGGAATGTGACCGTTCTAACATTTTTAATGTGGAATTGTTGGTACATCGTAATAGTATATTATTAAACGAGAGATAATGTAGGCTATTATTCACGAGGATGAGGTTTGCGTCTCGAGTCGCACTTAATTAAATCAGCCGAGTGAATAATGCGCATAATCTCGAGGGTAAAACTATACTTCATCTACTTAGTAGATAATTAAATAATTTTCAGAAATAAATAAATAAAAACTGACATCTGTCAAATGATTAACCTTACTTTTTACTAATTTTAAATGTTATTAAGTCGCCTTCTGCCTCAATTTCAAACCCGATTAGTTTAAATGACATTGAATATAAGCGTTTGACAGCTGATTATTAAAAGTTATACATTTGAGTATAATCGATTTATTGCATATAATATTGATGATATGATATCTTGTAAAAAAACATTTTTGAATGTTGAATCTAAAATATTCGCCCATATTAATCGATATTTATGATATCAATAAATGATAATTAGTTACTAAAAAGTAGATTAATAAAACTAACATGTTATCCAATAAATAAAAAATGTATTGGCATTATTTCTGGATGACTGTAAAGTCAACTTGAAACAAATGATTAACTGCTGTATACATATATATATATATACGTATCATTTTGACACTTTTTTACATTAATGTTTTGTTGACTAGTCAACTAGCTAATTTGCATTAGGATTTGATTAAATTTAATTTAAAAATGTATTGAATATACCTTAACCTATAATTATATGGAAACATAAAAATGTGACAGTTTGTGACAGCCGGGGGGGGTTTGAGAGGTTATGTTGTCACAAAATTATAAAAATATTTTGGAATTTAATAATTAATAGGTAATGGTTATAAACTGGATATTAAGATTTTATTTTAAGCAAAAATTTCGTAGGCTAGACATAAAAATCGGTGTGACGTGACGCCAATGGGGTGGGGGGGTCCCATAATTTGTGACACTTTGTGACAAGTGGGGGAGGGGGGTCGAAAATATTAAAAAAACGTGTGACATCATTTATGGACGGCCCCTAGGTAGGTAGGTAGGTATTATACAAAAAAACACTTTTTACAAGTTGAAAATAAAAATTTACGGTGGTACCTATATTATTTTTGTTTTGATTCTTGGTTGCATTTTTTTATTATTTTAATTAGCAATTATCTTATAAGTATAATAAGATAAATATCATTTCATCATACATAATTCTTTGTATTATTCAGAATGATTATATCACACAATTATTAAATGAAGGTTTTTTTTGATAAAAATCAATACTTAAATGATTTGAAAAAAATCAATTAGAAACATAGGTACTTTTGTTTTCTAATATCAATTATATTATATAAAGATGTACCTAATAGTAGTTTTTCTACAACCACCACATGGTGGTTACATTAATTTTGTATGGCGTTGTTGCTAAGAAAATGAAACAATGCCTCTTCTAATTTAAATATGAACAAAGAACAGGTTTATTTAATCTATAAATTTGGGGCAATTAACAAGTCTAGATAAATAAGTTTAAAAACTTTCCAATAAAATGAAATTAATTTGAACCAGCAGATAATCCTGCTTGCCAGATGTCATGCATTTATAACTGGATAATTCTATAATGTAATTGCAGTTTTATTACTTGACATTTAGCTCTGATAATATTAGACTGATAACGAAATTAAATCGGATTTTAGCGCAAAAATAATTAAGATAATGTGAATAATCTTACCTTCTTTCTCTTCTTAAATCTTCCTCTCGTTTTTTGAAATCCATTAGTTCTTGCTTCATTTTTTCTTCTGCAGACACAAAACCTTTTCTAATTGGCTTCCCTTTTTCCAAATTTACTTTAGTGGGATTAAAATAGTCTTCGGGCGTCCACATTTTATTTAATGATGATGAAAATTTCGTTACTGCATTAACTTTGCCCCTTGTTTTAAAAAAAGTTTTCATAAGGCCCCGGGTTGGGTTGGTATTTTGGGTAAATAATCTCACACCATTCGTTTTTTGGACTTGCTTAAGGGGTGAAACACCGTTGGTTATGCCACTTGAAACCCCGTTTGTCGTACCATTTCCGTTGAAAATGACTTCATTGTTGTTAGTTTCATTATTTTCCACTTTTCCATTGTACAGTTTCCGTAACTCGTTATCCCGCTCAAGACTCTCCTTAATTTCCTTCTGAATTCTATCCAAAGTATTGTTGTTTCCATTCATTTTGCTGCCAAATAAAAGTACTTTAATTCAAAATTCCAACACCTGTTGATTTTATATGATAACACGAAAATTCGCCGATTCTACTTACATTGCAATTTATTAAATGATTTATCAATACTTTAGTTCATCGTTATCAAGATAAGATGTGTTGCCGCAAATTTTACTGAAAAATTAAAAATTGCCTGCGCGATATGTGAAATACGGAAACCGTTATTTACAGCAGCACAGCCGTGAAATGAGAAAACCCTGCTGCAAAATGTAACAATTTAACGTATGTCTTTGATCACTAATATTATACAAGGGCACATAAAAAACCTAAAATCATTTCTCTAAATGTTTTGTATGACAAACATGTCAAAACTATAACATTTAAAATTATTATTTAGCTAAACATAATTATCAATCGACCTTAAGAAAATTATATAATGGCCTTATGTTGTGTCAATTGCTTAAAAATCGTTCATCTTTTCAAAGGTAATTTTAAACATCTCCCGTATATCCACTTAAAAATGTTATCAAAGACATGCGTGAAATAATTTGAATTGTGCTTCAATTTTGAGGTCAAGGACCAAAAAGTAGATCACTCCATTTTTATCTTAAATTCAATTGTCAGATGGCGCTGTTTACCGTGAGTTATGGGAATTTAAATTCCATTCTTTTCAGTATTTTATCTCGTAATAAATTAATTAAACAATTAAAATTAGCAAGAAATCTGTGTGAATATTACAAAAGATAGGTTTCAAAAGTTTTTATCACAGAACATAAGGCTATAGATGGCGTGGTGGTCGAATTAAATCTGTCAAAATAAGTAGTGTTTACAAATTATCAAAAATGGTTCTTGTAGATCCTGAAACAAGAAATATAGCCGGAATTCCGGGCACGGCAACAAATGTTAGGGTGAAGGAGCCTAAAAGGATCCTGCATTTTTCTGACGGTGTTTTGGAGGAGTACAGTTCTGATGAAGATGAAGTCGACGCAGCAAATAATAATACAGAGCAGGCTATTGTGGACCCCGTTAGTATTTTGTTTTTAATTTGTGATTTTACAATACAAATTATAATATTCAAGACACAAATGCATGGTTTCTATGTCTATGTATTGTTCTATGAACAGAAATAGGAATGATGTCATACAATTTTTGTTTCAGGAAATCATTTTGTTTTTACAAATTTATCACCATATTTTTTAAGTTTAAATATTCTTAAAGATATGAATGTTTTAGTATCATAATTAATGATTTCAGTAATTTGTAATCTAGACAGTTTTTACTAATTTGTATTGGTTTATTTACCAGGCTACCTTGACTTGGGGACCTTGGTTTGTTTATAAAGCTTGGACAGCAGGATCAAACACTTTATATGCTCTTGACAAATCTGGTGAATTTCTGGCCTCAATGTTTGGAATTACCACCCCAAAGTAAATCATTTTTGCATACAAAAAACAAAATTTTGATAAAATATTTTTTTAAGGTATTATTTTGAATTGGAGGAATACAAAAGACGACAGGAACAATTAAAATTGAGGCAGGAGCAAGGCGAGGGTTGGAGTGAACCTTCAACAGTAGTGCCATTAAATGAAATTTCAACTAAACAACCAGAGCCAGCTCAGGGAGAAGTTTAGTGGTATTTATTGAATATAAATACTTTAATCATTCTTATAAAATTTATTTAATTTTTATTTAATAATTAATGGCATAGCGTGGTTTTAACATTTGCTCACTGTTATAAGATATTTTTAATGAATTAATCGTGTGATACATGCATTTAAACATTTATACAGACTGTGAGAGTTGCCTTTATTTAAAATATATATTTAATTTAATATAAAATATAACATTAATTATTTTTTTAAAATTTTTGTCTTCACAATGTACTATTTTAGTACTATGCTCCGAATCCTAATCATTTAAAAGGGAATGCAGCAAATAATTGAGGTTATGTATCTGTCATTTTAAAGCTAATTACGTCTTATTTTTTAAAAATAATACTACCTATTTGTATTTGTATTTTTATAGTTTTTTAAAATGTTTAGCCAACATTGGTTATTTTTTCCCAAATACTTATGTATATACTATATAGGTAGTTTGTTTTTTTTATTCGGAATTTGACAACATCGAAAAATTTTGGTGTTTAGTTGATAAAATTATTTAGGTAGTGGGTAGATTATAATTATGCAGCATAAATTAATTTTTTGTAATCTTTGGCATTGTTAATTATAATTCTAATAATGTCAAAGTTAAATTGAGGCATAAAAGAGGAGTATCAATTTTAAATATTAAAAATACTAAAGTATATTTACCTATACAACATGGACTAGTTTGTTAGTGGTCCTTTTATGTACCTAGATTAGAGTAGCGCTATTGGTCGTTAGATGGCGCCACAGAACATACGGAGGGCGCTTCCGTAGTCTAGTTCCAGTTTACTGGGGTACGGTATTGATCGATCAAAATTAAAAATATTGTTGTGCGCATTTTTACCAGGTGGCGCTGCGATCTTATTTATCTTTGATAAAAGATTCTTAAATATAAGAGGATCACAGTAGGAAAAAATTAATTTATATTTTAAATTTCTTAACGTACAAAATTGTGTTTTAAAGATAAAAAAATACATTTTTTTGAATATTAAAAAATAAAAAATTAAAATTTGTTAGGTAATAATAAAAAAGTTATGACGATTTAAACTAAAACAAGTTTGACACATAATGTTCTTGGACACAACCAGGTTTAACCTGGCAGATTGGTTTTGTCTAGGATACTGTCAAAAAATACACCTGCTATAGATTCCCTCTTATCCTTTCTCTATATATCCTTGGTTTGATATATAACGGTTCAAGAAAAGTCTACTTAATATGTGTATGAGAAGTTCTCATTAAGAACCGCAGTATTTATTAATTTTTAATTTTGCAGCTTGTACTTACCTTACTAAAATTGATACCTGCAACAGTTAAAAGTAATTTACCGAACAAAAATGCGGCGTGCTGCGCTACTGTGAGGTGAGGCCGTTAAGTAGGTAGTAAGTAGTAGGTGAATCGGTGTAAAACAAAGTTGGAATTTTAAATAGCAATTTAAAGGTTCTGGCACGCTGCCGTGAGAGCACCGTCTCCGCCAAGAAAACTGGCGGGGTGCACTTTGTTTTTTCGTTTTTCGAAAAAGGCAAGGCCGAGAAAAGAAAGAAAAAGCCGTAAAGAACCCTGACCTAGCCCTACTATGACTCTGATGACTGAGCCAGCAAGTACGCAAGAACAACGCCATTCATAATTAGCGTGTTTTTAAACTTCTTCTTCTTTCTCGTGGCCGCCCCCGCCCGCCGCCGCCGCCGCCGCCGAGTCATAATTAATGTTTTCGACGGCGGCGGGCTTAAAAATCCTACTTGGCAGAGAGAGTCGCGTACCCAAACAAACCGAATTCAATTAGCGACGACTGACTTTGCTTGCTTACTCACTTTCACAACTTTACTACTTTAAAGATTACTTACTTATTATTTTATTCTTTCACTTTCCGTTTATGCACAATTTTCAAATGCTTTTAATCAACGGATGGGTTTCAAGAGTTGGCTTATTGTTGTTTAGGTAATTATTTTTCAACGAGGTTTTGATATTTTCACAAATGTATTTTCTAATTTGTTCTTAAAATAAAATTATACAGGGTGTCCTAAAAGTCGCACACCACCTTAAAGTTGTATGATCTACAGACCATCAAAAAATTAAAAAAATGCCCTAATTATTTAAAAAGATGTGACATTGAGTCTTTAAACATACCTAGGTAGTTTATATTGTTTCAGGTTTTATATGTTTGCTTCGAAAATGAGGTGTTTACCTATAGATTTAATCTGACAGGGACTCTGTTGTCTGAATTTTAATTATTTTTAAATAAAAATAATAATTTCTATTTTAAATTTTTGATTTTTTTGAATAAAACAACAGATTTGTATTCATCTTATATTCAATATATGTGGGTGAATATATTGAGATGTCCCCCAAGTGAAAATGATTATTTTTTATTTTTGGTTGTTTCACTGTTAGTAATAACATAACATAAGTGGTTCTGCACTAATGCAAGAATTTTAAGAAATCATACATTTTCAATATTGTATATCAGAGCTTCACAGAAGATAGCTTCACGGAGGTTAGGATTTCGTATGTTTTTAAATAGCAAATTAATGTACTTAAATTTTTGAATTATAAAACAGCAATACTCTCTTCTGCATATAAATTCTAACTGACCTTCAGGAATCACATGCATCTATAATGTTGTAAACAGAGGTTGTTGCTTAATTAAAATGATTAGAGCGCCATCTCTGGCATAAAACTTAAAGAAAAAACATATTCACGGAGGATAGAATCAATTTTTGTAACACCCACATAAATGGTTGTAAAAATTATTTCTTTTAATTTTTAATAATATTTTATATTTGATTCGATTGCTTTGGATGTGTTTACTTATAAAAATATATATATAAAAATATCAGTTCACTATAGTGAACTGATATTTTTAGTATGCTTTTACCTGAGCTGTGGTATCACAATCTAAAAAACACTACTTGATATATTTCGTAAACACCCTGTATAAAATTTAAATAATTTTGAAATGTAGCTTTAATGGTTGTCCATTTATTCTGTTATATTATGTGCCGAATACCGTGGATAACATTTTAATGGATCGCCCTAAAAAAAATTATGTGATGATGCCGAGACAATGTCTCGGAGACATTGGTTTTTTTAAGTCTATTTTCAAAATCTGTTGAAATTTTTCATTGGAGGGAAAAAACTCAAATTTTGTCGTACCTATAGCCTATAGGCTATAGGTGTTATACAAGCCTGAATACAAATGATACATACCTACCCATATATAATATATGATGAGTAACCTGATACCTATTTATTCATCATATAGAGAGTGAAGGCTTCTGGAATTTTTAAAATAGAGGGGGTATGTATCATTTGTACCTACCTACCTACTCCTGATATATGTATATGTTTCGAAGAGAAGTTCTTCCTTATAAGTAGTATATTATTTACTTTTAAGATTTTCTGATCTTTATACATATGTATATCGTTGTACGTATTCAGTTTTGTCGAGATAGGAGAAATAAAACTCAGTCTCTCTAGAGAATTTTTTTTTGATGAAAAAAGTATTTTCATTTTATTTTAAACATGTTGGTATTAACATTGATTAAGGTTCTTCACTCAACGATATTAATAAAGCGAGTGGGATAATTTTCGGGTCGCGTAACTCTTTAATACAGAGAGAAACAAAGCACCGTAATTTCTCACGTCGACCTATACGTACGGATCGGGCGCAAAAAACAAAAGCAGCATCCCCTGCGCGGTCTTTGGCCCCCCTGACCCCCCTTGTCGTCGTCAGCCGTCGAAAACCAAACCAGCTAAACTCAAACTCGGTTAGAACAACACAAAAGTTGCATCTGATCGCGTGCTATGTACGTTGGAAACCGCTAATTAATCATTCCTAGGCATTGAGAGCGTTCTCCTGTCGTTTCGCATGTTATTTATCACCGTCGACGGCGGCTGGGAGGGGTGCGGGGCCTGCTGTGGTCCCTGGTCCACGGTAATTACCATCCGGATGCTGTAAGCCACGCCCCGGACCAATCGCAGGCCGGTATCGCGCCCACCCTTCCGAACTATCGATTGTGCGCATGGCGCGTGCGCGCAACGGATGGACATTGGCCATTCGTCGCTCGGCAGCCCTACGAGAGGGCCTTGGAAAGGGTCGTGCGGCAGGTAGACGCCGGACCGATTTGACCCAAGGCCGTGGCGTCGTGTTTATGCCTTTAGGGTCAGGGGTCAGTGCAAAGGTCACGTTTACCTGGCTTTAACGCGTGCTGCAAGGGACGCGTACGATGCGATCGGTTCGCTTCTACCTATAAGAAGAGCCCGTCTTTCCGTCGGATGGATGATATTTATGCTCCGGAAAATTTTGTTTGTTTGAAAAATGTTATTACATGCTTTATTCATACTTAAATATTTACATTTATTTAGGTATACTTATTTACAAAATTGATATGTTAATGTTTAAATTGTATTTTTTTCTGCACCCTCTAGGTATAGGTATATTATTCAGTAATGTTCCACAATTTAAAAGTATCTATGTACGTAGCTATAGAAACAGATATAGGTAAATAAAAAATTCAAAAATATTTGATATAGGTATTGCAATATATTTGCCAAATTTTTACGAATTTTTTTTGTATGCTACTGGCAAATATATTGCAATACCTATATCAAATAGATATTGTAGATTGTAGATACATGTTTCCAAGACACTAAGTGAACTTTTAAATACACATTGACAAGTTGTGGCTTTATGGCGCTTTAGTAACGGGTTGAAGTTAGCAACAGGTTTTTAGTCACGGCCTGAAGTTAGTTTTAAGTTAGTTGACAATTGTCAAACATCATACAATCGTTAAAATAAAGTCCCTAAAAATACTAAATGTGAAAATTATTCAAATATACAAAAATATTAAATATTTAGTATTTTGACCCCAATATTTGAAAAGATTATACCTATAAAAGTTTTTAGTGACCTTTTGATTTAGCCGTTAACTATATTTAACTGATAAGCGTTAAAAATTTTACGTACAGTGCCCATAGAACATTCTCTTTTCTTTTACTGTGAAAAACTGCTTCTATATCAATTGTTAGTCTATTTTTAAGGGATAAATTTTGATTTACACAGACAAATTTGAAATTTTAACTCCGGTAGATTCCAAGTTAAAAATTCTAAAGGAATTCCATTAAATACAACTGTCACATTTTGTACTTTTAATATTTCCCGTGTAAGAATTTTTAATACTTTCTGATAATATTTTGCAATTATAGTAATTAATAATAACGGGCAATGTTAATGGGGAAAATTACGATAAAAATATTTATTGGAATGGCTACTTTATTTTCTTATATATAGATGCCGCTTTATACAAATATTTAATTTAAATTATTTTTTATATAATATTAAGCACATAAGTATTTGTCGCAAAAAAGTGGTAGTAGTAGTGGTATAATATAGTAGTATGCAACTCGTTTATAAACTTTTCTAGGCACTTATTTAATTAAGCACTCGCTTACATAACATAAAAATGTATTATAAGTTATAACATAACAATTTTATGTTAAGGTTGAATTTCCATTTAAAGAGTTGGTCGTGACAGCAAATTCAGTGGTGCCAATGTAGGTAGTAAAAATAAAACGTATTTTAATTAACAAATTATTACATAATTACAAATTAAATTATTATTTAAAACCAAAAGCAACATAATAGTAAATAAGTAACAAAATAATTTGTAGTTAAAATTAAGATTTAAAACTGACATATTTTTGTGTTTGTTAAGTTGGCATCACAAAATTTGAAATGAAAGCTTTAAAATGTTCTTAACATTGTTTTTTGAGATTTTCATAAAAAAATACTAAAATAACCAATTTTTAAGCCATCTTTGGTTGATCAAGAAACAAATTAGGATCAAGTAAGATTAAAAAATTGATTATTTAGTTTATTTTTTATGAAATTCTCATAAGCGATAAATGTCGTATGATAACAAATTTAACTTTAAAAATTATTTTCTTGAAATCTGTGCTGTAAAAAAATACTAAATTATTTGTGAACTTGTCTGGTGCCTCATAAAATCACATATTAAATTTTGAAGACATTCTATGAAACTCTTTTTAGGATTTTTGATAAAAAGAGTTAATAAAGCTAAAACTTTTAAATACCAATAAAATATATTTAACGATTTAAAATAAAATATTCTACAGACAAATAACAATTACCCACAAAAATATTATTGTTTTAAATTAAAAGTTTAAATTTTCATTATTGCACATCGAACGTCCTTATTACATCAGCGTAATGTCAAATTGATATTAGGAGAATCATGGTGACGTCAAATTGAAATAATTTATTTTATTTTTACGTCAGCATCTGACGTAAATAAGTGAAAAATAATGAGTCATATATGACTCACTCAGTAGTAATATCTTATGTAAAGCATGATATTGACTGACATTATGCTGACGTCAAATTTACCTAAACGTGTTTTTCTACTCCCACCTTTAAAACGCCCTTTATCGTACATGTTTCCATCTTTTAAAACATATTGACAAGTTGTGTCTTTATGGCGTTTTAGCCACGGGCTGAGGTTAGTTTTAAGTTGGTTGACAGTTGTCAAATGTCATACAATGGTTAAAATAAAGTGCCCTTCTTATGAAATAATAATGAGGAAATTATTGTATTATCTTAATACAAAAATAAAAAAGTATTAAATTGTTTCTTAACGCCAATACTTATTTAAAAAGTTTGTATGCAAGTTTGTACTGACCTTTTGATTTCGCCGGCAGTACACTAGATTTAACTAATAAAGGATACACAATTTCGGGTGGAGACTCTAGTGCCCATAAAATATTCTCTTCACTTTCACTGTGAAAAACTCCTTCCACGTCAGATTTTAACGGTTGTTAGTCCATCTTCAAGGAATAAATTTCGATTTACAGAACAAATTTGACATTTTGATCGACGCGTCGGTAATACAGATTCCAAAGTTCCCGTTTAAACTTCACAGATGTCAAATGTTTAACAAATAAAATTGGATTTAAATTCTTCTTTTTGTTCGTCGTAGATAAAGTATAGTATGCAACTCGTTTTATAAACTTCTCTAGACACTCGTTTTTATTAAACCGTCGCTCGCAAGCTTCGCTCGTGCCTAATAAAACTCGAAACTAAAATGGCGTTTATAAAACTTGATACATAATATACTATTACTGGGTGGACAGTATTTTAAAAATTAATATTATTATTCTTAACATTTGATCTTTTTAACCATTTTTAACATATTCTCCCTATAATAAATTATTAACCTTTTAAATATTATAACCCTCTTTAATAAGCTTTAATGTTAAAATGAAAAAATTGATCAAATAAACGTAAGCTTAACCACTCCAAAATTCTAACATAAACAACTGGTAACGTTGGTATATTTGAAATACAAAGCCGCAATAAACATATTTTGGGTTACAATATGCAAACGCCTTTTTGTCCAGGTAATATTTTTTCGGTGGCGTCGTTCCGGACCCGAGCCCGATCTATAACAGTTGCATTAATCAAGAGAAATTTGCATATAATCACAGCTGTTTCGAGTATTTTATATACCTGACCAAATCGACAAAAAAGGGTTTTGGATTTGTTGAAAGCGAAAAACCGTTCGCCGCATTACGCTATTACAGATGTTCGGAATGATAACGAACGCCAACCAACCAACCAGCGGAGTCAAAGCACACAGGCTTGCCAGAATGTGTTTGATATTCTAATTTAGGGCACCCTGCAACTTCTGCAACAATCAAAAGAGACACATTGCATGAAATTGCAAGTAGATTATAAAAATAAAGCTTCGTTAAATCAAAATTGGGGATTTTATTACCACCTATACCAGATATAAACGATTTTATCAAATTAAGCCCGGCGCATTCGCCATTTTAATAAAAAGTTATAAAATATATTAATTAATTTATAATGTATTAATTTACTTATTATATTATATAAAAAATAAATATTTTGGTTTAAAGTTAATTACCCATTTCAAAAATGTAAATAACACAAATTTTAAGAATTAACTATGAAAAAACTGCTTTGGTAATGGTTACTAAAAATCCACTAAATTGCTATTTTAAGAGTGACCTCTTTTGTGTTTATTAATGATTCCCAAACTCTTAATGTATTTCCTACGCATGCGGTGATTTCGGAGTGCCAACGTACAAACTAAAATTACTAGAAAAGTATGACAGACAAAAAAAAAGAAGATAAATATTTTATGTATGTACAATGTAATAATAAGAAAGTTTCCCATATGTTGCCAACTTAAGTAGACACAATGTATATAAATTAGGGTTTGTTAAAAAAATCGATATATCATATATCAAAATATTGAAAAATATGTCCAAACAAAAATTCTTTCACAATATATTATATTGTATGTTTTATAAAACTTTATTTTCTTTCTTTGTCAGACAACATGCCTAGTGTTTATGTTGACGTGCGCCACTGTTAATTTATGAGTAGGCACCTTCATAAGCCCGTTTTGGTGCAAAACCAATAAGACCGCAGCAGTGCGTTCGAATACGTGCAAATTCAAAAGGTTAACTCTCAGCATCCCCAGAGCCTGCATCCTCTTTAGTATAAGCCGGGCCAAAGCGGCCATATGCAAATGTTGTAACCAAATTATGTACTCGCACCGCGCATATATAATTCAGCGTCGAGCACCTTAGAATGTGACCGGAATAATGGGCTGGGGGGGCCCGAGGCCGCCAGCCCCTATCCCATACCAACTCGCACAATCTGATTCAATTGGAACGTTGTGATTTTTGAATTAAATTACCCTAAATACTGATACACCGTGCTGAAATGCTAATTTTCAATAATTTTATTACAAACTCATGTAAACATTATTTTCTTATATTGTAACGTTTTTAAAATGCAAGTTTTGTTTTATAAACAATCCGTTATAAATTTAAGAATCAAATTTTAGAGAAATGATTAGATAATAATAATTAATGAAAAACCCAAGATTTTGGGAATCATAAGTACTATAGTACTATACACTGTTAAAAAAATCAGATTTGTTAATATGACTTTGTAGTTAACTTTATTTTGTAAAATTTTAACATAATTTTTTGTAGAAAACCAGGGTTTGTAATTATTTGAATAAAAAAATATTTTACCGACAATGGGGTAGTTAAATTTTTTCTGACCTATACTTTTTATGGTTTTATTCAAGGCGTTTTGTAATTTTAAACATTTCTGTGAAATCGGAATTTCAATTGAGTTTACCGTTTTCGAGATATTTACAAAACAAAATCTCCTAATTACGTCACTAGGCTATTGACAACGTTGCCAGCTTTTTGGTATGGTTGCCAGTGTGTTTAGTTTACGATAGATGGCGCCACGTTATAATATTTTAGTTGAGAAGAAGAATTGATTTTTTGACGTTTCTTTTTTTCGGGTTGTTTTTTTTTAAATTTAGATTATTGAAAATCAATGTTATTGTTATGTTATTTGTAATTGATATTAGATAAGTGATTTATTAATAACGGACTCCAAAGCAGAGAAATCTTGTGGAATGGTTGGTTACATTGAACATTGGAGCTTTTAAACAAAAAAAGTAAGTACCTATAATTATAATCATATTTTGTCGTAAATGCATTTCATTGGTATAATGCCTAGTTCTTTATATTCTTTTAGATATATTATTATTTTTTGTAAATTTATTTCATTCATTTTCAGCTTTATTTTGCCACTTTTTCCTATGAAATAAATTAAACTCTGCTTTAGACAGTTATTAGGTACCTATTTATTACATTTTATTATGTTTCACACGGTGTTTCAATGTGTAAACCTATCAATAAAACTTTTAATTTCAGAATTTTCTTTAACCTTCTCTTCTTCTTCTTTCACTCAACTGACAGTGACAGTTTTTGTACATAACCTCTTCGGGTATTTTCTGACATAACCGAATGAAATCATTAACAAGACAACTTGACAACAGGGTAATTTTCAACCAATAGAAATCTTAGAATGTTGGTCACATGACGGGGTTTGTGACGTCATAAAAATTTATATTTTTTGTAAATATCTCGAAAACGGTAAACTTAATTGAAATTCTGATTTCACAGAAATGTTTAATATTACAAAACGCATTGAATAAAACCATAAAAAGTATAGGTCAGAAAAAATTTAACTACCCCATTTTGTAAAGTTTATATGCAATTTTGTAAGCATGATTTATTTATTTTTTTAAATTTTGACTATATTTTTTTTAAACTTTTCGTTACTTTTTTATATAAATAGTTGTTTCTATAAAAATACAAACATAACTGTTTTTTTGGCTTTTCAATGAAAATATTCATTCTTTATTAGGTTTAAGCAACAAAAGACCCTAAGAAATTTAATTAAAGCGAAAAATGCGATTTGTCTTGCCTTGCGGCAATTTTTATTTCAAATTTGATATTTTTTTATGAGGCTGAGAATTTTTTACATTAAATACGTATCTTTCACGATGTGGTTAATTTTGTTTAAATACATGTTAATTATAAAATTATTTTTTATTTATCTATTCCATAATAACCACGAATTTTAATTTCAACTACGGAATTTAATTCCAATCACACAAATTTATGTAGAAATCATTATTTGCGTCTACGGTCTAAATCAAAGGTTTTGACTTCGTAATGTGTTAATTATTCTTTTAATACCATATAGTATAATACCATATAGTATAATATACCATATAGTATAATATACCATATAGTATAATATACCATATAGTTTTTTAGATAATGAAACAGTCCCTTATCATTTTATTTAGCCAGGGGACTGTTTAAGTTGACTTACAGAAATTATTTGATTTCCTCGCGAACTGCTAATTTAATTTTGATGATTCTTTCAAATGACTCTTCAGTGACGATGCTATGGTAGACATTTTGATTTTTATTTGCTTCAATGTTAATTAACTAAAAACCCTTAAAAATATTAATGTCGTTAAAAATGTTTAATTATAATTATTAGCAATGTTATAACTGCTAAATGTTTATTGTTTAACATTGTCTGTATATGTATGTAAAAATTAAAAATAAACAATTTTGAAAATATCTGAAATTACCATTTCAGGATTATCTAGAAAGGTTATTTTTAACGTTTTAAATATAGCTAACATTTTCTGTGCTATCCTAAAGTATTTAAAAATGTTAGAATGCTAAAAAATATAAAAATGTATTTTTTTATTTTTATGCAAATTTATAACATGTTACGAAGACTATAACCTTAATTAGGAATAATGAACATTAAAATCCTGCCCTGATTTTCATATAAAGTTAGCCCCAAAGTACTTAGTGATAAACTAAAACCAATTTTGAATAAACCGGGACAGAGTACATAAACTCCTCACCGTTAAATTTATGGTCGCATCCACGGAATATAACGCAAGTTTGAAGGCGTACACTTCATATTTATGTTTGTACTTAATCTTGGAACCAATCTCCTGCCATAAAGTGGCTTCCACACATGTGGCGTTTCTCCTTCGAAACGTCACCTCTTGCAAAACGGAAAATAGCCTGGGGCCTTGGCGGATATGCCTTCAACCATCAGCGATCGGGAAACTTTGAACTCCGCTCACATTTAATAGGGATACAGCTTCAAAGAAAACAAACGACCAAACATGTACTCAAATTATAAAACAACATTTATTAACACAAATAAACTACGACGGCATTATCTGTTTTATTTTTTAAACTAAACAATTTTAGATGAATATTAAAGCTACTAGAAAGTGGGGTTAGAACAGTTTTTTTTTGAAAAATATTGTCGTATAAAAAGTAAAATGCCACCATATCAAATCTAATAAAATCTTCAAAAACTCACTGTGGAAAATCCAATCTTAAATGAACTTTAATTACTGATAATTTTCATGAAAGCGCAGTTGTTTATAATTCCACGAGTTCGAGAAAAGATAATTAAAACAGAATTATTAAAAAGTACCCATAAGAAACTAAATACTAAACTCTATATCAAATATTCCTTTGGTCGTTTGTATTTTATCCCCAAGGAGCTTGGTCGTAAGATATCCTGATGGATGCCTCCATACACACACATACAGATCAATACACATCCACTAAGAGCACAAAGTTACTTTCCTAGTGATAGGGAATAACTTATTTAAGTGAAGCTCTGCAGCCGAGGGCTTGTGTTTGTGTTAAGCCTATGGGCGAACTTTGTATTTCGTATGCCATAAATTATTAAAAAGATTTAGGATTTGTCAATACAAAGAAAAAGGAAATTTCGGGCTGCAATCGGGCACCCAGCGTGTTACATAGCACAACACTTTAACCATTTACTAAAAAAATACTCCAAATTTTAATTTGATATTATTAATATTATTGGATTTTTATATATAATAATGGAATAGAATAGATTAGTTTATCGTCATCAAAAAAGGTTACATGACTACTTAGTCAAAAATTATAAGTAACAATAAAATAAAAACATAAGGTACTATAAAGAATTAATAAGTAAACACAGTGTGTATACGAAATAAAATCTATTAATAAAATTAATACAAAAACATTATAAACATAAAAATAGTTGGAGGGCATGGTACTAAGACCATAATTTTTTGCGTTTAAATCAACTGCTTGTTGATTTTTGCCATTTATTAAAAATGAAGTATCATCGCAATAAAGGCATGTGTAGAGGCTATTCTTAACCTAAAGATCGTTGATATATATTATAAAAAGTATGGGGCCTAGAATAGAGCCTTGAGGCACACCATACTCTATTTGTAAGTCTGCAGACTTATAATAAACACACTGCTTTCTTTTATCTAGGTAAGATTTTAGTAAATTATACAAAACCAAAATAAAATAACTTTTCCAGTAAAAGATTCATCATACTCAGCTTTTCACCATAATCCAATGCCCCAGTAATGGAGTTTAATTTAGTTTTTAAAATACCCAAGAATTAAATAAAGTTATATAGATAAGATTTTAGAATTTGTCAGGCAATTTATGTAGCCAAAATCTTTATTGATCGCGGCTCATAGCCATTTTGTACGTAACGAATGACCACAGAGGGTTTTGTGTAGCAGCAGAGTGTCTCACCCTCGTTAGTCGGTGTGGCGGGGTGGAGCCTGGGCCAGGTCCATTATCCGCGTTTCTGGCCCCTTGGGACCTCGACTACCCGAAATGGCCTTATCTAAAGCCGCGTTATTATTCCCCCGCAGGAACGGCGACTCCTCATGAGTTTAAATGAACCGGGGATTATTTATCTGGCACCGTTAAAGCTCGCAGGAAATTTGTATTCGGTTGTTATTAATTTTCATATTTTGTCTCGGTCATATTTATACAGACAGAAGAACTCTCACTGTGTTAAAAATTTAACGAAGACTTATTTTGTACCACAATCATTTATGAAGAAATGTTGAGGAAATTCTACATTGTACTTAAAAAATATTTACAAAGTTTTAGAAATATTGACTGAGTAAAATAGTATATTATGTATCAAGTTTGATAAACGCCATTTTAGTCACGAATTTAATTACATGAGTGCCTAGAAGAGTTTATAAACGAGTTGAATACTATAGTTTTTCAACGACAAATACCTAATATTATCTAAATTTAAAAACTGATTTAAATTAAATATTTGTATAAAGCGACATCTATAGATACGAAAGTAATTTTCACCATTAACATTTCCCTTATTATATTAATTAAACTTAACAATTATTGATACTTTAAAATATTAAAATAACTATGATTTTGTTAAGAAAATATTTTAAACTTTGATTTTTTTTTATTACTATAATTGCAAAATATTATCACAAAGTATTAAACATTCTTACACCGGAAATGTTAAAGGAACAAACACTTGTATTTATTGGGATTCCTCTTAGAATTTCTAACTTGGGAGTTTTATGAGCGGTGAACGAAAAATGTTTAACTATCTAGTTAACTGAACATCTACGGCAAAATCAAAAGGTCAGTACAAACGTTTATTTGTTTTCTGCTCTTCTCTTTAGACTTTCGCTGCATTCAACATACTGCATGTTTTCTGTTGCTTTATTTTTGTTGCCTTTTTTAAATATGTTTTCTTTGTTTGTATAACTCATTTTTAGATTTAAAATAACACTGTATACTGCCACTGTCAAAAGCGAAAATCGTTAGCATAGAAACGAACTATCAATGTACCTATAAAATCAGTTGAAAAACTTTTAAAATCAAATGTAATAAAATGGCAAAATAAATATTGTTTTTTCCAAGTTGGTACCTATCGCTATTTATGCATTAAGTATAAAAGCAAAAGCAATTTAATCGTTTTTTAAGAGCTTTGTATTATTTATTAAATTGATTTTGGTAATAAAAATATCATAAATAAAAAAAGCCTATTTAGAGCTAACTAATGCACATCGATATGTCTCTTTATTGCCTTTATCTGGCCGCCGTGACTTTGTTTGATTCAGTTCGTGCATTAGGAATAAGAGGAGGAGGAGGAGGAGGAAAGACGAAGTGACATTCTTTCCGGGGCAGAAGGGAGAATCTTCCACTTTCGCTATCGCCTCGGGCCCGGGCCATTTAACGTGAAATATTTGGTTTTTATGCGCTCGTAAATTTTGGGCCAATGGCCACGTATGTGAATCATCCCCGCCGGCAAAGGGCGAGGGAGTGCGCGACTTAATGCCAAAGTAAATTCTCCGATACGCGTCTGGTCACCCGGGGGAGATAGCCGTAAACTTTTACGTCTTCCGGGGATTTAGAATCAGGGGCGTGCGACAAATGTCCTTTGCAGAAAGTTTTTATATTGTCAAAAAATGTTTAAAATTAAAATAATAATATTAATACTTATACAGGGTGTTTCACATTCTTGGTCCATTAGAAGTTTCTAGGAAAACGTTAAGATGAATGTTCATAAAGTACTATAGTTATTATAAATAAACGAAGGGTCCTAATGGCTCAGCAATGACCGTACCGGTCGAAAGCATTTTCTGAATGTTTAATGAAGCTTGTGCAAATATTGTGAGCGCACGGGGTTGTTTGGGGCGTGCCGCGGCCGGACACTGGCTTGTCCAAGTGATTTATGTGCCGGTGAAAAACGGGTCCTAAGCGATATATAATTAGGTGAAAATGAAGTCCCGCTGTGTCGGACATTGGTCAAACGTGCGTAGTTTTCGGGGAAAAACTAGTTTCGCACACGCGAACCGATACGTGTTCACTCACTTGTTAAACTTGAATACATGGAGTTAATTGAGATGTCCATAGAACGAGTCAAGTGTAAATTTAGTGTCAACATTGTAAAAAAACAATTTTAAAATTAAACATTCACTTTTTTATTTAAAGAGGGTATAACTTTTCAGTATATTTTTTTTTAACGTTTTACACTCTTTAAATTTTATACTATGCTCTTGAGCATAAACTACAGCTATAAGAGTATTAATCGTCAATATGAATATCATCAAAGGAAATACTTTTTTGGAATTTTATTTTTTAATTTTTTTACGTTTTGTTCCTTATTCCGCCATTTTGAAAAACTAAAATAAAACAAAAATATATTTTTGATATATGATAAGAAATTTTTAACTCTAGATTTTGTAGTTTTGTTATTTTAATTGTTAAAAAGCCTTGCAGAGGCAAACAAAATTTTTTTTAAAAAAATGACCCCACTAAATATTTTATTTGAAAAAATAAATGGTGAACTATTGTACTACACTGAGAGAAAAAATGCTGTAAAATCATTCAAAACGATAATAACTCAAAGGGATTCAAATATGTTTTGGCGTCATTGGTGTGTCCCATTAAATTAATAGGTGTATAACAATTGTATAATACATATCTTTTTGAAACAGCGTTGAGAAAAGCAATGAAATAAATAGATTTCTTTTTGTATATATATTTTAAAGAGGGTACACTTTAAAAGTGTTTAAAAGTATTGTAAAACTGTTGGTAAATGAATATAAAACTACATTTTTTTCTATTTGAATCAAATTTACCCGATTATTTAAATTAATATAATTTTATATGCTTTTCATGGCATGATATTTCTCTGAGTGTATACCAATAATAAAAACACATAAAAATACTCACCCAAACCTGCGACCATCGAATATAGAACACTGTTTTTAATTCAAGACATACTGTTAAAAATTATAATGTTGTGAAGATTAGCCAAATTATTTAGGCCGTATATCGAACTGAATTCGTTGAAAAAGCTTGTGAGACTCACCCCAATTTGAATATAATTATAATTCTCTCCCGGGTCAGGTAAAATTCGGCGTTTGTACGTATGTAAAACAGTTTACAATAACGCACATCGAGAAACCGTTGGATTAAATTAGTTTGCATTGAAAATACGGGAACCCTTTCGGGAATTTACAACAATCAATATTCAAAAAAGGTAATCATCGATTCTGATCGAGGGTATCGAATCTGCGTGTGAAAAAAATCTATCTATTGAATATTTATAAATCTTCTTACCTGTTGTAAGTATTTTTATTGGAAAGTGTATGCAAAGAGGAAGGGTACAAGGAAGGGTTCCGTATGAGAATGTGGAGTATATTTTTTAAATTTAAATATTCTGTAGGTATGCATTGTTAACTTTAACTTTATTAAAGTAGCAATATTATTTATACAGGGTGAATCCCGTTAAATGTTTTCTTGAAGGTAAAAATATTGCTAAGTGTATAAACATAAAAAAATTAAAAATAATTATAAAGCAAAGAATATTAAGGATAAAAATTAACAGTTTATAAAATTAAAGACTTTATACAGCTAAAACTGAGTTGAAACGGATAAAACATTACTTATTTAATAGTATAATATGTATCAAGTTTTTATACGTCATTTTAATAGAGAAGTTTATAAAACGAGTTGCATATTATACTTTATCTACGACAAACAGAAGTAAAAATTTAAAGCCAACTTTAGGTTATAAATATTTGACATTTGACGAATTTAACCTCACTTTTTCGCAATTTATAATAAAGCTAACTTCAGCCCGTTACTAAAACGCCATAAAGTCACAGCTCGTCAATGTAGGAGAAGATAAAAAAAAGGAAAAACAGATTCACGAAGGATAGAATAAATTTTTGTAACACCTACATAAATGGTTATAAAAATTATTTCTTTTAATTTTTAATAATATTTTTTATTTGATTCGATTGCTTTGGATGTGTTTAATTTACTTAGTGAACTGATATTTTTAGTATGCTTTTACTACCTCAGATATTTGAAAACATATAGGTTAACCTAGAAAGAGTAACAGTCACGGAGGATAGGTTTTAGACTTTTAAACATTGTAAAAAATAATTAATTGCGGTTAAAAATCTGGAACCTGAGCTGTAATATTTACTTAATTATGAAAGATCAAAACACAACTCATTTAGTTTTATTAAATATCACGGGGTAACACCATCGGGGGACATTTCGTGAGATTCACCCATATATATAAACCTACTTCCGAATTTTATGTAATCGAATAAACTTAAACTTATTTTTTTTTTTGAAAACTTTAAAACACGTAGTGGGCCATCAATATTTCAAACGCAGGAATCGTAAAACTTGTGTTTCCCTGTGGGAAATCTTAAAGTTTCAAAATACTTTGTGACAAAATTAATATAAAGTTAGAAATGGCTAGAGCACACCCACATGTCGTACGTATTTTCGAGAGTCTTTAGCTAAAACGCTCAAAGCATTGAAGCCGTTATTATCATAAAGATGTAGTATATTGTCACCTATAGAAGTTTGAGACGAGCATCTCTTCGAGTGGGTGAGTATGTAATTAATACTTCTTACCGAGCCAAGTTA
The DNA here is from genome assembly GCA_921294245.1 of Brassicogethes aeneus. Classification (NCBI taxonomy): domain Eukaryota; kingdom Metazoa; phylum Arthropoda; class Insecta; order Coleoptera; family Nitidulidae; genus Brassicogethes; species Brassicogethes aeneus. Next base: position 279,447 of record OV121138.1, on the reverse strand, counting down.
CTGACTGCATCTAAACGTTAAAGAGGCCTTTGTTCTGTTTTTGGCAAAGGATACTTTAACATATACACACATGCATACATACGTGTGCCGCGAGCTTTCATTAATAATAATACACAGAACCGAATTAAGTTTTGCTTAAGAAACACACTTAATAAACGTTTTAATCAAAATACCTAACATGCATGTAATACTTACAACCACACTTTATATTCATATTTGCAACACCACTTTGCATAACGTTGCTTATTTTGTTAATATTGGTAAAATGTAATATTTTTAATTATTATAGGGCAACATTTTTCAGATTCCTTATAAAACACATTTTTAGAATTAATTTGTTGTAATCCTTCGTGTGAAATATTCCCAATGCAAGGTGCCTTTCAAGGAACCAAAGTATGCAAAACATTCAATAGGAATTTAAAATGTATAACACGGAAGGGCAAAGTAAGGAAAAAGGGTTGCGTAATCTGAAAACAAATAAGCAACATCTTAAGGGTGGTATTAGTGAATATAATTCAGGGGTTGAGTTATATCGGAGCTGGTATCAGACACCTTTCTTATTAATTGAAACGTTACCCCCAGTAGTGAAAAGGGTGAAGCAAGGCAAGAAACGGAAGAATATTAAAGATGTATAGAGTTTTAAAGGATAATATTATCCTTAATCTTGGTGTAATTTAATTAGGAAGCAGTTTGGGAAGTTTTACGATAAATTAATGGGTAAGTAAAATTTACCTGAGTAATCTAAATTTTTCATAATTCAAGGAATAGTACCAAGAATTTGGCCTTCTTCACTATAACAGTTTTTGTACAGTTGATTTCAGAAAATTTATCTTCCTTTTCACATTTCATATTATGATAAACTTGTAGTGATTTTGATATATTATTAAAAATAATAATATATTATATGCGAATTCACAATATAACAGTTACAACAGCGACCCATATCTATGCACTTTAATAGAACAAAATGCATTGCATTGTTAGTGCGTAAAAAGTACCTACTCGTAAAAGCATTATATTATCATATCATTATGATCTGGAATTTAAAATAATTCGGCAGCTCCCCCCCAGCTTGTTGCCATCGAGTCAAGGATTCTTAACAGCCGCCTGGTAATTATTCATTTCCACTCCAGGCTCACCGCGATATAAAAATTTGTAAAATCAGATCTGCATTCATTGTGTAAACGATAAGTGAGTTTTAAGAAAACAATTTTAAAGGATAATAATGTATTTATACCTATTATAATAATATATTATTTTTATAATTATAATAATTAATTAATTAATTTGTCAATTTTAATAGGTTGTAACTAATCATAAAATAGTCAGTAGCTGCTTTTCTTATAACTTTGTAACAGAAAATAATGAAATATGTATAAGTACCTATAATAACACCATACAATTTGTTTTAACAATTTCAGTAGAAAAAAAATCCGATATAAATAATACTTACATAAAACAAATTGTTTAATATTTTAAATAAAAAAATAATCATTTTTCAGAAATTTTAGTAAGATTTAAAATTTGAAATTAAAACAATAATTATTTATCAAATTATAATACTATATTTTTTAGAAAATCCTTTTTTTAGAACAAATTATTTATTATTTTATTTAAATAAGACAAACCCTTTAAACTTATTATACAGGGTATCCCAAAATCACCGGAGCAAACAAAAATCAAAGATTTTCTTATCAATTTTTTTCGAATTCGCAAAATTGCAGGACTTATATAATTTTTAAATCCACCAATGAAAGAGCTGTATTTCTGCTCTATTGGACAAGTTTTTGTTGTATTTTTTGTATTTCCAAAAGACGCTGATACTTAATCATTGGAAAAAGTAAACAAAAATATATTAATATAGACATTCTGGAGAATGTTTTTTGGATATTTACTCCAACCTTTGTCATTTTTAGCCTCTTTATTGTTATTTATCTACTCTCTAAAAATGAATTATTTAAAAATGACTGGTATTTAAAGTGAAAAAGCAGTCTATAATAAATGTAGTCCAAAGCAATTTGTACCCCGGACATTTAACAGCCAAATATTATAATATATGTTAAATTGTCCCCTGAATCCTAAAATACCGTCAAAAATTATGAAAGTAGGGCAGTTTTTGAGATTTTCTCAATTTCATATTATATGGAAAATTGACTACTGTTCTACTTTTATTATATTTTCGGATTCAGCGGCAAATTTTACATAGGAATTGACTGCTAAATGTCCGGGATACAAATTGCTATTGACGAGAATTATTAGTGAATGCTTTTCGCTATGACAATAATTGTCATAGCGAAAAAGCAAATACCAATTATTAGTAATTTTTGACTAGTTCATTTTTAGAGAGTAACTGCTTAAATTTTTTGTTTTAATTTTTGCAAAACAATTAACAGTAACAATGTTTATTTTTTTGTTTATTTAATTTGAACCTATTTTGTTTTTATTGCTATTTTGTCTATTTACAGGGTCTTTTCAATGAAATATGATGTAATGGTCGGCAGGTTTCTTGCTACCTGTTTTTACTCCTTTAGTAATTTTATTTTATATAAATTATAATACCATTAATATTAATATAAAATGTGTGGTTATCCCCTTCAAAACAAAATAAAAAAGAGCAACATGATGGAGTTTATATACGAAAGGATTCACAGACAAATTATATTTACGTCTCAAATCAAGTATAGCATGTATCTGAGGAGAAGTTGACGTATTTCACTTCCAAAATCAAGTCAGCACCGTATGCGATTATACTTTATACGAATGCAAACTATGATTTGTGCCTCTATTTGATGCATCTCTATCAAATACAATTTCGTTATGCCATATCTCTCGCACATTTGAATTTAACATACCAACTTTTTTTTTAATACCTGTTATTCAAATATTTTTTGTTTAGTTCTGAAATCAACCACGATTGGTACATTTTTAATAACCTAAGTAATACAAATGCAAATTTCCCACATTATTGATGTTTGTCACTAGATACATATAATTACACTTTAATCATTATTATGACCTATTAATTTTTAAAATTTAAATTAATGATATGGACAAATAAAAAGTAGCTTATTTTTTACCAAACATTTAAATGTATAGGACATAAAACTTTCATTTATAGAAATGCTTCGGTATATTCCATTGTTACTTATGCATGCAAAAATGCTTAACTAGATGTATTCAAAAACACGAACAAACTACCACTGTCAAAACTGATGGTGGATGCTGAACGGTAATCAATAAAAAATTGATGGTCTCGCTACACCCATTCATTGTGTCGGGTTTTTTGTTCGCCAGTATTGACAAGCACACACACACAAATCATAAAACTTGCATGAATATCGAATCTCCTTTATCAATAGAATAGTTTATACATGGATTGGCAGACGTAATTTAAATGGGATATTTGATTTGTGGATGTAGGGTTTTTCGGATTCAAATGAGTTATTGTATACATGCTATGTAGATGTGCAATATATTTTATTTGGTTCAACGCCAAAATGTCCTCATAATTTTATATTTTAAGATGTTTAACATTTCCATCAGATTTACTTTCAGCGGGGAAAAATACATAGAAATTTAAGGGCATGTGAAATAAATAAATAAATTAATAATCTATACATCTATGTAGGTACATACAATTAAAATGTTTGTCCGGGTTAATCCCCGAAACGGCTAAATCGATTTTAAACGGACTTTCATTGGCAGGTAGAGGCTTTTTAGAAAGCAATATAGGCTATTTTTTTGTTTTGTTTTGTTTATTAATAATCATAGAAATGTTTTTTTAACTATTTATTGTCCTTTAATTTATTATTAAGGCGATTTTGGAAGATTTCCTCAGTAGATATTTAATTAGTGATAATAAATGTATGTCATTAATTTTTGAAGCACAATAGGCAAACCAATCCATTAGGAATATTAGGGAATGACTAATGAAATGTGGCGTTCCGAGTTAAACTTGGAAAATTTGATTCTGAATGTTGTCGAACAAAACTATAGATATTTGCCATTTGTACAAAATCTCGTCGGTGTTAAATTACTTCTTAAATTAATTTGGGAGTTGTTTTTTTTTAATTGAAAAATAGATAAAATAGGCAGATTAAAATGAGAAAAATTAGATTTGTTGGTCAAAGAGGTGACATTAAGTTTTTTTAAGATTTTTGAAATCAATCACATACATATGTGGTGCATTTAATTAAATGGTTAAATTTTGACAAAATAGTCTATATATAGGCAGTAGGAGTAGATACGAATCTTTTTTCCTTTAGCAAATAAGTTTGATCTGTAGATATGTCCAAATATGTAGGTGTGGAGTATACTTAAATTTAAATAAATTATTGCATACCGTAAAACGGGGTTACTTTGGCATCGGGGGTAACTTTGGCACATGAGTCATCTGCATTGTTTTTTATTTTTTTATATATTTTTTTCGCGGTTTTTCAGGTTCATTTTCTTGTTACAGGTTGTTACAGGTCTAAACTACTAGAAAAATGCCGCGCCACTACAAAAAGAAAATTGGGGGCCGTACATACGGTAACTACACGCGTTAGCTGCCCTAAGAGGGGAGATTTCAAAAACGTTGTTTTAATTAAGCTAAATTATGATATTTTTGAAAAAAAATTGCCAAAATCCAATTTAAAATTTTAAAACGGTGCCAAAGAAGGCTTTTAGAGCAGTCTACTTTCGCATTTTAAGCGAAAAAACATATCCTGCCAAAGTTACCCCAAACGTTTGCCTACTTTGGCAGCATATAAACAATTTTTTTTCTCAGTTACCTTTTAATATTTTTTATTCAAATTTTCAGCTTTTACAGCTTTATTGATGTTTGTTACAATGAGATTTTTTCTTGTGGATTATTGGCGAAGGTTTTAGTTTTGTTGTCAAAAATGTCCCAAAATCTGCCAAAGTAACCCCGTTTTACGGTACTCTCTTAAAATAAATTAACAAAAATAATTAATTATAAGTAGGGTTACCAGATTCTGTCAAAAAAAATCGGGACATTTTGTATGAATATAAATTAAGTATAAAATTGACAAAATAATACAATGCAAATTGTAAGTTTGACGATACTTAATTATTGTTGATTGTGTCATTTTTGTGATGAAGGTTAATTCACACAAAATGTCCCGATTTTTTTTTGACAGAATCTGGTAACCCTAATTATAGTCAGTCATATTTGACTAATTGTCATAGCGAAAAAGCAGTCACTAATACTTAGTCAAATTCTACTAAATGAAATAGTCAAATTGGTAGATTTAAATTTAAAAAAAGTTTTGACCCAGCCGGGGATTGAACCCAGGTCTGTCAGTTGTCAAGCTTGTCAAGCTGTTGTCATGACCCATTCGGCTATCAGCCTCTTTTATTAAAATCGATTTTATTTGTTAATACATATTGTTCATAATATTTTAAAGTTGAATATATTATTTGTGTTGCTGTTTTGAGCTAAACTTTTTGCATCTTTATTTGTTTTTATGGGTCATTTAGCCATGGAGCTTAGGTATATGCATTTAATTCAAATAATACTTTGTTGTTGGCTGCAAACGATTAAAGAAATTAGTTACTTTTAACTCTCCTAAATAATCAAAGATGGTGACTAATCTTAAATTAGTCAAACTTTAACTATTTACGTAGTAAAAAATAACTATTTAAAAGTGAAAACAACTATTTTATTAGTAAAAAATGCTGGTACTAATTCAAATATTAGAATTTTGACTTTCATTTACTTATTCGGTAATGCAATATATTTGATTCAGTGGAAAGGCAGATGGGCGGGCGGGCGAGCGAAATGTTTGATTTTATTTCAGAAATCGTAAAATGGAGAATAGCGGAAGAAGAGGCGTCCAAATAATGGACAAAAAGTGTCTCCATCCTGCTTACGCCAGTGCACACAGTGACTGTCGGCAGCAATAAAGAACGTCACATCCAAATGTCGCCGTTCTCCGAAACATCCAGGGTGTGGTCACAGATGCCTATTTCTCGAGACCTTAATTTACTTCCAGAGTAGTTTCGGCACCCTCTCTTTCCATTTCCTCCATATAATTCCGCGTCCCCCGGCTTCTGCCTGCCTGCTTCCGCCTCTCCTTCGCTACTTTCTGCTGCCACTATACAATGTCCCGATATTTGTTTTTAGCAATTCAAATACCTTCAGCAAAATTGCCAAGACTGCCTGCCTGCGTAGGGACCCAGGAAACAATGAATTAAATATTTATCCTCTATTGATTGCTTCCTTAAATTGTATATACCCACAAGTACTTAAATGTTTTGCCTTTTAATTAATTATCAACTCTTGATCCTGGGAAGACGATATATTCGTCAATCTTTTACCAAACACTAGGGTTGCTACGTAAAATCTAAATTATCTCTACTAAAAATGGAAATAACTCATAAAAATTTACGTGTGATAATTTCTCGATCGATGAACTTATTCTTTTATACGTCAAACAGATTTTTTCCTGTTGGATCCATACTATCGCGATGCACCAAAAGCTTTACAGATAAAGAATCTTAAAGGCTAGTACTGATTGGACAACAAAATGTTGGCAACAAATTTGTTGGATACTGCAACTTCTATTTTTAACAGTACTGCCTGTCTAAACCAAAACCAGTTTCGTGTCCAAACCAAACTCAGTTTTTAATAAAAAAAATTTGAAGACACTGTTGCTGCTGGTGCATGTGCTGATTTTATTATAAAACCTGCCCATGTCAAAAAACGAAGAGATAATTTTGTCAGATTAACAACATCTGATTTCAAGGATATTCTTTGTTTGGAAGCGTCTAAAATCTTCTAAAAACAATTCAAACAGTTAAATTGTTGATGATTCCATTTGAAACAGTCAACAAATTTTATAATATACCTACATGTTGATAATACCAATATATTTTTTAGAGTCTTTATTGATCAATGATAAAAGGGCAAACTTCAGCATTGGCTGTTCTACCACTTAACACTGGACAAACTTCTATGGAAACAATAATATATGTAGGATATTTTTTTATCATTAAAAATAAATAAAACAAAACTTTTAATCAATATGAATTTTCTTCTGAATGTCAATATACTTGGGAGCTGAAAATTCAACGTTTCGTTACTCAGTTAGTTTCAATATCCTGTGTTTCGGTTGTTGTTGTAGCAATTTTGTTTCCGTTATCAGGACGACTTTGATACCAATAAGTATCGTTTTATACAATTTCGTTATTATTTGTATACAATATATATTGTATACACTATATATAAAACATGCGCCACTATAGTGGCGCATGTTTTGATACAGTTTCGTTTTGATCCTTACATGAAAAACGATACCGTGACAGAAACGCGTCACAAGTTCCTGCTTTAAAGTATTCCATTAAAACCTATTTAAATACCCTTATTGTTAAAAATATAAATTTACTTTTATTGTTTGATATCCAAACCATTTCAAAATTTATTGATCCAATCTCAAAATAAATGGTCACTTAGAGCGAAGTCAACAAAGGGCAATATGCAATTGGAGCTTAAAATTGCAGATAAAGTTACCCAATGGACGTATAGAAAGAACAACAACGTGATGTGGGAGTTTGCTTGATTTGGAAGTTCTTCGGAAAGACGAGGGTCGAGATATACGCGACATCGTCTGAATAATAATACACACAAAGCCATTGCAATGGGCTCAAACCAGTGGCGTGACAAACAATTCCACAAATTATTAAATTTAAGACAAACTTTATGTGTTTTGACTTAACAAAAAATTTCTGTATCTTTTAACCACACCTCGTAAATTATACATCAAACAATCAAAAACAAAAATGTCAAAGTAAAGTGATCTTAAAGTGTTAAAGATACTTGGATAAGGTTTGGTTATTTAAAATAGCAGTACATAATTAAATTGTCTTATGCAACTTTTGAAGTCTTATAAAGTTTTCCTGGGATTTTCAGGTTTTATTCAGTTTGTTTCCTCCCTTCATCTAAGCTGCTGTTCTTATACCTCGATCCAAAGTAAAATATCACAAACCTAAAACGTTTGGCGCACGTGACTAGCCGATTGATTTTATTTTATGCAGAACAGAACATGTACGGCTTTACTTCCCCCCTTTGCTCCCCAATCCTCCCCATCGACGCACAGTGAATCGCCTAGTACAAGCTAGCTGGACAAAAGAAATAATAATCAATTCATGTATTATACCATACTAAAGTAAAGTCACAGTAGAGAGATTTATTGAGAAAGCAGTATCGACACCTAGATCACAGTAGAGAATAGGGTATGTCTCAACGCAATACGGTCTTCTAACTTAAAAGTTCAACATGATCTAAGATCGTTTCATATTGGTCAAGGTCATTTTATTATCAGATAGGATTTCATTCATAAATAGCGCGACTGACTGTACTGCTTTTTCTATACTGTGCTAAAGTGATTAGGTTTTTATTTAGTACTTACTTTTTTTAGTCTCTAAAACAACAAAATAATGTTTATCATAACCTCAACAATCGGCGAATAAAATGTTTTTGTCACTGTGCGACATCGTAAAAATGGCTCTTTTTTCGGAGGGAAATTGAAAATCTCGCCACAACAGCGACCAATTAAATTACTCCATGTTTATAGGTCTTCGTTATGTTAATATAGACGCATTCGCCATTTATGCAACAATGATTTTAGCTTAAATTTTATGCAATTTTCTTATTCGTTCGTTTAAGAAAATCACTGGTCTGCCGTAATTGATTGAAGATTTTCTTTTCTAGTGTAAGTCGAAGACCTTAATGTGAAATGGCATTTAATTTAAAATCCTTTCCTGTGATTATTCAGTTCGATAGTCAGCATGATTCGAGAACTAACTAAATTTAACTAACACAGTATGGAATAAATTTATTCAATATGTGACAAAAGGATGTTAAATAGGATAATAGGTATGTTTACATAAAAATGATTTGTTGAACACAATGAATGAAGTTTAATGGGTTTTCTACCTGTGTTATTAACCTTAATACTGTTTATTTTTTTGGTAGATTATACCATATGGGGTAAGTTCTTAAAAAAGTCAATATTGTAAATCAATAAATCATGCAATATTGTTTGCTGATTTGTTTATATACAGTGTGTTTCATTCAAGAACTAAATCGTTGCATTTCCATGTTTTCTTAAAGGAACATATTTTTATCAGTTTTACTTTTAAATTTGAACTTCTATTGGTTATACAATTTAAAGTATAGTTGCTATCTAAAATAAATAAAACAAAGTTTTTCTCGAACCTTGAAACATAAACATATACAAATAATGCTGCATAAAGGCCCAAAGAAAACAACTTGGTTTTTAATTCAATTATTGTTAGAGATGATCAAAAATCGAAATTGATTTAGATTATATATTCATGAGCAGGATGTCGTACGCATGACCGATTTGAAGGTAGTAAATGAATAAAAAAATCAATTAATAAAGCACACACACTCAAATTAAACTGTCAAACACATTTTCCTTTAGCGCGTATGAAAAGGTTTAGGTATGCATCGTTATGGAGCACAATGCGACCGCAAATGATGATAGCGAGTCGTAGTGCTCGGGTGCCAAACAAAAATAATCCATCTTATGTGTATCAATGGGATGAGTTTTTAATCATTTAATCCTCTCTTTGTGGCTGCGGACCAGCGGAACATTCGGCCCTCTACCGAATCAGTCGACTTCCGAACGGAAGTCGAACAGTAGTTGCCAGGTCCAACGTCACCGAGTTTTTACCTACCTACCTACGGGAGGGAATTGAAACACAAAAGTTTCCCTTGTTGGGTTTTGCGAAAATGCAATTTTAATAAACACTTGACATGATTTTAAGTACATTTTTAAATCTCGAAACTGATTTTTAAACAGGTACTTTTGCAGAATAACTGTTTTCGCAAAAAAACTTGATTTTTATTCTTTATTATGTATGATTCCCTTCTGAAGATGAAGATCGTAATAAGAAAGATCTGAAGGTGAAAAAATCCTCTTGAAATTTATAACGCTGTGAGGATCTGTAACAACATTTTTAGAAAATCGATATCGATTACATATTATATAAAAATAAGGAAGTTTGTTATTTCCTAAATTTTTAATTATTAGAAGGAGATCTTTTGTAGTTATTTCGTTATTTTTCAGCTCTGAGTATATGCATATGAACCGATTATTTTTTGCATATGGGCATTGCAATTTATCAACCTTTATCTCAGTAACAAAGCATTGTGTTGTGTTGCAGCAGCAGCAGCAGTATGTGACCCAGGACCCTTTTTGCATAGTATTTTTTTTACCCATTAACCCTTCATCTCACCCCACGGTAATGTATGCAAGGCACCCTCAGCCCGAATGTCTTCGGGGTGTTTTTTGGCATTGTTACCTGTAACCCTTTCACCCCAAAATATGACACCATTCTATTATTTACGCTTCTAAAAAAATAGAGCAAGCGAAGTGTAGCGACGTTTCTTCTGTCCCAAAAATTATTATTATTTATATTCGGAAACCATCCCGTCTGGGAGCAGGGAAGGGAGTCTGTGTATGTGTTGTGCGACCTTTTTGCATCAATTATAATATGTAATTTTATATCGGAGACCGTTAACTTTTTACCCTTTTCATTATGCACATACAAAGATTTTCTTACCTCTGTGTGCATCCCGAAAATATAGGGTACATTACCAAATATTTGATGAATTACAAGTGATAATTTAACATAAAATTGCAATAAATAAATAAATAATTTTTTTATTATAAACTACCTGTCCAAGCTAAAGATTTAGCAAATACCCTTTATTAAATATGACCAAAATAAATATATTTCACTACGAAGATACGCTTTGTTGAAGTTTCCTTTATTGGGTATTTTTTGCTAGTAAGTTAAAAAACCGATTGGAATATCCAGAATATATTACCCAGGTTCAGTGTTTGGTATCATATCACAAAAACATATTCTGCTATCAAAAGAGAAAACGTTCAGATAAGCTACATTTGGGTTCTCCGTCTTCTCTTTTATAAAAGAAATTATACATAATGCAGACAGATATGCTATTTATTTCGCGAGGAATATTTGAAATATATTCTCTACAAGAAAGAAGGTAAAAAGGATAGAAGTTGGAATTTTAATATAAATAGATACTTGTTGCAAACATGCAATATAGTTGTCATATGCCAGAAAAGAAACAAGGAAACAAAGTATCAAATAAACTCGTTGACGCATTTTATGTTTTCGATATTTTCATGCATACACGTATATTACTGATTTATTTTCTGAATACGATCGCTGATGTAATATCGATCACTACCTATAATACTCTCTATATATCTGATAAACATACTTAATATTAAAGATAAAATCGATGGGGATGAAAAATAACAACTTGTGTTCCTGAAATCTACTTTTAATTGCTTTGCGTAGTTTAAAATCAGTTTCCCTATTAAAGTAACTGAACAGGTAGTTGCTCGACGAGAAATTGGTTTTTAATTGAAAGTTGCCTTGGCAAAGTGCCCCAGATATATATATAAGTTTCAGAAACTTAATAAACCCCATGCTCTGTCGTATCAGTTTTATGTATACTTATTATTTTGGTTGGCTCTCTCTATGCCAAAGTATAAAGTAAATTTAGCTTTGTTTTACGTAATTAACTTGCAAGGAGCACAGGGAACTATTTACATTGCCTTTGTGTTGTTTTAACAAATTTCTTGTCTTCACAAGATACCCAGTAAGCAAAAACGGTTTTGTTTATAAATTATTAACATTTTCTATTATCAGGAAGGATGGGAGGGAATAAAAAGGTTAAATTGTTATTAATATTTTATCAAAAGTTTTACAAAACGTTAAAAAATTGTATATATCGGTATTGATGATATTTCATCAAATCAAGTTTTTTTGAATGTCTTTTTTAAATTTTGTGGTGGTAGGTTGGATTATAGTTTCAATTTATAGTTCAGAAAGTAGCGGTACTTAAACGCATATTGTAATTTTGTATACAAAGTAACTAAAGTAAAAACTACTTTATTTGACAGCAGAAAATAATTGGTAAAAAAGCGTTAATGTTTTTTTACTCAATCCTTAAATGTGACGTCTCAAAAATGTGTTAGGTAACCCTTTTTTATTGAAGAAAATTTTAATTCAAGTCGATATTTCCGTTATTTGCGTCACTGTACAAAATACAAATCTAATTGGACCATTATTTAAGTAATTAATTCAACGGAGTTTGGTGCATTCTTCAAGTCACCATAATAAATAAACTTAAAACATACATAATTACAAAAAGCATTTATTTAATTAAATGAAAACTTGAAGCATAGTGAAGTAGGTAAACCTTTTTATTTTAAGCTGAACCAAAAAATCTTGATACGCATACCCAACTATAAAAAAGTCACAATACAAAATGCATGCATTTAAAATGGATTTTTCATCTCAAGATAGAAAATTGTTTGGGTATAAACGACGCGTCGTGAAGGGTCTTGTTTGGCTATTTTGTCTCAGAAAATTCCATTTGCTGCCTGCCATCCATGTGTACGGGCAGATAGCCCTTATCTCTAACTTCGCCACCCCTTTTTGGTCCCCCGCGCCCCGTTTGGAGTCTCGACATGAACAACTAAGAAAAATCAGACACGCGATACACAAGATACAATTTTCGCGTCTACTACTACGACGTCTATTTATAAAATTCAACTTTCTGTGAAGATTTCAGAGTTGGCGAGGCAGGTGGATTTATTTGATTTTAACACGCACTGAAGTGATGCTGCATACATCTGTACAATGCACGTGAATTTAAATATCCTTGCTTTATTGTTGTAGAATTTGAAACATGGCAAATTTTAGAGAATTTTTAGAGATTTACTTAAAAGCTAATTTCCAAGAACCCCGAGAAAATAAAACAGTAACAATTGATGTGCTGAACACAATATACAATTTCAACGTCAACATCATTGAGTAGTACCAGGAAGTATAGTGAGCAATATTTTGCAGTTTATTGACTGTATTATTGATCTGCGCATCACTGTTACTGTTTTATTTTCTTCGTGTGGGCGACAAAAACAACGTTCCACTCCAAAAAGATGATCCACGTTAAGGACGACCAAAAAGTGAAAGAAAGTACAAATGAATAGAATAGAAAAGTAAGAAAATCTCAAAAAGTAAGAAATAATTGATATAGTTGATATACAGGGCTAATAATAATGTTAAACATGTTTCCAATTTCTTATTTTGAACGAAAATAGCACCAAAACTAACTGCGCACTCTTAAAACACCTCACGCTAACCAAGGTTAAAAATGTAAAACCATCATCTTCATAGTTAAATCTATTGCTACTGCTGCCATCCTCCATTAAATACAGGGGGATGGCAAGTTTATTTTCCCAATGCCCTGCGGATATTTAGCGAACAGTTCCCCATTTCTCCTGCTCCACCTTTGTTTACAGTCATGTGTGTCACATTCTAACAGGCTGTCTGAAATGTCAATGATTATCCTGAAGTTTGTGCTAAGGGGGGGTCGGGTGGCAAAGGGCGGTCGAAACGGGGGTGGCGCGCTCCAGGAACGAAGGATGAGGCAGCGGCGGATATATCTATAAGTAGATAGGATGTAAGGGACATTACCATGTCGAGATGGATAAAAGAAAAATATATTACGTAGTATTGAGTTATTATAAATCTGTCCCTTATGTGAATTTTTCTCAAGCGTATACGCTATCGAAGCATCGTAACCAAACTACAACGTATCAGCTATCAAACGCGTATGTTACAAATGAGTGTTTTTGAGAATTAGCCTAAAAAATGTTAAAAATATCGAGAGAGAAAACCTGTAACGATTTATTGTGTTCTTGGGTGTTTTTCGAGAGTAAATCCTGGGTTGAGTTTTTACCGGTTTTCCAAAAACAGTGGAAATCCGAATGAAGAAATCTGTAAATATAAATTGCGCCTACTAGATACAATAAATACACATTGTAAACATTTTAATGCAGTAAAAAATAATAAAACAAATAATTCGTCTAAATTCAAACAGCGTTAATTGAGAAAGTCTCCACTCAACGGTAAAAAAACAAAAACGGGTAGATATGTAGATATTATATTTAATATTATGTTGCCATGAACTTGTGTATATTTTGTCGTTTTGATTTTAAGGTTATGTTTGACCAACAATTATTTTTTGTTAGATTTCTTAGAAATGTACAAACTTAATTATAAATTATATTAGGTAAAGTCATCATTAGTTAATTTCGCCAACAAATATACGTACATAATTATAATTAGACTAAAAAAATAATAATTTATTATAACTGAATATTAGATTTCCTGAAATATTCCTAATTTATTAAAAAAAAGCCTATAAGCTCTAATTTTTATAAAAATTAGGCTAATCAAATTTGGTCTTACAGTAGAAGAACTTTTATAATATAACATTAAGTAGTAACATATAAAATGCTGAAAAGAAAAAAAAGTAAATTTCTTAAAGTGCTTAATATTTGTAAAGAACGAATGCAGTTCTTTAGGTATTTTATTGAGTTACCTAGTAACCTTTTTGAAAATAACTACCGTCATCATTAAAGCGAGATTGGAAAAAGCAGAATTCATTGAAATTAAATTTAATATACGATTGAAATTCGTTATTCAGGATACTGGCGGGTACTTGAAGCTTGGCTCGCGGCGAATTCCTTTCCCCCCTTTAAAACGTTGCCGATAATACGACACGATACAATGTTTGGCGTAGGAGAGCAATAAATAATATGCAAGTCTTTGAGTCGGTTCTAGCCCGTAGGTATCAAATAAAGTCGACCAAACGATGGATGAGGTTCGGTAACGTAACAGGGATAAGCTTGGTTGGTTTGGACGGCTGGATCTCAGGAAATGTCTCGGATCAAACAGAAAGCATATAGAGGGTGGTTACTGTTACACATAGACACGAGAATGTGAAGGAGTTGCTGTCGGATTGCCTAAGTTTGTAACATTCTAAGTAGACGCGTACTTTGGCAGATAACAAAGGAATTGCTGTGCGACGTCTTACAGGGGTCAACTAACAAGATGCACGAAAATATTTTAGTTTAATAAAAATTCACTTCTGGGATGATATATTACAGGCATCAAGAGCAAAAGATCAATAATCGTCAAATTTTGCTTGCTACATAGTATGATTGATATATTATCCTTCGAAGTTTCTAAATTGATTTTCGGGGGTGGAAAATGTTCTCCCATTCAAAACTTAATAGCAAAATCGTTTGACAGGAGCACAATGCCGTCCCCGATATTACAACCCGCCGCCCCCAGCACCCGGCCACCGTCTTGCCTTACTGTATCTAATACATGACGGCCTCGTAAATCGACTGGCTCGGTAGTGGTTACCTTTGGAGATATTTTCCTGCAGGAACGGACTCAAAAGTTTTCCTTCGCAGTTTTAACATTATTCTTTAGAGAATAAATAAATTCATGTAAAATCGCAAACGCTTCCAATTTTCCATAATTCCATCCAATCCGAAATCTTCTGTAAAAATAAACATATATCTCATAATATTCATTTCTGGTTAAATTTTGTTGGCCTGTGTTACCAAAACGTTTTATTTTATATATTTTTGCATTATTCCATTCAATTAATTAAAATGGGTAACTAACATTTTCGTATAAGTAAGTATAAGTATAAGAACGTATAGCAGGGCCCATCTACAAAGCCTTACACTCATCTTCAAGGGTTATTTAACCCCCTTTCGGTTCTCCTATGTAATTTTCACCCCAGCTGGTAAATTTTTCCCAGGAGGTCGTGGATGACAGTATCGATGGTTAAGGCCACTCCCGGAATTTTGTCGCCGGGTCGGGCCATTCGCTCTTTGGTATATGAGAATAAATGTAAATGGCTAATATATTATATTTCTTATAGTTCAAACCGTTCTTTTTTTATATGAGAGAACAATTTTCAACAAGGACTAAAACTAAAAAGCTTTTGCATAAAACCTCAGGATAAATTTGTGTTATTCTTGTTGTTGTCGAGTCCTGTCCTGCGACAGACAGGCAGCAGGAGCGAGAGGACGTCGAAAATTGTGAACGCGCGGAGCGAACGTAAGGGCGAGTCGTTCGGTCCCTTCTTGTTCGGTAGGGGGTCCCCCTTCGTATATATGGAGGAGGCGAGCAAAAAGGAGTGAGAAACGACCGGGCCAAAACCGATCGAAGTCGTCTGGGTGTGGCCCAAATGCCCACGCACACTGCGATGGTCACTACGATGTCTCAGAATAGACTCACTCTTCTTCTTTCTTAGATGATTTAAGATTGTGGAGCGGATTGAAAACATTCGTTTATATTGAAGACTTGTTTTTTGTATGAATTATTAATTAAGATAATGAAATAAAAGATATGACTTGTTGGTAATTGAAAAGAAACTTAAGGTAAAACATGATGAGAAATGAAAGTGGTAGGGCAATTAAAAGTTGTGGAAGGATAACGAGCAAGATGAAATAAAGAAAAACAAAAGTATTAAAGAGCGCGAAAGTGGAGCATAAATTTAAGCGTTTAGAAAGTGAAAATTAAAAATTATAAAGTGGATGAAAGAAAGAGAGGCAACCTGTTGAGCGACTCCATAATTAGAAAAATAAGCACTAAGAAAAGAGTAAGAGGAAGCAAGACAGTGCAACAAAAACAAATTGAGTTACCAGCAAACACTTTACAGACTTACATTTTAATATAAGTCACCATCATAATTGAATTTCCATCTCTTTCTTTCACAGAGGCGTACTTCAACATTATTTTTCAACATTCTTTACTTACTGAGAAAATAGAAAAACATTAAAAAAAGTCTTACTTGCTATGACTTTTAAAACTATTTAAAAAGCATGCTTTTTAGGTTTTATATCCTACATGAAAATATAGCTAAACGAAACTTATACATTTAAACTTCTTTACACTGTCTATAGAGAAAAAGGGATATTAAAAAAATTTAAAAAGAATTTTAAGAGTTTTGTTTTGAAAAATTACCTTGTAATGTAATATATATATAATCAAATAATAAAACAACTGCGTTTTTGCACTTTTGGGTAAGAGTTTCTCAAAAACCTTACAAAAGGAGCAATTCGGATTCAGCTGTTTAGAAATGCAATATGCATTATTAATAAATATCTACATTCTACATTTTCTATTTTTTAATACAAAATCTAATTTTACTGACTTTCTATAGTTGCTTGATAAAATGAATTAATTTATTTTTCCTGACTGATAATTTTTTTAAATATTTTATGTTGTCTTTTTTAAGGATAATAAAACTGAAAGTATGATTTTAGTACGTCTCTGTTTCCTTTCTGTTTAGCAAGCAAGTTCTGGCGTAGCAGCTATTTTAAAATCTGTAAAACTATAATTTTATCCCAAGTTGGTGAAAATTTATACATTTGTATGCGGAACACTTCTTACTTGCTATGAAGAAGTGCAACCTCTTTTTCTCTTTTAATGCTGTTTTCTTACTTCCTACCGAATTTATCTACTATTTAAAGTTTACATTTTAAAGGAAATAATTTTGTTTTTATGACGTTTTTATTGTTTTTATATAAAGGTTTCTGAAATATATTTTATAAAAATACCACAATATATTATTTAGGGATTTATTTACATAATAAAATATAACTTTTTAAAAATCACCGATATAAAAACCATAAAAGAAATATTGGTGTTTTAAAAAACCCTTCATAACTGATAAATTTATGTTGAAGTAATTAAAACAGAACTCAGTCATTACAGTCTAAACTAGTTTCTTCTCAGCAATGTTGTGCCTCATGACCATAGAAGTCTGTGGCAGGTAATTATTTCAATAAAATGTAGTTTTGTTTTTAAAATTTCTGTTATCTTTTGCATTATAAATATTATTATATATAGTTCATGTTTTGAACTTGGAACAAGCCCAGAGACCACGTGTTTAGACATTAGACACCGAAAAAAATTGGTAGTGAAAATTCAACCAATTCATATTTGGAAATTTGTTACCTTTTATATTTTGGGAATGGAAAACAAAAAACAAGAAATCATAGTGCATGTTTTTATTTTTTTTTTAAATATATATAAGTTTTAATTAACTTTTTACACTTCGATTGAGGTCCCTCCTTTGTTGAGGTTGCTCATTTTAAAAGACGTTGTGGCAGAAGTGTTTTATTTTGACTGACTAGATAAAATAATTGTGATCTAAAATATGTAAGTGTGCGTTTTTACTCTGTGTTTTAAAGAAATGCTGGTATTTTATATTGGGACACTATTCCATATTAAGTCACTTTTCTCCACTCCTACGTTTACTTGAATACCTTTTCATGTACTCGAAACATCTACGCCTTTACCACTTTCTAACCTTGTTAATTTCTTAGTTCATTTGGAAGCTCCATCTTAATTACCTATATATTATCATTATAGGATTCTTGATGCGTTTCATATTCAAATGGGGATTGAGTGCATCGGTATATCAATGCATTTGACAGTTTACACATCGGAGCGGTAATCGCGTCTGGCACTGTGATCGTAGCCCTTGTTGTTGGGTTGGGTGGGACGCCCATTCTAAACGTCATCGTGCATAATATCTGTCAACTGTGATAAGAAGCATCGGTGTATGCGATAATTAGTGCTGGCACTAAATTGTGGTTCAGTCACAGCAAGATCCGCACAATGAGAAGAAGCTTTTAAAATGTTCAGGGTTCATCAAAAAATAATAAAATAACATAAATACTATGGAGAAAAGGGATATAAACTTGGATTCAATTGAGCAAAATATATAAATTTTTTTGAAATTCTATTGTACTGAATATACATCCTTTTAAAACTTTTTTTGCTCTCAATTTAATATAGTACGGTAAAATTAGAAAGTGTATACGGCCACGACGGACGTAATTTTTTTTTGCTGTTATATTGATTTTATTGTTGTTAAATTTTAATATTTGATATATTGTTATAATTTAAGTATTAAAATGTGTACATAGACAAGGACTATAAGGTTTTAAAGTTAAAATCAGTATATGAGCACAATTCCGCGCGCGTTGTAACTTTTTAAGAATGATTAAAATATACTTTAATTATAATTTATTTTATTCATACTGGCATCTTTGAAATAAATCCTTTATAATTTGGTTGGCATTTGTCTTACAGTGCAGCTCTTTGTTCTTGCGATGGCAGTGTTCCCGTGGTCCTTTTTGCCCGTGTTAACTGGGTACATACACTTTATTCCCGACCATTGTTTTAACTCTGTCTCGGGCGGCATTAGCAATGCTATTTTAGCAGCAAATCTGAGCTGTGTGCATGCTCAGCGGTAGCCAAAATGCGGTCGACGCAGCAGGATGGAAACCGTTAGTTAGTTCGTTCGTTTTGGATAAATAAAAAAAATCCTAATTAAAATGATGGATGAATGTGTTCATAGTGAACGAGTTAAAACAATGGGCGAAGGTTTAATGGGGGATTGTTTACCTTTTGATGGAAAAAAGGGGTGAAAATTAAACTTGACTTATGAGTTCTATGAAAAGAATTTGTACTTCTTTGTTAATGTTTTAAATTTATTAAATTCTAATTGTTTGTGTTAATTATTTTTTATTTTAGGCATATATTGTTTATATTGTTTTACTTTTATAATATATTTCTCTTTTTTTCTAAAATAATTTAATAAAAAACAGCAAATTAAAGCATTATTTTTTTTTTCTTTAAGGTGCATTCATTGCCAAGATCATTAGCACCAAAGCTCCGAGAGAAAAATCCTCCATTAGGAACACTTACTTTATATACGTGTAGTAAAACAGAATAAAGGTGAAAATAATAATAAAATTAAAAAAAAGGGAATAATTGTGTAAAACGGTAGGTAAAGATGACATTTAAAAAAACAATAAATAAGTATACTTATGTAAACTTATGTATACAGTATAAATTTCTTGAAGGTGGTTTTTATCGTTGAGGTAAGAAAGAATGTGTTTATAGGATCATATATAAGCAATATTTTTCATTCCAGATCTGCCACACCATAAAGGACCCGCTTTTCACGAAGATTAGGACATTTCACCAGGATATGCTTGACCGAGAGTACTACTACACAGCCAGAATGTTTGGCCTATAGGCCTATAGACCTTATAAGGTTACATTTTTGTATACATTTATAATATAAAATAATACATACGAGTCTAAATTTGTAAAGTGATGATAGTAATGAAAATCTGTAAAAACCAAGCCGAAAGTGGGTAAAGGAGCACCCTTAGGAAATAAATAATAACTGCTATTTTTGAGCTTAAAAAAAGTAAAGGTTTAATTGACGGTAAATATGCTTTCCATGATTTATGCTAACATATTAAAATTTTGGGTAATTCAACAACCGGTTTAATAAAATTTGATTTAGTCCTGTTTATTGCCCGTGCCATTATTTCCGCTAGGAGGCAGAACCTGGGCATAAGGTCGCCGAAGGGTTGGCACAACAGTGACCACAATGTAACGACAATGGGTCGACCTGGACCCATTGCATTTCAATCAAAAGCTTGTTTCTGGTCACCGGTCAGCTCAGGTAAAAAAATAACCCTCGGACCTCTAAGTGGTCGCGAGCCCACGACCAGGTATAAGCACGAGTGCCAGTGGGCATGTTGTTTATCCAGTAGCACACTTCAACCAAACAAATCATTTTATATTTTCCTAACGATATTATTCTATAATATTCCATCATTATTATATCTACTATTTTAAATGCAGCCCTTCGATCCACAGTAACTACTATTTAATTTTTTTTTATTCTCTATCTTTTGAGCATTTGTTCATTAAAATCGAGTGACAAATAAAAACTTACGGGGTATATATGTATATACTGTAACGTTTTTAACTGTTCGTAGTGTGAATTAAAACACGCACTGGTTAATTAACGAACTAAACTATTTATTTAATAACTTAACTACACTTAAAACACTATAAAACTAACTAAACACTTAACTTCTAATTATTTATATATCACTATTGCTCAAGAGTCTATTTATTTGCACTTATATTTATTTATTTCGCCGCGAGTACCAAATCTTAACTGACTGGTCTGTGATGTTTCCGTTTCTTATATATTCAGCGCCAAGGTCTTCTGGAACATTCCAGCGAGCTCCACACTCTCGATTATTCGAGCGCTGAGTCACCGGCGATGACTCACCGGCAATGACTAATCGGCGATGAGTCATCACTCCGATATCCAGGGCGGTACTCGCTACATTGCCCCCGTCTTAAAACATTTTCGTCCCGAAAATGGTCCTCAGCTCCATGGCGATATTTGCATAGAGATCCAAACTTGCATTGTGACGTCCTATAGAAGTAGCAGTCTACGGTCTTCCTTTCGGTTGTTTTTTTAGGGTTGTGGCAACAGACAAGAATGTGTATGCCACTAAATCTGAAGATAACTTCCACCATACTTCTAATTATTCTCCAATCTAAACCGTCAAGTCCACAAGCAATCTTCGGTATCGCCAGGTTCATGATGTCCTTGGATAAAAGGGCATCCCTCAATTTATTTAAGGCATTCCATACGTCACGGTAGTTTGGCTTCTGATGGGAGAGCTGCTTCGTTACCAGATAGAAGATACTTCTATTGCCTATCTGCTCATTATTCACAATTTCAAGCACCTCTCCAACTTTGGGATTCTGCCTTCGTAGCTCGTCGATCCGTCCAAACTTGTTTTTAAAAACAACCGCTATTCCCCTGGACATCCTTAGGTCTTCCGCAACACAGTGAGCCAGGGAGTAATCGGCCGAAACCGTGAACAGATCTCTTTGCTCTTCTCGAGTGACACCATACCGAGCTTTTTACCGCTCGAATATAAATACATGAAGTCTTCAAAAGGCAAGTCGTTTTCCGGCGGATTAACTCTCCTTACTCTAGCATCGTCTATTTGATCATTGTTTCCAGCGTAAGGGGCCAATCGGTTGAAATGGATCACTTTCGGCTTTCCTCTTGGTTGTTTCCTGATCCTGTAGATGATGTCATTTATTCGATCCATGACTTCGTACGGTCCCTCCCAAGAAGTCTGCAGCTTCGGTGAATAACCACGACGGCGCTGAGGGTTGTATAACCAAACTAGGTCTCCAGGTTGAAATCCTCCATTTTCCGCCTTGATGTCGTATGCCTCTTTCATTCTATCACTGGCACTCTGGATGTTTAAACGGACTCGGCTGTGAATGTCGCTCATTTTCCTACGTAAATTGTTGAGGTAATCTTCTCCAGCAATATCATCCCCTGGTAGGCAACCAAATCTCAGGTCACAAGGTAGACGAAGTTCACGTCCCATAACAATGCTAGCGGGTGTCTGGCCGGTTGTATCGTGGATAGAAGAACGGTACGCCAACAGAAACAGATGAAGAAAGCGGTCCCAGTCTCTTTGGTGATCAGAGACTACCTTGGACAGGTACCGGTTTATCGTTCGATTCATTCGTTCTACCATTCCATCGGACTGCGGATGTAATGCAGTCGTCCTCGTCTTCCGAATGTTAAGAGTCTTACAGACATTCTGGAACAATATAGATTCAAAGTTCCTGCCTTGGTCTGAATGCATCTCCATTGGCACACCAAAACGACAAATCCACTCCTTAATAAGGGCATCGGCCACTGTGGCAGCTTCCTGGTTTGGCAAGGCGTACGCTTCCGCCCACTTGCTGAAGTAGTCCATTACAACGATGATGTATTTATTTCCAGATTCTGTTTCCGGAAATGGACCCGCCACGTCGATTGCAATTCTCTCAAATGGGCTGCCCACATTGTACTGTCGCATTGGGGCTTTTGGGCGCTTCTGGGGTCCATTGCTTGCCGCACAAACGGCGCACTTCTTGCACCATTCCTTCACATCCCGTTGGCTGTTGACCCAATAAAACCGTTCCCTAAGCCTTCCGAGCGTCCTGGTCACCCCAAGATGTCCTCCAGTAGTTCCATCATGGATTTCCTGCAGCACTTCTGGTATCCTGTTTCTGGGGATTATTATCTGCTTCCGGTCTTCCCCCCCTTCTGGCATCTCCAAAACGCGCTTTAGAAGCCCGTCACTTAGGATGATGGAATTCCATTGGGCCCAGTACGATTTCACATTCGGCGAATATTGGGCGACTTCCTGCCACGTTGGTTTACGGTCGTTCTTCTTCCAATCGATGATAAGCTTCAAATCCGGATCCCTTTCCTGGTCTTGTTGAACCTCAGCGGATTGCCAATGATCATCCACGATTGTAGTTCTGCGAACAAACACATCCTTTTCTTCGGCCCTGAGACAATGTTTACAGTCTTCCGGGCACGGTCTTCTTGACAAGGCGTCAGCATTTCTATGGATGGTCCCAGCCCGATGTTCTGTGTCAAAGTCGAACTCCTGTAGTCTCTCAATCCATCTTGCTACCTGTCCTTCAGGATTCTTGAATTGCAAAAGCCATTTTAGGGCAGCATGATCCGTTCTTAGCAAGAATTTTCTTCCATACAGGTACTTGTAAAAGTGTTCGACTGCCTTTACCACTGCCAACAGCTCGCGTCGAGTAACACAGTAATTTCGTTCTGGTTTGGATAAAGTTTTACTGAAGTATCCAATAACTTTCTCTTTTCCCGCTTGAATCTGCGACAAAACAGCTCCCAGGCCCACATTACTTGCGTCCGTGTCCAAAATAAATTCACCATCCGGAAGAGGATAACTTAAGACTGGTGAGCTGGTCAACGCGTTTTTCAGGTTCTTAAAGGCTTCTTGGCATTCTTCGTCCCATTGGAATCGTCTTTCTCCCTCTGTTAAACGTGTCAAAGGCTTAGCAACCTTTGCAAATCCAGGTACGTACCGCCGGTAGTAGGTGCATAATCCAAGAAAGCTTCTTAAGTCATGTTTGTTTTTCGGTACTGGCCATTCCCGCACCGTCTTCACCTTCTGTTTGTCCACTGCCACTCCTTGACTCGAAACAACATGGCCCAAATACTGCACTTCCCTCTGGAACAAGTGACATTTCTTCGGGCTTAGCTTCAGGCCGGAACTTCTTAAGCGCTGAAAGACTTCCTTCAGGTTCTTCATATGGTCCTCAAATGATTTCCCAACCACAATGATGTCGTCAAGGTACACCAAGCATGTCTTCCAGGATAGTCCCTTTAAAACCATTTCCATGAGCCTTTCAAAAGTTGCAGGGGCATTACATAGTCCAAACGGCATGACAGTAAACTGCCACAGTCCAGCACCCACGGTAAACGCCGTCTTTTCTCTATCTTCTGGTGCCATTTCAACCTGCCAGTAACCGCTTTTCAAATCCAGAGTCGAAAATATTTGCGATCCAGCCAATGTATCCAGGGTGTCATCGATCCTAGGTAGAGGGTAGCTGTCCTTCTTCGTCACGTTGTTCAGCTGACGAAAATCGACGCAAAATCGAGTTGATCCATCCTTTTTCTTAACTAACACCACTGGGGAAGACCATGGGCTGTTGGATGGTTCGATCACCCCTTCCTTCTCCATTTCTTGCACAATTTTATCAGCTTCCTCTCGCTTGGCAAGTGGTAGCCTTCTTGCCGACTGTCGAATGGGCTGTGCATCACCGGTGTTAATTTTATGCTGGACAATTCTTGTCCTACCCTTCTTTTCTTGTCCATCATCAAAGACGTCCTGATAGTTGTGTATCAGCTCTCTCAGCTTTATTCTCTCATTTGGTTTTAAGTCCTTTGAAGAAGTCGAAAGCAGAGTCGTCAATTCATTGCTAATTTTCTTGGCCGGAACTCCAGACTCACGAATGCTTCTAATAATTGAGGAAACAGAGGAACAGTTCCCCAAAACGATTCCTTTTTTCAAGTTCACAGAGTAACCATTAACATTCAATACTCTTACAGGCACTTCTTTTCCGACACGTATTAAAGTCTTCCCTACTACAACTCCTCGACCGACCTCTTTGTCATCAATTCTCGGCTCCAGAAGCATTATACTTCCATCTTCTGATTTACAATCCAAGAAAGCCTTCAATATCATCTCGCTGTGTTCCGGTATCAAAGCATCTTCTGTTAGCATCACACGAATATTCTTCTCTTTAGATCGATGCAACACGACTTCCTCTCCATTTACTCTCAATATTCCTTGTTGAAAGTTTAATTCAAATCCTATAGAGTTCATAATGTCCATGCCTACAATAACTTCATCTTCAATATCTGCTACTAATGCTCGATGTTTAAATTTAGTGTTTCCTATGACCATCGTGATGTCCACTTCTCCATGAACAGTAGCAGTATCTCCTGTTGCAGTACGTAGTCGCCTATTGGTAGATTTGATCTTGGACATTTCGACAATATCTGGCCTAATAATTGTCTTCGTCGCACCTGTATCCAGCAGCAGCACATGTAATTTTCCATTAATTAAACCATCCACAAAAACACTGCTGGACTGGTGTAGAAGAGATGCAACACGTTCGATATCTTCTGGGGCATGCTGGTTACAGGTCGACGGTGGCCCCTTTTCCTCGACCCTATCTAGTTTTCCGACTGAGACGAAGTCGGCGCCACCTGGCTTTCTCTGCAACGACTTCGTATATGTCCTAGCTTTCCACATCTCCAACACCGAATTTCCTTCTTCTCTGGTAGATTTTCTTTAAAAACTCGCCTGATTGCTTCAATTATTCTGGGTTCCTCCTCTTTCTCTTCATCGACTCTCCTTATTCTAGGCTGGCTCCTGCAGCTCTGCTTTGCCGCCTCGAATTCCAAAGCTCGAGCCAATGCATCAACCAGTTGGCTCGGACGAGCCAGTGTTAGAGCCTGTCTTGTTTCGTTGTCTCGAAGTCCATCCAAAAAGGCTTGAACCGCTAATCGTTCCATAACGGTCGTTGGAGTAGCTGGATATGCTAGCCGGACCAAGCGTGCAATATCAGCCTCGAATTCTTGCAAAGTCTCGTTTGATTTCTGGCAGCGGTTCTTAAGTTGGGAATGGTAGACATGTTCCAAATGTGTCTGGCCATATCGAAGTTCCAGATGTTTAACCAACGCTTCGTAATCTTCTTGTTCGTTGGGAGAGAGTGTCTGCAAGATGTCCGTTGCATCTCCGCGTAAAGCCAGAGTCAATGCTGTAGCTTTTTCTTCTGGTAGCCAGCCATTTGCTTTTGCTGCTGCCTCAAACTGACGGATGTAGTTGGTCCAAGAAGTTTTTCCATCGAACTGAGGTGGTTTCATCCGTACTCGGCTTCCCTCTGGCATTGTTCCTGGTTCCGCCAGCATCATGGGTAGATTTACAGCTGTCAGTTTACTATTTATTTCTTTAATTTTGACTTCCAATTTATCATCCAATTCCATCCTTACGTCATTCAATTCCATCCTTACGTTATTTAATTCCATCCTTACGTCCTCTTTTAATTCCTTAACATTATCTAGAATCTTCTGTTCCAAACATTCCTTTAAATTTTTTGAATTTTCCAGAATTTTCTGCTGTAGTTCGCTAGAATTTTCCTGCATTTTCTGTTGCAAATCGTCCTTTAAATCGTTGACATTTTCTAACATTTTCTGTTGTAACTCGTTAGAATTTTCCAGCATTTTCTTTTGCAACTCGTTAGAATTTTCCAGAATTCTCTGTTGTAAATCGTTGGAATTTTCCAGAATCTTCTGTTGTAAATCGATTTTTAAATCGCTAGAATTTTCCACCATTTTCTGTTGCAAATCATCCTTTAAATTTTGCAACATTAAATGCATATCACACGGGCCTTCAAATAAATACTCATCTGGATTTTCACCTTCCTGTGCCAACGCTTCTCGAAGCCGCTGCTGCAACACATTCTTTTTTCCAGTTGTATCACATTCCCTTTCTTCCAGCTCTCGCTTAAGGTCCGCCACTTTTAAGTCCATTAACGAAACCATTTTCGCGAAGTTTCACACTAACCGCACTCCTGACACCAATACACCTATCCCGTTCATTCTTGTCCGGATAGCGCGTGCGCAAAATTACCACCTCTTAAATATTACCCCTTAAATATTGGGGGATTTTTACTTTATGTTACCTGCACTGTGTTTAAATGACAGACGTCAATCCAAAATTAATTATTATTGTTTTGTATTTTGATACTGTTTATACTAAAAAATGTGGCAAAAAAAGATATCTTGTCTTAAACAATTTGATTTTGATGAGGCCAAGCAATTTTTTGCTAGACATGGTGCTACGCAACAACACCATACCCGAGCATATAAGTTTTTCGTTGAAGGATTCCTCCACGATATTTGGATTAACGAAAGTGAACTTTCCATTAAAGCAAGGTGTTATCATTCCCAAAAACGAAATGAAAAACCCCATAGCCTTTATTTTGTTTTTAAATCTGGAAATGAAGAGCAACTGTGTCTACAAGAGTGTCACTGTTCATGTGAAGTTGGGTAAGTCTAATATTTGATATAATAATACTAGCATAGTTTAACAAAGATACTAGTTAATATTTAATTTTTATTTAATGTAATAATACTAGTTATATGATTTGTTGTTTTGAATCTTATACTTAATATTTTTTTTTATTTTAGGTTATCACAGTCTTGTCACCATTTAATAAGCTTAGCATATTATTTGCAAGATAAGCTATTAAGAGAAGAAGATGAAGTTTTAGATGTTGCCAGCACATCGAAACCAATGGAGTGGAACAAACCTAGGTGTACAAAAATTCTGCCTCAAAGTATTGTCAATGCAGTTTTTCATAAACCTACAAAGATAAATCGAAAGAAAAGGCCAATAATGTCAACTTTTTTAACCCCTGATTCTTTATTAAAAGAAAATGAGTTAAATAAAATAAAAATGGAAACAATGAAGAAAGGATTAAGAAAAATTAATAAAAAAATTCCATTTTCTTACCTTATAAATGATAGAAACCAAGGTAATTTTCATTTGCACCTTATTTAATATTTTAGAAAATCTATGTTAATAAATATATAATTATTATTCTTTATTTTTTAGATGAAAGTATGACAACAATGGCAATGCAGAATTTTAATACTTTGCAACAAAACCATCAGGTAGAAGTACTGCCCATATCGTTGCCTGTTTTGGACATGGAATGCATAAATATTTTAATTTCTATGCCAATGCCAAGGGAGGATACATTTTTTAATGTTGATTTTGAAGATGCCAAAAATATTGAAATTTTAACTAGGCAACAAAGTGACTCTAAGGAATGGAAAGAATACAGAAAAGGGAGGCTAACTGCCTCAAATTTTGGGTCTTTATGCAAAAGAAATAAGCCATTTGAGTTTAGTTATTTTAATAGCATTTGGGAAGCTCAAGACTTGGGACATGTTAAAGCAGTTCAGCATGGAAAAAATCATGAAACAAATGCAAGAATATTATATGAACAGCAAACTAAAAACGTTGTCTGTCTTTGTGGTTTGATTGTTCATCCTTATGCTCCATATTTGGGTGCCAGTCCAGATGGAATAATAAAAAGAGGAAATGAATATGGGATTTTGGAAATAAAATGTCCATTTAGTAAAAAAAATAAAAATTTAAAAGAAACTTTAAAATCAAAAACTTTTTTTTTGAAAGAAGATGAGAATAAGAGACTATTTTTAAAAGAAAACCATAATTATTATTATCAAGTTCAGGGACAAATGTTAATTACAGGAATAAAGTGGTGCGATCTGGCTGTTTATTTTAAAGAAGAAAACGAGATTGTAATTGTAAAAGTTGAATTTGATCAAAATTTTTGTTATAAAATGTTCGAAAAATTAACCAATATTTATAATATATATCTAAGCTTTTACTACGTTTTTTATTGATATAATTTAATTTTCAGGTAATTTTTTTATTTTTATAGACAATTTTACCTTAAATTTTGTAAAATTAAATCTTACCTAAATTAAACTTGTTTGAGGTAGGTATAAAATTAAGCAAAGTTAAGTAAAAAATAAAGGTAATGCTTAGACCAAAAAATGGGAA
This sequence comes from Brassicogethes aeneus, assembly GCA_921294245.1. Classification (NCBI taxonomy): domain Eukaryota; kingdom Metazoa; phylum Arthropoda; class Insecta; order Coleoptera; family Nitidulidae; genus Brassicogethes; species Brassicogethes aeneus. The sequence continues at coordinate 250,669 of OV121138.1, read as the reverse complement.
GGATATATGAGGTATAATCTCCATTTATAACTAAATTTTCTACCTGTAGGTATTTGATTTTGTTTATTTTTAACTATAAAATTATACTAAATTTTAAGTCAAAATATTTCTTTACAACATAGAAATTATAGTTATAGTTAAAGAGGTTCAAGTTTTGGAGGTTTGAGTGCATATTTATATTTTTATTAAAATACCTAACCATTGACTTCTGATTTTTTTTAAATAAATTATTAAAAATTAAAGCTGGGTTGTTTTAGTAAATTTATAAATTTCAACAAAAAACTTTATTTTTTTAACTCGTGCATAAAATTTGTAAGCAAAGCACAAACTGTAAAAATTTGGTTAACACTCCCCATAAGTGCAATGGGTATTTTGTGGGATAAAATTTTAAAAGTTTTTATCCTTCTTATAGCCCGTTCTACATGGATCCTCTCTCTTGCTATGTGTCGTATATATTCAATTTGGTTGGGTTCATACTGTATTCCTGATATTCGGAATGTTGGTATATTTAAGCATATTCCAGCATCTTCTAAAATATTTTTAATCTCAAACCCCTTATCTGCCAAAATAATATCACCTCTTTCCAATTCTCCAATTTCTACTTTTTTTTTTAAAAGATTAAGAAACCCACTTTCTTCAACAATTTTTTTATCTGATATAGATCCTAAAAAAACTCCAAATAATATATGAATTTTAAATTAATAATTTAGGTATGTTACCAGTAAAAAGTGCTGAAACAAAAATTATAGCACCACTGGGGCTTATCATTATGAGGGCTTTTAAAGTAGTGGATCCTTTATACTGGGAGTAGCATTGTGACTGCTTTATTAAGGATGATGGAGTTTCTATAAAAAACTCAGTGCAGTCTATACTGCCTATAACTTTGGGATATTTATTTTTAAAAACCATAGAGGCATGCTCCAAAATTATGTCTCTATGGGGAAATATATTTAACCCAGCCAGTTTAATATATAATAAATTTATCCATGCAAGGCAGATTCTCCCCACTGTGGATTTGGATACTTGAAACATATCACTTAATAATTCATAATCTATTCCTCGTCTCAATTTTATTAATGTAAGAAAAACTCATTCATTGAAGAAAGCTTATGTTTTTGATTCCATTTTCCTTTTTTTCTTCTCTGAACTTGTTTCGTAAATATAAATTTATATAATATAACTACTATTTTGTAGCTTGGAAGCCCTGTATAATACAAAATCTTTCTGTCATTATTTTTAAAATTTTCAATCAAAAATCTTGAATTTAGACCATTTTTGGGTAGCCGCAACTTTTTTCTTATAATAAATGCTGGTGTCTTAGCACTTTCTTCTAAATTTGGTACAATACTTTCATCTTCTACTATATTTTCATTCTGAGGTAAATTTAAAGTGGGAATTGTCGTTGGCTTTAATTTCACTTTAGTTGAGAAATCAAACAAATCATTTTCTTCAAAATGTAACCAGCATACCTAAAAATAGTAAATAAGTATATTATAATTGTTATCTGGTATTATATAGTATATTATTAAGCTATTAAGTTAAATAATTACCTTGGTGCTATCCGTAATTTTTTCTGGGCTTATTTTTAATGATTCTATCCATAATTTCCTTAGCTGAACATTTTTAGGGATTGAAAAAAACTTTCCACTTTTAATATTAACCAAGAAATTTCGGCAGGAATGTATACAGCAACGCATTTTTCAAAATTAGTCATAAAATAAATAAAAACTTAACCTCACTTTTTGGATTTTATACAAGGGTTTTTATTCATTCATTCATCATGTTGGTAAAACTGAATTGTGACTGAATTAAGGGGAAATATTGAAAAAAAGGGGATTGCCGCGCTTTTTCGCGCATGAGCTCTCTGAAAAATCTATTATATGGGATAGGTGTATTGTAACGTTTTTCACTGTTCGTAGTGTGAATTAAAACACGCACTGGTTAATTAACGAACTAAACTATTTATTTAATAACTTAACTACACTTAAAACACTATAAAACTAACTAAACACTTAACTTCTAATTATTTATATATCACTATTGCTCAAGAGTCTATTTATTTGCACTTATATTTATTTATTTCGCCGCGAGTACCAAATCTTAACTGACTGGTCTGTGATGTTTCCGTTTCTTATATATTCAGCGCCAAGGTCTTCTGGAACATTCCAGCGAGCTCCACACTCTCGATTATTCGAGCGCTGAGTCACCGGCGATGACTCACCGGCAATGACTAATCGGCGATGAGTCATCACTCCGATATCCAGGGCGGTACTCGCTACAATACGTATATATTATAAATATATTATCTTATAAGAGTTATCTTAAAACTAAAAATGTAAATTATAAAGAACTATATAAAATTATGAGAAATCCTCTGAATTCACAGAATCTTTTGTACAAAGACAATAAAGGACTAAATAAATTAGTATACGGACTGGTGAAAAAATATAATTTTGCATTAATCAAAAAAAGATAAAAAATGTTGCTTAATAGAGTAAGCTAACGTAACTCTTAGCGACAAAACAAGGCAAAATCCAAGGGAAAAAATACAGCATTGTTGTGTTAGTCGAGGATTATGCCTTCCACTTCCTTCTGGTTTCGGGATTAGATGGGCTTGTGTGAACAGTGACGTGGCCCTAAGGGGCTGGGGGGGACCTGGGGGGCACAAACCCACACTAGACGCTATCCATAAACTTTGCTCCCCACTGAGAGACGGATTCGACCCCCTAAGGGATGGGTTTACTTCCTTCCGAATTTCTTGTACGACAAACAAAGGCCTAGGTAGTCATTAATAAGACAGCCGAATAATGATTTATCAAACGGGATTACGTACTGTTTGTTAAACAACAAACGTCGAACAAAAAAGATTGGTCCGATGCCAATGTTTTATATTGATTTTTTACAAAACGGTGAGAAATTATGGTTTCTGGTCACCCTGTATGTTTAGTTTTCGTGTCTACGTTTTTTGTGCAGCATAAATTAAATTTAAATAAAAAATCAATTTCCATTACCCCGAGAGAAAGAAAAAAAATGAATTAATAGATTGGATTTGTCATTAGTCATTTGCTATAAATACATAAATCTGTTTAGCTAAAGAAGGCGGTTGTTAAAGCGAATAAGGAGACCTGTGAACCGGCGGTGAAGTGGCGGAGTGTGTTAAAGAAGAAAAAACTAATTGAATTAAAATTTATGAGCGTCTTTAACGTCGAGACTTTGCCAACTTCTCCTCCTGAATTTCTTATTTATGCCAGACCGCTGTTGTTATAACCGAAAACCATGGGAATTATACTGTTTGTTTTATCACGTTTTTATGGCTGCTTAATTGTTATGATACACTTTTTGAATTAGATTTATTACGACTGTTATTGGCGTTACGTATTTTTACTTCCAAAACAGATCTGGGATTACACAAAAAATATTCTTAATCAGGATTAATTACCATGGCAAGTTGCTTCGTTAAAGTTTTCTGAGCGTAAAAATAAAAATATTTCCATTTTTATAACAGGTTTTTATACATTTTTATTGCACTGTTGTCCTTACTGAATTTTACTTGAACACATTTTAACATTTTGTAGTCGTAGGCCTTTGAAAATGCTCTACTTAAAAGTCTACTTAAAATACATTTACAAAGTTTTAAAAGGATTTATGGTCTGATTTCCAAATAAATTTTTTACAAAAGTCGCTTACATGGGCTATTATCATTTATTACTGCTAAACTGTGTTGCAAAAGTTAACAAAAATTTATATGCTACTTCTACAGGTATAAGTGCATACGAGAAAAAGAATTATAAATAATTTCTTATTGTCATGTTATAAGATATATCTTATAACATGACAATAAGAAATTGATAATTTTTTAAAAGCATATATGCTTTAATTAAATACGGTTCTATATAGCCCATGTCTTTAATTAATGCATATCTTACAACGTGACATTGAAAAATTATTGAATTTTTGTATGCACCTATGCCTGTAGAAGTGCTATATAAATTTTTGTTAACTATCACCGCACAGTTTTTCAATAATAAACGATTATGATGTGTCCAACCAAAATTATTAATCTGTCATTTTCGTCTAGAAGATCCGGCAACACTGGATTACGAACACATGATTATCTAGGGATGTTTGGTTTGATTTAATTGGTAACTCCCATAATTTCGTTTTTAAAGTGAATTATTAAAAAAAACACAATTATGTTAAGTTATTTATTTTTTAAAAATATTTAGACAATCCTATCTTCCATAGTTTTCTTCGCTTTGTTTTCTGCTTTTCTCTTTAGGTTTTTGGTAAGGTATTATATAGTATGAAAATGTTGATTTCAATTAAGTAAATAATTCTAAAATTAAAATCTAAAATATTGAATAAAATTCAACATAAAAATGAAAATAATTCTAAAAAATTAACTATTTTATCTTGTTTTCAAAGATACTCCTTCTACTGCCAGGCATAAAATTCACTACGAAAATGGTTTAGCATTGAAACGTTCTTGATATTTATATAAAAAATACACATAGTTTTAAAATTTTGTGAACTTTGCCAAGACTAAATCCAGTCTCATTAGAAATGTTATGGATGGTAACTTTAGAGGCACTTTTAACCATTGAACAAAAAATCATTTGTGTGGTGAAAAATATTTTGTACCCTAATCACCAAAAAACTAATTTTTGAATTTATAAAAATAATAAAATATATTATTATTGACTGAACCCCAATAAATGTTTCAAGCACAAAAATGTTTCTTTCGGTACTTTTGACCATAGTTAAATTATTAATAAATCGAACTTGTTACTAAAGACTGGCATTATTTAGACCCTTGAGAAAGATTACTTTTGAGACATCTGATTGTCTCCATATAAGTCTTGTTGCAAAGCTAATATACTTGGTATAATAAAACTGGTTATCGCACGGGCTATGCGACCCTTGGCCTTGCCGGGCAATTGACCCGGGGTCGCGCCCCTACCGCGCATTACGTTGACCAACACACCTCCCTTGACCTTTGTGCCCTACCACTCGTCGCATAAACACGCCATCTATCATTCCGACAGCAAATCGAAATCCTATTTGGCACCCAACCCCAAAACTGGACGCTGCCCAAAATGATTTATGGATGTCTCCTATTGCTTGTTTGACCCGACACGGGCTTTTGATGCCTATGAAATTATCTACTAATTTTTTGTTTAGGGCTTTATGGATGGGGTTAAATATTGACTATAAATAGTATTAAAAACTGTTTATTCAGTTATTAAAACCTGGACATTGAAAGTTTGCCTTGAAATGTAATGGTCAAGTTTTTGGGAGATGGTATATTATAATAAACAATTTAATAAGATAAGTATCAGTTAGTAGGTGACACTTTTGACAAATTTTAATGACGAGACTTGTCAACCGACACTTTACGAAACATCACTTTTATCGTTAACGATATCGTCATTACGAGTCGTCAGAATTAAAATGGTATCAAGTTTAATAAACGCCATTTTCTAGAAAAGTTTATAAACGAGGTGCATACTATACTTTTTCTACGACAAATACTTATTATCTTAAAATGATTTAAATCAAATATTTGTATTGTTAATATTTTTTACTTTGTCTGTGGCAGCCGCTAAGGTTAGACGTGTTTTATGAGCTCGACGATTTTTCGTTCGTTAAAAGAAATGGATCAAAGAATTTGTATCCAATTTTGCTTAAACAATGAAATAAATTCTGTGAAATGTTAACAAAGGCCTATAGCGAGTCTCCTATAAGTAAAACAAGAGTTTACAAGTGGTATAAGAGTTTCCAAGATGGTCGTGAAGACATTGAAGATGACGAAAGCCCAGAACGCACAAGCACATTAACAACCGATAAAAACATGGAAAAGTGGAAGAAACCATCAGAGAAGTCGCTGATGATGTTGGTATATCGATTGGCTCATCCCATGAAATTTTTTCGAATGTTTTGGATATGAAACGCGTGGCAGCAAAATTTGTTCTAAAATTGTTAAATTTTGAACAAAATGTTTGGCCAAAAACAATACTGTAATGATGCCCCAGCCTCCATATTCGCTAGACATGCCTCTGTCTGACTTTTTCCTATTCCCAAAAATAAAGAGAACCTTAAAGGGCTGTCGTTTTGCAAGCATATATGACATTAAAAGCGCATTGCTGAAAGAACTAAAGGCTATCCCAAAGATCGAGTGTTAGAAGTGTTTCGAGTATTGGAAGAGCTGGCACATGTGCATAATATCCAATGGGGACTATTTTGAAGGCGACAACATTAATGTAGACGAATAAATAAATATTTGTTTCAAAAAACGAAAATTCGCGATATTTTCTGAACACACCTCGTACATAAAAAATATCGTTATCAAAAGGACAATATTTACTGCGTTTTGACATGTTTCAGCCATTTTTTTCAAACATTAATAGACATTTAAAAATTAAAAAACATTTTAAATTATTTTTTAAGTTCAATGGCAGTTTTTAAATTTTTTTTAAAATAACAGGCTTAAACTGTGAACAAAGAGAGCCTTTTCCTCATAAAAAATAATTTAGCGACCTCTGAAAAAACACATGGTGATTTTACCAGTAAAACACACATAATTCCACTTCAGTGTATAGTATATACAGTATTATACCAGACATTTATAAGATTTTGCATCAATATGACGTTAATATTATAAGGAAATTTATAAATTGAAGTTAAATATTAACTATAAATAGTATTACAAAGTGTTTAAAGAGTTATTAAGGACAGAATCGTAAAATGTTCTCTGTTTAAATTAGGGAAAGCATTAAAGAAAGTAAGGGATAAGATTTTAATTTAATAATTATGAAACAGTAAAAATAGGGCAACAAGCTATTTTGATAATTTAGTACCTATTTAAACTTGTAAGCTTGGAAGTTGTAGTTTCGTAACTAAACTTTAAAAGTCGGCGAGCGAATATGTGTTTGCTCATTTAACAGGATTACTTTTCGGTGTGGAATCAAAAAGGAATTTGAGATCTTCGTCTCGGTTGTTAGCTTCGGCATTAATCTAATTTAATAAAGTAAATTGTATCGGCCGGGATTTGGTAGCACAAAGCGAACGTATGGTAGAATGGGAATACACAGCGGATTTATTGAATTTGGAGTGAAACAGGATTTGTGATTTGCTTTTAAGGTGGAGAGTCCACATTAGCAGCAAAGCAGGCAGGAGTAGAGCGGAGTAGAGCGGAGTAGAGGATCCATCCATCTCTCAAATTCATACGTCAGTGTTTAGGGGGTTGGAAACAACGGAGAGGGATAGAGCGAAGGGGGGGGGATGTCCTTTATCCGGGGATATGCATGTATCAAGTGTCCGCCGCGATCCGTTCGGGAGAAGGGGGGAAGGGGGGGGGTAAGGGAGACGTGTGCGAGTTATAGGGGAAAGCCGTGTGCAAGTGAGGGGGTGGCGCAGCCGAGTCCCGCTTGATCAATAAGTGTCCGCGGCTAGTGGCTAGCCGTTGCTAGGGCGAAGCCTTGTTGCTAGGCAGTGTGGTCGCTAACAGCCCTCGGGGGTAGCCGTGCCATAGCGAATGGCGGAGCAGTCGCCATGTTTGTACACCTGCTTCTCCATGTGTTGGAGTTGTTTGTTTTCAATTTTCTCCGGCTTGCTTTTCTCCTGCCCGTGCACGCTCTGCTCAGATCTGCTCCTTGATGCCACGACTTTATGTATGCTCTCTTGTGTGTGTAGGTACGGGAACGATTTCAATATCTATGGAAACACTTGTTTCTAAGTTTTCTTTACGGCAGCCGAGGCGAGGGGTCGACACAACACCACCCGCCAAGACAAATAACTTCCTACCCGTTACCAATACACTTTTCTAAATGAAAATCTAAAAATACCTATTATCCTCCCATTTTTCAAAATCATCTTTTCAACTTCATGGCCATGCATGTATTTTTATGAAGTTAAATTTGGTCACTTCAAAAACAAAATTTGTATAAATTTGTAATTTAATGTAAAGAAACTGTCGGAGCCTATTGCAATATCAAATAGGTATGTGTACCTATACACACAAATAGTTATTAGGTTTGTGAATTGAATGGTTAAAAATATTTTACTTTTTAAATATTATTTTTGGATAAAAACACCCAAGGTTAGACTGCGTAGCGAATGTTAAATAAACGAGTGTCTGGAGAAGTTTATATATCAGAAAAACGGACAGCTTGTCAATGTGGGATTAGATAATAGTTTATTATTGTACGAGTGTAAAACTAACTAAACTAAACCAATTAAGTAATTTTAATTAGTAAGAAAATGTATTATAACCTGACTTCTCCAGATTTGATATCAGAAAATGTTACATCTGTTCCCACCTCATTTTTTTCTTATTTTAAACCCGATTGGTTCAAATCACAGTGAATAATAAAATCAGCGAATCAATAATACCTAACAACGTGAATAATGAGTTCATTATTCCCGTTGTTAGGAGCGGTAAGTTATAATGGTTAATATTATATACGGAAAACCCCAAATAATGTCAATAATATGCCTTAGGAGATGAAATAGTAATTTATGCCACAAAATGTTTTTTGCACGTATGAGAATTTTTCAACGAGCCGTAGGCAAATTATAAGACCAAGTGCAAAAAAGTGGCTTTATATTTGAGTTGCATACATTATTTGCTTTAATACCCTAATAATTTTATAAATAATTACTAAATGTGAAGAAAAAAGAGCATTTATAATTATTTGGTTTATTTTATGTAAAAATTTATTTTTCTACTCCCATCTTTAAAACGCCCATTACCGTACATGTTTCCATGACACTAAGTGACCTTTTAAATACACATTGACAAGTTGTGGCTTTATGGCCTTTTAGTCACGGGCTGAAGTTAGTTTTATGTTAGTTATTTTATCAAAACAAAAACATTGTACTGACTTTTTAATTTCTCCGGCAGTAAACTAGATTTAACTTAATTTCGGGTGAAGACTCCATCGTGGAGTGCCAATAAAACATTTTTTTTACTTTCAGTGTAAAAAACTGCTTCTATGTCCATTTTCAAGGAATACATTTCGATTTACAGATACAAATTTGACATTTGACATATATGTCACTATGTAAATATTTAATTGAAATAATTTTTAGATAATAATAAATATTTGTCGTAGAAAAATGATAGTATGCAAACCTTTCTAGGCACTAAAAATTATTTAATTTTGCAGTGCAAAAATAGGAGAACAAAAAACTATTTTACACAAAAATAACCTACTTTTGACAGTTAAAGCTGACTTTAACAATGGTTTATATATTAGAAAAAAGTTTACTTTTACTCGAGGGGTCACCCACACCTGGGAATCCCTGGACATTTAAGAGGGGGAATACCATAGGAATGCAATGGAAATACATAGGAATACAATAAAATATAATGGGAATACATGGGAATCCCTGGACGTTTTCCCTTTGGGTGGTTGACCCCTCACTTTTACTCAACAATATTTTAAAAACTTAAAATTTAAAATTGAAGCTAATTTATTAAATAAACCTGCATGCTTTTTAATCTTTATGAAAGTGTTGTAGCTTAATATAAAGACACTGTTAAATATATATTACTTAAATTAATTTAATTAAATATTTAAAATATTTGTATAAGTAATTTTTATTGGTATTAACATTTAAATTAAAAGTTTACAAACCAAACAAACTTTTAAATTAAATTTTTTAAGCTACGTTCAGCAGGAATTTTCAATAATAATAAAGTATTTGAATTTTTTATCCACCAAAACATGTAGGTACCCTATTACAATGGATTTAGACAGTAAAACAAGTTTAAATAAAGTGACATAAAATTAATGAATCATTATCAGGTAGATAGGCGACAAAATAATAAAACCCTTAAAAAACGAACCCCTTAGGCCGACATAAATCGATTTTAGATATGCCTCTCTATTTACCGTGATCAATAAATAGCTTATTGTTGTGAAAAGCGTTCGATAGCGATCAGGTAGCGTACAGGTATATTTTTATAGAAAAAAAAGGTGATGGGAAAACATACATAAAATTTATGCTGTGACATCTATAATCCTTTAGGACGAATTCAAAGCAGGATGATAGCTGGGATGGGAAAATTCTCAGCGCAGCCGGGAAAGGGGTAAAAAAGTGAACGCAATTTCTTCGATAAAATTCACTCGATAATGTTCAGACATTTATCTTAAACGACGCTCCACTTTAGGTAGGTACTGCCATTGAAAATTTTATTGGACATTTTTAAATGATTGTCATAAATTTACGAGTGACGTTATAATTATTATAATTTTTATATTCACACCTGGTTAAATAATTTATTTACAATAATTAAGAATGACACATTACTTTTTTCATAAATAAAGTAGTAAATAGAAATAGCAATTGTAACGGTAATATCTATTAATTTTAATGAAAGTCTAAAATCTGCTTTAAAATTAAATTAAAATTAAAAGTTTTAAAAATTATAAAATAATTTGTCTCACAATTACGTAAAATTGAGACATTGTAATTTATAGTAACTATTAATCAAATTTTATATTAATTTTAAAACCCGATAACAAAATGAAACGAAAGTGAGGGTGCACGCCACTGGTTCGGGCAAATGGACTCGGCTTCCCTTTTTGCGAGGGTGCGGGCGGCCGAAGTAGGCATTGAAAATTTAGTCCGGGGATGCTGCTCTGCATTAGATCGGAGGAGGCTTTGCGTATATACGATTCGGTTTGTAGGTGTGTGTGTGTGTGTGCGGGAGAGTGTGTGGGGCCGCCATTTTGAATACGGTCGATTGACCAATGAGCAGGCGCTGACCCCAATCCACCTCCCGCCGTTCAATAATAGAACCCATGTCGGACAGTGGTCAAAGAATTCATTGGGATTATAAAAAAAGTTAATTCAACGGAAAATTTAATTATACTTTTTATGGTTAAATCTATGATATTATATAAATTTAATAATTTGTTTTAAATACAAAGTTTATCAAAGTAGCAAATGCACTAGGATTGAAGTTTTAGAAATTTGTACAAAGTTATGGTTTTACTATTACCCATATTTCTTAAATTGTATCGTTAGAAATACATAAGTAAAAAGGCAAAATATGCATAATTTTTAGATTTTTAGCTACCTGTGGCTATTTAAAAAAGAATAATGTTTTTATAAAAATATTATAAGTAAAAAAACGAAATTTAAGTCCAAGTTTGTTGTACAGAATGGTCTCAAATAAATAAGATATCCTTTTTAAATATTTAAAAATAGTTTAAAAAGATAAAAATAGTATATTATGTATCAAGTTTGATAAACGCCATTTTATACACGAGTTTAATTTAAGTTAATGAGTGTATAGAAAAGTTTATAAACGAGGTGCATACTATACTTTTTCTTCGACAAATACTTATTATTATCTTAAAATGATTTAAATAAAAAATTTGTATAGAGCGCCATCTATGAAACAACAGGACAAACTGTCAAATGTCACATTTTTACATTTTATAAACACAATTATAAAGGTTTTATATATTATAATAATTAATTATAATATAATATATAAATCGAAATGTAGATATATTGAAATTTGATAGTTTTTCACAGTGAAAGTAAAGAAAATGTTTTATGAGGACTTTACAGAGTCCGTGTCCGAATTTAAGTTATAGTTTATTGCCGGCGAAATTAAAAAGTCAGTACAATGTTTATATAAACTTTTCAAAGGCACTTTATTTTAACGATTGTATGACATTTGACAACTGTCAACTAACTTAAAACTAACTTCAGCCCGTGACTAAAAACCTGTTGCTAACTTCAGCACGTGACTAAAGCGCCGTAAAGCCACAACTTGTCAATGTGTATTTAAAAGGTCACTTAGTGTCATGAAAACATGTACGATAAAGGGCGTTTTAAAGGTGGGAGTAGAAAAAATATAATTTAAAGGTTTTTAACATTGTTTTGTAGTACCTACCTATTTAAAGATAATAAAAATAGGGATTTTGTAATCTGCTTTTAAAAATGTATATTATACATAGTATACCTACATACCCAAATAATATTTATTTTACGTGTTTTATTATAATACACCTAAACATCAGGATTATTTAATGCAATTGCGTTTTTAAGAATCATTGTAGCGGTGTTTATAACTTATTTATCCTGAGAGTGATTTTAAGACTTTCATATATGAAACTTTTTTTGTGATATTCTATTTATTTATGAATTATTTAGAAGTTAAAAGCTAAATAAAAAAATATTCCATGTTTTTTTATTTGAAATTTTATTAAAAATAATACGTCTGTTAACTATCCAATTAAAACTTTTGAATTAATTTATGGGCAAAATGTTAAAATCAGTTTAAAGATTATTTAATTTTTTTAAAAAATGGTTTAAGGTTTTCATTTAAAGTATACATTTGTTTCCTTTTTTAAAAATGTATCTTAGGATGATATAATATAATTTTAGTGTATTATTTGCAAAATGTATCATGTATACATAGTATACTATAGTATTTACCAAAACAAGAATAAAATGTCGTAGTCCTGAACTGCATCTTTTAATATATTTATAATATATAATATATTATGTATATGTACCTAGGTGCATAGGTGCAGTAACAACAATATTTAACTCACTATAGTGTATACATATAAAATTTCCCATCATGAAAAATATATGGGTTAAAAAGTACAATCTTCAAAAAAGGCTCTAAATGATCTATCTGTTAATGGCAATGATTCATTGCCAATGAAAGAAAAATTATTAAATAATATTAACTACCTGAGAAGCAAATGTTTTTAAGTTTAAAAAAAGTTGTAAATTTGTCTTTTGGTAATAAAGTAAATAAAAAATATTTTGGCCAAATATAATTCAGCACACATTTTAGGTAGGTATTAGGCTATGATACATTTTCATTTTTGTTTAAAAAAACTTTTAAAAAACTTAATAAAAACGATTTAGTATTTACCTATAAACTAAATGACAAAAAATAATTGTCAAATAAATGCATCAAATTACAATTTCATGGCCACCTTATATGCGATTAAAATGTATCTATAGATACATTTTAATCGCATATTGTAAAAAAACGATCAACGTTATAAAAAAATTGTTAAATTCTTCTCAGAACAGCATGCTGTGATTATTACATATTAAATATGTATAGTATATACATTATATTAAAATTTGTCGATTTATATATTTGTCAAAAAACTACTCACGATCCTAATCCTAATCCTAATCCTGATTAACTTAACAAAATTATAGTTATCAGTTTAAATCTTCGAGCTAATTAAAATCTTTGTGGCAATGCCGTTAGGAAAGTGCATTGAAACCGGTCGCGAAGTGGAGAAAAAAATCTGGCAGCGGCAAGCAAAATGATCATTTTTACAGCTGATATAATTTGTAATGAATTTTAAAACGCGAAAGTAGCTAGCAATCCTGACGGAACGTGCCCGGAATGCCGCTAAGCTGCCAAACGCCGCATCAACTTTCAATAATAAAAGCTATAAGAATCCGTCTTTGTTTTTCCTAGTTCCGCTGTGAATAAAAGGCGAGGAAAAAGTGGAAGCCGTGGAGAAAATTCGGCGGTTTTGCTAGCGAGAGTGTCGAAGTTCTTTTGCTTATCTCTTTATGCCGGCAACTGATGATCAAATAAAATATTAAACTGGAACATGATTTTTATGTGAGTTTCGTGTTAAGAGTTTTAAAAGCTTTATCTACACAAAAGGCTGAGCTTTATTTTGTTTGTCTTCGACGGAGATGCAATTTGATTTGCCCTTTTTTCCACCCACTTTGTCCAAAGAGGAATTAGTTTTTCGCCTTCGTCTCCTTCTTTCTTTTTTTCTATGGGGGAAATTTAATTGAAAGATGTTAAACTGTATCGACTTACTACCCAGGTACAGTTTCTTACTTAAAGTTTTAGCACGTAAATCTAAGTCTTGTAAAGTTCAGATAAGAGTTTTATGTCAAATATTTAACATTTTTAAAAAGCTAATTTACCGATACATATGTGTCAAATCGAAAAACCCCCGGTAACGCTAGTAAAATAGCAAGTAAATACATTCGTTTTCCATTTTTTTATATAATTAAGTAGAGAATTATTTATCGTGGTCTTATTGCATTACATTTTTGGAAAATATGCAGTTTATATTATTATTTTAAATAACCTTCCCGAAATAATTTACTATATTTACCATATGTTTGTTATTTTATATCATAATTATTTAAAAATTATTTCTATGTATATACATTGAACTGTAATAAGAATAATTTCCAATTGTTAATTGGCTTTACCAGTATTTTTTTAACTTGCTTGCAATATTTTCTTCTAATATTTACTTGTAATATTATACTATATAGTGTAAACTTTACACTTTACACTTTAAAATAAAATATTAAACAATAAATATACATATTATATTATTCGTACAAAAGTTATTTTTCGATCTTGTATTGTGTTATTGTATTCTAGTATTACCATATCAAATTAAAAACTAAATTATTTACCAAAAATACACATAAAAACAACACATTTCAAAACACACGCACATGCAAATAAATCGAAAAACCAACTACACATTATACTGGTTTCTAAAGTGGATCTAGGTTACTTCCTGGTCGGGTCCATAATTCAAACTAAATCAGTCCGGGCACCTTTACTTTCGGAAAAACCCAACCACGTATGCATATTATGTATTGTATATAACAAATTTCTATTCATTTTATGCATGCATTTCTTCCTATGGTTGTTTCGCTTCAACATTTCGCTATCAGTCTAACCCTTTCGTGTCTGCCTCTCTCTGTCTCACCTGTGTTACCGGGAAAAAATAAAAAATAATAATGGGGAAGGGTTGGCCCTGATTTCAATAGAGGTTTTTTATTATGTTCGTATTGTTGTCTAGGAAGTGTTTGATTCTACATATATCAGTTTTCGACGGAACCGAACCAACCGTATGCAAATCAGCGAATGGATATTTTCACCATGTAGCTTTTTTCCAAGCCCAAAATATAATTTTAGTATTTATTATACAATGATAATCATATATTATTAATAAATTTTACATGTCTAGTTTTTTTTAAATGTCTATATGTTTTTAATTTTATTTATTCACATTTGTAAAATAATCAACAAACATAATTGCTAAAATACTATTCGTTTAAACATAGAATTTAACATAAACTATGTGAGAAAAATTAAATCTTATATAACATTAACATATTGACGAATCCGTTCCGGAAATTGGTGTCGACTGTCTCCAATAGATCTTTGTTGATGCCATTAATGTATCCTTCAATTCATATAAAAAATATAATTGTGAAGGTTCTTTTTTTTAGTCAATTTTTAATTAGAAAAACTCTTTGATTTTTTATCATGCAAATATATTTATACAATTATTAAAAAATTATCTTATGTATCTCGCCAACGTTAATCTATGGGCGGTCAATATAAGTTAACATGTGCATTGTTCAATAAAACTGTGTCCCATTGACGTTGAATGTCGATTTGCCACCTGATAAGACACTCCCCTAAATCTGTAACGCTAGGTATTTCTGGAAAGCACTCGAAAATTTAGATAGCATTATATTTAAATTACTATTTCGCAACATGTTTTAAGGGTTCTTGATGGCTACTTCAGCGATCACGATGAATTAAAATGTGGGGTCCGGAATTTTATAGATTGAAATCGTTGAAAACTAAAAATTATATGCAAAAGGTGTAACGAAACAGTATTGAATGCTGTCCCAAATTCGAGCACAGGTAAAAGGGTTGAACTGTGTAAAATTAGACAACCTATTTGAAGGTGACATCGGTTCTGGATTAACCAGATTGCGTTTTTATTAGAAACCGGAACAGGAAGCAGTTGGTTTATTTGTGTCATACAAGGATTAAGGTCTTTTGCATTATAATTTGAGTATTATATCGAAAAATAGGTCATCTGTAAATGCCGTGCACATTTTAATGAAAAAACTTAACGGTCTTCAAAATAATGATTATTAAAAAGTAGCGCGCATTTTTTGCGAAACATAATTTCTGTCTAAATATGTATATGTGCGGGTGACTAAATAATTTTAATACAAAGTTACAAAAGCAAAATGTTGAATGCATGTGTGCCTCGGGACTTTATTAGGTACTTTGAGATTTATGAATTTCTGATGAAAAGTGTATAAAGCGAAACAGAAGCGCTACTAAAGACAAAGCTCTTTATTTTTAAGCGTATTAACGAAGTGGGTTGGTTTCCTACTTAATACCCTTAATGAGAATAATACATATTTTTATGTTTGCCTTACCTACTAAATAGATAGGCTAACAAGGCTGTTTTACTACAAGAAAGGTAAAATCCACCTCTAACGATTCCAAAGCTCTATGTAAATTTACTTGGGCACTAATATTGATCGTACAACTTATCTATCTAGGTACTAATATTTGTCAAATACTAAAGTTGGTAAAATGACACTAAATATTCCACATTTATTTGTTTTCGGTGATATATTATATAATCTTAATTAATTGTAAATTTTAAGAAATCTATTTAAATTACAAAAAAAAAACAAAAATGAAAAGCTTTGATAAAGATACAGATTTAAAAGCAAGTAGCAGGAAACTTATTTACCACTACACTTTTCAGCTATACTTAAACTACACAGTTTTTGGACGTTTTATACCTAAAATTTTTACTGTTTTAATTTTATGAATTAAACCATATTAATGAAGAAAAAATTTTGTTAATGACGAGAAGCATCCATGTTGCTACAAATTATAGTAGTATAAGTATAACATTCCCAAATATACATTAACAATTTTTTTTGTTAATGTAAAATACTCCCTAATTTGAATCTAAGTAAATCAATGTTGTATTATCAAAAATATATACCTACATACAAATATGTTTATATATTTATGTCCCCGGTGAAGCGCGAGTTAAGGAGCACCCTGTATATTCAATTTAATTTTTATTAACGTTCCAAAAATACAAAAATTATTATAAATAATATTATATATGTATATTTGCATTATCACAAATAAAATACGTAAAAAACACTATAATTGTAGGTACTACTTATTTTTAAGAATGCATACATTTTATCATTTTTAGAATTACTTATATGATGCTTTGACCCATAAACACAGTTTTACCATCTCTAAAAACATAAAACTTTTTATTCGCCTCATTATAATATATTCCAGCAACCTTAGAAATAACTTGGCGACACAACAATGTTACATTTTTTAAAATTTAAATTGCAATTGGTTATGCTCATGTTATAAATTTTATTTCTCGTTATACGCTCCATATTTTTCAAATTATATCTTGTTACGGTGTGTCATTCCATAAAGAGCCTATTCAAGCTACTCTCTTTACCCTTTGGGTGTCAGATTGCAAAATACGAAGTGAACATTTTTAATATTAAATAAAATATTTTTGCTGGAAGGAATTTCTAAATGAACGTTGGGGAAAATTACATCAAAAACTTTAAATTCTTGAAAAGCTTTAACCCTGCTTTTTATTTATTTTTACATTGTTAAAACAAATAAAACCTATTTAATATTATGGAAAATTGAAATTTATTTATTTTTAAAAACATGTTACATATGTAATATTATCACCATTTCAATTTTTTATTGATTATAAACGCAATTTTTAAACAAATATATTAGGTCAAAAATACCCTTTTATATTAAATGGTTTAAAATATAACTATAACTATAACTATTGAAAAGCCTTTGTATGTGGCTCATATCGTCACAGTCTGGAAAGACATTGATATGACAAGCTTTAGGCTTATAGTCGAGGCATATAGTCTTAGTTGTAGTTTGAAACTAATTAAAGTTTGGAAGTATCCAAAGCAACCCCATAAATTACTATGTACAGGGCGTACAGCCAAAGGCAGGTACTTGACAGGTTCAAATTAGAGGGGATGAAAATGGAGGACTTGGTGCAAAAGGGATTTAATCTATTTAAGAAAAACTTTTGTACTGCTATAATTGATTTAAGTAATAGCGAGTGTAGTTCAGTCCATGATCAGTGCAGTTAAGAATGTTAATTACACTGGCAATATAAAAAAGTTGTAAATCTATTTACTTTTCAAAAGATAAATGCTTTAAAGTTAAAATTATTTTAGAACAAATTTAATACCAACACTTAAATTAAATTTACAATTATATTATAAAAATAAATAACTTAAAATAACTCTAAGAAACCTCTAGTTGATCGTTAAATATTATTATTATTATTATTTTATACTTTCTTAAAATGAAATAGTAAAAATTCTACTATTTGAATTTCAAAAAACATAGTTGTTTGTATATCTACATAATAATAATATGGAGTTTCATCAATTAAAGGTCGAAACAATTAAATATTCATAATTGGTTAGTTATTTTTGACTAATTTATCTTAAAAGAGTAGGTTTTAAAAAGTAAAATAGATTCACAACTTTTTATATTTCCAGTGCAATTAACATTTTTTATAAGAAATGGCGAATGCCCCGGGGTTAAATCCTATTGACTTCTATTTTCATACTATACTAAAATAATATTGTTTTATACTAAAATATTATTGTTTTTCTATTCCTATTGCATACTATTGACATTATTATACTTTAAAATCAAAAGAAAGTAAGGTTATAATAAATTTTGTTATTAATGAAAATTTCTTAATTGGGACAGAAAAATCATAGTATTACACTCGAAATAATGCGCATTATTCACTCGGATGATTTGTGTCTCTTGCCTGACGGTCCGAGACGCAAACCTTATCCTTTTGAATAATATCTCTCGTATAATAATATACTATTTTCGTATATGTTTCCATGACAGTTATCTTTCAAATACACATTGATAAGCTGTCATTATGGCGCTTTAATCATAGTTTTCATATGTCATACAATTGTCAAAATAAAGTACCATTCTTTTATAATAATACTAAATTTGGAAATTATTATCTATATAAAAATACAAAATTATTAAATATTTTTTGATGCCAATTTTTTAAAAGTTTATATGCACATTTGTACTGACAATTTTTCATCGGCAGTAAAGTAGTATATGAAAAACTGCTCTTAGATCGGATTTAAACGGTTCTCCCCTTGTTGGTCAATTTTTAAGGCATAATGTTCGATTTTTACAGAAAAAAAATAAAAAATAATATACTGTATAGAGTATAGGGTATCCATAGAAATGTTATCAAGTATCAAGAATCCATAGAAATGTTTATATATGAGAATTTGAAGAGCAACAAGGTCGGTTATATAAGAGAAAAGTTAAGTAGTTTTTGAATGTTAAAAAAACAGCGGTTTTAAAAACATTTAAATAAAGTAAAAACGTGTCAAAACCAAAAAATCGGTATAACTTTGTTATTTCTGTAAATTTTGAAAAATGTTTTACCTATAAACATTAATTTACATTTTTATCCAATTTCTTCGCTATTATCAAACAAAAGATGTTGGATAAAAATGTAGATAAATGTGGATGTTTACATTTGAAACTTATTTTTTTTTTCAAAATTGTCAAGAATAACGAAATTTTTTTTTGACAGGTTTTCAGTTTTTTTAAGTTATTTGATAAAAGTTTTTTTGATTTATTTTGGTAAATTTGTAAAATATTTAGATTGTAATCCTTGTTTTTAATATAGTTTTAAAATTTTTACATTGAGTTTTAGTATAATTTAGTAATTTATAAAAAAATTAAAACACTAGCCCATTAAATTGTGGTTGAGTTTTATTTTTGTTTGACAAAGGATGCATCTCGATGCTCGTAGCCCAGAAAGAGTCACTTGACGTGGAAGCAATTTGCAGCATCTCCAAAACACCAGCAGAGCATGGCAGAGGCAGAGAGAGAATCGCATCCCCCCGGGTGCCCCCCGTTTAATCCTTACACTACCCAGGGATACTGTCAGTTTGGGGGCGGCGCGGGATGAAACTATCTAAGTCCCCCCAAATCCTCACACATACCATCAACCGCCCCCTCTAACGCCGCCCCCGCTCGCCCGCCAAAGTGTCTTTCAAGTCTGTTACTTCGCTGCTGCCGAGGAATTTGTGCCTGTGACATGCAGCTTGTTTGGAATGATGGGACCGGGAATATTTGGGAATTTGTGTGCCGCTCCTCTCCGTCGCCGCTCCCGCAAAACGTCAAAGATTGCTGCCTCCGCCGCCGCCGCCGCCGCCGCCGCCGCCGCCGTCAACGAGCGAACAAAGGTTTTTTGCCATCGGTTTCTTCGACAACTACGACGACGAACTCCAATTTTGCGGTCTCAAATTAGTTTTTGAGCGTTAAATTATTCGAATTTACTATAAACAACCCCTCGATATTAAATTTAGTAGTAAAAAGATCCTTAAACAATTAAATAGTATTTAGCTCCACGAACATACTATTTAAAATATAGTAAATATAATAAAAGAATACAGAAATTAAAAATTATTTGTAAAAATGGCGGATGCGCCGGGGTTAATCACAACAATTTTATTGTTTTTGGTGAAATTGAAAATGTTGTAGCAGAATATGATTTTATGGCTTAAGAAAAACCATGCAGATGGTGAAATGATTTTAAAATAATTAAAAAAAACTGTTAAAAAATCGAGGCACGAAGAAATTAAACAAAAACGATTTTATGGAAATTTCCAACAATCTTTAAAACGAAAACCCTTAGAACATAACTTCACCAAGAAATCCACAATTTAATTTTTCCCAACCTTTATATTGCACCCTGTATTTTGTGCACAATTTCTCCTTATAAAATGTTTATGTTAAGTGGACAGTTTTGGACAGCAAAAAGTAGGTGGAAAGGGGTTTGACATAAATCCTTTGGCGTTTTTTTATCTATAGCACTCTTAATTAGTTATTAATTAAATAATGTAACCAATCCGAAGCACTTTTTAAGCTACTAATTACTAACTGTACTTTTAAAAAATATTCCTTACATTATAATGCAATATAATGTTTAATCATAGTAAAATAGACATTTATGATACAAAAGCGATTTTCTTTATTTTGAGCCTTATCTAAATCATAATAACATTTTTGTATAATATACATTTAAATAATATATACATATATTGTATGTATTTTATGTATGTAGGTATAACAGGATGATTCTATCGAAAAAATTGTTTTCTAGGATATCTTTAGGTGCCTAGTTGAGGTAAAAATCAGTAAAATTATGAAAAATATCATAGACTCAAAGTTATTGATTTTGTTTACCTGCAAGTATTAGGATAAATAACAACGAATTAATTTTTATTCCAAAATTAGTTCCAAGTGGGATAATATCAAGTTTATTTGATCTGTGGTCTATGTTTATGATCATTAAATAAATAATTAAATATCTTTTATTTGTTCAAAATACCATATGCATACATATTATTGGCGTAAAACATGTTAAATTCAAAATTAAATAATTAATACATACATAGATAAATAAAGAAATTATGTTTCATAAAAAAGAGTTATTGTTTGTTGGCCTTTGGACTCTTCATGTATCTAAATATTGTATTTGTTAATCATTCATAAAATTTTCAATGAAACAATAACATTGGGTTAATACAATTGTGAGAAAGTTTTCTTGTGATAGCAGGTAAGTAATGATATATTTTTACTATTTTATAACAATTTTTTTTGTAGATATGAAAAACGTAATAAGTCTGTTGATAAATTTTGCTTGTTTCTTGTGCTGTACGTATGGTTTTGACAGTAAAATAGATCCTCATTTTTTTAATAAACATTACTGCCTCATAGATGTTAAGGCTAGCTAGAATAAGAACAGTATTATTTAAAAATTATGGCTTACATGATGTGATTTGCCCAATATTAAATATATTTCTCATTTTTAAGTAGTTTAAGTCACCATTTGTAAAAGGACTGGGCTCTGCCAAATAGAAGTGCCAAGCAGTTTTTAATATTTGACAGCAAATTTATTTATAATAGTATGAACGATATTTAGCCCTTGATAAGTACCGTACTCTTGTTTGTAGGTCTGTGAGTGGATGGTATTCCTCACCACATAATATGATATTACTAATGTAAAAATGGCGAATGCACCGGGATTAAATACACTACGCACCATAAAACCTGAATCTACACGAAATAATTAAAACGATTAAAAGGTTAGTTAGCAAGCACGTGTTGTTTTGGCGTGCAGTCTATGAATTCAATCTGTTGAACGTTCCATTATTTACCGGGCCGGGAGAAAGTAGTATAAAAGAAAAGAAGACTGCGCTCTCTCGGCAGACTTTTCAAGATCGATTTTTAATTGCAGCCCCAACCTTGACTCACTTTTCACAGATTTTCATTAACACACTGGCTTCAGCCAATGCTCTCGCAACTGAAAAATGTGGAACTCTGGCTGGCAGACGAGACGATACGACTCGCTCGGGATAATTTACTATTTATTTACTTTTCCTCAGACGCTAACTAAGAAAAATTACGACGCTTCGCATCCCGAAACGGCTGTTTCGCTGCCAGAGATTTATAGTATCTAAAACAACCGATGATGCAGCCGTTATTTACAGGGCAAAACACTTCTTTATTTTTCTCTTAATTAATTTATTGTTTGCTAAAAATGCGTTCAAATATTATAAAAAATTTGTAAGTTGGTACAAGTATTAATTATTTAATTTTTTTTCTGACAAAACGGCCAATTTGAGGAAAAAATTTTTGTTTTAATGTTTTTTACCATCCCTGAAAATTAGTGGATAGATTTTCCAGACATCCTGCATATAAATAGGTATATACAATTCCCTATCTAAAAAACTCCTTTAGTATTTTGTTGCAAAAAATGGTGAATGCGCCGGGATAGTTAGACAATGTCTAATAGACATGAGTTTTATGGAAAATCAAGAAAAACTTATTTTGCTTAAATAAAAGAACCATAAAGGTCACATTACAACAAACAAATAAAATACACAATAAACTACAACAAACAAATAAAATATTGTTCCACGAAATGTTAGCTATATTGCATTCAATTTAAAAAATTATATGATTTTATGGTACTCGTATAAGAATAATACGATTTTGTATAAATTTTTAAATTTGTATATTTACGGCCTAAATCTCACTAATAAATTTAGAATATTAAAAATTTACTTGCTTGATTAACCGACATGTAGATATTTAAAATAATTGTTGATCATTTATTAATATTAGTAAAATTAAAATATTATAAATATTGATGAAAACAAACATCTGTAAAATTAATTGTTTACATAGAAGTATGATCAATGCCAATGTGAAACCCTTTTTCCCTTATCAGCATTTTATTATTTTTAGCGCCAAATTCTTTGGCAAGCGTTGAAAACTTCAAATGAATAATGCATACTTTATAGAGTTCATTGAGCTTCTTTTACCACTTACTACAAGACGGTCTTGTTGGCATAATTTATTTCCGCATTTTTATTTAACACTTTCAAGGTTATGGCGCGCTCCAAATTTTTGTTTCTACTCCAATTCCTTATTTTAAGGAAACTATAATAAAAACAATTTATAATAATGTTTAAAATAATAGTAAATATATTATATTTAATAATAAACATAACAGTACAGAAAAAGACATTTAACCATGCCATAAGTTCTATAAAAAAGGCACTTAATAAATTTAAAAATTTGGCATTTTTTTCCGAATTTTTTAAACCATACATACCCCGCGATTCCATATTTTTATTACATTACAATTCTCTTGATGGAGTAGATATAATTTAAAAAAATCGAAAAAAAAAGTCGTTTAATCTTACTTTTAAACTGTTTAGAAAAGTGTGAATGGAACTGTATATATCTTGATGACTTTTTATGCTGGGGCAAAAATAATCCCAATAATAATATATGCAGATTTTATAAGTTAAAACAAAAGAAAATACTAGGTAAAAACATTTAAAAAAATGTAAAATTTTTATAAAAAAATAAGAGGAGATAAAAAAAAAATTTATAAAAGAGAAAAATTAATATTGAAGTAAAAATAAAATTAAAAGAATGTTACACAAATGAAAGACTAAAACAAAGATTGTATAATTTTTATAATTGTTTAATTAAGAAAATAAATAAATCATAAACTATGTATGTTTGCACGTTACACATTTCTACTGTATTTCGTTATGTTGCATATTTGAAATTTTATTAGACATGAAATTAACATTTAAATAAAGTAATTAGGATTCAAAGGTTACGTGAGATGGGGGCGGGCTTTTGAAATTGTAGAGGAAATTCTAGCAATTATACATGTATTATTTACAGTTGTTATGTGTAATTCAGAATGCTTTAACCCTAATAAATTATCAATCGCTCTACATCTGTTTCCGTGTTTGAGTCTAAATTGAATTTGTCGTAATTTCAGTTAGTACGGTAGACGGGCGTGGGAGAAGGTGGGTTAAGTTGGGGGGTGGCAAACCCCTGCTCCACCGCCCGCCCGCCCGCCTCCGACCACATGTAACAGTTCTGTGTCGCAATAATGGATTCCCACCCCTTTCGGAGCCCGGCCGCCCGGCCTGCCCCCGTAATTAAGCACAGTTGCAGAACGCTAATTAAATATACCAGGCACTCACACACACGTACGAGCTGCGTTCAAAATGGCCGCTCCCGAGAGGCTTGCGGTTACCGCCACCCGCGCCCCGCACCTTGACGCCCCCGAGCTGCACATGGACTTAAATTAATTTCGGCTAAAGTTGCCTTCCTCCAGGCTGTTGGATACAGGTTCGCCCCGATGTGTGCGAGCTCCCTGCAGAGACCCGAACTTTATTTCCTGCATAAACCACGTGTATTAAGCCGTTCTGGATGTACCTATGTACCTACATTTTGACTTAATTGATAGTAATTTATGAAACGGTCATACGAGAACTGTTTCTTGCTCGTTGTGCACTCTCTTAAAAAATAACTAATTATAAGTCATATTTGACTAATTTTCATAGCGAAAAAGCAGTTACTAATAATTAGTCAAATTCTACTGAATGAAATAGTCAAATTAGTAGATTTAAATTTAAAAAAAAAATTTGTCCCAGCCGGGGATTGAACTCAGGTCTGTCACTTGTCAAGCTTGTTAAGCTGTTGTCATAACCCATTCGGCTATCAAAAATCAATTTTATTTGTAAATAAATATTGTTCATAATATTTTAAAGTTGAATATATTATTTGTATTGCTGTTTTGAGCTAAACTTTTTGCATCTTTATTTGTTTTTATGGGTCATTTCACCATGTAGATTAGGTATATGCATTTAATTCAAATAACACTTTGTTGTTGGCCGCAAACGATTAAAGAAATTAGTTACTTTTAACTCTCAGAAATAGTCAAAGATGGTGAATAATCTTAAATTAGTCAAACTTTAACTATTTACGTAGTAAACAATAACTATTTAAAAGTGAAAACGACTATTTTATTAGTAAAAAATGCTCGTAATAATTTAAATAGTAGAATTTTGACCATTTCATTTTTAGAGACTTTTTAATATGGCTCCAACTATTATTTGTTATTTATTATTTGACCTTTTAATTTTGTCGGCAGTAAATTATAAATTAAATTCGGGCACGGACTCCACTGTAAAGTGCTCATAAAGCATGTTCTTTATTTTCACTGTAAAAAACTGTCAATTTTCAAGAAATACATTTCGATTTATAACCTTTATAATCTGAGTTTCTAAAATATAAAAATTTGACATTTGACGGTGACACACAGATTCTCCTATTGTTTCATAGATGGCGCTCTATACAAATTTTTGATTTAAATTATTTTAAGATAATAATAACTATTTGTCGTAGAAAAAGTATAGTATGCACCTCGTTTATAAACTTTTCTATACACTTATTAATTTAGGCACTCGCTTGAAAGCTCGCTCGTACCTAAATTAAATTCGTGTATAAAATGGCGTTTATTAAACTTGATACATAATATACTATTACATATAAGATCAATTTAACTTAAAACATAATTTATCATAAATAAGAAAATATATGGAGAAGCCAGATTATAATTGTAAAAGAATTTGTTGGACATCTAAATAATTTATAAAAACTAAAATAAAAAAGAAAAAATGTTGTTCAATTTCATAGGGAACGATGAAGAAAAGCAAACGTGTGCGAGAAAGAATTGGCGAGAGGCAGTCTCTAGATAAAATATTGGAAGAAGCATTAAAATTCGAGACAACATCAATATTTAATTCTACAAAGATGTGAGAGGTTTCGCAGAGACTATCAATCATTTACAAACATACTGGGATATTGAACATGAATTCTCAAGTGTTTTCCTATAAGTAGTTTGAAAATTCACTTTTACCTCTGCACCGTTCCATCCCATCTTTCATTGTTCGATGGAAGATGGAACGAGAATTATAATCTGTCCCTTCAGTTTTTAATATGAATATGTCAATTTTTATAATGCTTTATTATATTTTTTACTAAACATATCAATAACAATTATACATGCGGCCCAGAGGGTGAAGGTAAATTAATTTACCTACCTACCCCTTTTTAGGAGTATTTTTCAATTTTTGCCTAAAAGTCCGGTCTTTATTTATTACCAACAAAAACCCATTTTGGGTCAAAACTAGATATAAATATTTTTACTTATTTTAATTTGATATGCTATTATGTATTATTTTTTTTACTTACGTATTATTTATTTATTGAATAAACCTAAAAGGTTAAAATATTGCCTCTATTTTGAAATTTTTAAGAAAAGTTGTTACAAAAGAAATAAAAATAGCCTTTGAAAAGGTGAACAACAATATTATGTTATTAAAAAAGTATAAATACAAATAAAATCATATTTTTAGATGGGTAATTAATATTGCTTTATATAAGGAAAGGTTGGTAAGTTAGTAAATTAGGATTAATTAAGTATATTTTAGGGGAATGTTCATACAAATTATATAAATTTCAAAATATTTATGTATATAGTTATTACCCTTAATTTCAAGAGGTGAGTTTTAAGCTTTTTCAAAGAAATAACACAGTAAAATATTTTGTCCGTTTTTTTTTCTTCCAGCATTCTATGTTTTTAAATAGTAAATTTGTACACTGAAAAAAATACAATTTGTACTATAAATTTATTAATTCATAATTTTTTTAACAAAAGTTAGAACGGACAGAAGGGACTATATTTTGTTTGTTTTTCCAATATAAAATATTCTACAAATAAATTGTCTACTTTTTAAAAAACATAGGGTTCAAAATATTCGTAAGAGGTAGCATATTTCAAAACATAATAAGTATTATAATACTAGGAAAATAATTATAATTATTTTCCTTCACCATTGTGGAGTTGATTTGGAGCCGTCTCTGCAAAACCACAGCTCCTATTTGTAGGCAGTAAACTAGAGCGAAACTAGTACGAACGTAGTATGTGCTATTAAAGCTTCGGCACAAAATAACACGGGGTTTAGTTCTTGCGGTTTTGAGAAATTTAAGCCCGGCCCAGCCGGGCTTCTCTCCAAGCAACGGCTTCAAACAGATCTAATGAGCTCCAAGGCTCAAATTAATTCCTCGACCTGCCTCCATCTATATACAATGTGTTTTAATTATACTATACATAGAATTTTAATACATTTAAAGTTTGTCTTTTTACTTTAAACTAATTAAAAATGTAAGCAAATCGCGGCTTAAAATAAAATTAATGCATGAAAACGTACTAAGTGATGAATTTAAAATTTTATAAAGATATTTGAAAAAACTGCATGTGATGATGAAAATATTGTTGTTGTACGGAAAAGTATCGCAGATGGTCCATCAATTGGACATTTCCGGAATAAGTTATAATTATTTTAGTGGCGTAAGAAATGAGTGGTTGTGCATAAGTAAGAAAAATATAGAAATAAATACATCCAATATGGCGAATTTTTTAATATGTATTTTAATATTATCAACATTTTTTAAATTTCCAAAATTCTAAAGATTATATTGTTTACTAATGAAACTTTTATTAATTATAATTTGAGGTATGTTAAGTACTCATTTTAAAAGGCAATTGTCTGAGTTTATACACTTTTTAACCGCTGCCTATAAAGAGAGTGAAGGGTAGAAGTTAACTGCTCACCTACATCGAAAAATAAATAAAATTTAAGAGTGCCATAAACGAATACTAAATAGTAGTTGGGTCTTTAATTTGATGGGGATTTTAGTGTTCCATTACTTTGGTAATTAATTCGTTAAAGGGATGAAAACCATGACATTCTGTCATTCGTCGTCGAGTGCAGCGCCAGCTCAGAGTTGTAATATAACAATTATTCCGGCTTTTAAGCACGGCAATGAAATTAAAATTAGCCGCCACTGACTTTGCCTTAACAAGTTTTGTAGACGTTTCAACTACATCAAATGTTCATTCTTTGCACTTTCCTTTGATGTTTATCAACTTTTCCTGTTTCCATAACAGCACTTCTCCCACCGATTTTAAAAAATGTTTTAGCAAATATTATTCCTTTTATCGATTAAATTTAATACAGTGATAAATTTGCACAAATTATAACTATATTTAAATAAAAAAGTAATATTACATAGAGATAAAGGGATATTTTTAAGCAACTTTCGGTGCACACACTTTTAACTAAAGGCGGTTCGATATTTATTTATATAGTAATATAAAATCAATCTGGTTATGCAGCAATTCATACGAAAACTTCAATGACATTAATATTCTTTTTAGTTTCAAAGGACGTAAAGAAAATCTATTAAAAAGCTGCAAGTGGTCAGTTCTACTGGTGGGATGGATACCATCCTAAATGAAACAAATTTCAACAATTTTATTTGTATCCCTTCAAGCTTATTTTTATAAATATTGTATTGTGGACTCCAAACAATACAGCAGTATTGGCCTTGAGATGGATTATTGGTTAGTTAGACCTTAGATAATCATAAAAATCATTATCTTAAAATCGAACTTAATTTTTTTTAAAATTAAACCCTACTGACAGAAAATTAACCCCGGCGCATTCGCCATTTTTAACAACTCTCCATTTAATTCCTAATTTTATTTTCCTCTTTGCACTTTAAGTTTGATTGCTTATTTTGTCCATATTCCATAAAACTAAGCAAGATTAATAAACTTTTATGCTAAAGAATGCTATGCCATTTTGTGGAAAACGAGTCGAGTTAGTGTTATAGCAGGCACAAATTCTTATTATTGGACATAATTTTTCTAATATTGAAGCAGTAAAATAATAGTAAAGCATAAAAGATATGGAACAATAGTGGTAGTTTCTTAAAGTTACTGACCTATAAGTGTTAATCATAAGGAATAAACTTTAAGACTTTACTCGTAAAAGTCATAATTTACTTATTTCAGAGTTAATACTATTTCGAAACTTATTTTAAAAAGAATGTTGTTAAAAATAACGTAAAATCTTAAAAATTATAAAAAATCAAAATCGCAACAAATTTAAAATAAGCAAGTAGAATAATTATAATTATTGTAATAAATTTATAACATATGTATACAGGCTGCACCATGGATATCTTTTTTATTTGAAAAGATACAAGGTCTGTTAAATTAAGGGAAAGTTGCGTTAATTCAAGTCCATTCAAAATAACACTGGATTAAAAATTAATAAAAAAGAAAGGTGTCAAATTAAAAATAATAGAATCGCTTTTTTTGTATTTTTGCTAGACCACCCTTTTGTTTGTTATCTCATTTTTTTTGTAGATTTCTTTTAAATTTTGTTTTTGTATACTTTAAGTTTCAATGAAAGTCATGGTTATAAAATGGTGAAGTTAATAATTACTACCCATATTATAATATAGTGATATTATGTCGTTGAATTGTGAAGCATAACGTGACTTATTGAAAGATCAGAAACACCATATTTTCAGTCACGTTGGCAGAAACTTTCCCGCCCACACGTTCACGAATACCGTCAACGACTTTTCCCCCCCGTCACTTGATCGGACGGACAGTAAAGGACATCGCAGGCAGCAGGGGTGAACAGCCACCTTCCCTCCCTATCCACCCCCGGTGGCACGTGCTTAGCAGGCGAACGGGGTACTGGGGGGGACGGGCGGGGGCGCCGGAACGACCAACTACGACGAAGGGCGAAATTTACATCCTAAAGGAATATTGGTTTCGTTTTGGAATTCTACGGTGTACGTTATTGTAAATTAAATTAAGGGAAAGTTCGGCTATCGGGGTGAGCGCGCTCCAAATTTATAATTTTCTTTAAAATAAATTTAAGCGCAAACGACCTTTCCCTAAAAAGCTACCTGGCAAATTGTTTTTTTACTAAAGTGTTTTGAATGTTTTATAACAAACATATTTAACAATACTATTTTTAATACTGGCAATTAATTAAAAAATTGATCAATGAAAATAACAATACACATTTATATAACGAAAGCGTCAGCTTTCACAAAAAATGTTTTTGATTAAATGAGTAAGTATATATTTATTTTTTAAAAAAACCTTTATTAATTTTAATGAGCACATTAATAGTATATTATATATATATAAACGCCATTTTAGACACACGTGTCTAGAAAAGTTTATAAACGAGTTGCATACTATACTTCTTCTACTATCTAAAAATAATTTAAATTAAATATTTGTATAATGCGACATCTATAAAACAATAGTGTAACCAACTTGGGAATCTGTATTGTGAAATGTCAAATTTTTATGTGTAAATCTTTTTTATTTGTCCGTTACGCAATCTTATACGATTCCATATAAGCAATATCATTAACTTGGTAAGAAAAACCCAATCGAAATTAAGATTTCGGTTTTCTTTCATCTTGTATCGTATTTAGAAAATGAAGCCGGTCTAATGCTATTTTTCTATCAAAAACATCAAACGCCTTCGATACCTTTGGGGGGCGAAACAAAAACAAGCGGCGGTGGAACCTCCCCCCCTCTTAGAAAAACGATCTGTGGGATAGTTGATCGTGTATTTAATGTTATAAAATTCTGCTTGCCGGCAAAAAGGCCTACGTTTTCGATACACATTGGGACGAAATGCGGAAAAGCCTTCAATGGATTTAAGGCTGATTTTTACATTTGGAAGCCTTGGCCGTGGCATTACATGTGTAAATAAAATATTGCAACCTTTGTAAAAATAAATTACACCTATTTTATTATACAAATAGAAAAACATGCAATTAATATACTCATAAATATTGCTATAGCAATGTTTAAAATAAATATATTTTATTTATATATATTTAGCTAATGTTTTAAAAATTGGTAACATTGGCTTAAAAGAAAACTTTTTGTGTCTCATTACAGAAACATATAATATTGAAAAGAAACTAGTAACAGTTACTGAATAACGAAACTATAATAAAACGTTAAATTTTAAATGTTTTCAAAAAATCTTCGCGATCTGTCTAGTAGCTGTTAAACTGTCAAGCAGTCAAGTGTATTGACATTGTGAAGAAAATTCATATTGGATAAAATACATAGGGTAAGTCAGGAGGAAAGTAAAAAATTTCACTGTTGTATTCTATGCATAAAAGCAATGACAAAAACTTAAATGTTGTTTTTCGATTTTTTATTGTTTTCGAGTTTTTAAAAATTCATCTGCCATCTGTCAACGTGACACCTGTCAAAGTTTTGCTCGATATTATAAGAATAATAATTATATAGAAATTTCTTTTAAAACCTTTTATCCCGAAAAAAAAACATTTTAGTTTTTTTTCATTGTTTTTATGCGTAGAATACAGTTTAGAAATATTTCACTTTCCTCTAAATTCTTATTTCTGTTCGTCGTGGATAAAGTTTAGTATGCAACTCGTTTTATTAACTTCTCCACACTCGTTTTTAATAAACACTCGCAAGACACGCTTTGCCTATTAAAATGGCGTTTATATAAATTACTACATAATGTAAGTATTGGGCTGTTTTTTATTTACATATAATAATATTTTTAAAAAAATCCAGTGAGTTGGTAAAATTAATATATATATATATATATACATATACGAGGTGTGTTAAAAAAATATCAAGAATTTTCGTTTTTTGAAACAAATATTTATTTATTCGACTACATTAATGTTGTCGCCTTCAAAATAGTCCTCATTGGATATTATGCACATGTGCCAGCTCTTCTTCCAATACTCGAAACACTTCTAAAACTCGATCTTTGAGATAGCCTTTAGTTCTTTCAGTGATGCGCTTTTAATATTATCTATGCTTGCAAAACGACGGCCCTTTAAGGTTCTCTTTATTTTTGGGAATGGGAAAAAGTCAGACAGAGGCATGTCTGGCGAATATGGAGGCTGGGGCATCATTACAGTATTGTTTTTGGCCAAAAATTTTGTTCAAAATTTAAAAATTTTGGAACAAATTTTGCTGCCACGCGTTTCATACCCAAAACAATCGATAAATTTCATAGGATGACCCAATCGATATACCAACATCATCAGCGACTTCTCTGATGGTTTATAACCATTTCTTCCACTTTTTCCATGTTTGTATCGGTTGTTAATGTGGTCTTCACGGCCATCTTGGAAACTCTTATACCACTTGTAAACTCTTGTTTTACTTATAGCAGACTCACTATAGGCCTTTGTTAACATTTCACAGAATTTATTTCATTTTTTAAGCAAAATGGGATAAAAATTCTTTGATCCATTTCTTTTAACGAACGAAAATCGCCGAGCTCATAAAACACGTCTAACCTTAGCGGCTGCCACACACAAAGTAAACAATGAGAACAGCTAAAGTTTTTATCATACTTCGGGGGCATGTATACCAACATAATAAAGAAAATTTTATGACAACCGGACCCTCCGAAGCCGCGAAATTTAACAATTCCCGTTATTTTCTGAACACACCTCATATATATATAGCAAAATATGTAGCAAACATAAAATTTAATGTAAGTTTAGATTTTAAGATATTTTGTGAATACTTCAGGAATAAGCCAATAGATTTGTTTTATTTTTTCCATTAAATTTTTTTTGTAAGAACCAGTCAAAATAAAAATAAATAAATTAAGGATGTAAAGAAAGACCATGTTCGTCCCTATGTGCGTATCACCATGGAAACTGTTTTGGAATGGGATACGTCTCCCAGAGGTAAGGAGATTAATTGAGATCGTTTCTCTTGACTATCGGATCGGGCGCGTATTCGAAATAGAAACATTAACCATTTCGGGGAGCACAGGCAGCAGGAGCAGCAGCAGCAGCGAAATCGCAAGGGGGAAACCTTTAAAAGCCGATACAATTCGCTTTTCGGAAATTACATGGAATCTCTTTTTAAGCCTTTCGCTTGCCTTAATGAACAAGCTGATCTAACACTTTCGATTCATTTTGATGTCGTTCTTATCGAACGCAATCGCAATCGCAATCGATCGTTAATCATATTGCCAGAAAAATTGTGCTGCTTTCGCGAGAGTTTATTTATTAAGTAATGACGTAACCCAGTTAAAATGAAAATGTATATGCTCTTTCAAAATTTTATGTTAGCTTTATCGAGAGTATTTTAAGTTTTTAATTTTTTTAATTAGAATCTATTTTTCTTAATTTCATAGGAAGATACTTTAATGTGCGGCTGAGTTATTTAATCATATATTATATCACGAGAACTATGAATTTTTTTAAAGAAAATTCCATTAATTTAAGGTATGCAATAAGTAATAATTGATATTTCGTAAACTAGATAAATTATTTTTTATTGTTTTTTTTTAAATATTTGTTAAAACTTGTAAATAACACCATAAAATCGTAAACAAAAATCCAATATGGAGGCTAAAATTTAATCGCTGTTAAATAGGTCTAGTGATTTAATCGCTTATTTAAACGAAATTTATTCGAAAATTCAAGGCTTTTGATTGGTTCATATTATAATCAGGGAAATAATCAAACGAAAAAACCAAGATTTACCTACATGTAAAAAAATTGACAACCTTATTCTTAAAATTATCGTGAAATATTATTTGCATGTATACTTGTAGAAGTTCTCAATGTTAATTATTGAAAAAATATACTTTATTGTAAATTATTGTAACGTTTTTTAAGTTTCCCTTATTTTTAAAAACATCGTTTTTTCCATCTCATCTAAAAATTATAAATTAACCCCGGCGCTTTCGCCATTTTTATTGATTCAAATTTCTTTATGTTCATATGCTCACATCATGTCAAAATGTGCGCCCCGAAAAACCCCATTTATATTTAGCTATAAATTAAAAAAAAATGAGAATTAGTCTTAAAACCTACCAGTTTTTTCATAAAACAATAGAGACCTATTTAGGCTATTTATAGTGATTTTTATTTCTTGAAAAGACACGCAAAAATGCATTTTTTCAGATTTTAATGTATATCTCGGCCCCGGTATATTGCACAATAAATAATAATTAATCAAATTGTTTTTTATAACATTTTCTACGGTTTTTGTTAAACATGTTTTGTGTTTCAAGAAATAGGTAAATAAATATACTAAGTTAAGGAGAAAATTTTTTTTTGGTCTCCCGTATAACCTAATTAAACCTTTCTAAAACAGCATGCTGTGCCGCATCAATACGAAATGTTGGACAACTGATGATGAGATTGAGGTCATCATCGGCTCAAGTTTCCAGCTCCACTATTCTGGATTTAAAATATTTCTCAGCCATTCCTGAACCAGACGAAACAAAGAATGGCGCTTAAAAATTATATTTAGATAGTGGAGTTAAACAGAAGTAAAAATCTGTTGAATTTAAAATTTTATAGGTCCCACATGTCCGATTCTTCACAACCAATTTTGATAATTTTTACAAGACAAGTTTTATGAAGGCAATAAACAGAATGTGACTTTATTACATTTTCACAATATTTAAAAACACAAAATACCAGATTCCATCTGTACATAAATCAGCAATATTGTTTTACATTAAATCCTTTGGCTTCACCTTATGAGATTAAATAATAATTAACAAACGCTTTGTATCTGCCTTAAAAGAGAAGTTGGTTATCGAGAATGGAATTAAATTTATAAGTAGAAATGTCTCCAATGAGCTCAATATTTTGACGTGGAATAAAAAACTTTAGTAAAAACTCGTTTGTTTATTAACAATGTGCGAAATGAAAATTGTTTTATTAAAACAAACTATACAGTGACCGGCCATAGTATGGAAAAAATCCTTAAATATGTCGATTTTGCTTTTTAATTCCGCACATTTTGAAAAAAGATTTTATATCTGCTGCCTTTTTAGTAGAAGCTATGACGTGATCGTCCAATTTATTAAATTGTAAATTAAAAAAAAATAATTTCCAAGACAATTATTTTGAAAATGCTTTCAATTAAATGTTCGAATTGCTTCCCGTTGGTTTCTTGACAGTAAGCAAGCCTAACCAAAAATTTTCTGAGAACTTCTGCACTAATAAAGCGGCATTCTTTACGAATTTGATTTTTTAGGTCTTCTAAATTTTATAGTCTCTTGATGTTGACCTTTGATTTAAGGTAGCCCCATAAAAACTCCTGTAGTATATTATGTATCAAGTTTTATAAATGCCATTTTAGTTATGAGTTTTATTAAACGCTTGCGAGCGAGTGTTTAATAAAAACGAGTGTTTAGGGAAGTTCATAAAACGAGTTGCATACTATACTTTATATACGACGAACGAAGAGAAATAACAATTTAAAGCCAATTTTAATTAATCCTACATTCTTTCATTTGATACCCATGTCAAGAAGGTTATGAGGAAATGATTTTGAAGTTTTTTTTCAACTTTCCGCCCTTTAAAGCTTGGTGTGTAATAAAAAAACTGCATTTCATAAAAAAATTGCAACTAATCCCGGCGCATTCGCCATTTTGACAACTTTAATGTTTAAATTACATTTTTAAATAAAACATGTATTTACTCGTATAATTTTACCGTTTCACACAATAACCATTTTTAAACCCCCTTAAAATATAAATTATGAAAACGCTAATAAAAACAAACAAAGCAAACAGTCGTGGACGGGTTCTAATGAATAAATTAATTTAGTGTTGTGGCAAGAGGCTTCTCTTGTAAAACTTAAAAAGAGATTGTCACCAAGATTAGTGGAGTCGCTGCTTACGCGTTTAATCTGCAAAAAGAGTCCTAATTAAAATCTTTCAGTCGGCTGATTGGGGTGACGCCGCTAACTAAATTAATTGACGAAATCACCAGCGATTAAAATTATTTGCATTTTAAATGCCTAGTTTTTTTACTTTTTCTACGGTTGTCACGGGGCAACAGAACAACCCTTTTATTTCATACAATTAAGACAAAACCAAAAATTAAATTAACCTATACACTTCGACTATATCTACACAAATTTTCTTTTTAATTTTTTTGCCATAGGAAAAATAAAGCGTGACATTAAATTTTCAACACCCTGATTAATTAAACTTCATTAAAAAAATTGTTAGGCCATACTATAATAAAAGTGCAAACAATATTTAATGATGGTGATAAAATACATAAAAATAAAATTAAAATTGTCAAATACAGTTATAGAATTTTTGTAATATCGAATATAATAATGGCTCATGGTTAATAATTTAAAATGTAAAATTAACATTTTGTGAAAAAAATAAGGAAACATTTAAAAATAATATTATTATGTATTACACATCATTATTGTTAATTTCACAATCTTGAAATTTTAGTTATACACATTTACCTTTATAATAAATTTTTAATGACAAAAGCTTCAAAAAGAAAAAAAAGATAAGAATTACATTTGCACATCTTTCTAAAATTATTTTTATTGCAATCATATTTATTATTATTAAGAAATATCAAATATAAAGGGCTTTCGAATTTATTTCCCTATTAAATAATCCCTATTCTATAGAATTTGAATATTCTCATAAATTGACGTAGATTGCATGTTCAACACTTTAAAGTGTAAAATCTTTTGACAAACAAAGACTAGGATACGGGCCGGGCTCTCCAACGGGATTTATTTAATATCGACGGCTTTGCCTTTGCTCCCATCTCTATTAGAGTTGCCTACGGGACCCGGCAAAACCCACCCGATCGGTCACCCCATCCGGTGGTAGGTAGTGCAACTATTCACTATCCAACTATGCTTCTATTCACGCGGGGCTTTTACGTAAAAGCCCATGCCTTTGCTTGCTTGATTAAAAATGTTCAACAGTTGTGGATATTTTATTGGGACAATATAGGAATAAAAATCCTTATATTAGAAAATAAGTAATGGAGAACAAATGAAATTTTACTTTTATTTTTATCGCAGTTTGTTATATCTACATGCTTCTTCTATAATATGACACACAGATTATAAGATATGTCAAGCGTCAAACCTGACAAAATGTCGCAAATTTGATAAAAAAATGTAATTAAGAACAGAGTTATTAGATGCTTGAAAAAAAATAGCAGCTTGGATTTAATTAAATAGGCGCTTTCTCCGCCTGTTAGATAATGTACTATTTCATATTTTTTAATTTGTTTTTTTAGAAAAAACGTAGTTCCAAAAATAATTATGTTTAATATTATGTATATATTAGGTTCTGGAATTTATAAAATGGCGTATCATTTCTGGGTTAATTTGAAAATATGTATTAATATCTATAAAATGAGTAAGGATAAATTTATAATAATTTAAAAATAAATTAATACCTTTAAAAAACTAAAAAACGCACCAAAAAGTATAAAATAATTGTAAGATTTAAAACGAAAAAAATGGGGCGCATGCAATAGATAATAGTAAGGAGTGCGTTATTAGTCATCTGCCACCTGTCATCTGTTATCTGTCAAATTTATATATTTAAAAGGATTGATATTAGTTAGGAATTAATGGTACTTTAGTAAATACGACTACCCTCATACAGAGGGCGCCCTCATAAGGGTGAGTGTATAATGAGTTGCATAACCTTAAATAAGTACTGCACTAGGTACTTAAATTGCACTTGCACATTTGCTGAACATAATAACTTTTTTGTTATTTTTGTATATTTTTGTAAAAAGTATGTATAATGTGTTTTAAAATGATCAATTTTGGGCACCTTTTAAAGAATAACTTATTTAAAAACCTTTAACATAAAAATACCCTTTAAAACATTTGATTTTATATGTTAAAGGGTACAGCTGTACTAGTACTGTGTAGTATCTACTGTGTGTACCAACCATTTTATTTAGTTGCATCTCAAAAAAAGTAGCAAAACCACATATCGTCATATCCCTGATAGAAGTCACTAACTAACATTTTATCATTGAGCTTAAAGGTAAAATAAATAAGTAAATAAATATATTTATTATATCAGTTTATAAAATATAGTGATTTTCAATCATGCAAAAAAGATCATTTCTAATATCCTAGGCCACTTAGTGGCTTTTAAATATTAAAGATATGGCAAATCTGTATAGTTACAATAGTTAAATTTGTATAGTTACTAAATAAAATAGTAGGTACTACACAATTTAGTGTACCCTTTATCATATAAGCATCAAATGTTTTAAACCAAATATTGTAAATATAACAAATCAAAATATTTATTTTTACTACATCAAATATAATTATATGTTTATATACATATATATGTGATATATATCATATGTCATATTCCGTAACAGGAATGGAAAATAGTATATTCTGTAACAAGTTTGGAATATGCAAACTAAATGTAATTGGGAAAAAGTAAGGTTAAAACGTTCTAAAAGTTGTTACATAAACACAGAGATGTCGCCACCAGTGTTTATCATTTAGTGATAAAAAATTCATTCTGTTACACTTTAAGAAATATATGAGTAAAAAAAAAGTTTATGCTTTTCCTATTAAAATAAAATATATTGTCCTGAAAACAAAAAACTTAAAAAGTATACCCAGATCTGGTGGTCAAATTTCAAGATGCCAAACAATATGTCTTTTAATACCTAATACAAAAAATGACACATCCGGAATATTACCAAAAATCACATAAACCCTCCTCACACTTTCCATACTTTTATTAACCGTAAGTTCACAGTTAGGTATTTCCTGCGAAGGCCAGACAAGGTCGCGGCTTCCTCCAAATGTGCGCCACCCTCTTCACTAATCTCCTCTCTCTTGCGACATTACCTCCTCGACAGTACTATTTTCGGTGTGCACCCTCACCTACAATAATAACATCTTGGATGCATAACCGGGCTCATATCGATGGCCGACAGCGTCCGTCCAGACGCATGCATGCACTATTTTTAGATGCGTTTTTTGTCTTTTCGAATGCGTCTGCCCTTGTGGCTAATAACGGGGCTATTTTTAGGATGGATGTGGTTAAGAAATGCTGCTCATTTCAAGTAATATCTTTCTTAAAAGGTACTGCATGTGCTTCTGAATTTCAGACAACGTATACGTTGGTATCTCAATCATTGGTTTGAAGGGTTAATGTCAAAATCGATTCGCCATGCCGTCCTTAATTTACTTATTTACAATAAGTGGCTGTTAATGTTAAAAAAGAAAAAAATGATTTTCTTTGGTGTTAAACAAAATTTATATCCAGAAAAGTCTCGTGACTAAAATACCAAAATTTCTAAAAACGTACCTAACTTCTCATTTGAATTAAAGGGTAGTTGGATGCTTTTTTATAAAATATATAAGATGCTTTTTTATAAGATTACATCTAATTTGCAAAAGCGAACAAAAGAAGAAATTATTTTTTAAGATCTACGATTATACGTAAACAAATCTATGATGCAAATTTTTATTACCTTTTCAATGGGTAACAAATTGACGTCTTTTGACAGTTATTAACCTGCAAGCAGTGAAATATACCAAAAAATTGGTCCAAACACCTAATAACAATAAATTTGGACCCATTTCTCTGATAATATATTAGAAGTTAAACTGACGGGGTACAGGTAAAAACAAATGTGCAAGGTAGCAGCTCAGGGTGCATGTAACTCGAGCTGGTGAACTGACCATAAGGGTAGCGGACAGGTTGCAAGCGAGCTCTCGGGACATTATTTCGATCTTGATGAGGGTTGAAAATTAAAATTAATGTTGGGCCGAATCCTTTTGATAAAAAATCGCCTTTAATCGCACGGTGGATAAGGCGAGACACCAACGCCAATTTCAAGCCGAATCGCTTACGGTGGTGCTAAACCGTGAATTTTAAATTTGAATGGATGGTCGGACAGGTGGTTTTCAATTTGGGAAAATTAAAGGATGTGAAGAAATTATTCTTTTGAATATATCAATTATTTTTTAGAGAATATACAGTCGCTTTATTATGTCTGGGTTTTAAGAAGTCGCTTATTAATGCCTATTTCTACTCTTTGAAGATGCTATATTTTTATTTATTTATTTTAGAGAGCCTACAACAAATTTTTATTTACGAAGGAATAAGAAGTAGGGTACAAGTGCAAAACAGAGAAGTGGAGTTATTTACTCTTAAAGTTTTTGCTATACGAGTATACAAAAATCTGTTTCAATATTGTTGTTTTCATTAAACTCGTACAATTTTCACGTTATAAGAACATTTAAAAAAAATTGGACTCGACACTACCCAGTTCTGGGTTAAGTTTTTTTTACCTCCTAGGCTGTAAAAACTCGTTTGGACCAATCAAGAAATTCTATAATTGACACCTTTATCATAAAAATACACTTATTGTAATATACCTAAAAGGTAAATTATGAAAAGTCATTTTTGACATAAAATTTGCAAGCTTGTATAATAAACATCATACCAGATCTTAGAAACCCTGTTGTCCTTTGTTCCTTTTTAAGAACATGGTCAAAGTTCCAGATTTAATCTTTCTATAAAAAATGTGTTCTCTATGTCCAGCCAGCCTTTGATAAATCAAATACGAAATTAAGTTTTTAGGGATCAATCTTTTATATTTTATACCTGAACTATAAATGTTGTAAAAGGTGAATGAAAGGGTGCGGGTGCTTAAAGAAAAGAGTGGACAAAACGTACATTTTCTATTTGGGACACATGTGTGTAGGTATACGTTGTGTCAATGAAGAAAGGTTCAATAAAGACATATAGAGGTTAATAATAAAAATATTTCTAAAAAATTGTATAGTATATGAACAGTTTTTATTAAAGTTAAATAATAATAAACTGGTAAACATTTAAAAAGTAATATTTTTTATTATGAAATTTCACTTTCTGGATTTTCTGTAGGCTATATTTCTTCAGTCTCATTTGGAGCATCTTCACTCTCCTGCGGTATAGCAGGCATCATCTCAAAGCAGGAATTTTTCTCAGGCTCCCTCAACGGCCTTAAACCAAACAGCTCCAATGGAGCTATCTCCAAAGAATCAATTCTTATTGTAGCCTTGCCCCATTTTTCAAACGGCACAGAATCTTCAGGAATCATAATCACCTGCATTCCTGCACGGATTCCTGCCAGCATACCGTTAACAGAGTCCTCGAAAACGAGACATTCCTGAGGGTCAGGGTTGGAAGGAAACTTTTTCGCACATTCCAAATAGATGCATGGGTTTGGCTTGGATTTGAAGACTTCTTCGTCATCACCACACATAACGTGATGAAATAAACTAAACAAATCTTCATGTGCAGTTGTTTTAAGTGTGTATTGGTCTCTGGAAGAGGATGTTGCAATTGCCAGCGGTATTTTTAAGTTGGCCAAGTGTTGAATTATCTCGGCTGCTCCTAAAAGGAAATACCTCTTTAAGTAAACATAATTCAGTAAATAAGCAAAATAAGCCAGTTGGGTATTCATCAAGTTTTCTAGATTGCATTTAGTTAGATTTTTCTTATAGTGTCCCCAATGGGCCCGTAATAGCATAAAATGTAAAATATTGTTCGAAGATAAATATTTAAAAAGTATTAAAACAAATTATCTCACCTTTGGTTAGTGGTACATCGGATAATTTTTCTTGTTCGATATCTAAAAACTTTTGTTTAAGCTCGTCCATATCAGTTTCGATCTTAAGGTGTTCGCAAAATATTTCTAAACCTCGATCTAAAATTGATCCATGGATTTTGCTTGTTAGTTCATTGTTCACTTTTTTGCCAAATGATTCTCCTATTTCTGTAAATATTTTATCGTAAATTGGTTCAGAATCTAAAAAATATATAAATATATATTTTTATATTATATTATATATTTTTATAATTTGGCAATACCTATAAGTGTTCCATCCAGGTCAAAAATTACATGAGT
Organism: Brassicogethes aeneus; assembly: GCA_921294245.1. NCBI lineage: Eukaryota > Metazoa > Arthropoda > Insecta > Coleoptera > Nitidulidae > Brassicogethes > Brassicogethes aeneus. Next base: position 208,740 of record OV121138.1, on the reverse strand, counting down.
TACAGGTAAGTATGGGTTTTGAAAACAACAGCTCGTCATCTTATGAATTATGATAAATAAAAATTTGGATGAAATTGACAACTATACAAAATGATTTTAATGAAATAGGTTAGTTTAATGACAATAATTTGCTTTCTACAACAATGTTCGCATTTTTCGTCAGTTGCCGTAGGTCAGGAACAACCAGTGGCGGCCCAAAATTTCTACTTTACTTATAAAAATGATTTTTTTATTAAAAAAAATACACTAATGCAAAAGTGATAGAGAAAAAAATTTCTTATTTTTACAACTACTATCAATTTATTTGGTGACACCCTGTATTTAGAGTGTTTTACTATTTTTTATTTACCAAAGTATACCATACTTTTCATTATACATACACAATAGAATGAAGAAACAACTGCAAAAAATAACAAATCAAAAAAGATTTTAAAATGTAAAAAAATAATATTTACTTTAATTGATTCTCTGGCTATTTAAAACATCTGCGTGCATTCAGAAAAAAAACTGCAAGCAAACATGTTATTTTAAGGGTTTATGTTCATTGTAAGTGTATTCCGCAAACGTACACGTATATATTGTAAGTCCTTATTTCTTATAATAGCGGAATATTGCTTACATAAGTGTATGTAGTTATGCGGTCCACCGAGTTTCGATTCAAAGCTTACCGATCATTTTTAAAAAGGACTTTGCTTGCTGACCGTTCGCCAGGATACCACTCTATCAAAAACTATCTTTTCATACGTCAATCAATGAGGAACAAGCGCATGTATTCTCGACAATTTATTGTGGAATCCCAATAATGAAAAAAGCACCGCAACACATCTTAAAATAAAACTATCCAACGCGAAAATAAAGTGAAAAAATTCCTCGGTTAGTTTTTGTTTTATTTGATTTTTAGTATAAACGGGTGAATCTCACGAAATGTCCCCCGTGATAATTAATAAAACTTAATGAGTTTGACCTACACTTTTATTGTGTTTTCATCTTTCATAATTAAGTAGATATTACAGCTCAGGTTCCAGATTTTGAACCGCAATTAATTATTTTTTACAATGTTTTAAAAGTCTATCCTCCGTGACTGTTACTCTTTCTAGGTTAACCTATATATTTTCAAATATCAGAGGTAGTAAAAGTATACTAAAAATATCACTAAGTAAATTAAAAAAATCCAAAGCAATCGAATCAAATATAAAATATTATTAAAAATTAAAAGAAATAATTTTTATAACCATTTATGTAGGTGTTACAAAAATTGATTCTAACCTCCGTGAATCTGTATTTGCTTTAAATTTTATGCAACGGATGGCGCTTTAATCATTTTAAATAAGCAAAAACCTCTGTTTACGACATTATATTATATTATTAGATGCATGTGATTCCTGAAGGTCAGTTAGAATTTATATGCACATGAGAGTGTTGCTGTTTAATAATTCAAAAGTTTAAGTTCATTAATTTGCTATTTAAAAACCTATCCACCGTGAAGTGTAATATCTCAGTAGATTTTTTTATAAATATTTTATGTATGTACAATTGTATTTTTAAAAAATATTAAGGTGTTAAAAGATACAATAACTTATTTCAAATATACGAAGGGATGTTTTAAAAAAACCGAAATCCTAACCTCCATGAAGATATATTCCGTGAAGCTCTAATATTCAAAATGTGTGATTTCTTAAAATTATGCATTAGTGCAGAACCAATTATGTTATGTTATTACTAGACCTGGTGGCTTCCCAACCAAAATTAAAAAATAATCATTTTCATTATTTAAAATTTTTTTTAGCAATTATCATAACATTGATCGTTTTTTTACAATATGCTGATTATAGTATATTATATAACAAGTTTTATTAACGCCATTTTAATCACGAATTTAATTTAGGCAGTGCCTAATTATATGAGACCTCCACTAACCAGTAAAAATTTCAAATTTGTATATGTGTATCGAAATTTATCCCTTGAAAATGGACTAACAACCGATTAAATGATGAAATAAGTAGGTTTTCACACTGATTTTCGAATTATTATTTCATAAGAAGGGCACTTTTTTTTAACGATTGTATGACATTCGACAACTGTAACCAAGGTAGCCATGATATTTTAATTTAAGAACAGCACCTTGTTTTACGTCATATTGTTTTTATTTTTTATCAAACCGTTTAAATCTGAATTTTTGTATTGTTTTAAAATATTCATGCAAATAGCTGTCTTCTTTTTATTTCGTGTATAATTTAGTGACAAATCAGCCCCTTTATAAACAGCGTTTGGGTAAACGGAAAAAGGGTAACATTTCGACAAAAGCTCGTTAATGCCCGGAGTTTATGGTTCCGGTGCCAGGCACCGGAGTCCCTGTGATGACCAGTTTGAACTTTCTTTCGGTCGGTTGGCACGCTAGTGGCCAAGGGTCACGAATATAAGGCTGGCTAAAAGCGAACAAATTAGGTGCCCAGTCACCAAGTGGCACAGAAGCTCGGGACGGCACCACCGACGTTGTACGTCGCGAATGGCCAGAGGTCACACACTCACGCTTCTATTATCGACCAAACTCACGAACAAAGAATTTATATTTATGGAAAAAATATAGTTTAAATTGTCACCACTTTTATAATGGATGGCTACAAATACTGATGATTCATTCGTTAAACAAAAGTAAGTTATATAAATAGCAGCGGTTTTCCATTAGGAGGACTAGGAGGCCGCCTAGGGCCCGGGAGCTCATCAAAGCTAGAAATAAAACGTAAAAATCCAACTAATTAAATAATTTTTTGCATTCACAGTGATAAAATTATTATAAGAACACAAACTTTAAATTTTGGAAATAAACGTGAAATGACCACATATATGTATACCCGACATAGTTTCCCTGCGCTGTATATGAAGTGAGGAACATCCGTGCAAAACCGGCTAAATCCATTTTATTCAGTTTTTGTTTTTTTTCTGATTTCGCATCTTTGGGTTAATTTCTATAGACAACCAAAATAATTCTGTTTAAATCCGACTATATCCATGTTAAAATCACATTTAAAAGGTAGCTTTAGGAGCAAAACCGGCCAAATCCACGTTTTTATAGCAAACCCGGCTATATCCAATAAATAATAATGATGATGAGCATGTGACTTGAATATGTCGATACTACTACTAAAATTTGTTCTGTTTTTTCATGTTTGCACTAAATTTATTTTGTTAATATTTTTGAATAATAAAGGTTTTTTTTCACATTTTATTCGGTTTTTGGGCAAAACCGGCTATATACAAAACATTTTTTGAAATTTTGGCCTTAATATAAAGTTTTTGAAAACGAAAGTATATCTTATAAATCAAGTACCACAAAGCCTACAAAACTCAAGTTTGCTTTTTCTTTTATCTGTAAAGGCCAAGAAACCGAGAGTTTTTGCCATTTTCCCAACATTTTATTAAAGTGGATATAGCCGGTTTTGCACGGATACTCCTCAAGTGTAGCCTAACTTTAAAAACACAAATTTTTGTTGACAAAAATATATGGTTCGTAAATATAATTATATTACAAAAAGTGGGAAAATTCCCTGAGGGGCTTTGTTTTGTTTATTAATATTTAGTTAAATATTTTAACATACTAAATAGATTGACATATCAACCAGAAATGAAGTAAATGCAAATTTTAACAAATATTTACAAACTTTTGTTGTGATAAAATTGTAACATAATTATTTTTTAAAACATTTATTTTTAGATTATTTATTGCTCATTGCACGCACAATCGGCAACATTGCAGATTACAAAAAGGTGGGAAAATCCCCTAAGGGGTCTAGAAAATGGAAACTTTTTTATTTATACATAATTTTCTTCTATATTAGCAAAATTAAAATATTTATTTTCGTAAAAAGTAAACAATATTGTAACACTTCTTAGTTAACGGATTCTTAAAAGAAGCTATTAGGTCAATGTAATTTTGACATTTCCATTTAATTATAAAACAAATTCATAATAAATAACCTTTAAAGTAAACTAAACCAACACATCTGTGGGTGGTATTTTACTTAATGCGTTCTTAATGCCATACAAAATTAGACGTTCCTATTTTGAAAAAGGGACATGTGATTAAAATAAGGGTGGTCCTGTGGCAAAGCCATCGAAAAGGCACGATTACGACATTTAGGCGATTTAAGCCTTATTTAAATGCATCGGCAATAATACGCAAGAACCCCAAAATGTGTCGTTTGCGGTTAAATACTCGATTTACCTACGAAAGTGGTCGCTAAAAGAACGCAAATATTTGCATTGTCTCGCATTGCTTGCCGCTCTACGGGCGTTCCTCCAGGATAATAAGACCATTTTTAATGAAACCCCAATGCCAGAGCCATTAAGTTCCTATTAATTAATTTGGTACGTGACACCTGTTTGGATTTCCGAATTTTTGTATAAGTAATGTTTGTTTTATTTTTTTATTCCGATTTATGGTCATCAAAATGGGACGATGATTATGAATCCTACAAAAAAATTTAACAAACATTTCAGAATGAAGAGCCACATTTTTAGGGGTACTTTTTTATAAACATTGTTTTGGTAATAATTTAAAATACCTTCAAACCCAAACAATATACATATATATATATATATATATATATATATATATATATATATATATATATATATATATATATAATATATATATTATGAATCCTACAAAAAAATTTAACAAACATTTCAGAATGAAGAGCCACATTTTTAGGGGTACTTTTTTATAAACATTGTTTTGGTAATAATTTAAAATACCTTCAAACCCAAACAATATACTTTCTGTTCCACTAAAACATCTATCTATAGCGACTGGCTAAATCAGTAACACTTATTTCTGATTTTAGAATTGATCTAAAATTTTCTATATTTTTAATTAGTCAATATATCTATGTTTAGAACAAGATGGACCCAATCATAAAAATATTAACCCTTTGGGCGCTTAATTACAAAATTCTTCTTTAACTTTTTTCTGTAATTGCATTTGAAAATGATTTTGATCGAGTGGTCCAGCATTGGGGCGGCAGATTAAATTATCTCGTATAAAGAGAGCAGTTGCTGGCGACTAAAGAACAAAAAGCAAGAATAAAAGCCTAAAAATTACATGATAATGCATCCATCCTACCAGTGCAATGGTAGACAACAAAAGGGTACAAAGGTCTGACCCTTGGCCCAGCCAGTTTAAATCAGATATGTTAAAGAGGGACACTGCCACAAAAATAGAAGAAGGTCATCGGTCGAATATAAAAAAATATATAGAATTCAAATTTTATGGAGAGTCATAAAAAATTAATAAATTCATTGAGAAATAAATACCTATTTATGTACACAATAGAAAAATCAAGAAACTTAAAAACAAATGATAATAATGACTTTACCCTGTATCTTGAAAACGAAGCTATAAAAACATACAAGTTTACAATTTTTTAAAAATTATTTTTACAAGTTTAGTCGACTATTAAATTTTACTAATTAAAATCTGAGACACCCTGTAAATAAATTCAGTTAAATAAAAATATAAGAACAAAGGAAAAATATGAGACAGTCTGTTTTTGGACAATAGTTTATTATTTCGAAGGTATTTAGACTCGTTTAACCTTCCTCTCCCGGTGTTTATTTATTGTAAATTATAATAAAAGCGGACCGGTACAAATACTGCGCGATAAGATAAAATGGTCTACGACAAATAGGCCGAGACTGGGCTATCTAATAACAGCTTTATTTCACTGATAACAGCACACTCAAAGGCAAATATTGATAAAACAATTTAGGGTCACCTACATGGCAACATTTATTAAACGCACTTTATGGCCCTTGTTTCCTCGAAAGCCACAGGACAGCACTAGCCCAAAGAAAATAAATATAACGAGAATTTATAATAATAATAAGTAGGTGCGGTAAATTTAACAGGTGTAACAAAAATGTTCGCCAATGACATTTTTATTTTATATAGCATAGATAGTTTTATTTAGCTTTATATAAGTAACAAACAAAAGTATTTTAATCTATATTTCCCTTAAATGTTTTAATTCCTGCACTGAAGCCAATAAATCGTTGACCACTATACAAAACACATATTTCCGCTAAAATATAAAAAGTGTTCGGAATCGCCCCTTCGGGCAATTTTCTACAGAACATTTGCACCCCGACGTAAATTTACTTCACTTTTGCCAACGCAACGCAAACAAAAGTCCGGCAACAGGTGCGTGCGTATGCTTTCTTTTAATGAACAGCTTGAGAAATTTCGGCAAAATTACTAGGTACGAAAAAAAACAGGATATTTGGTCGATAGATTTTGCATTATGTTTGGCTGTTACAAAAAATTCAATTATAAAATTCACAAAATGAATTTGTCTATTGTATTAACATCAGGTTTACAACATCGATACAATAATAATTAGCTGAATTTTTGTGGAAACCTATATTTTAGAGTATCAATTTATGTGTTACTGAAGACATTTAAAAAACTAGAATCCATTATGATAATTTTTGTGCCAAATTATACAATAAGTTTTAAGAAACTTCTAATGTACTATTTACTGATTGCATTTTTAACCCAGCCTGGGGTTAATCCTCTCACATATCCTGCGGTCACGATAAGGACAATGCACAAAAAAATTTAAGATTTAAAACTCCGAGACTGCCCACCTGGATACACAGATTTATTTTCTTATTCACCACATAAAGCATTTCGCTTAGAACGTGGAAAATTGGCAAAACTAACCATTTAAGTCGAATTATTCACGGAGATTCGAAAAGGCATTCATTGTTATGTAACCAATTGCGCAATGAATCTTTTTTGTTAAAAAATATAATAAAATAATTATAATCATTATTTAAACTAACGTTTTATATTTCTAAATCATTAAAATTATTTTAAATTGCCACATGTTTTAAAATTACTTCTGGATAATAGAATTGTACTTTGTTTTATTTATGAACCCTTGTGGAGTAAGTTTTAAAAGTGATACTTCGTTTTTGACTAGTAGAAAACAATGAGATAAGCAAGAAATTTTAAAAATTTTAAAATATTAAAAATATACTAAGAAAAAATTAAATTTTTAAAATTTTCAATAGGTAGTTTCAAAATTTTTAAAAATTGTCAAAATTAGAAACAGTAACTATATTATTGTAATATTATTATACCATGGTATAAGTGAAAAAGCAGCCACTAATAACTTTAGTAATTAGTCATTTTTGACTAATTAATTTTTAGATAAAGGGGCACATTATTTTAACAATTTAATGACATTTGACAACTGTCAATTAACTTAAAACTAGCTTCAGCCCGTTACTGTTTATGTATTAATTTTTAGAATATTGGTCTATGAACTTTGAACATATATTAAAATCTTGTAATAAGAAATACCCTGTTAATATCAGTTTTACTTTTTTTTGTATTTGGCCATTAAACTGACCCCACGTATTCCAGATCTAAATCCAATCGAGCATTGGTGAAATATTTAGAACAGAATCCCGAAAAGTAAATATTGAAACAAATGAAGTCAATACAATCAGCTACTATCTAATAGTCGGAATGCCGCTTCTGCAGAACCATGGTTGCACTTTTATCTTTTGCCGCGGTCAACCGAGAAGAACTGACCATTCCCGGCCAATTATTTCATAAATTGCTCTCGGAGTGCGAGAGCCCCTTAAATATCTCGTTAGTTCCTAATAATTGCGCCGATCTCATCTTATACTGGAATCTCGACATAGTTAGTAGTAGGTATCGGAATAATTGCACTTGCACTTACACTAGCACAATGGACACTCGCTACTTGCTACCGCTGGAATAATTGATAGGATGATATTATTCCGATTTTTTTCAGAATAAATAGGCTAGCCTAGAGTGGATTATTTTAGAATTTATGTAACAACTACATAAATATAAATTTTAACATATTTAATTGACCTTGATAAACAAGTTCAAATGGTAAAAAAGTGCATGGTTATATAAAAAATACATTGTAAGACAGAAAGGCACTTAAAATTTGACGACACGTTTTTTATTTTACTATTAATTAAAAATTGGAGTAGTTCATAGTACCTACATACATACAATTTTGTGTGTATAAATTTGAATTTATTTTAAATTTTATTCAGTAACATATTTTGAATATATTATTTTCTTAGATTTCCCTTAAAACTGCTATGCAATGATTTTGACGCACATTACCAGTGTTATAGGGTCTAAGGTATTTCCTAATAGTGGGTAATGTTTAAAGAAATAAACGTTTACAATTAATAATATAATTATATTTAAATAGTTTAGGTATAAGTTTTCTATACCATTCCCAAATTTCCCATTATGGAAAACTTATAAATTACTAAGTTTTTTGATTGTTTGTCACGGTGCGGTGTGACAATGTACTTTTATGTTTTTTTTTTCTGGCTGATAATGTATATGTAAACGCTAGAAAATCAGTTCTCACCGGTGTTAATTAACAAAGAGTTTTATCCGGTATCGCTTGACGGATGTAGCGATTATACGGGTCCCCCCTTTCGCTAAAGGGGGTCCGAGCGGACAGGGGTCAACCAATATGGCCCCAGGCTTCTTCCGCACTACGTTAATTACCCATTACAAAACAAATCTACGTATCTAAATACCTTGCTTGCAGGCAATAAAAAATACAAATGGAACGTTGACTTTTACTTTGGTGCTTTTGTTAATTTACCTACCTACAAAAAATTTGAAATAAAGAAAAATTTTATGTTAAATAATTAATTGTAGTTATTTGTCCATTTTGAAGGTGTATGTAATGAATATTTCCTTATTATTATTATTTATTATTATTAATTTTACATTTAACTTTACTTATTTATTAATTAGATTGTTTTTTTTTAATATTATACCCTGGTTTAAATTCATTTAATACATTTTTAATACTGTTTTTTTTATTTAATAGATTTCTCATCATCATTGTCATCCAATTTCTTTGCTACTGTGTTATGAGTTCGAAACATTTTTTTAAAGTTTTTGTTTTGTCTTGAAGAACTTTTTAAATATTTTATAAAATATTTAAAAAGTTCTTCTATCTATAGATTCCTTCAAACCATATTGTGAAATCCTAACTACTTTTTAATGGTTTATTGTCAAAATAAAATACTTTTTAATGATATTGAATGCCTTTTAATCTTGACTATAAAGTTCGTTTCATCATATGAACACAATATCATTTAAAGCATATTTATAATTTAGGACTTTCAAGGAGAATATAAATGTGTTTATGGTTGAATGATGGTCATGTGACGTCCTTAAATGTGACCTCCTTAGATTTAAAGTTTTTGAAATTTTGACCAACTTTTTTTATACTTATTTTCCCAATTTTTTGTTATTATATTAATGAAAAAAAAATTGGGACACCCATACTGCACTGCTAAGCTAAACACCCGTATTTACAATATTAGGGGAATTTTTTTTAAATTGTTTTTAACTGTTAAAAATAAATTATGTTGTTATAACACATATATCTATCTCTATTTTGTTCAGTAAGCATATGTCTTGTGTGAATAATGTAATTGATAAAATAAATTTAACACTCAGTATATTACTGTTAACAGTTGTAGCATTTTTTGATAGCGATCTCATCCACGATTTGAAATCGATTGTTTCAATAATTTTCCTCTGTTACTTCGTTTTACAATATAAAAAACTTAACCGATTGACGGCGTCTGTCAACTATCGACAACACGTGCGCCCGATCACGGTTGGCCTAGCATCACCTAACCTCAAAGATGCGCTACGTGTCAAAGCTGACAGCCGATGGCACGATATCACATTTTTTGTAAAAACAATATTATTGGTTTAATTTTTTAACGACGCCCTATAATTGCGTCCATTAATAGAAAGAGTATTGAATGTCTTTTTTGTCTAATAGCACATGCCACGGGGTTTAAAAAGGTACATAAAAAATAAATCATTTTAACTGTCCCTTATGAAAAAAGGGTTTCCTCTGGGTGAGCACCTGGCTGCCACTGGTCCTTTATTAGTATAAGGACATGCGGGCATAAAGGATGTAAAAAACTGGTTGAAAAAACCCTTAGGGACACTTTGTCTTATTTAAATAATTTTTACGTGAGTGAATTGTGTTAATAAATAGTTTAGAAAGGGTGTTAAATAAACGATGATTTAATATTGGCATTGTTTGAATTTCATCAATGGAATTACAGAAAGTAATTTTGTAATGCGGTATAATCCTTTGTATAATAAATAAATATTACAAAAAGGATAATTAAAATTTATTTTAATTAACGATTTTTTTATACATTTATTCATAGCTATACGACAGACCATTACTTTATGCAATTGTATACTGTATTTAATTTTAATAATAATAAAGGTCTATTCTTAATTATTAACGATCTTTTTCCAGATAATTCTATGAAAATTTCCTCCCCATATCATCTGCAAGAAAAAACAAATCATAGATCCTAGATTTACCGTGAGAAACTATAAAAAACGTATCCTAGGGGAAGAGGTACCTTAAAAAACGTCTATGTTAATATCTATTTTTTAACGGAGCAAATCTGCATAGACCATAAAAAAATCTCACCCCTCCCGTACTTTCTTGCCCATAAGAATGCTTAGCGGTATGGGAAAAAACTGTCCCCATTTTTTTTAAATACTTTGTATAAGAATCGTTATTTATAATCTTTTTGTATTCTTGTTTTGCCCGCTCTTAAAAAAAATTATAATAAATTCTGGGTAATTTTTCAGGCGGTGTTTTTTCGGCGTGGTTTACCGTTGAAAGGGCAAAAAATCATTTAACGTGTTTTTAATTAATTTTTAATTTAAATGTAGGGATTTTTTATTGCAAGAGTAACATCGGTTATTGGATGCTTTGTTTGGATACAATACATAGGTATACATTGTTGCATATTATCTTTCAATATTTAAATTTATAGAAAAAGAGAATACTTTTTAATAAGAAAAGCTTAATAATAAAAAATGAGTAAAACTTTTAATTCTCACAAGTTTAAAATTAAACTTACAATAGGTAGGTACTGCGTTTTTGTGGATATTAAAAATGGATAAAAATAGAAAAATTTTATACAAATTCATAAAATAAGTATGATTTTATTAAAAAAAATTGAATTTTTAGTATAGAACTACGTGGTGGCGCTAGTAGCGATGCTTCCTTAGCGTATAATGAAAAAAATCATCTAGTTTTTAATTTTAAGGTTAGGAAATCCTATTTTGACCCAAAAAAAAATTGGAATATTTGGAAACGCGTGATTACTTGATATCATAATTTGGTTGTCCATGTATAAATCTTTAAATAGCAGATACAATATTGACCATTTTTGCTTTCACTGTCAAATTGACAAGCGTTTTAAAGATGAGAGTAAAAAAATTGTTGCGAACTTCCTTAGATACTATATAGTATTTATATATACTATATAGTAAAAATTATTTTATTGTCTATAGAATAAAAATATATTTACGAATGATAGGCATTATTTTTTAAATTCTTCATGTATCCTTTCGTGCATTCAAAAGAAGTTGCATAAATTTTGCCTAATTGCAATTCTTTGCAACAAAAAATACTAACGAATAAAAATATACGTTAAATTTATGATACCTACATCCTAACTACAGGTTATCTCATTTTAATATTAATATGTAGACATTTTTTATTTTACTATAAATAAGCTGCTATTTCATACTAGTTAACCGACACAAAACCCTGAACATTTTTTTACCAACACCCATTTGTAGGTTATATCTCGGTATATCAAGCGTAATAAAAAAGGGTTTGATACAAACAGCCTCATTGTTTATAACGGATTAAAAGAAAAAAACACCATTGTGTTACGATGGTCAAAAAAACTCTGGGGTAACCATTAACCGTAATTTTTTTGGGTCGGGACCTGATTTGCATATAATTTATATTTGATTTTTTTGTTTTTACCCCCGGTTTTTATTACTAAGTAAACAGTTCGTTGTGTGCGTATAGATTTCATGCTTTTTAATTTAGATTTATAACTGTCAGAGACTAAACTATAACGATGTGAAAATAACAGTACAAATAGAAAAAAAAAATGTGCTTTTAAAATAACGGTTATAGGTACAGTTTTTTCACAATCAAAACTCGATCATACATAACACTTGCGTACGAAGAAATGTATTTTTGGTCAATTTCACAAACAAATTCAGACATAAGTTCTATATTATTTTTGATAGAAAAAGCTTTGAAAATAACGGTTAAAATAAGATTAAACTATAAAGTAATATAATATTTCATATGGAATATATTCTCGGACAATACAAAAAATGCACCCCCCACATGTTCAGCTATAAAATCACTAAACATATGAAAGTTACAAAAGGGCATTTAGCTTTAGCACGCGCAATTGTGGTGAAAAAATAGGGAGTTTATGACAAAATACTATAACAGTTGCACAAATAAATTCTGCTGCCAAAAAAAGTATCCCGAAACAATTATTTCCTAAAGTAATTAGACTGTAAACATAATGTCATCTACTATTACTTACATAAAAATGATTAAAGAACGACTAAACTCATCCACACAAATTTATTCGAGGGAAAAACTCTCTTTACTGCTTTTTAATATTTTTGATGTTTTTGTAATATTTGGCCGACTATACTAATATAATGGGACCCTCGCGCAAGGGTCATAGGTTAACTTCGCAAAGCCGGACGCTGCAGCAACCTTACCGAAAAATACATAAATGACCATCGGAGAGGTTCATTCAGCACATGTCACTTACATCCCATTGTTATGCGAGATCGCTATTTATTTGCTTAGGGTCAGTTTATTTTTATTGTGAGAAAAATGTATGCAAATAAGTAAGCGTTTTTGCGTAAAAATACACAATGGGTATAAAATATTTCCTTTGGTATTTATTTAATTTCCATAATGAAGTATTTATTATTTTATTAAATACACCCATAAAGTTAATTTTTAATGGTTTTCCCCATAATTTATTTTATCTACTCCTATAGCATAGTTTTACTTTTTTTTCGTGAATATTGATAAACATTATAAATTCCCTGCCTAACAACGTGAATAATAAACCCATTATTCACGTTTTTAGGCATTCGTGATTGGCCGATTTCAATATTCACTGTGATTTGAACCAATCGGGTTTTAAATTGAAAGACGGCCACTATAATATATTATAACATACACGGAAAAAAGAAAACAGGAAAACTTAACTTCGCATTTAGCATTTATTACAGTTTCGGGTAGCAAGTGATCTCTTCAAACTCAAAACTGCAATATGTACACTATTTCCGTGATACTGCAAGTATTACAGTTTTAAGTCATATATATTGTAGCTTCAAATCATAAATATATTTTAAAACTTAAAGACTTGATTATAAGAATTACTATCTCAAACTGTAATTTTTCGCACAAGCCTTTGGAAAAGGCGTCTGAGAAATAAAAATTACAGTTTCATTTAGTAAGTTGTACTTGAATTTGCTTAAATGTTTATTGATTTTTTAACCCTTTATTAAGATTAGGTAGTGGGAATTTTGCAGTTTCAGATAGCAAAATTTAAAAATCAAGAAATGTAAATTTCACTCGTTTTATAATATAAAATATATTTTTAGATTTAATAAATGATATTCAAATATCAATCTTTAATGCTTGAATAGTAAATTTTGTAGTTTTAGAATGTCAAATATATTAAATTTGCTGTAGTAGGTATATGGGGCATTCCACGGTACTCAGAAATTTTCGTCCTGCCCGCCACAATTAAAAATTGTCAATAAAATCCACTTGTAATTAAATTTATTTTGAAATATTGTTTATTATGCTTGTAATAATCTTGTAAGCATAATAATCTTAATATATAATAATAATAATTTATTACACGCGTGTGGTTTTATTCAGCATTTTTAATATTAACGAACATGAAAATTCCTAAATATTGTGGAAAGCCCTATGTACTAATTAAATGCCAATAATAATAAGGTTTAAATAATTAAAACTTAAAAACATTGTATTTATTTATTTATTACAAATTACACTTAATTAACATAACACAGGAAATATTTTTTTTAATAATTAGACAAGAAAATATCAATGTAGGTATATTATGAAAAAGATATAGTATATATATATATATTATGAAATTTTCTTGTAAAATTTTAAAAAATATTTAATTAATCAATTTACTTATTTAGGGTACAAAAATAAATAAAAATATATTCTAAGGAACTTACACCAACATAATAAATCTTTTTTTTTAATTAGACAAGAAAATTTTAAATATTGAATAAAATATGCATAAACCTACTTTTAAGTAAAAAAATAAATGAAAATACATTCTTTAGGCACTACATATTTTTACTTAAATATAATTGCCATAGAATATTTATATTCTATGGCAATTATATTTAAGTACAAAATAAATAAAAATAAATTATAAGGAACTTATATTCTATGGCAAATATATTTTTTACCGTTAGGTTGACGTGACAATGAACATGTACCATCTGTTTCTTGTAAATAAAGTATATGCCAATTAGATAAATGCGACAGATAAAAGGTGACAGATGTGACAGATGAAAATTGACATATGACACAACACAGGTGACAGATGACAGGTGACAGACGAAATGTGACAGATGACAATTGACAGATGACAGATTACAGGTGTCATTTGCCACCTGTCATCTGTCACATTTCGTCTGTCATCTGTCACCTGTCATCTGTCATTTGTCATCTGTCACCTGTCATCTAGCACCTCAGCCGGAAATATTATAAGCTCTAAACGGAACTGCAAATTTATTAATTTTCCTTTACCAAAATAGAGATATAACTGAAAAAAAATTAAAAATTAATTTAAAAGCCATTTTTATAAATAAAATGTAAAATATTATTTATCCTAATAAAATTATTGTTTATCATAAAAGCAACATCAATATTATTATTTTATTAACCTTCCGCGAATAAGAAATCATTATATATATATATATAACATATATATAAGCAGAACATATATATATACATATATATATATATATATATATATATGTACATATATATTGAAATTATATAGAATGATTTTAAAACTAATCTTTATAAAAAAACCCAGAAGAAAAAAATAAAAAACAGTGGTGTATTAAAATCAACTGGTGCCTGCAGGGCTGATTTGTCTTAATGCCCTTAATAAAAATCCTGAATATGCCACTAAAAGAATATTCAAAAAGTTTTCATGTTTCCAAATTTTTTTTTTAACATCAATCTAAAATCAATTACTGTGTAATGGAAAAAAATATGCAAAAGCAATGCCAACAAATATTAAGCCAACACAAAACACATACTTAAAAATAAAATCCATTATTAAAAGGAGTCAGTTCATGATATTGCTTTTGGTGGTTTCCCTCATTTTCCTTATTAGTATGCATTATAATATGTATATTTGTATGTATTTTTAGTTTTTAATATTAAAAGCATCCATTCAATAGCAAATAAACCACAAAATCCTTAAACATAACATAAACCACCATTAATTTGCAAATCAAATGAAAATGTTTTACAGAATAGATAAAGAATAACCAAAAACACCTTATTAATCTAAATAAATATTTTTTATAAATCTAAATAATATTATTAGAACAAGCCATTTAATACAGAAAACGTATATACTTACCAAAAATTTATATAAAAATGCACAGGTGATAAAAAACTCAATGACACAACATAAGAAATTGCTATTAATACTGCAAAATCTAAAAGACAAATGACCCTTATAGAAGATGCAACTGGCGACGTGAATTTCGGTTTTAAAAGTAGTTGATCTACTTCTTTGCATCATAAAAAACTTGTTCTTTCAACTTTAAATTTCTATGAGTAATAAACAATCACCAAACTGTAAAAATTGTTAAAATAAAATGTAAATATTTTAAAATGTTTTTTAACATTTCTTTTTATTTTAAATAGTAAAAGTTATTATTCAGTATTATATTTTTTGAATTCAATTAGCAAGCTTTAAAAATTACAGTTTGAATGGCAAACTATATAAATGTTAGTTCGCACTGTAATTTTTATTCGGCGACATTAGGAATTATATTATTTTATATTGTAATAAATACATCACCGAGAAACTTTATTTTTTACAGTTTTTAATACTAATTACCCGTCGTTAAACTTCAAAACTTGCGCTCTACATTATGATATTTTTATTGCTATTTAAGTTTAAAGAAATACATAATAACGTTGCGAAGTTTGCACTTTTCCTTTCGATGAGACAGTTTTTACAATTTGAATTGTAATTTTTCCTGTTTTCTATTTTCCGTGTATACATATATATATATATATATATGTATATATGTTATAACATTTAAAATTGGTAAAAAGTAATATCACTTATTGGAGTAGATAAAGTAGAGTATTACACTCGAGATTATGCGCATTATTCACTTGGATGATTTGAGTCTCTCGTCTGGCGACTCGAGATGCAAACCTCATAAATTCATTTAACCAATACATGTGCAACAATATTTTTGTATTTATTTTATATTTTATTTACTTAAATTTACTTAATTTACGTTTTTAGTTGGTTATATCAAAATTATGTATTTATAATTTTTGAACTAAATTGCTAATAAAACTTTTTAATTAATTGACCAGCATGTTTTGCGTATGTTTTCGAAAGAAAATCGATACCGACTCGCCAATATGATGTCCACAAAGCATCGACAGCCATTGTTTCCGTTAACAAAACAAATGATTTTTCCTATATTATCAGAAAAAGATAATAACTTGATGAAAAACGGAAAAGCCGACGCAACGCATGGCAAAAAGCATTTCCACATGGAGACGTTCATTAAATTTATACCATCATTAATAACAAGATTCTCCTTACGCAAGCTTTGCTTTAGATATGGAAAAACCTTATTTATACTGACCGGCAAAAAGTTTAACAATTAAAATAATCAATCATATAATGCTTTTTTAAGATTTTATCAAGTACCAATTATGAAATAAATATGGTTTTCCATAGGTTTTTTGTTTTTGTTACATATTAGTAAATAAAAATCTAACATAGATTTAAAAATTAAAAGATGGTGGTACTTTTGTTGCCTAGTTAACTAGGCTAGTTTATTAATATTATGTTTGTACTGTTAAATTTCCTGTGCCCAACTTTTGGTCTAAACGTTGTCCACTTTTTAGTGACCCTCGATTTTGTGCAACTGCATATAAAAGAAAGAAAGAAACCCGATATTGATTGGCACCGTAACAAAACACAATGCAATAGCAGGTTAAGCATCAAACAGTCGTATGTGGAGGAGACAGACATACGCGCACCCCAATGCATAATTTTTATTTCGAATGCATGCGTAAGTAGTAAGGACAGATGTTGGAAACGGACGGACCGTCGATTTACATACACTGGACATCGCATTAGGCAAAAAATAGGTCGCGTGCTCCCTTTTTACATATCGAATCTGTTATTTGTATCAAAGGGCGCCCCTGCCTAATCACTTTCGATCGTTTACCCCCGACCAAGTTGGAAAAATCATTTCGATGTTCCTGCTATGCACTCATAAATTCATTATTTTAATTAATTAAGAGGAGAATTTATTTTAAAATCTAATTTGACTGTTGTCAGATGTCAGATAAAATGTAAAAAAATTGGCTTTAAATTCTGAAAAACATTACCTTGTGTTCGTCTTAGATAAAGTAGAGTAACCGTAAGAATTTTCCTTTGAAAATCGAAATGTATCCCTTGAAAATGGATTAACAACCGTTTAAATCAGATATAGGAGCAGTTTTTCGTAGTAATAGTAAAGAGAATGTTTAATAGGCACCCCACAGTAAACCAATAAATTTGAGTTGAAAGTTGATTTGAACAATACACACAAAATTTAAAGGTGTTAAAACATCGTGTAGTTAAAAAGTTCAGAATCAGTGTTGCACCGTGTAAAGGGTGGAGATAAATTTAGCATGATTCTTCAAAGGTAGGTAAGTTGGATGTGTGGTTCTCATAGAGGTTGCAACACTTTCCATTTGCGGGTCTCACGACCGATAGCCACGAGGAGCAGTACGGTGCACCAGGTCCCCCCGGTGATGACGTCTGCCGTTCCGCGGCTAGATATAATTATGCCCGCGTACCGATAGCCGGACATAACTTTCTATAACCTATGATGTCGTGCCGATTGTGCACCACAATCCCGGTCGCCGTGTAACCTATACCGTGTCATGCAGTTCCTTCGTTGCGATACCTGTTTGCCGATTACAATTCCCCGCTTTTCAGCACACGATTGAGTCATTAGCCCCCAAGATATTTATTATTGATGAGTTTATCGATGATCCTCGATCCGCCTTTAAATTAATTTTAACAGATTTTTTTGTTTCAAATTGAATTATCGCCCTATTATTATCACAAAAAATGTTATAACGTCTTAAAACATCCTTTCTGAATGTTAGTTTTTTGTAAATTTCTGATCCCTAGTACCAGTCACAATAAACTTTTCCTTTTCAATTTTGGTAATAAACCGTTTTTGGCCAAAAAACATGTCCTCAACTCAAATCAACACACTGTTTAAAATATCTGTGGTGTAAAAAGTAATCTTAAATTGGTGTCAAAATCCAACACCAAGTGGTGTTAATATAACACCATGAATTATGGTTGAAAATGTGTACCGATCGCGGCAAAGGCGGTGTGGATCACATGATGTTCTTAAGTCTCGCCTCTGTTGACTTACATGAAGAATATATAAACTCAGGTGGTCCTTTGCTTTGGTGTGACACTACAAGTTGTTCGATACTAAAGAGACCTTCAATAGGTGGAAACAGCTATCAATACTTGAAGTATTTTAAGTTAGTGGAACGCACTAAAAACATTATCTCTAGCGAGTTGAAGGTTTCATTTTCTGGAATATTACCACTGGTAATATACTAGTCAAGGAACTTCCTATTTCCTTTTTTTTTCCTTTTTTCTCTGTAGTATGATTTAATTTGACCACAAACACATAATATTTAACACTGAAAAGGAGTTCAATTTACACCAGGTAAAATTTATTTTAATACTGTGTGAAAGTTAAATTAACACCATTTTAGTATTTGAATTTACACCGGCCAACGAACCATATTTAACACAATTTTGGTTTGTATCGATATAGACCATGTATGGTGTTAATTTGGTGTTAAAATGGTCATGAAATTTTGAACAGTGCACATTTGTAAAACCTGAAAAATTTTGTCAAATATGTCTTTTTTGATATTTTCTTCATCGCAAGCCTCGGCCATCATGAAATCTATCACATTACTATATCTGTATCCTTTGAAAATTAACAAAATGCTTACAAAATTGCATATTACCTTTACAAAACCTTCGGTAAAATTTTTTGATAAAATAATTACAAACCCTGGTTTTCTATGTAAACGGCCCCTAATAGAAATGCAAGAACTGATGACCTGCCT
This sequence comes from Brassicogethes aeneus, assembly GCA_921294245.1. NCBI lineage: Eukaryota > Metazoa > Arthropoda > Insecta > Coleoptera > Nitidulidae > Brassicogethes > Brassicogethes aeneus. Next base: position 189,340 of record OV121138.1, on the reverse strand, counting down.
ATTCGTAAATTTAAGCAGCGAATTAAGGTTTAAAAGCCGTTTTAATTGAGAAAATAAATAATTTATGAGAAATCTTTTGTTGTGCTCATACAGACAGATTGAAGATATTAGTTGGGTGGCGTGGAGCGTAAGCGGCACGCTGGTCAATGGACAATGGTCTCGAACGAGATGCTCTCATAATTAAACACAGGAAATATGTCGGAACATCGCGCCAAGCTTCACGATAATCACGTGTTCCTTTCTCACAGTCTTAGTGACAATGGGCAGTATAATGTTAGATTGGTAATTATCCGCAACTATTCTTTTCTTTTGTTCCGAGATGACCTCTTATATTCAATTTTTTATTCCTTTACTGGAAATGTCATGTTACCCGGATGCAGTGACTGTTCATTGTTAACTACACCTCTTCATCGCTTAATTTTTGCTTTGTTCTGCTTCTAGGTAGATAAGAGTTTATCTGCACCATTGTAAGTGAAATGAGCCTTAATTGATTACCCGGAAAAATCATCATGTTATAAGTTACGCCTAATTCTTCTCAACAAGCATTTATTCAATAGTTGCAAAAAAAATACTTTTTTGTACTTTTGGCATAGAAAGAGGAATCTGTAAAAAGGGTGCACTGTTATAAACATCAGATTTGTTTACATGAGTTGGTAGTTTGTTAATTTTATTATATGACTGATCCAATAATTATTTAAAAGTTAAGAAATGTGTATCACTGGCCTATATGTTTTTGTAATTAAATATTTCGAACAATAAAATTACAATGTGAAGGTAATAATAGACATAGTTTAAACGATTGCTTATGATGTAGTGGTATTATCTCGCTAATCTTCATGTTGGCATTGTGTCATCGTTTTGTTGCAGCACAATCCCTTTGAAGGAAGATGAACACACATGCTCGAGCAAAAAAGTCATCATTGCGGATACTTTTTAATCCGTCCGTCATAAATAACAATTTAACTGTATCTCCTGAGCGCGATGTCATGCAGCGAAGATCACAATAGGAACGGGGAATGAAATAAGAAATGCAAAACTGTGACAATAATTTTTCTCTGAGTTCCGCTAGGCAATCGCCACACTGGCCGAGCACCGAATAGCACTCTTCCGGTTTGCGTCGATGCAGTTCACTACCCGGATATTATGTAGTGGACGGAGATTTACTTCTTTCCTCGGCGATTATTTCGTCGCCTCATGCAAACACCAACATCCCGAGAAAACCAGGAGACGACGCCAACTTGAACATGGTCAAGCCAAATTAAACCAATTAAGACGCACGCTATTTCCTAAGTCCACATTGTATTTTTTTATTTTTAAAAGGTGTTATAAAATTATGGAAGCTTGCAATTTCCAGTTATGGCTTTAAATGCATTGTTATATCAATGTTTACATAATTAGATGTAGAAAAATTATGTTGACGTTATTAATTGTATTCCGTCTGTGCATTTTATGAACCAGTATAATTTTGCAATTTTTGACAGAAAGAGCTAATTGATTTTACGTATTCTTGCGTATAAAGGTATTAATTGATAACACAAAAAACTACATATACATATTGTGAAATTTTTAGAAAATAAGACGAAATTAGAAGAAAGGAATATATTTACAGAAATTGAATATATTATGCAGTATACTGGGTTGGGTTGGGTTTTTATAAAAACCCAACCCAACCCAGCTCAACCCGACCATTATATAAATAACAAGTGTTTGTTAATTTAATTTTTGTTTGTAGTTTTTTTTCTAAAAATAAAATTTAGTTTCTCAATTTTACATTTGTGTCGTAAATTAGTGTTGCTTTTTTTAATTATTCGTTTATTGGTGGCTTATTGGTGTGTGTGTCACGTATTATCTATCTATCTATCTATTCGTCCTCCGTCGATACATAACATGAGTGTACGAACATGCAGGTGACCACATCGGGCTAACTAATACACAGGACATCCCGGTGTCATGTCTTTGTTATCCGTTGTCTACCACCCGCATAACATGCCAATAAATAAGCCACTGCTTATGCGTGTTAAATGCTAAAGGTCTAATTGACCCTGCTACTAAAAATACTTTCCATACCATAGTGAAAATAAAAACCAATGTGTAATTGGCCTTATTTGAATAAGCGTGTCGAAAAATTCAGAAAGGTATATATACCTATAATTTGATGTAAAAATACCAAAATACCTATTAGGTTTACGATTTTGTACACATATTGATATTTCAGGAAAAATATGACCACAATCATGTTGCTCGATTGGACGATTTGTTATCGAATGACCCATATGAAAATTTTTAAATAGATATATCAAATGACCACAAACTTCTTTTTTTAGAATAATTACAATACATATTATTATTTTTGAGATTATTTATTGTTTTAATCTATTTCTCAATGGGTATTTTAGTTTACAGTAGCCTAGAACATAATTGAATGCAGTTACCCACTATAATTTAATTCAGATTGTATCCGAAGCCACGATGTATTCAATTAAGTCTGTTTCTCGTGGTTGTTAAAAACCTGCTTTGCCGCGATATTAAAAGTGAAAATGAAAACCACAAAACCTAAACTCAATTTTTGATTTACTAAACAATTGTTTCGCTTGTTTAAAAAGTAAAAGAATTATGTTTAATTTTGATGGAAAAGATACTTTTCAACAATTGTTTTTTAATGTTAAAATAACTGTTGTATACACCTCTTAAAAAAAAGGAACTGTAAAATAGTTCATTTGTAGCAATGTTTGGTTGGGTAATTTTTTTTATCATCAAAGAAATTGTGGACCAAAACTCGGGAATTCAATTTTAAAAAGGGGTTAAAGACATAACTCGTCCAAAAAGTAAATCGTCGTGTAATTGTGAGATAGATATTATGATATTGAATCAGTATCATTGATATAACTGACTGATTTAATTAGTCGTTTATTTGAAACTAAAAGAAGATTTTAAATATGATGTTCTTGAATGGTTAAAAGATAAACTTTCTAATTTTATATCCCTTTTTTTAAATTATATTAATAAAATATTAAGTGTGGCATATTAAAATCATTTAGTTCTAAAATAAAACAAAAATAAAAACTAATCATTTTATTTTCAACTGGATGTTTTAAAGTAAGACATAAAAACCCTAATAATTTCGCAGTTAAAATCTTTTAGAGCGTTAAGAAACTGGCAGACTCAAGGTAATTTGGATGTTGGAGAACATTTCGCGGGAAACTCCGGGAGTAAAGTGGACATTCTTTTGGTATTGTGGCCAAAGTAAAGTAAGTACAAAAGTTAAGAAACCGGAATACACAATGCACCAGCACTACCTTTGTACGACATCAAACTTTACAATTCTCTCTTAGCCGCAAACTTTATTATTATCTCGGGGATAATTTCCGAATTAAGTTTCGGTACGTTGGTCAGAAGAATAAAACACAAGGCTTTAAAGTGGGCGAAAGTGATAAAAGATTAGCTCACATTAAATGCCACTCACAAAAGCGCTGGGGACGCATCTTTCTTCTACTGCTTTCGAATGCGTAAACCGGCCTTAGATCTCTCCAAGTTTTTGGGAAAGTGAGGGCCAGATCCCACTGCCTTGTTTTAAGATTTTAAATTAGATTATTCCTATTTCATGTTCTTGAAAACACCACCGTTCCCAATTGAATCATCTTGGTCCAACTTATGGTTTAAAGATTTTTAATAATTTTAATATTAAGATTAATTGAAAATCATAACTCATTCTTAAGTTTTTATTCTTTTAAAAAATATAAAATATTATTAAATAATAGTCAAATGGCAAAATATAAAAAAATACATTCAATTATTAAAATTATACTTAATAAAAAAGATAAACGAAATATTGTAAACCTTTAACTTAAATATTTTGTACACGGTAAGTGTTTTTTATTTGGCAATTGGCAGTTGGTTGTTATAAACTATTTTTAATTACCAATATTGATTGTATAGGTATTATTATTTAAAAAATATTGTTATTTCAGCGATGGTGATAAATTATACAAAATAAGACTAGGTAGGTATGTATATCATATTTCAGTACAATTAAAATCAGATATAATATTTATTTCTACGTTAGAATCTAATCATTAGATCAAGTTTTCTTTTTATAATATACCAAAATGTTGGTGCATTTTTTAGGGGTCGGTAGAAAACTATGTGAAATTCCTTCAAATTACCGTGAATTGAAACATATTGTGTCACAATAGATAATCGATAAAGATCTGTTGTCGAAATCATTACTTTACAAAAATATCGCATTTCGGCTGTTGTTGGCCAAAAGGCGAATTGGTCCATTTATAATGTTCTAAGTGACACCTCCATGGAATGTCCGAGCTGAACTGTGCAGAGGCGACGTAATGAAACGTAATTCTATTGAAAAAAAGAATTTTGCAACTCATCAACGGCTGCATACGTACAGAGACGGATTAACATAAGTCTACCTGAACATCAAGCCCTTTTTACCAAATGTATGCACTAATATTGTATCCTAATTTTTATTGAAAAGTTATTAAATCAAATTTCACACAAGAATCATTTTATAAAATTTGTGAGAGGAAATTAAATGAATTTTTAGTGATCAATACTGTGCTGAAAAAATGTAATCTATTATTTAAAATTTACTTGTTCTTATCATTAAAATTTCATTATATTTAATTACATTATTAACTTAAAAAAAAATTCCTTAAATTTCCTTTTTATACAAATTTTCTTGTGTAAAATTTACCCTATTTTCTTAATAACTTTTAAACGAAGTAAATATCCAAAAATTGTGTTTATAGCCCGAAAAAAGTTTTGTTGGGTTGAATACTACATGACTGGGGAAAATAATCACATAGTATAGTATTAAAAACGAAATATTTTAAATATTGTATTTATTTATACATAACAAATATTATCTATAAATCGATAATTTGACTTTTGAACTGCGTACAAAAATTAAGTCTTTCTATACAGGCGTATGACTGTTATAATATAAAAAATGTTATACGATTGAAAAAAAAGTAATAATTGAATCCATCCCTGTAACATATGAACCGTGGTCAGCATCGTTCAGTGAATGGTGAGTGATGGGCCATTCGTCATAAAAGTAAGCCCGACCGTCGCCCGCATGCATTGTTCAATTCATAACTTGACGGTTTTGTTCGAAGCATGTTTGCTTGCACAAATCCATGAAAATCGACGCAAATGTGACACGTCGTTGCCGATGCAACAAATAAACAAAATCCTGGACCAGAATACGTATAAGCTTACCATACCTAAAGTCGCAATAATCGCAAGCGTGCATAATTTCGGAATAATCTTGTTAAGGCAACGGAATATCCGGAGATCTAAAGACGGATATCGTGTGGCTAAACCAAAAATTTGATGTGACGAATTTGAGGGATTCTTTATTTTTTAGTTTTTGATCGATTAAAGTTACCTAAACCACCCAAAATAAACTATTTTTAGTTTTATCGGTCAAAAACTTTTATTAAATAATTTTTCATAAATTTCTTGAATATGAGATTAGATTTATCACTGTATAAAAAATATATACCTTGTGTATTCCGTTGAAAAAAAATATTTTTTTCTGAACTTTTTAGATAGAAGAAAATCTAATCTCATATTCAAAAAGTGGGGTAGTCATAATATTAAATAACCCACATCTAATATCAGAGGAAAAACATAACATAACTGACCAATTTTAACCTTTTTTTGAAAAATTAGAATTTTCAGAAATTTATAAATTTCTCTGTATTAATACATTGTCTTAGATCTTAGGATGTATCCTACCTCTTACTATTTTCGGAACCCTGTAATGAAGGAAAAAAATTATATAGTTTATAAAATATGAAAAAAAATCATAAAATAATAAGTCAAGTTTCTATAAATATAGTTCCCTTATAAAATCCTCCATAACTGATTACGATAGATATTTATATTATTATTGATCTCTAAAAGTTTTTGCGTAACATTTTCCCTCGCCAACACAATGGACATCGGGATTGTTAATGAATGCCCAAAGCACAATAATCAGATAATGGACGAAAATATCTGTTAGGAATATTGAAATCGGAAGGACCGCAGAAGGGTCCTTTTTAACGTTTATCCGGATCTCGCTTGACATGTCACGTGCTGAACTTATGTGTGTTTTTATAAAAAGCGGTTTCATTATCTCGGACATTTTATCTAAAGTAACATCATATTTGACACAGTCAAGTCGGTGCTCATCAAAATATTACATAAAATATTTGAAATTTTTTGTTGTACTGTTTTTATAATCAGATTATTAGAAACAAGCGAGCTAGTGTTTAATTAAATGAGTGTCTAGAAAAGTTTTTAAACGAGTTGCATACTATACTTTTTCTACGAAAAATACTTATTTTTATAAAAAAATGCTGATGATCAAAAGGTTACAATATAATATTATGAAGTAACATCAAATTATTGTAAAATATTATTTTATTGTTTATTAATTTTTTTATTGGAAACAATTTTTCAAAAGACCTTTAAGCAGGGATATAATATCACTTAAAGTAAAAAAATAATTTGACGATTTCTTAAAAAGATAAAAACGACATATACACTATTATAGTGTCATCCAAGTTAAATTTCCTTGTTTTCTTGTTTATTATGTCAAACTTGGCTGCCCGTAAACATATATTAATGTATATTTACTCGTTTTATCTCTGATATTTACCTTTATTATTATTTAGGTCAAATCGAAAAACAAGAAATGGCGATTCATATCGATCCTGTGTGAAATTGCAGTCGATGTCTAGATGTGAATCGCTAGTCGTGAGAAGCATTGCTCGTAATTTTTAACACTCTATGATTGAACAGTGTATATTTACAATGCCAAATAAACGTTATTATCGCTACGAATATTCAAAACATGCGTTATGTTGCTTGTAACAACCATTAAGATCCTATCAGTGATTGAAGTGCAAATTTACCTTTGCCCATAAAAAAGAGAAAGAGAAAAGTCCGTTCGTACAACACCCTGTAATATGTTGTTGTATGTTTAAAAAATGTCAGTGTTTCTTCGTTATTCTTGCCAAAATAAACATATAAGTGTGTCACGATTTGTTTTAAGGATGTGTAAACAAAACAATAGCAAATGTCTTGTTGTCCCTTTGGCTATTTATTCTATAGTAAATAAGTAAATAATGAGATTAAAGTGTAATTTGTTAAAATAATATTGTATATATATAATATGTTATATACACTTAAAAGTATAAAAAGGCATTTACAAAGTTTTAGAAAGATTGACAGTCTAATTTACAAGTAAAAAATTAATAAAGTTGAAACTAAGACATGGGCTGCAATCGTTTATTATTGACTCACTCCACGTCTAACTCGCAGCAGAGCAGCAACAGCAGCCCAGCAGATAAGTCAAAGATATTTTTTATAAATGTAGAATATTAATGAAATAATTGGAAAGAAAAGAAAGATATAACTAATAGGCTCCATTAGGAAGTTTAATATTGGTACGTTAAAATGCTCTTTACATACACGCTCAGATTTAGAAAAATGAAGAAATACAGAACTTATTTTATTTCTCACAATTTTTTTACAGTCTTTATTAGTGGCCCAGACATATTCCACTTTAGAGACTCAATCTTAAACAAAACCAATTGAAAATATTTGGGAAAATTTCTTGTCATTAAAAATAAGTGGAACAAATTAGAAGAAAATTACAACATTTTACAATTAAATAAGTTCCATGCCTAGTGATTAAAAAATATCTGGTTTGAATTATTGTAACGACTTCCCTATTTAAACTTCACATTTAAACAATAGAACCTAACTTATAGAAACACTCAAATCGAATTGGTAGATTACGAATACAAGGATATAAATCACTGAAATTTATTTTATTATTATTATTATTATATGAATAATAAATGACATATTGTCTTTAAAGTAAGTCAAACTGACCATTGTTATAATCGCCCACTGGAACAATGTTCCATGGAATAATAAACGAATTGCAGAGGTGTATTGAAGACCGCCAAGCCTTCGAAATTTATTATTAGTACTGGTAAACTACAATGTAACAATTAAAATCATTAATTAATGAATCATTTATTGGAAAATCCTGCAAGATTAATGAATTAATGAAATACAATGCACATGATGAGTTGAAAGAAATGTAGTAAAATTGATTTTCAATTTGTACTGACTGTTACTGTATAAACCAAACAACAAACAGAGCACCAGCGCCCTCTTATTTTGGAAAATTATTTTTATACATTGAGTTCTTACTCCATGAGTAGGCTCCTGACTGTTTCATAGTTAACATTACACTGGTCTGCAGATTACGGACAAAAAAAAATAAATTACGAAAAATTACATTTTGCATTTGTAATTGGCATGAAGCCATTAGAAGTGCAGCAGATAATAACCCAATACAAAAATTGCATGTTTATAGATTTTAGTAATGCAATGCATTTAATGTCTGCAATTACATAGACATACATATATCCAACACAAAGTTTATCTTCGATAATAAACCTGCCTAATAAAACTTATCGAACGTCCTTGTATAAGAAAAAGCAGTTTCTCAAATAAAAACCTTAATAGATTCTCCGTTAGTTCTAATCAAGAAGCTTAATACGACAGAATAAACACCTTTTATCAATAAAATTAACTGCTAACGTCATTAATTACTTGAGTTTTTTCGCAAATAAACAACATTATGTTATCTGAATGTCCGAGAAAAGTTGTAACTATTTATTTGCATTAAAGCTTAACGAGAAAATATACGAGGTAAATGCAAATCTACTAATTTTTTAATTTACAGTCGCCTAATGCATATTGGAAAAATTATATAAGTTATATATATTGTTGTCAAATAAGACATTATCTAAGTGTTTTGTTTAACAATTGTATTTGTAATTAAATATTTGGGGGGCGTTACAGTATTACGTAAGCAAACTTTCACCCCTGTATAAGCAAAAACAAGAAAATCTCTTTAATTATTTTATTACAAAAAATCGTCTTCTTTATAATGAAATAAACTTAACAATGGATTTTAAAGCTCTTAAAGAAACAGCAAAAGTAAGTGGGAATTTTAAAATTCCTTAAAAGAAAACGGCATAAAAATAATAATCGCATATGTACATGTATAAATAAACAAATTTTTGCAAAAATTTGAATAAATTCTTAATGCATCTTCCTTGTACGTAACGAATTTTATGTACGCTCATTTGCATTGGGCTTAAAATATACTTTTGACCCTGTATAGGTGCGGTGGATGGCCTAAAGGTCATCCTCAATAAAAGACTGGACAAGTTTCCTCATTATTAAATAACTCTTCAGTGGTAAACGAGAAAAATTAGTCGAGTATGATCATACATCACTAGAAACACCTGCGTGGCTGTAGTAGTAATTGAAAATATATTTGTTTGTTTATGCTTTTTATTATTATTATTATTAATGAAGCGGTCCAATTTTCTCACGATTATGCTGATTATTTAGCTTTATTGTGACCTTGTGGCATTCCGAGTAGCCAGTCTTCAGAACATAAGAGGGTCAGAAGTAATTACTGCACTAATATAGACATACATACCTTATCTTTGGGAAGATTTTAATTATAATTATTATTGTAACAATTCCCATCAATGAGGTTGATGTAAGTAAAATTATTTTCCATGATTTTAATTTTTTACAAAATTAAACTGAAGCTTAATAAAATTTTAACATAATATGTTAAAATTTTACAAAATGGAATTAACGAACTACAAACTTATGTTAACAAATCTGATTTTTGACTAATTAATTTTAAGAAAGTTCTTTTAGTATTGTAAATGCCATAAACAGAAATATTTAAATCGTGATGCCGAAATGCAATGGTTGAAGAAGACTCAAAGTTACCATAACATTTCCAATGAGACTGGATTGAGTGCAAAGTTTACACAATTTTTTATATAAATATGAAGTCCGCTAAGAAATTTTTGAGGGTGACCAATATCGAAGAATGAAATTTTTTGATATAGTAATGGAACGTGCTAGCGCAGATGAACATTGTATTGAAGATATCGTGTTCACTGATGAATCTGCGTTTCCACTACACGGTAAATAATCCTTCAACAAACATGTTTGGCTTTTATTTATAATAATAATAGATATAATAAGTCTATTTTTATAGAAGTAAATTTAACTGGACATAAATATTTAGAGCGTCTTCAAAATTGTGCCAGCTTTGGTATTACACGCGTATTACATAATGATTTGTTTATTGTATTTCCTATAATTCCTTTGATAAAATATTTAAATGTCGAACGCAAAGTAATACAAAATAAAATGTCAATTGTCGTGCAGACTCGAGCCGAGTGTTTCAGCATCCATTCCTCCCACGAGGAATAGACAGACGTATTGTATACCCTCGTCGATGTTTTCCGCGACGTTCGTTCCCATGGCAGGGTATCGTCGTATCTCGGACATGCCTCCACGTGGTCCGCCAGGTATCGTAGCGGTCATCTCGGGTCCTCGCGTTTGTTACTTTACTGATCTTCCGACTCTCCGCTTTCTGTATCCAAGCAGGACGGCCGCTACCAATTTGCCTTGCTTTTTTCCTTTTTACGTGGGTGTCGGTAATGGGCCGCCGAATTTCTTGTTAGACATGAAGACCACTCTCACGTATCTTGTTATATCTTCGTGTATTACGGTAGTAAATTTATTTTATACGGCTTATCAAGATCCTACCGGATCTTTGCTGCCAGGAGCGGCTTTGGTAAGCAAAATGCCCTTTTAGTATATCCAATATATGTTATTTAAATTAAACAAATTTAAATATAGTGCCCTCATTACTTATTTAAATTTAAGTATATGACGAAAAAGAAGATAAAATTGAATAGAAAAATATGTAATAGAATTGAACAGTTTTAAAAATGCTGCAATGGAAATACTGTTGATTTGATATAGAGTACAATTCTGAAAATGAATGATAATTTTTTTTTAACTTGCAAAGATCACACCCCTAAGATGACCACCGTCTTCTTCTATGCATTGATGCAAACTGTTCCTGAAAGCGAGGAAAACACGACTCAGTTGTTACAGGCAATAGAAGGAAATAAGTTAGGACATTCAAATTTGGCATGAATTTTTTTTTAATTTTTTAAAAACAAAAGAGGGTGCGGCACAATTAAAATACACTCACCGGTAAAAAACCGGCTTTCAGAAATTGGTCACAATTTTAATAAACCCAGTGCTGACTGAATGCTCGCAAAGCAGAATATATTGTAGGTATGTAGAAAATATTGCGTTGCTTTATTACATACACTTATACATAATATGTTCCCATATAGAACAATGAATGGATTCATAGTTTAATTGTCTGAAATGAAGATGAAGGAAGTGCTCGCGATCAAGAAGAAGAAGAAGAAGAAGAAAGAAAAGCGGAGTGGCATGAGTGTAACAATGGGAGCCGTGCGAGTGGTCCCACGGCGCGCCGGCCACGGGAATGACCGCTGACCCTTGCAACGTTCGACTTCCTGTCGATAGTGACCTCCGCATCATCAGACAGGCCTGGTCACGAACCAACTATTTTACCGGACGTCCTGAAGAAATTTTATTACACAAAGAATGTTCTTGATCTTATTTGGTTAAGATATTACTACAATCACTGCCGTTGACATTGCAATCAAGGGAATTCATGGATAAGAATATGAAAACGCTACATGCAAACTAGACAAGATAGTAAAAAACATATTATTAAGTAAAGTTAACTAAAAAGTATATTAAAAAAGACATTTACAACAAATTAGGCACACTATTACTTCAAATTTTGATATGAGTATCAAAACATAAATTACCATCGATAGTCAAGCTATAGCTCCATTCCATTTGCGATGAGATGTTATTTATTAACGATTATGATCTCTAAAATTTATGGAAAACCTCATTAAAGACATGGTCGACCTCATTAAGCAGTTGTGCGTTAAAATCACCAAGTGGCAAATTTAGTTTGGTTAAAATTTTTAAAAATTTGTTTATTCTAAATTTTTACATCTACAAATACACTTTTTTGAAAAAGTCATCATGGATTCCCTACATTTTTAAATCAAAATGTTTATAATAATTATTTCTAGTTGTACAGTTGTTCAAGTAACCAAATACATTAATAATGTTAATAAACTTAAAAAAATAACTGAGGATTTTTTGAAATATTGCATCGATTCTACTTTTCTAATTTTCTATTAAGAATATGATTTTTTTAAAATTATGAGTATGTTGTAATTAAAATTTTGGAGTAAAAATTTTCCAAAGAGCCTACGTATAAAGTATTTTAAAATAATCACTTATTAACCTAAAGTCACGAGAAAAAATTATTTGTTTAATACCTACGCCAATACCTATTTGAAAAGTTTATGTACGTTTGTGCTGACCTTTTAATTTTTTTCGAATTTTTCCTCCCATTTTTTAAATTTGTCCCACTGTGCGAATTTGTCGTCCTATTTTTTAAATTTATCTCAATGTGCGAATTTGTCCTTTCGTTTTTTAAATTTATCCCTATGTGCGAATTTTTCCCATCATTTTTTAAATTTACCCCAATGTGCGAATTTTCCTTGCATTTTTTAAATTTGTCCCACTGTGCGAATTTGTCCTTCCATTTTTTAAAATGTATCCCACTGTGCGAATTTGTCCTTTCGTTTTTAAAATTTATCCCAATGTGCGAATTTTTCCCATCATTTTTTAAATTTATCCCACTGTGCAATTTGTCCTTTCGTTTTTAAATTTACCCCAATGTGCGAATTTTTCCTACTATTTTTTAAATTTGTCCCATTGTGCGAATTTGTCCTCCCATTTTTTAAATTTATCCCAATGTGCGAATTTGTCCTTTTGTTTATAAATTTATCCCACTGTGCGAATTTGTCATTTCGTTTTTTAAATTTACTCCAATGTGCAATTTTTTCCTACCATTTTTTAAATTTGCCCCACGGTGCGAATTTGTCCTCCATTTTTTTTAAATTTATCCCATTGTGCGAATTTTTCCTCCCATCTTTTAAATTTGTCCCACTGTGCGAATTTGTTCTCCAATTTTTTAAATTTATTCTAATGTGCGAATTTTTCCTACCATTTTTTAAATTTATCCCAATGTGCGAATTTTTCCTTTCGTTTTTTTAAATTTATCCCAATGTGTGAATTTGTCCTTTTGTTTTTAAATTTACCCCACTGTGCGATTATTTCCTCCCATTTTTTAAAATTTGTCCCACTGTGCGAATTTGTCCTCCTATTTTTTTAAAATTTATCACACTGTGCGAATTTGTCCTTTCGTTTTTAAAATTTATTCCAATGTGCAAATTTTTTCCATCATTTTTTTAATTTATCCCAATGTCCTTTCGTTTTTTAAATGTATCCCAATGTGCGAATAAAGAATGTAAAATTAAGCTATAGCTTAAACTGTCTTAAAGAATGTTAGGTTAGGATTTTAGAAGTTGGTTAGTAGTGCGTTGGATGCCCAAGTTAGAAATTGTTACGCGTGTTACTATACAAATATTTAATTTAAGTAAATTATTTTAAAATAATAATACTCGTTTATAAACTTTTCTAGATACTCATTTAATAAAACACTCGCTCGCAAGGTCGCTCGTGCCTACATAAAATTTGTGAATATTAAACTTGATACATCATAATATAGTATTACTATGGAAATTTATTATGTGCAAAGTACTTAGGAAACATAAAAAAGCAAATTAAGAATCAAATTTATAGAGAATACGAAAAATACCAGTCAAAAGACCTTTGCAATTTAAAAAGTACACTAAAAGAAAGTAATTTATAAAAATCATAAACTCAATTTGATATAGCAAGATGATTTATTATGATTACTTTACATAATACTGTCACACCTTAAAAATTACAAACGTGCCCAATCATGAAGTAAATTTCTCCACAGGAGACATCCTCGTTGCTTGCATTGATCCGACTTTTGATATAAAAGATGACCACACAAACCTCGTTACAAAACTTATTTATTTTGACTGGGCATTGTCTGATCCTATTAAGATTAAAGCAGCATTTTGTCGATCACACCAAGTTCAAAGTTTAATTAACATGAGAGTCTCGCTCTTACATTTATATTTTTCTGTAAATTGCACAATAGTTTCTACGGCTTACATGCACTGGCAATTTTGCAACGCTGCACCATGAATATGTATTCGGTTGACTAAGAAAAAGCCGCTAAAATATTGCACAAACGACAAACTTGGATACTTTCTCTTCTACTTTTATTGTTTAAATGACAACTTATTAAAAAAAAACTAGTTGATAAAAATTCTTTGAAATTAATATATTGTTATTCTAAGGTACCAATTTTGAGAAACGCTGGCTATTTTTCAATAAATTTTATTTTAATAGGCTGGTAATTACCCATTTTTTTTTCTAATTTAACCGACTATACCAGAAAGATACTTGTTTTAAAAATTCAACAATAATTTTTGCATACTTTTTTCAATTTGTTAAAATATAATCTCTAAATGTATACTTTTATGAATTTTTTTCTTTAAAATTAACAATTTCCAACAAATTATATAATTATTGTTTAAAACGACGCGTCGTAAAGTTTCTTATCTTTGACCAATATTTTAGTTATTTAGCCTTGTTAAGGAGCCGAAACTTGATTGCTAAAAATGTATCGTATCCCGTTCAAACTGGAGGATGGCAATGACGACGATCGAGAAGAAGACGAAGAAGAAGAGGAAAAGAAGAAGAATACTGTCGTAAAAAGAATTGAGTAGCATGGAGCTGAACAGATAAACGGTAGTGAGTGTTAAAGGTTTGCAGGTGGGCTCGAAATGATTCCGATTAACATCTTCGATGGCAAACAACGGCTCAGGCCGTGTCAGCCTCTCTCGGGCATCGTGAAATGCTGAGATTCCTCCTGGTGATCCGGCCGCCAATGACAAGATGAATTACTTCGATCTCTTCACGAAAATCTATAACTACCTACTTACTTATCGCACTCGATACGTCCAATACTTACCTACTACTTTTCACTGCGTTAAAATAAAATTACTTTTAATCAATCTTAACCAAATTAAGGAGATTCGGGTCGTTCATACTTGCAACCAACTTGCAAAAACAAAATATACTTTTTTATCACATTTCATTCGAAATTTTCCAACTGATTTAATAAATGTTTTTTATTTTAACACAACACATACTCTGAAATGTCTGATTCAATCTTTCAATGAAAAGAAACATGAAAAGTTACATTGTATTTCCCTTTTCTCTTCTAGTGAGCTAAGAAGAAAAAAAAACCATTTTTTTACAAATAATAAAGTTTAGATTTATTCGGTGAAATTTGAATTTTTTGTGGTTATTCATTCAATAAAAATGTTCCCACAAATAAGTAAAAATTATTGTAGTTGTTCTGTGATTGGATTTTATATGTATATGTTGAACAATAAACATCATTATTACATAAATTATGGAACACAATTTATTGAAATTCTTACAAAATAAGATTCTCAAAGGTATAAAAATCCAAAAACTCATTAGGTCAATTTAGCAGGTTGTGTTGGTTTAAATTGCCATAAAACTTTGAAATATGGTTTTGGACCTGTCCACTGGAATTGGGTTGATTTAAAGCCGGTGTTGTTTGAGGGCGTGAGGGGGATGATAACGGTAGGACGAAACGTTGACCGTTGAACCCCTGTCTCGATCGTTTCCTTTCCCTAATCAACTTATTATACGAACCAGATGAGAATAAATTCCACCAGAGATGACTGATTTAATTTCCAACTTTCTACACTCAACCAAATAGTTGCATGAATAAAAAGAAAAGGTTCATACATTTAATGAACAATTCATTAAAATTGGTCCAAAGAACTGCTTCTTTAATTAAATGAACTGTACGACATTAAAGTAAGAAAAGTTTCTAAATGGCTAACTCGATTCATGTTGTGTATGAACAACATACATTGATTTGGTTCTTGTATCTATGAAACTGTTCATAGTGACAATGCACATCTTGCTAAGTTGATTTATCCTTTTTCATTGTCCTGATGATCAAAATTCATGGTTATAATGCCCTACTTCATTGTATTTATGATTTATTATTTTAAATATTATGAACCCATTTCATTGTATTTATGAATCTAAATTTTTAATATTATGAACCCTATTCTTTGTTTATATGAAAATAAGTTCAGGAATTATTAAACCGAATCAGTGGCGGCTGGTGGATTTTGGGTATACCGATATCTCAATTATTAGATATGGGACCCACACCAAATTAATATGAGTTTATAATGACATTAAATAAACAAGTTCTGCACAAGCAAAATTTAAATTGAAGTTTGCGAAAAAAAGATAGCTTTTTGCCTGCCCCCCCTAATAAATATAATATAAATTTAAGTGGTGCAATTTATTTACCATAGTTTATCGACAAATTTAATTTAAAAAAAATCCTAGTATAACAGATTTTAAATTTGTATTATTTCTTTTAAAAGAAATAATAATTTTAAATTTAAGTATTTTAAAGTATAAAATATGTAATATTTGGATTTTTTAAATAAATCTTAAAATTTGTCAATAACCTGTAGTGAATTATAAATTGCACCAATTAAATTTATATTATATTTATTAGAGTGGGCCAGGGGCCGAGCAAAAAGCTATATTTTTTTCGCAAACTTTAATTAAAATTCTGCTTACGCAGAACTTGTTTATTTAATGTTATTATAAACTCATATTAATTTGGTGTATGACCTAATCTAATATCGGCATACCCAAAATCTACTAGCCGCCACTGAACTGAATTCATAGTTAGTAATTTTGGAGCTATTTTCAGTTAAAAATATTTTAGGTAATTTGCACCCTTTAGCAAAAAAACTGTAATAGACAGAAAACAATAAGGTCAACATTTCTGTCATAACTTTTCAACAGTTTAAATTTTGTATGTGGGAAACTCTGAATTTTTGTTTTTTTAGTCAAACTTTTATAAGTAGGTATATATGTTTTTTTATATATTTTGATAAGTTTTTTATAAGTTTTAAATTTACTACGGATGATCAGAATTTTACTAGAATCCAAAAATACAATATTATACGGCGTGTTTATTAAAAAAAAAGTTCGTTATGAAAAGTCAAGGTTATGGCTGTTTTTTGGTTTTGTGTTTTTTTATTAGGGATAATGTATGATTTAGGTCCATTAAGTAAATAAACAATAAAGGTTGGTAAGCTTATCTTTATTTCAAAACAAATTAGTTATAGTATTTAAATAGTGCTATTACCCTTTAAGGGTGTTACATAAAATGTGAATCTTTGAGCTAGAGTAGTTCGAACTTATTTTATAAAAACATTTTTCAATAAAAGACCAAAAGTTAATTGCAGTTTCTGGGAATCTTAGGTTGAACACATAAAATATTTTAAAGCAGCTATCTACTGCCCGAAAAAAATTATTAAAAGAATATCTTACACCGTCAACATACAGATAAATTTCTTTTATTGCAGTTATGTTATCACCCACTAGCAGCAGGAGCGGTTGTATGCTAGTTTTTCGGTTAGCCAGATGCTGCAGCTGATCCTCCAAATCTTGATGCGACTTTCGCAACAATACAAACGCTTCTTGGGAGTCTTGGGTCCTTGCAGACCGTCCTAGAAGTCGGGACTAGGTATCCATGAAGCGCCCAAAACATAGAGGCATTAAGACTGTCTGTAAAGAAATATAGTATACATATATCCCATGGGATATTGAAACAAATCGCTAATACAAATTATTTAAAATGTCTCTTTTTGTTTCAAAAATGCAGTTTATTAAGGTCGGTTAAGATTGCACAAAAAAGATTTGACAGAGGAGACTCGTAAACAATAAATATTGGGTCACACGTGTATAAAGAAAACCAGAAAAGTTTTGTTTATTCTTTGCGTGTACTGTAGAGGAATACAATTAGGTACCTACCTTTTAAAAAGACCTGCAGCGACAGGACGTGTATTACCACTTATTGCACTCATAGAAAACAGAATTGCACTAACGCGATATATCGGCATATGGGGTTACCAGACTACAGGGATGTTCCGTTTACGCATGTGCCTTAGAAATTCCATACATTGATGTTATGAACTAATTCATTGAATTTGATGGTTGGTCTTGTTTTTTAGAATATTTGCTTATTTTTAAAGTACCGTACATTGTATCAATGAATTTTGTTCTTAAAAGGATATGTTTCTAGTAAGGTTTTATGCACTCTATTCATTAATACTATGAATATTTCATAGAAACTTTATTAAAGAAACTTTTTTTAAAATCAAGTTTAAATTTCATAATATCAATGAATTTAGTTCATGTAACCGATGAATATTCAACATAGACACATGTACATTAATATTCATTATTTATTGAAGCTGCATTCATTATATTAATGATAGCTGTTCATGAAACAATGATACTTATAGTTTTCTGTACTTAGGATTAATGAAAATTTCATTGAACCAAGGAAAATGAAGTTAATGAAAGCAGTTCATTAATATTATGTTCAACATTTTTTTGAGTGTACAAAATTACTGGGTTTAAAAAATAAGCAATGAGATAAAAAACTAATAAAAACAAAAAATCCAGGTAAAATGCATGGCACAAGTATGATAGTTAATTTTCAAAAGTCATTGCCCTACTCAAAACTTGGCGCCGAATGTTTAATTTCTATAGGGTCGTTTATCCTGTAGCTGAATTGTAATTAAAACATGAATTATACGCTAATTCGGAGTATCTCCACTTTATAAATAGTTGCGCGCTTTTTACTTGCCTCTGATGCACACTAATGAATGTCCAGGGATACCATAAATTTAACTTAATTAATTATTCGACGACTCAATTTTATCCGCCAGTTTGATCTTCAAATTCGTTACGCGAAACTATTTACATCGTTAGGGTTTGTGTTATTTAAGCAATTTTACTCATAATGTGTTTTATCGATATAAACTAAAAAACACTGTACGACCCTTGTACTAATGGCCGATGGCATTGTATGTAAAATCTATTGAAAGCTAAAATTTGATATAAGGTCAAAGTGGACGGAAATCCATGGCACTTTTGATTGTGCCTTACAACATTTCCGGTCAAAACATGATGTCTACGCGATTGTAAAACGTATGTAATCTGATCAGTTTGTATACAAATACCGGACAAAGGTAACTGAATGCAGGTTATTTAAGTATTGAAAAACGACATATTTTAAAAGATTAGGACACCTATTTAAGTGTCATACATCCATGTACCATGCTTGTAGGTATGCTCTCAATCGCCAAAATAGTGTTTTGTAAAAATGGGATTTTCGGAGAGAATAAAGGAGATAAAAGGACTGTACCATGTAATTATGTTCTTTTGAAAAATGCCTACCTTTGGAAGTAAATTGATATGCGATTGGATAGTTGGCTTATTTTTTATTGACAATTAGGTCCTAAAGTAAAAAATGCCTGCTTTATTTTAAATTCACTAAATATATTTTTATACCATAATCTAAAAGAAATTACTTCATTTATACGAAAAATTGGCAATATTCTGCACAATTCGTTCATAACCTAAACCAAAAGAACAAAATATCTAGAAGAATGAAATCTCTTAAGACCATAATATATTATATTTTTTAGATGGGCACTTTATTTTGACGATTGTATGACATTTGACAAATGTCAACTAACTTAAAACTAACTTTAGCCCGTGACTAAAAATCTGTGGCTAACTTCATCCCGTGGCTAAAACGCCATAAAGCCACAACTTGTGAATGTGTATTTAAAAGATCACTTCGTGCCATGGAAACATGTACGATAATAGGCGTTTTAAAGGTGGGAGTAGAAAAAATATTTTAATATTAACTTTTTCTTGTTCAGAAGAAGAGGTCTGTAAAAAAGATTTTTTCAAACCATGATTATCCAAAACTGGCCAGTCATTTCCCATATAAAATATTTAATTTATTTAAGTTTCATATTTTTGTCCAGGTAAATTTTAGTTAAACCAAGACAATTTTATACTTCATACTTTTAACAACCAATGTATATGACTACAAATGTAATAGGTTATGGGTCATATAGGCTAAAGGTTTAGTTTTGGATTATGTACCAGTATAATAAAAACTATATATAGGTAAAATAATAATCATTGGGTCATATTCATTGTATTGGTACACTTGTTTTATACGTTTAGATAACGTAATTTAATATTTTTAACGTTGCAAATTTAATGTACTTTATCAAATATTCTTTAGAAAGTTGATAAAATACAATTTGATATTTTTTACTTTGTTGTGAATTAAAGCTAAAGCGTATGTTGATCTTTATCCGTGTTATATAAAAAGTAAGTTGTACGGTTGATTTGCTGACAATGGGCATAAAAAATGTGCCCCATTCGAGTGCAATAATGGGCGAGACCTAATAATCTTTTATACTTTTTTGGAACACAAAATGCGAAATTAAATTCGATATCCGAAAACCGCTATTATTAAGAAGCATGTGAAAATCTCACGGCATAAAAAAGCGAAAAAGAATACCTGAGGCTCAGATTAATCTGGGCCCTTTACGGTCATTCTGTCGTTCTCCGGTACGGTCCAGATTTTTTATGCCTTTCAACGCAGGGCGCTTTTTTCGAGATCGTATCGTAGATTTGCCCAGTGTACAGTTAGATCTGATATTCGATACCACCGCTGCTTCATAATAGTGTTTAGATTCCTTAAAAAGATTCCATAGTTTTTTTCGAGTGTATAATGACGGGCAGCACAATACCGGCCTTTTGTAATTTTTTGCTTAATTGTTAAAAGAACTGACGTGATCAAAGGTCAATTTTGAAGTTTCTGATTGATATAGGACACTTGCAGAGACTTTCTTCTTGCTTACTGCTCATTGTTAGCCGGTCAACCGTTCAAATCCATTTTCTTCTTCTTCTTCTTCTTCTTCTCTTATTAAAACAACTACTAACTACTTCATTATTAATACCTATGCTTCCTTTTACTCTTATAATTCGTTAAAAAAATACAAACTTTAATGTAAAAGTAATATCAAAAAAAATTATTTCATTATATTAGTACCTATTTTATTATAAAAGTAGAAACCAAGTCATCTAAATGACAATTCTCTGACATTAAATATTAAGTCAATGAATAGGGGATTGTATTATAAAACATGCGTTTAAATAAATCATATATATGTAAAATAAATATCAAAATATCCGATATACATGATTTTTTTCTATAGTAACCTGAAAATTCATAAGATTAGGCCTAAATAAAAATTTAGTTAAAATTCTAACTCTTTATTTAAATTTATAGAGGGAAAAATTATTTTGTTCATACTTTCTTGCTATATTTCAATTTATTTTTATACATTTTATATTTATATATTTATCTTAAAATACAATATTTGAAATTTTGAATACTGATAAAGACAAAATTTTTTTTAGAAATCGTGGTTAATATTATCTATTGAATTTTTTATAAATATTATCTAAAAAAGCTAAATTGACATTTGAAAAAATTTAATTATAAACTGTAAAACTAAATTTATCAAAATGACCTTTTCATACAAAATGCAAAATTAATACCCATGGGAAACAACCTTGCTCGAATTTAATTCAGCTGGTCTGCTGGTCCTTTTTTATGGGTCAGTCGGAGGTAGTGGTAGTAGGTAGCCAAGGGTCGAACAAAAAAACTGACCACAAAATTCAAGACCTGTCACAACAACCATGTCCGGTTTTTGTAGTTGTTAAGAAGCGGAAACGTAAGGTGTAATTCATTGATATTATCTTACCTGCAGGCCTGGTTAACCACACAAATAAACAACAAAATTTAAGCATATCTTTGTTCTATGCTTCTACTAATCTGTTAGAAATTTGTCACGCAAAATATTGACGAGGAGATAATAAATTTTATTTTTTCCCCGCGTTACGAATATTTTAATGATTTGGGATGTATATTTTTGGGGAACGTAAAAGATTTGATTAGATAAATTAAGTCCGAAATGGAAACACCCTTAAGACAGGGTGTAACGTATTGACAGATTGAAACCATAGGGATGTTTTAACTAACTTAACACGTTATTGTCAATTTTATACTAAGGTAATTTAGGTTTTTTTAATTTTCAGCCCTGGGAAAAAATACAATATTTAGAGATTTAGAGTGATAAATATGCATTTAATACCATTTACCAACTTGTTTAATGCAAACACAATAAATAAATCGCCCTAAATTTTGAATTTGTATTGGGTTAACTTTATATTTTTTCATTCTTATTAGATTTTTTGAGGTAGGACACGACCGGGGACAATTTTTCATTTTTATGTTTTAAATTAATATATTTTCTTCGGCAAAAATTTATGGTTTTAAATTTTTGTAGTGTATAAACTAAAAATTTGTTTTGCCTCTTTTTCCCATTACTGCTTAATTTTTTATTTCTGTATTTAGTTCAGCTACTGACAATAATTATATATGTGGATAATAAATTGAAATGAATATTTTTTGAAAAGCAGACTTTTAAAATGCATTTTGTCCAGGTTGCAAATTTCCAGGAGAAATAAAAAAACAGTAGCACAAAAATTATGAATGTGAATAATATTTGTGTCACATTTGTTATACCAGGAAATTTGTATTAATAGAATATTAAAAATAAATATAAATAAACAAAACCCATATTCATTCATTCCATAATCTTATCTTATGAGACATTTTCTCAAATATGTTCACAATACAAATTCCCGAAAACAAACATACGTCAAAAGAAAATCTTAACTTCCTCGAAACCCAAATCCATCATACAGTTTTTAGGATTTTGCCCGAAAAAATAAATGAACTGTTACGTAAACATAAACAATAGTAATAGGTGGCATAAAAACAAGTGATAGTCGACATGCAGTGGTCCCCTGGAGTCTTATGTATAAACATTGATACATAAGGAACCATAGACGTTCGTCAAGAGACGTTCATTGATATTTTAAATACACATTAATTGCTGTGACTATATGGAGTTTTAGTTTTAGTGGCTTTCAGGCTTTTTAGTCACGGGCTGAAGCTAGCTTTAAGTTAAAACCATAGTTAAATATAATACAATAGTCAAAATAAAGCAACTATAATGATTTTTTAGAAAGCGAGGTTTTAAATTGATTAATTATTTTGTTGGTCGTAGAAAAATGATAGTGTGCAATTCGCTTTTAAACTTTTTGGGCACTTGTGATCAAAATGCCGTTTATCAAACTTGTTGCATAATATGCCATTAAAAGCTTCTAATACATTACACAAGATTTATTTATTTTTAATAATTTAAATGTACAGATATAGATAGTTGTTGGTCATTTATTTTTTTAAGTTCCTTTGGGACACCCATGATTGTCAAGCTTGTCTCTCGGATGACATCTAACACATGTGTGTCTTACCATATGTGGCCCACACGTTTCTTTATCCAATTTACGTATTTCAGCTCCGTATGCAAAGAAGAAACAAGAGTGTATGTGTATCGGAATTCGAAGCCATAACGAAAAATTTCAAAATGAATTATGCAAAAATTAGCACCGAATTGTATTTCGATTCCAAACAGATGTTTTGAAAAAAATTAAAGGGATTTTGCTTCTTCTCTATTAAGTCTGGTGAACTATGTATTTTAAGTTTTATTTAATTTATTTAAATTTCATATTTATTATATTATAATATTAATATACTATAGAAAATGTTAATAGAGAGTATAAAATATAGTTAATTGGCAAGCTTATAAAACTATTAGGTATATAATTAAATTAAGTATTTTTAAAATAGCAAGAATACAAATAATAAATATTATTATAATCCTATAGGATGTAAAATTAGGAAATATTGCTCAATTTAAAAAATAAACCTACATTTGTAGACTTTGGATAAAGATTACATTTCTTTTAGCTTCAAACCACTCTATTATTATAAAATCATAAAATGCACCTGAAAAGTTGACCCATCGTTTTCAATAAGTGGCACTTAAATTTGATAACGTGTAATTACCGAACCGATGCACAAAAGCGGAATTGACCATATGTTAATGTAAGTATCATTTAGAAGTTGTGTATTCGATTGTTTAATAAACAACTTCGTTCAAAGAATCGTCGCTACCTTCACACTCCTAATAACACGGTGCTATTGTTAATAAAATTACTTTAAACATGCTTTCGAAGCGGCGTATTTGGCGCTGCACGCACCGTCGTGGTCACTGTACTTATTAATTATTTACAAATTGAAATCATTTTCCTTTTTTGGTCAAAAGTGATATCACTTGACCGTAGGTTACAAGAAAAGTTATCTTAAAATAAAAATGTAGTTTAAAACGCTTTATATAATTTAGCTAATAGCTAATTTAATCGATCCCCAAAAAGTAAAACTTTTAGTATTTATGTTGAAAAAAATGTATTACATGAAAAACTTTAAGCTAGCAGTTTTGTTTTTCAAGTAGGTACCTACGAATAAAATTGGAGTTCTGTTTCAGGAAATAAATTCGCGAAAAAGAAAAACAAGACATCACAATATTCAACTTGTTGCATACCGAGCTCCTGAAATTAATTCAAGTAGATTGTACAAACTAAACTGGTTTTATAATAGCTTCCCGCGCAGTCGAACGCCTTGTTCGTGAGCAAAGTTTCACTCTACAAACGGGCACAAAAATCCACTGGTTTATTACGCTTTATTATGAATGAAAAACCGAATAATTTACGTCTTATTTTATTACAACTTCTGAACAATTTTAAAGGCTTTTTATGCTACTTATATATCACATTTACATTTTATGTTTAACCAGTATATGTTGTAAAAAGCTTTGATTTTTTAGGAAAACTTAACTTACCTAGTTTAATCCTCTTGGATTTATTTTTATTTATTTGCAGATTTTCTGAAGGATTCTAAGACAAAATTAAAACGTTCTTGTGCTTATCTTATATTGTAAACAGATGGTCCTAAGAGCACCCTTGAGCCAAACATTCGCCCTATATATTTTTAAATAGACGACGATTTGGTCTCCCAGATTGTTTAGTCTGCGTTTTGGACCTTACACACATTAAAATCTGTTCTTCGGGACCCAAATTATATACCCTTTGAAGATCTATTTTAAAAGCAATAAATAAAAGTTGATATTATGCATTTAGGTAAGTTGTTAAATTTAAAAGGATATGGCATGTGTAGATGGTTTTAAAAAAGGACAATTATGTTCTGTTTTATTGTCATTACAAATCTGGACATTAAAAAAAACAACACAAACAAATTTAAAGAAATATTTGGATTTGTTTTTAATAATCGAAAGTGATAATATTTTTCATTTCTAATACATTTCGATTATTAAAAACAAATCCAAATATTTCTTTAAATAACTACTCACCACAGTACTGAAATTTTGACAGGAACTATACGTGCATTCACCAAAACTTCGCCGCTTGCATTGTTTTCCAGATGACTCGTGCAAAGGAGGGGCTCTGTAGGTTATTTTATACCAACAGTTGAGTTAAAACGAGGACGACGTTTAAACTTCAATATTTCGCAGGAATTTTACGAAAATTTCGGGAGGGATTCCAGAGGATTATCATGACTTTAGTTCTTCTTCTTTTTCTTTGATCTGAAAAAGTCTCCCTTTCTTCAGGGGGGATGGCCTTTAGCTTAGTTAAAAACTATTTGGCAATGTCTTTAGTTACAATATATCTATGAAGAACATTGGTTATATTATATTTGTATATTATCAATAAAAAGTATACCATTTTTTGAGATTTGATATTTTTTTCTGGTATATATTATAATATTTTCAGAAAATAAGACATAATTACGCCCTATTTGACATATGCATAAACGTAATTATCCGAAAAAAAATCAATTTTTCACAAAAAAAAACAAGTTTTTCCAAGACCTGGAAAAAAACGTAAAAACAGTTTTTTTTTAATTTTTGCGTTTTTTCGACACTTTAAACCCCTACTTTAGTGGTAACTAAATGTTAAAAAGTTTAAATTATATATTCTATAGAACGCTTGAATATAAATCATATTATTTAAGATAAAAACTCCCTCTGTTCGATGTTCGGTTCTTTTTTTTTAAGTTACCCAAGTTAAAAATACAGAATTTTTTGTTTCGTAATTTTTAATTTTTTTAACATATTTAGTTTTATTTGTACTATTTTTTAATTAACAATCTATATTTTATTTTTTTTTAACAAAATTAAATTTGTAAGTATTATTTCCAAAGTATACTTATATATATAAATATATTTATAAAAACTAGTGGCCCTTTAGGATCAGTCACCTACTCTCTAAAAGTGAAACTGAAATTTTCACTATTTCCGTCAGTGAGTTATTATTCACTGTAAAATTAGTGTTTTTCAATATAAATTAGTGAAATTTTAACTTCTCCAAATTAGTATTTTTTATTATCACTACTTTTCCGGAACTCTCGACATAAAATAGTGAAATTTTAACTTTTTTGAACTAAACCTATTTCACTAATTTGTACAGTGTAATTTCCACTAAATAAATTAGTGCAAAGAAATCGCTACATGAAAAAGTGAGTATTCACTAATTGCTAGTGGTATACTTATCACTGCGGCAAATAGTTAATATGCACTGTCAATCAGTGAAAATCCACTGTTTCATTTTTAGAGAGTATAAATTAAACTTTAATGATTTGGTATTAGGTCAGCGATCCACCGAGATAGCATGGGATAAAAAAGCGCTATAGAGAGAGGAGAAAGATTTTTTTCTCATAGATCCAGAAAGCAGTTGCGAGTGGAGCAGAGAGCTGCAGACAAAGGGTCAAAGGGAAAACGAGTGTTTCGTTTCGTCTCGAGAGCCGCCTCGCCGCTAGACAGTACCTTATGCGTACCAGATGGCCTAGCATCGTACCCTGACCGTTTTTTAAGCCCGCTTTTTTATGCGTGCACTTATACCCCACGTTTTTTCATCCCATTCACAGGAAAGGGGCAGATTTTTTAAGGAACCCTACACCGAGTTCCGTTCTTAGATTAATTTGAAATACAAAAAACGCTTTTTTATACCTGGACAATAAGTTTGCACTAGGGATAATAGTGAAGGACAGAGCGAAAATTTTCACGAGTCAAACAGAGAGACGTTTACAGATGGCTTAAAAAACTTACATACACATGTGTAACTTGTATCCACTTACGTGGGAACAAAAATACGAATAAAAAATAGGTCCACTGTCTTCCAAACAGTCACCGCTATATAGGCAATTAAATGTTTACAGTTTTGCAAATATTTGCGAACCCTCTTGTTCTTCAAAGTAACGGTCATGTTTACCTTTTAGCAAGGTGGCCAAATTTTTCTTTAGGTCCTGAGAAATTTGCAAAAACTTAAATCTTAACTGTAAAACATACTTACCTATAATGTATTATAACTCAGATATTGCATATTATTTATTTATTTTCCAAAACATTATAGTTTCACTTTTAAATAAATTCATTTGGGTACGAATTTGATCTTCATGTAACAAAATGTAAAAATTTAATTTAATTTTTTAGCGAATTAAATTAACTCTTTCTATAAATAACCCTATAATATAGAAGCATAAAGAAAAAATCAAAATTTCCTAGACTTGACTACCTATAACACTGTTATAGGTACATGTATAAAAAAATATATATTTGGTACAAAGTTGTTTTCTATGGTATTTCTGGCCGGCCTATTCTAAAAATGACATCCATTTTATTCGTTTAGGTTTTGAAGATTGACAAAATAGTGACTGAATATCAACATTTTTTTTTGCTCGTTGTGATAAAAATAATCAATTGACGAGATTTTTTACAGCAGTACAAGGCAACAGGCCTTGTCAGTTTTTGATAGTAAATTTTAAAGAATCCATATTAGCGATTGAAAAAAATCTTTGCACGGCACTGGATTCACCCCCCCTCAAAACGATCCTATATTAAATTTTATTGAAAAATTTTAAGTATACTTAACTCTCTAAAAATGAATTAGTCAAAAATGACTAATTTAATAGTTATTAGTGGCTGCTTTTTCACTTGTACCATGGTTAACCATGGAATACCATGGCATCTCAAAATTGAACAGCCAATTCTTGTGTAAAATTTCCCCTGAATCCGAAAATGTCGTCAAAAGTTAAAAAAGTAGAACAGTTTTTGAGATATAGTGAATTTTCCATTTAATATTGAATTGACTATATCTCAAAAATTGCTCCACAAAGGATGTTTTAAAATATTATTAATATTTCCAATTACGAACCCCGACCAGCTTTAGTTGGCCCCCTACAAACAAAATTTGCAGTTGTGTATATCATTGATATAGGTAGGTAATATTCTAGGTTAATCAAAAGCTAAATATTTCGGTAAATAATTTTTAAACAAAACCCTTTAATCGTTATTTTTCAGTTATCTATAATTAGAATCGGGACTCGATTACACTAAATTATAGCGTCCACTCAACGCTTTTATATTTTTTTGTTTGTCAAGAAGCTTTGGTACAAAAACCATAACGACAGGACGTCGAAATAAATCATTCTCGGGCTGCGTTCGTTTCGAGTTAAAAATATACCGTAACCCTCTCCTAGAGTCTAGACCACGGATGTCCACTAAAACCACGCACACATGCACATCTTGAAAGTATTCTTCACACACATTCACATGTGTAAATGCCCGTATCTCTGCGGTTTGGAGGACTTCAAACAGAGACGTACTTAAAATTTAAAAAATTAAGAATGTGTCTCCGAATTATTCAAAGAATTAGAATGTTATTGACCAGTTATTATTTATAGTTTATAGTATACATATCATTTTTATTTGAACAAACCAACTTCATAAGAAGATATCTTTTTTTGGGTCTCACCGTCTCTCTGGTGAGTGCTATAATTGTATATTAAAGAACTAACGTCACAAGACATTTTTTCTAGGAGAATTTACAAAACGGGCGACAAGAAGTGAATGATTTATTATAACATTTTGGTAAAACCAAAAATCTTTAAATCCCTTATATCACAGTATAGGTAATTAAGATAAAAAATATATGTATAAGTGTTGGTTTGAATTCAAATTATTATACCAATTTTTTTATTAATTTTTGTACGGACCTGGTAAGATCTTATCTAAATTACGCTTCTGTTGTCAAATTTTAACCCAAACATGTGCTCTTTTTATTTAGATTCCAAAACCGACGGACCCTGCTATACAGGATCGACGACGCTAATGCTACAAAAAAACGCAATATAAACAATCGTAGATGATGTGTGTGTGGTCTATGGTCACAAAACGTATGGTTCCTATTAATTTTACTCTAAACAAATTTTTTTCTTAGTCATAAACACTTGCAGGCATGGCTGTACACATGTTACTTCAGGAAATAATTGACCGTTTACGAATGGAATAAACGACAAATGAAACATTTAGCACTATTAAAGTTTTATAATCGCAATAGAGGAAGAATGCAGAAAAAAGTGATGACAAAGCTGTTTTATTCGTTAATGTAATTAATGTAGTTATTATGCTTCTTCATGTCTTTGTTAGGTGTAAATAGTTTTTTTAAATTGATTGCATTAATTGTTGAGCTTTATACAGTTTTACAGGTTTATGTATAGCTTTAAATGTCTGGTTAGTTTTTAAAGTGTTCAAATTTTTTCCCAAGCAGTTTCAGTTTATAATATTTGTGTACAGCCAGGATTTTGTTTAGGTAATCTTTGATGTTCCTCACAAGATTTAACCAATTTTAACATACTGACGACACCCTTGTTTGTAATAATAAATTAAGGGGTAAAACCGAAACCACCCAAGTGACAAAAATATTTCACTTGCGAGATTTTACTGGGTAACAGTTGCTTTAGAATTTCGCAATATTAGTCGATGAAATATTTTAATAACACTGTGCAACAATTTTGGGCTCCTCAAAAATTCCACGAATGCTGGATAAGTCGATAGTATTAGTATTAAAAGTTAGCCCAACTTGAAAATTAAATATTACGCCGAAGATCATTGTTTAGTAACTTCACAAGCTTTTTTTTCCTGTGACGTACCTAAGTCAAAAATGACTAATTGTCATAACGAAAAAACTAACAAATTAGAAGCCAAAGTAATTTCTTTATTGTACATAATTGTACATAATAATATTATGATCTAAATTTTGATAAAAGAATTATTAGCATAAAACCTTTCACTCAAATATATTTGCAGTGTTACAAATTTATGTCGCTTTAGCGCATATTAATAAATCCAGGAATTACTCAATTGCAAAACGAGCATACAATCGCGGCTAGCCGTGGGCTTCACCTTATTAAAATTTAAATAAAAACCATCGCATATTTATCACATCTTTCGTACCGTTTTGCACAACTTATATTATAATCAGCCTGCATTTTTACAAGTCCGGCCGGCACGAGATAGGAGTGACCGCATAATACCCATTGTCAATTGTATAATTTTTTGACAAGACGAAATGTATTTACACCCACTTGGTATGTGTCTTTTAGGTACAGCGCTCAACCCACCGAAGTTATTTGTTTTATATCGTCGACGAACACGTCAAATTAAAAAACAATGAACGAAATTAACGGTTCAACAACTTTTTATTACTTAATTTAAATTAGGAAAGGTATGCTATAATAGCTTAGTTAGTATTTGATAAGGATTTTTTATTGGTTATCTGTTCATGGTTGTCTAAGTATACTAATATACTGTTAAACGTGCTAATTAACATTTTTTTATGAAGCAAGTATTCTTACTAATTTGCTGATAAAACATTGTAACGAAGCTTGCGAGCGAGTGTTTAACAAAAACGATTGTCTACAGAAGTTTATAAAACGAGTTGTATACTATACTTTATCTACGATCTTTATATGGAGTTACTACTCTGTAGATTTAGTATTATTATTTTAGTAGTAACTCTATGGTTTTATAGTATTTTTTACAAATTATTATTAATAATTTACAAAACTCAAGTGAAATTGAGGATATAATTTTGAGCAAAAGAGAATGGGTTTCATAAAAGAAGTTTATGGTTGTGGCTATTAAATTTTTCAAGAAGATTCCATCTATGGCGATTATATTGAAAAGAAGAACGTTACCTCGCGAAAGGAAAATCATCATCGCCGTTAATTGAATCTTTTTTTATCACGATCTCAGCCTTTGCAATAGAAGTGAGATTTTATGATCGCGGAAGCCGATGGCGTAAGTGACCGTTTAGTGGAAACAATATCGCATCGGGGAGTGACTGACTGGTCGCAGACGGCCGTGGCGAGGAGCGAGATGAGACGGCATCGTGATGCCATCAAAAAAGATCGCATTTGCATTGAATGGGCGCGATGACGTCACGAGGGCGAGCCGGGTCACTATTGTCCGAACGATCCCTGATGCCTGGGCGCTCCTCTCAAGATCGAGACGGGTCACCTCACGACAATTTCTCTTCCGAGACGTGCATATCCATCAGGGCATTTGCATATACACATACACAAACATACTGCCATGCTAGCATGATGGTATCTGTCCGATTTGACGAGCTCTGATATGCCGTGGCTAAGCTGAGCTCCGCAACAACATTTAACTTGTTACGGCCGTGCCGAGTTACGCCTTTAAATGCTCCACTGGATTAAATAAATGCTTGATTGGTTATATTAGGTTGTGTATAAACATAGTTACGGGTGCATTTGAACAGCGTCTTAAGGAGAGGTGTACCAGTAAATTTAAAATGAACTCTAATTAACTAAAGGACTATAACTACAAGATATATTATATATGAAGGGGTCAGAAGCAAAAGGGTACAGGTGCAAAAAGAGAAGTGAACTTTTAAAGTTTTTGCTATATACAAAAATTTCAATACTGTTTGTTTGCATTAATCAACACGCAACTGAAAAATTTGGTCTCCAATTCTACACTTAACTTATGTTCATGCTAAAATGCACTTGTACCCTTTTGCTTCGTACTCCTTCATATGTTATGCTCAAAACCTGAATTCGGGCATTGACCGAAAAAAATGCTCCATATTGCGCAACGAATATTTCCCACTTGTATACAACTATTAAGCGTTTCAACATACAATATATCCTGTAATATAATACCAATAAAATAAAGGGCTTTCAATTAAAAACTAGCAATACTGAATAACTTTTGAGTTAAAGTAAATATGATCTTGAGCAAAAACAGTTTGGTTTAGATATCTAGGGGATATATGTATATAATATATTTCATGGAATATTTTAAATAAATGTCAAATTATCTCGATAATGATTTCAACCAATTGTCGATTTTGTTGAAATTAATGTAATTAAATTAAACAACCGCTAATCACCATGCATCTTATAATGACTACTCGATCGTGTATTGCAGGTATATAGTTCTCGAGGTACTTATAGTCTATAGATGCTCGTATTATGCAATGGATCACCCAAGAAAATAAATCGAATTGAATAATGTTCCAACCCATTAAAAACAGTATTAAATGGTACGAAATGGTCGCGATCGTGGTCTAAAACGTGTGTTAACTAACCAAAACCAGCGGATAACCTACGGCGAAACGGGACTGTCTTGCAATAGAAATCAGCTCAAAGGTCGTATTCAAGGGGCATCTTTACCATACTACGCTTCTCTAAAATGTCTTGTTCTTGCTTACTATTCTCCAGTTACACGTTTTGCAATACGTACAGTACGTGAAGATGGTACCGTGGCTCAGATACCGTCGCTCTTTTAATTTTATCTTTAATTGGGACAATCTTACTTCTACCTGTTTTGCTTCACAATTACCTTAATGTACCTACGTTCGTTCAGTAGCTTAATTAAAAGATTATTTTTAACGATTCAAAAATAATTGTTAAGTTAAAGTGTGTGAATGATTTATGTTGGCAATTTAAGGGGTATTAAGGGTTTCGAACATGGTACTATTACTATAAGTTGAATATTATTTCAATGTTTTTTTAGGAAAACTTGACAGAATAAAATTTTTCAATTGGGTCATTTTGAGGAGTGATTAATCCAGTGCCGTGCTTAGATTTTGTTTAAAATAAATAAAGATTTTACAGGGGAGAGTCGCAGACAAATGGGCCACACTGTATATATATTATGTTGGTTCTTATTGGACCGATGTCGGTCCCTCATTTGTTTTAAAAAAATATTTAAAAAATCCATGCCAAATTTAAATGTTATTTCCTTATATTGCCTGGAACAACTAGAAGTTTTCCAGATAAAGGATTTTTGCCTTTAAGGTTTTAATTTTTTAAAATTACTAATAAATAATATAATTTTATAATTAAAATTTTTTTCAGAAAATTTAGACAAAATAAATCATGTATTTTGATCCTAAAGTCTTTTTTACTTTGCTCGATTATTACTTAGTTTCCCTTATAGGGAAATTTTGCTTTATAACGTAATAAAATCATTAATAATTAATTAAAAATTCTTTTTTTGTTGTTGAAGAAATGCGGGCATTAATGTAGGTATGTCCAAGGACGTTGTCCATCCTAAGGTATTTTTTACTTCGCTCAATTATTATTATTGTTATTTTATTGAAAATGGTATAAAAAAATCTTATAAGATATGATATATCAGTGATAATTTGCATAATCAGAATGTCTTGAAACCTAAAATAAATAATTTAAGATTGCCTAAAATATATTCAGGTAGCGCCAACATAATAACAATAATGTAAATAAAGAAATTATCACTGTTAAAATGGCAAAAAAACAAAATAAAACATAATTAGGTTTTTGGTGTTTTAAAAATTGAAAATTGTTTACAAGTCATTTTGTTGCGACAGGAAATGCTTTTTTAAACTCTGACACAAGTTGTACGACAAATTGTTTCTGGTCTTCTTATAAGCTTAGTGTGTTATAATGTACGATTGAACTTCCCGAAAATTTTAAAGGCGTTTTTTTCGAAATTGACTTTTCAGAAACCCAAACTTCAAAAATTATATCTTTGGAAGTAATTAATATAGACTCAATTTTGACCCCAATTAAGTCTCCACCCCCATGATCGGTCACATATGAGTTTGGAAATCATTCCTAAATACCAACCTCTTAAATATTAAAGATCTCCCCAATTTCTGGATTTTTTGGTAACCATTTTGAAAACAACTCTTTTCATGTAGACGAATCTGAACGTTTTTGAACGAAGATCGGTGAATTAGGTTATGAGAAATCGTATCCACAGACCTCAAAAGTTAATGTGGGAATAAAACGAGCCTAATGGAAGAAGTTTTTGAAGGCTCTCTTCTATAGAGTTTTACTCCGATTTACTAAACTTTTGGAAATATTCTTAACATTCTTGACATATTGATAAAAACATTTTTTTGGAAATTTTAAAATCCATGTTGCAAAATATCTATACTATACTAAGTTTGTATTATTTTTAATAGGCTCCAATAACACAGTTTATAAATGATACTTAATCCATAGTTTTGCTAAGAGATCGTATAGTTGACTTTAAAAAAAAGGCCTTTGCAAAGCTTTAGAATTTTTTGTATTATTTTTTATTATTTAATACTTACATAATTTATGTATTATCTTAACACATTTTATCAAATTGAAAATTTATTTGTTGTAGTTTTGGAGATAATGGATATATTTTACAAATACACGGAAACAAACATCTGCAAAATGTAATGTAAACTGCGGTACTCGCTGGTATCATGGTTCTGAAGTCAAAGGTTCCATCAGTTACCAAGCATTACCAGTCGTCTATCGGTTAGGGTCACGTGTCAAAACTAAGTAAAAGATGGTTCGACATTTTGCTGAGTCGTAGTCATAATTAATAGTATTGTGAGTAAGCTAGGCGTCAGGAAACGTGAACGTTTTCTTAAAAAATCAACATGATAGGAGGCACTTATCGTTTTGCTTTTGTTTTAAAAATGCTTGCTTACATGCCTCGACGATGATTTATTTTGCTGGATTGTCAAAATTACTTTCCATTTTCCAGATGCTAAAAATTATTAAAGTCATCAATGATGATTTTTTTGTAATATCCTTTTCAATATGACTCTTTTTCTCTTACAGTACAGCAAACGTTTTTCTTCTACTATACATAGTCTTACACGGAAAGGTCAAAAACGATAAATTTTACCTAATTATACTGTTTTTTTAGGAAGGACACTTTTTAAATAGTAAATAGTTTCAGTTTCTATTATGAGTTTCTACGTTTCTACAATGATTTACACGTTTATGTATAAACATTTAACACTAAATTAAAATAGTTAATAGACACATTACATAAAACAAAGACAATACATGCAAGTAATAGATATTAAAACACACTAACCTCCATACATTTAATGAGAAGGGATTGGTAAAAATTAACTGATGATGTTTATTACTTATTTAATTTACTATAGTATACACCTGCAAACAATTTAATAGGCAATCAATACCTTGCGGATTTTTAAAATTAAAATCGACAAAATTGCAATTTTAGTACCCAAACAATGTCTAAATAGTGTTGAATCAAAATTGTATATTCATCGAGGTGGAATAAAGGATAGCGGTACCATGTAACGCATAGTCATTTCAATGGGAAACATTTTGCTTAGTACTTCTATTCATATATGAGATCTGTTTTGCGCGATGTTTAGCTGTAATTAACTATTGTGCAGGTTTTAAACAATTTATTTAGAATAATGTCTGTCTTCGGGCATTCAACGTTTTCTAACAATAAGAAGCGTTTTAGAAAATGTATCGTCGGGTTACTGCAAGAATAAGATAACTTAATTTTTTAATTTTTTGACTAATTGTTTCTGTAAGGATCTAAACTACGAGTACAACCGAATTGGTTAAACCGATCAATGTCGAGGGCAACAAAAATGATATAACATTATTTTTAGTAAATAAACCCATTAAAAATAAGTTACAAATTCAAATTATTTAAAACAGTGTTTTGGGAGTTATCTAGTTTTTGCAGTAGCCCGACGAAAAATCTCATCAAGTTACATCATATTCCAAATCCTTTTTTTTTACTTATAAGTAGACGTTTAGATAGGAAATCTTTTTTAATAAATATAATTGTTTAACCTGTTTTCAAAGTAGGTACTTAATGGTGAATTATGAACCACTCATGAACCAACATGTAAATCTTTAATTTGTTTTCTGTGAACACAAATTGCAAGGTCTAAAGGTTCCTTGGTTAAATTAAGAAAGTTTATGCTTTCCCATTTAAATCTGTCTCTAATAAATACATCATCGACATTTTAATATTCTTGTCCGTTTAATAAAGTCGTCCCAGCGCATTCAACAATTTCAAATAATACGCTATTTTAAAATAAATATGTTTACATAACATATTAATTCCGTTAACAATAAATAATTTTCTTCGGTAATCATCTTAATGTGTCTATAAGCATTGATAAGTAGCAATTAATAAAAAGTATAAACATTAAAATTATTGTTTTATGTCCATAAACTATAAACTTTACGGTACAAAGATTTAAAAATAATTTAGATAGTATTTATGATATATATTTTTTGCAACAATATTGCAATAAAGGACTGTAAAGTTAATTGTGCTTTGTTTGTAAAAATGTGTGATGAATTTCAGTATTTCTTTTTGTACTACAAAAGGAAAAAGTGGTCAAAGAAGATATTATAAAAACTGTTTTGTGCAAAATGTTTTTTTAACAAATCATCGGCTCATATTTTATTGAAGAACATTTAAATCTACATGGTAATTTAGATTTATTAGAAAATTATGTTGTGTGTTTTATAAACACTATGCCACCAGACATGCCAGACAACACGATCTTGAAGCATTAGTTTAGGAAAATTTTCACTATTTTTCTTTTGTTAATTTTTATTTTTTTTAATACTGTCTTAAGCATGCTATTGTGCAAAAACAAAATTTGTTGTACTTCTTTTCATAAAAATAAAATCAAATTTTATAATAACAAATTTTTATTTCGTCTTTAATTTGAGATGTTATTGACATTCTCTTGTACAATTTTTCAATAAAATACTTCTCTCTTGAAGAATTTTCATGTTTTCCTAATTTTTAAGCACCCTGTACATTTAATTCAGATTTTTATAAGAATGCAATTTTTTAAACAAGCAATAGTATAAAGAACGATTTTTTTTTCGTATATAATTCTCTCAATTGTTTTAGAGATACTAATTTTCGTTACCTATTCAAATTTTTTAGAAATACAACATTAAAATTTTTAATATTAAAAGCAATAAATCTAAATAAAAAAAATTATATTTGTAAGGCCCTTAACAAATTAGTTGTCAACTAGTTATTACAAATAAAAAAAAATAGTTTTTCTCTTTAAATTATTTAATTCTTAATTATACATTAGAAGTTTCTGGGGAACGGAAAAATATGTCGATTTTAATTTTTAAAAGCGTTTATAATCCATTTACATAATTTTATTTATCTAAAATATTTTGAGCAAAATTCCACTTCCTGTTTAACCGGTGTGACCTTAACTTTGTTATTTCAAATAGAACACCCCATATATTTTTACATTTTTAAATTCGAAATAAAATTACTACACCATGTCCTATACCTAAAGTGAATAATTTTCGAGTTATTAACTTTTTTCGTTAAAATTTGAGAAATGCGCGTAACTTTTGTGTCATTAAGTTTGCGAATATTGGGGTGGAATTTTTGAAATCTTAAAATATCGTTTGAACTTGAACACTCGCATGAAAAAGTCGCTTTTCAACACTTGTAAAACAAATAACTATTTTAAGTAATCTCAATGAAATATATCATGTTTAAGGACGTTTTACGTAAGTCGCCCCATTGAGAACGTTCGTGGAGCGTCCCGACGTCCGTACAGGTGTCGCCGTCTAGCGGCAAGCGTCGCGAGGCGTTGGTGGTCGTCCCCTCTTTGTCTGTTGAACGAACGTCGTCGCGTAATGTGTACTTAAAAAGTCAGAAAAGTTAATTAATTATTTTAAACTGTTTCTGAATGGGCTTGAACATCGCGATTTCCTTATGAATGATAATGTGAAAAGTTTAACCCAGAAACTTTCCTCAAACTTTATTTATTGAATTTTCTTTTTAGTTAAGCAACTTAACAGCTGTTTTTATTTGCGTTGCAGTCTTGTACACAAATTATCCTATTAAATAATTAAATGCTTTTTAATAACTCGTCATTTTATTATTCCCTGAACTTTTTTACGCCTCAGTTTTTCCACATTACGCCGAACAACAAAGGCTAATATTTTGTTTCTTTAATGTTAATTCTGATATTTATGCATATCAATTAATTTTAAACGTGTTTGTGCCTATAGGCACTTATTTTTGTCGTTGTTTGTACACGACGTGGATATGTGTTTGACCGACTTATTATTACTTTGATAAAACTGTACCTGCATACATTTATTAAACAAAATAAAATATATCAACGTCCATAGGTAGATAACACAAGTAGACAAACATATTGCAGATAAGGTGGAAAAACAATTGATAAGCCGTGTGTGTCCACGACTTTCAGACGACGCAACATACACACAACATCTCGAAATAAATTTTGTAAAAATAGGAGTTAATGATAATTTATTGTACAGTACAATTTGTACTTTCGGTGCACCTGCATAAAAATAAATCTTTAAATATTAAAAATAATTTAAGTAGACCAATTAATTTAAAATTTAAATTTTATTGTCGTATTTATGAATGAAATTATTAAATATTTCCAAGCCATTTGAATAATGTATTCTTCAGGAATTTATTGTTTAGTCTTGCCATTTATTGGAATAATGATTAATATTATATTGAATTTGCAGGAACTGTTTGAAGTAATTTAATATAATATTGCGATTGTAATCAAATTATTGTTTATAGGTAATCGAGGTTATCATATCTGATAAAAATAATATGTCAATAGGGGGAAAAGTTATTGTCATTCCAAAAAGTAATTATCATTAGAAAAAGTGGATGAACTAAGCTAAGCCAAAATGTCTTAACCTTTATTTCTTTATATTGTAGTTAACAAATATCATAAATTCTTTATTAGAGGTTTTAATTGTAATTTTAAAAATATTGTGTTTTTATATTTTTTTAACATATTTTGTAATAATAATTATTATTAATTTCAGCTGATACAACAAAGTTACTAAAGTTACTAAGGGTGTTAAATAAAGTTGTTACATACGACAATGCCTCGCTAGAACGGTTATTGACCAATCAAACGACGGTATTTCTCGCAGTACAATACAACTACTATTGCAGTGAACTTTGTTAGAAAAGCTAAAATTTTATAACAGTATCCTTAGATTTTATAAAACCAGAATAGTTTTTGAGATATAGTAAATTTTCCATTTAATATGAAATTGACTATACTATCTTAAAAACTGCTGTACTTTTATAATTGTTGACAGTATTTTGGGATTCAGCGGACAATTTTACATAGGAGTTGACTGTTAAAATTTTACTCGAGACAATTTTCGCTATGACAATTAGTCATTTTTGACTAATTTATTTTAAGAGAGTACTTATATACAAACTTAAAAATACTTTATCCTTTTTTTAAATATGAACAAACAAATGATACAAAAAAATAATAATATATAATAAAATAATTTTAATTATTAAAGAAATAAAAATAATGAAAGAAGTTATAACTTATACCTAATTTGTAACAAAATCATAAATATTTAATTTATCTTCAAGTGTTCTTAATTTAAGCTTTATTATTGTCAACGCTCACTATTAAAGTATTCGATTATCACCTATACTTTCAAAAAATGAATTAGTCAAAAATGACTAATTTAATTGTTATTAGCGGCTGCTTTTTCACTTGTACCCTGGTTAACCATGGAATACTATGGTATCCCAAAATTTAACAGCCAATTCTTATGTAAAATTGTCCCTGAATCCGAAAATACCGTCAAAAATTATGAAAGTGGAGCAGTTTTTGAGATATAGTCAATTCCAAATTAAATGGAAAATTGACATTTTCGGATTTAGGGGACAATTTTACATAAGAACTGGCTGTTAAATTTTGGGATACCATGGTATTCCATGGTTAACCATGGTACAAGTGAAAAAGCAGCCACTAATAACTATTAAATTAGTCATTTTTGACTAATTAATTTTTAGAGTAGGCTGTAAAAATAATTCAGAAAAATCAGCTAAAGTTTTTTTACATCCTAGTCTTTGCAAAACAATAAAAAAATTCCCGACAGTTATAAAGCTATCGAACCTCGCTTATTTTCTATAAATTTATGCCTAAAATTTGGTACAAAAACTAATATAAATGTCGTTTAAAAAGTTAATTTTTATAATTTAATTAACAATATTCCAATTTTTTTGTTTGTTTTTATTTTAAAAATCTTTAAAAATTCTTGGCCAAAATTTGATTTTTCCCACCCATAAAATAAAGCTCATTTAAAAAGCATTTCATCCCACGCATTTGTAACGCGAGTATGTGTAGGTTCATACATCATAGCGTACCGGTACACCGGAGTTACCCGGAAGACGGGTATGAAAGAGTATCCATCGGGGCCCGGTCCCCACTCCGGGCAACTCTGGAACATCCAAAGACCGCGCGCATCCCCAAGTCTAGGCCTTCTAGGACCGTTGGCTAGCGAATAGCCCGCACGAAGACACACGATCGCGCACGATGCCGAGCGACTTGAGCGGCGGCCCGCTCTCTATGTGACCGCCTGCTACGATATCACAAGCGCGTGGCCTTCCCGATGGTCAACATCTATGGTCCACGAAGGCTTTGGACACCACGCACACTACGACTACGAATCGTCCTGTTGGGACTTCACGCGGAAAGTGACGTGTTTTGTGTGTTTCAGAACGATTTTTAGCTTGTTCACCTGAATGTTTTTCATGTTCAGTGTTAGTGATATATAGTGCAAAAACTAGACAAATTATGGACTAGCAAATCGTTGTTTTTTGTTATTTGAAAGAACAATTCACACCGCCAAAATGAGAATTAAAATGCCAGCGGTCCGCATTGCTCAAGGTAAGTTTCAGCAATTTTTCAGGCAATACTTTTTCATGAAAAACTTTTTTACAACCTAAAATCCTGAAAGCTGAAACATTGTGATATTTTTGAAAATATTTTTGTAAGGGTTTGATTACTAAAAATATATTTTTCAGATTATTTTATTTTCAGAAATATCAACGATTTTTCGTTATTATGTTTATTTTTAAGCAAAGATGATATATATTGGAAAGAGTTTTTGCTAAAAAACTACAGTAAACTCAACTTACTGAAAATTTGTTCAAATTCCTACAAATTTCTAAAAACACTTTTTTTATACTCCAAAATAGTTGTTTCTTAAAACCCGTACAAAATCCTGAAAACTATGATTCCACTTTCAGTTGTCACTGAAAAACTTATCCGTCGCGTTTCACGCCACCCCCTGAAAATGAAGAGTAAAGCACGTGGCGAATTCGTAATTAAGAAAAGAAAAGAGTGGAATAATTCACTTATAACAAAAAGTTATAATAATGATTTTCAGTGCTTTCAGTCTTGCGCATACTTTTTACTTCGGCAAATTTTCAGTCTTCTTCAGAGTTTTACAGCGTTCACTTCAGTTCACTTTGCCACTTTCGCACCCAACATATTTGTGTTAAGTTTTTGGTGGGCGTTATTTGTTATTAATAAATTATTGTTTATTCAGTGTTTTTGTTTACTTTAAATAAATTGGTGAGTTGAGGATATTTAGCTATATTCCAACACATCTTTTGCATTAAAACGTTTTTTATCTGTTTGGCACACGACAGTAGTTTTTAGTGATTGTATTATGAGTGAAAGAGATCCCCAATAAATTAAGTGTGCAATAAGCGTGTCGATGTATAACAATAAAAAAGAATAGACACACTCTCGTAATTTGCCTACCATCTTCACTTTAATACCCTTCTTTAAAGTCTACCTGTTTGATTTGCCACTTACCCGTTTTTTATGGCTTGTAGCGGTCACGAAAAAGGGTCAAAATGTTAAGTTGGGGAGTGTCAAGAAGTGGGAAGTCCAGTTAACCCATTCGCACGCTTTTTGGTCAGTTTTAATAATTTTCAGGTATGCCCGAAGTTAATTTACTTAACGGAAAATAGATTGCTGTATTGTCCAGTTAACCCTTTTCAACTACGGAAAAACTAGTAAATTTTTCAACGGAAATATCTAAAACGTTACATTCGTGGTCATTAGAGGTCGAAAATTATGTTGACAAGTTTTATGGGTTCGGCCACCCAAAAGTTCGACTTAAAATAGAGAGGCGAAATCTAAATAAAACGGCAATTCACAATATTTTACAGGCAAATGATGGGTTTATGTTAGAGTTTAGTGATACGGCGGCAAATCTTTGCCCGGCTCTACTTCACGTAAACACTGTAAAACTTGCAAGAACCAGTTAATGGCTTCGAAATTTATTTAACACTGTTTCAGTGTAAATACTAAATAATAAAATGTCACAACTTTATGTTTAATGTTGGTTCAGGCTTAATTAAATGTCGAATTATGCAAAACCAAAGCTTTAAATAAATTAAATGAAATTTGTTTTTTATCTATTTAAAATTTAAAATTATCAACTTATCGTAAATGTTTTCATGACACTAAGTGACCTTTTAAATACACATTGACAAGTTGTGGCTTTATGGCGCTTTAGTCACGGGCTGAAGTTAGCAACAGGTTTTTAGTCACGGGCAGAAGTTAGCTTTAAGATAGTTGACAGTTGTCGAATACAATCGTTAAAATAATGTATTTCTTGTAAAATAGAACTAAATGTAAAAATTCTTTTATTATCTCAATACAAAAATTAAAAAGTATTAACGCCAATATTTAAACAGATTATATAAATGTTTGTACTGACTTTTTGATTTCGCTGTAGTAGTGCAGTTAACTAGATTTAACTGATAAAGCGTTAAAAATTGTGCGTACAGTGTACTGCAGTGCCCATAAAATATTCTCTTCTCTTTTACTGCTGCTTCTATATCGATTAGTATTATTTAGTTAGTCTATTTTCAAAGGATAATTTTTGATTAACACCGAAAAATTTAAGATTTTAACCCCGGTAAATTTCCAAGTTTGAAATTCTAACGGGAAGTTCAATAAATACACTTTTTTAAATATCAATAATTTTAAAGTCTAATTAAAATAATAAAGGTCAATGTTAATGGTAAAAATTACGTCAAAAATGTTTATTGGGATGTTTACTTTATTTTTGTAAAGATGTCGCTTTGTACAAATATTTAATTTAAATTATTTTGTACATAATATTAAGTATTTGTCGTAGAAAAAGTATAGGATGCAATAATGTTACATTGGACTTTCGTCATCTTGGTTGTCTTGATTTTCAAAACGTTGGTTATCATTATCACCTGAAGACGATTCGAGACAACCAATCGAAACGTTGTGAAAATCAAGAAAACCAAGATGACGACAGTCCAATGTAACATTACTACAACTACTTCATCTACCAATACCAAATCACTATAGTATGCAACTCGTTTATAAACTTTTCTAGACACTTATTTAATTAAGCACTCGCTCGCAAGCTCGCTAGTGCCTAAATTAAATTCTTGACTAAAATGGCGTTTATCAAACTTGATACATAATATACCATTAAATGTATTAGCTTAAAAGGATTAATAATTAATTATCTTACATGGTTTTAAAATTAATTAAAATTTGCAATTTAAGTATTTTATGATCTAAAAGTTAAATTAATTTACCTATTACTTTACTATTTTACTAACAATGATAAATTTCTTTTTACAAATTATGTTTTTGCATATACATAAACAATGTTTTTCTTTCTATAACTCCTAAGATAAAATAGATAGTATAGTATAGTATAGTATAGCATATTATTTTGTAATTAATTCAGTAAGTACAATTTTTTCAGGTTAAATATAATGCATATTATTATATTATATTAGAATGCTTTTTACATTTAAACTAAAATTTGGTTTTTCTAGATAGAATTGATGATGACCATATTTTATTTAGGATTATAAAAAGGTTTCTTTCTATATCCTTTTCCGTTCTAGCTTTTAAACGAAGTATATTCCAGACTAGCAGATCTTCACTTCTTCTATTTCTTCATTGCCTATCTTCAGTTTTGTTGTTTGCTAGCAGTTTTCTCTTGTATATGATTTTGTTTGGTCCACTGAAGGCAGATATTATTAGCGAATTTTAGATCTTCTAACTTTTTAGAGACTTGCTGGTTAGTTATTTCCATAACCCAATCCATAATTATTATGTAGTGTACGGGTGACATCTAAGCCTTTGCGCACAAACATTTTTCCTGTTCTATCTTTGCTATATACTTTTTATCAAGCACCAGATGCCTGGCATCTTTAATACTTATTACTTATTACTCGGACACACGAACATAAACAATACATTGGTAAAATTAAAATTTTTAATAACATATTTTTGTTTGTGTCTATCATATCGGCAAAACCCAAATCACCGGAAGAGTCGATTAAAAATTAGCCGGGCAGTAAAATATTCCTTTAACAATAAAAAGCGATAAAGTGAACGCTTCAGTGGTCACCCCTTAATTTCACGCTGGACACTCAATGGACACAACAAGACCCTTTTTTAAACGTTGGCAATTTTAAAAGAGGGTTCACCTGTGACAATTAACATCATGAATCATCACTACCCATAATTA
The DNA here is from genome assembly GCA_921294245.1 of Brassicogethes aeneus. Classification (NCBI taxonomy): domain Eukaryota; kingdom Metazoa; phylum Arthropoda; class Insecta; order Coleoptera; family Nitidulidae; genus Brassicogethes; species Brassicogethes aeneus. The sequence goes on along the minus strand of OV121138.1, from coordinate 144,885 downwards.
TAATTATGTTACTCAAAAAAGAAAATCTTTTGGCTCTCTTATGACCAAACACAAAAATTTATAATCAAGCTTCATAAACAAAGATTACACATCGCGGCAATATATTTGCTAGCTCAGGCCCCGGTGTAGATTTATAAGATGAAGAATTAGTGAATTATTGCTGTTAAGACATGAGCATCTTCGTTTTAACCAGTTGACCAGAGAGACCTGCCGTATACATACGTTGTGTAGGTAGAAAATGTTTACGTCCGCCACAAATGCAAAACACAGGTACACGTATACACCGAGCTGCTGATAATAGTTGTATATGAATGCACGACCCAAATTCTCACGATATTTAAAAAAATATATAAAATAAACAATTTTATCTTCAAGCGGTCTATAAATTAAACTTTATTGTTGTCAACACTCGACACTGATTGATTACTATATTTTTAATTTAAAATAGTTGAATTTCTTATTTCAATAAAGACGTTTATTATTATTATTATTATTATGATTGGGCCAAGGCCCATGTAAATAATTATGGGCTAGTAATTAGTGTTGGGCGTGAATTGATTATTCACTGTGATTTGAACCATTCAAAAAATTCCACTTCTGGCACCTTTTATTTATCGTTTAACAAATGAAATTGGCTTTAAAGTCTGAAAAATATTACAACTTGAAGATAAAATGCCATTTAGCCTAAAAGTTCTTTTTGTACATTGTAGGAAAGTTTGAGCTCAGTACAAAAAGAGGAAATTGATAAACCTCACATTTTTAGCTAATATCAAAACTCGTTAAAATGTTACTACCATAATTTTAACAAATCTGCTTTTAATTAAAACATGACATCATTATTAATTAAAAAGGTATAACCTACCTTATTTATCTTTATGGACGTATTTCCTCCATGCGTACTTAAACTATTAAGATAAGAGACTTTACCACATCATATTCTAAAAACTCGGATGATATCATTGTGGTGGATTTTATTTAGTACCAACATGGTTGGAAAATCTCGCATTACAGGAAGCGTCTTTTTATCTCGAAAAAATTGGATAGTTGACAGGAAATAATTTTGAAAATATCGAGTTACTATTAAAAATGTATAAAAGGACATATGGATATTTTATGTAAAATAAGTGTAACTTATTAAGAAAGATGCGCACTAAACATTAAAGCCTAAATAAATATTGGTCAATTAGTTGGTCTAATAAAAGTATATAGAAATATAACCTTAAACAAACATGCCCAGCTGTTAAAGGGTTCTACATTTTTTTGAATCTCATATCATATCATATCAATTTGTAAAATACCAAATACCAAAACCAAAACTTAAAATAATTAATTGATTGCCGTATACTTTGAACCAATTAAAACTTTAATAACTCATCCATCAATTGAAATGGTTGTTTTATTTCTCGACGTACCAATTACTAAAGCAAACTATTCAGACTTTGCTCTATGTACAAGGAGCAGAGCGGCTGCTCAATCTCCTGAAAAGTATTAAGCTATTGGGACGGTCTTAAATGTTTAGTTAAATAGTATGTTTTCGAGAAAAATTAAATGACAAAATTCCGTTTCGTTGCATGATTTCAACATGTAGAACGACGAAAAAACTACAACCGTTGAAAGAGTTTCACTTATCTTGCAATTTCAACGATGACAACCTGATCTAATGCCGGTGGACTTAAGCTTGAAACATTTGACGGTAGTACGGTTGTTTTGAAGACGAGCATCCATGTGGAACACTTCTTCCGCGGTTTCTTCTTCTTCACCCAAAGAAAAAAAATGAGTTGGACAAATGTAAACAGAGAATTGTGCACTTTAAACACACAATTTAAAATAAATATTAAAAATTAAAAATCTAAAAACAATTTTTTTGACTTTTTGCTGTTGTTTTTATTTTATAATTTTGAAGTATTTTCTAGATCATATATCAATTTCTTTAAAAAATGAGTCTTTTTTGATCTTAAAGTTTAATTATCTTAGAAAACTAGATATACGAGGGCATTATCTCCTTTTAGTTCGATACATTTATTCCAACGATTCTCTTTCAGAATACGAGAAAACGCTTTCTCGTTTTTATAAAGAAAAAAATGCACCTTTAGTGTCGATTACTTCAGCATTTGAGGCGTATCTCTTCGTAGGAAACGATTTTTTCAATTCTAAAAAAGTCACATGGAGCCAAATCTGGAGAATTCAGAGAATGCAGCAGCAATTCCCAGCCTAATTTCTTGATTTTTTTAATGTTTATAGCAGCTTTGTTTACTGGGGAAATGTGAAACATGATTTTTGTCTTTGCCGATTCAGTTGAGATGCCCGGAGTGTCATCAATCTTACACATTTACCCTTTAATTTTCCAATAAGATTTTGCGGACTTGTCTGATGATTTCTGGGATGAATGACATGAAGAACTTTCAGTTCTTGATGGTGCTGAGTCACCATAATGACTTTCAAGTCACTCTTTAGCTTTAACACTATTTTCTCCATTGCTCAAAAAAGACCAGACATATTTTGGAAATTCTATCAATTTTTTAAATAATTGTATTTCTTTTATTAAAATCTTAACCCTTAAAAACCAGAATGCGACTTTGTTAGTAACCTAAAAGAAAATATTATTAAGTAAAGGTAAGATTGTAACCTTTTCGATGTGCTGTATGATCCGAGATCCGTAATGTGGTCCGCGCTTAAATGTCATAGGGTCGAGTTGGTCAGCGTGTAGCCATGACTTGGTATTTATGGATGCGGTCTGTTCGATTTATACACGACAAACCATCTCAAAACATTTATTATTATAATGCCTCGTGGTTTAACTATTCACTAAATGTTAAGCACCAATAATGTTGCACAAGCGTTACTAATTTTTGAATAACTATTCTCTCTTTGTACTCAATTGCAATTATTAATGTTAATGGTAAAACTGTCCCACACCTATACTTAAGGTGTTTTAATGATTTCTTTAACGTTAATTAAGATGCTTTATAAAGTCTAATGAGACTTGAAACAATTTTGGAAATTATTTTGGTTGACGTGTCGCTAATTTTTTCTTTATTTCATAGTTCTGTTAATCAGTAAATTTTCTGGTACTTAAACTGGCCAAGTTTCTAACGGAATTTATGGCATTCAGTAAGTTTACGATGTTTTGTATTAAATCGCAATTTTATCACAACGTCGCGTAACGAATAAAATAATAACTTATAAATTCGTCGAAATAACGTGGTAAATTGATCTATAGATTGTTTAATGCGGCTATTTGCCAGAGAATAGATATATTTTCACGTTTTTAATTTTTATCCGCTCGTTATTGTGTTGAAGGTAATGCAATATGTTTGTGGACAGTTTGTCGGCTGTTAACATTATCTTATCACCTTTATGCGTCCTAAACAGCTAGCTCTTATCTAAGGTAAATACAGCTCACCTAATTCTAAATACTTTTATAGATAAACTCGCCATGGCAAATGTGTGTGTACATTAATCACCGTGACACAAAAATAACATACAATTTATGTATTTATTCATTTTCTATAAAAGAGTCAAATGCTATCTAAAAATAGCCCCCTTCTTTCTTTGGCTCATCTTAGACCATAACACAAAACACATGGCCGAGAGTAACCAAGAAAATATTGTATGTGGTCGATAGCGTCTCTCTATTTTTAACGAATTTATAAATAGCAACTCAAATTTGAAGTTCAATGGCATAAGAAGGGTCAGTTAAGGTCTATTTCCGAACACGCACACAAAGAAGTTCTTCATTAAGAACAGGCTTTATCTCTTTATTTCCTCTAAACCAGATAAGAACTTTTTACCAAGTATTTCAGTATGGCGCTATTTGTAGTACCTAATAATATATCGCGACCTAATGCTACAACGTCATTGGACAAACGAAAACAATTGATCTGCAGGACACAATTCTTGATCCAATGCCTGCCTTTCTAATAATAATAACAAGGTGGCTCATTGTGCATTCGCCCCAGTAAGACTAATTACGTCACCATATTACTTTAAGATCAATATGAAGGGTGTTTATGAAATATAACGATTTTTCTTAATATGTCCGACATCTGAAAGAGTTTCGCATGACGAATAGATGTGGTGGTCAGATGGTTTGCAAAGATTGACAAGTGAACCTTTCTCAGGTCTGAAAGGTGTTTGATTGTATCTTGTCGTTCCCACGTAAATGTACCACGTATGTATACATAGTTTTAATATTAGAAAATTTAACTATAAATAAAATTTTGCACCTTGCTTTTACCGTTAAACGATTTGAATAAATTTAGCACTAAAAGTCATTTGGTCTTCATAATATTTACAGCCTCGTAAAGTGGTTGTAATAGCCGAATATCTATAGGCGAATGATTTATATTTTTCTGCCGGTTTTCCTAGATTTATTTATCTGTCTCCGATCCAAACTCAATTCTGCATGTCCTGACATTGTTAACAAACGTAAAGGAACTTGGAAGCTAAAGATATTGATCGGAGATTTTAGATATGAATCTAATTGATGACCCGAAGAATGGCCGATGCTAAATCTTTAAGTCAACGATATTAAATTGGAAATAATACACCATTTACCAGCTCTAAAACTCCTTTTAAGTTGTTAATGCGGAGGTTAGGGAACATATTTATAAGCAAATTGTGTGAGACCCTATTAGGAAAACAAGTGCTAATATATCTGGGAAACTTGCTGAAAATATTCGCCTTACTTTGTTTATAGCTATCCGATTCTAATCTCAAATGCAAACCTTAATTGTTACTACTAAACAACAGGTAGCAACTCAGTCCTAACATCACTAATCACAGGAATTCCACAGCATAATCATTTATTAATAATTAAAAGACATCGAGGATTAATATATCATTTAATTTACTCTTCTTTCCTCTGCCCCCCATTACTTTTGCTCCGTTTACTTCCCACCGAATTCTTCGACTTTTTTAAACTAACACTCGACTTTTTTAAACTAACACTCGATTTTTTAAAGGTTTTCGATTTTTTCAAACTAGCCCCTTTTTTCTTGTCCTTTGGTAATCGTCTGGCATGTTTTGCTTGATCAATGTAAGGCTGCTTTTTTGTATAGTCCAGATTTCTCCACACTCCAGCGCCTTTTTTCACCATTTCTGTTGCCTTACCTTTGTTCATACGACGGTAGTCCCGCATGAAATTAAAGAAAGGACTGCGGGTAACCCTGCCGGGCTTCATGTTAAACAATTTCTACAAAATTTTACAAAATAAATACAAAATTTAATACGTCATGATTTGTCAAATTTTTGTATCTATGGTAGCGCTAACACTTCAATAATGCATGCTTCAACTTTACAAAAGGTGTGGAAAGTTATATTCGCTGGTCAAAGCTGGTAAATAATTGATTTATTAAAGCTGTAACTGAAAACAAACTTTTCAGTTTATAAAAATTAATTATGAATACAGTTTGCAACTTTTTTCAATGGACAAAGGGAATACGTTAAAACTTTTAATTTAACGCGAGTGGATCCCAAATATATTTTTTGTTTTTTTTATTGTGTGCGCCCGCGTACATTAAGTTAATTAATTAAATCTCCTTCATTTGGTTTGTTTGTGGCACCGACTTTTTTATAGTTTTTTTTTCTGCTGAAAAAATTAACAAAGGGTTTTTCGGGAATGTATCGGAATTTATGAAAAATCATATTTCTTCTATTCCCGATATAATAAATGGACAAACAAGATAAATAGTATAATGTCATTGTGTGACAATAGAGCTTTACCGCTGGGTTTCTTTGAGGAGGAAGGCAGGTTAAAACTGACCATTGTCCTTTCGGACAAGTGTTGAATGACGGCAAAATGTGACCCTTTCGTTCCTAAACACAACTGGAGCGTGGGAGAGTTCTCCGTGTGCACCTTGAATGAATCTTGCGGGCTACCGTTACGGGTCACCTTATCTGCTAATAATTTAGATTAATTACCCAGATCTTCCCTAGCGTGTTCTAACACCATAAGCCGTGTAACAGTCATTGTTTATATGCTGCGAACAGCTTTGCATCAATCAAAACGAACATTCTCCAAAGTACACAGCATAGCATAGCATAGCATTGGTCAGACCTCACGCAAGCTCATTGATATGCAAGTTCACTTGACATCAATTAAGTGGACATCAATTGTTTTTTACATGTGCTTACGCATTGTTTTACGAAACCCTATGAAACGGATGTTATTTATATATGCAAACTAACTGCTCGTCGTTTAAACGCATGGCTCAACATTTGGTTATCTGTTTCTATCTGGTCAATACGTTAAAATAAAAGTTTTCTGCTTCATTTGAATAAGTTGCAGTTCTACGAGTTATGTTTCGGTGAAAGCGTAGTCATTTGTTTAATGATTCTTTTGTTTCGTGTACCCAACCAAACTAGATTCAATTAATTAATTATTTTTTTTGAATAATATAAGCATCGTCAGTGTAGTACGGTAAATATTTTCGACCGTGGATGGCAGATGTGGGTGTCAGCATCTTCCATGGCCACCTATGTGTGGGAATCGCCTGGTCAACCCTTTTCAAGTGAATGGGTATAATAGTGAAACATTGTTTGCCCCAGTAACTTTACAATTCGTCATGTTTATAATATGAAAAATAATGATAGAGATAGTCGTACTATGAGAAATACATATTTATGAATAGTACCGTTAAGCATTCCAAAAAAAGGGTTGAGGATTTAAAATCAATTTATCGATAAATCGATGACCCTATTTAGGTATTTCTCACGATTTTTGCCACCCTAAAAAAATCTTTGTCCGAAAAAAATTCTCACACACAGATGATCAATGTACCTATTAAATAAAAAACACTTTTAGTTCCGATACACACCCGGATATAAAAATGCAGAATTAGCATAGGTATAGTTTTTTACCTGCATAAAAAATGACACCCCACGTTTTTTACCTATTCTCACGCTGGTCTTAAAAAACTTCTTACCCATGGGGTGTTTTTTATATGGTACATAAATTAATGGTACTTTGTGGGTTCCCAGCCCTAGATAAGAAATATATTAAGCCAATTATTCTGCAAAAAAACATCTGTATTTTTTACTTTGTCTAATATGTATTAGACATTTTTGAGAAATACTTATATTCGAAAACCGATCTAAATCTTATGCAGTATGTAGGCAGTATGTAATACCATTGTTTTTAGACAATTTTACCGTTCAATCTTTTCCTAATTAAGTACCTAGTCATAAATTTAATAATGCCCCTTCATTCCACGTTACCACCAGTCACAATTAAAAATTGTGAGTAAAAACCTCACGTTAATAAATTTATTTTAAAATATTGTGTATTATGATTGTAATAAGCTTAGGTATATATAAACATAATAAACAATATTAAAAATTATTAATTTAATAACGTGTGGTTTTTACTAACAATTTTTAATTGTGACTGGCGGGACAAAAATTCCCGATTATCATGGAATGCCCCAAAAGTAATTTCTGTATTTTTCTGTACGAGTATGTTACAAACTATTTAAAATGCCATAATGCCAAAAATTGTACAATCAATTTTGTTAATTAGCCAAAATAGCATACTTAATACTTAACGGTCTTTTCATAAAAACTTCTAAGACGTAATTATCTCTTCTTAGTTCTTTCCTCTGCCACTAGATCTGATTATGCATTCAACGTTTTTTTACTCGCGCGATTTTTTTACGAATCATCCCCTATAGTAATCCGTCCCCACACGATTTTTTTGCCTCACCTAAGGGTAGCGGGTCAGCTTCCCCCACCCTAAGTGCATGCCCACCGGGCTCTACCTGTATTATGATCATTTCTAAGCTAAATCAGTCCATGGTCAGCATCCCTATGTAGTGTATCATCAATAGTTTCATATGGTTTTAGAACTTTGTGTTTTTTGTTAATTTTATTATATAAGTTTAGTGTTATAGACAATGAGTGTTGAGTATTATATGAAAATGAAAATGTTTTGGAAATATTTATCCGGTGAGTTATCAACGTTGATTCAATTTGTTCGGTAAATAAATATCTTCTCGGTTATCTATTGCCATTAAATTTTCTGCAGTTAATTTTATCAGTGGTAGGCCATTATGTGCAGACCCCACTTGATTACAAATACTAGCCAGTGTTCTGATTAAAACAGAGAGTCGTATTTTCTGTCACATAATGTCCAGAAAGAGTGCTCTGGAATTATTTTATTACTTCTTAGCGGGTGACAAACGAACATCGGGTCGCGACATTTACTATCTTGATCTCGAACGCTTTTATTTTATTTGATTTTTTTAAAGCTTAATCAATTTTATTTTGTCGCTATTATTTTTTATTCGATTAGTAAATTATCATGCTGCTTTGTTATCCGACAAACAAGGGTGAGTTAATGTAGTTTACGTATTAGTCTAACTTTAGCCGTCTCTATTGAATTAAGTCTTTTACCAAAGTGACAAGCTATGCTCTAGAGGCCGAACAACAAGATTACGTTGACCACCTTTGGGCTATATTTGGAAAAAACTGCCAATCACATTACCACTCAGCCTCAGACGCGAATAAAATAAAAGCAACCTTGTAAAACAATACGTATTGAACATTTATTTACGAATGATTTATTTTGTTCACTCGTTATATTAGACAAATTACAGTACATTATGTTCGGTAAATTAAGTCGACCCTATCGAAAGTTCAATTCATTAAGAATATGTCCAGGTGCCATTCGAACCACGACAAAAGACTTCAAAACAACGGTCGTGCATTGTAGAAACCCCTTCTGGGCGTTTTGAGTTTTTATTTTTCGAGCAAGCAAAAACAAATGTGCAGCACAAAACTGGACCAAGAAAATAACGTCTTAAAAAATAATCCGCCAAAAATGCTGAAATTTTTTTCAGGTAAGGGCAGGTAGTCTATTTACGGACCAACCAGTTTGATCGATGGTCACCCCAAGCGACTGACCACTCCCCTAACTGACCAATACCCTTGCGCGAAGGGTGCTTTACCTTCTTTACACACATGATCCTTGATCCCCATTGGTCATTGTATCTGGACACTGGTCATAACCTGCTTGACGAATATACGCCCCAAATTGAAAGTAATTTCAGCAGTATCTCGATTGAAATAAAAGTTTATTGTGAGGGCTCAAAGATTGTTTCAGATATACGTTATATTGCCTACTTTCGTATCAATATGTATTATAATTTATTCTATTGGCGTTTGATAGGAAATTTGTGGACAGGAATTGATTGTTTTGATACCAGTAATTTGGGAAAGGGAGATTGTAATATATTCTTTATCGAAGCGGAAAAATATATTTTATGGGTATTTTGATGTAAGAAAAATAGAAGGTGGAATTAGCTTTCGGGTCAATTAATGATTGAGTCTACTACACTTATAAAACAAAAGCCCTCCAGTTTATTGAAGCACGGCTCTTTGACGCTCCGCTCATTATCCACGCCATCTCGACATAGACGGGGGTTGTTGTCCAGAACCAGAGAACAATGCCCACGCCGTCCATCCTTAAGACAAAAGGAGAGTAATTTTTGCATACGACCGCACGGTATTGATTTCGTGAAAACAGCTGCGAATCTCGCCCACCCCCCAATGTGACGGGGTGTCGTAATGACACTCAACAGCCAGGGCTCAAAGCCCACCAACCCTTCGCCCACCCCCCTCTAATAACCCGACCCCCGTCGCGATTACCAATCGACGTTATGTTCGATCTATATTTTTAATTGTTTGAATGCTTGTTTGTCGCTTACTGATTTCAACATTGATGCTGGTATTATAAAAAAGCCTACACTAATTAGGCATTTTTTTCTTCAAGTGGGTCTTTTGCTTTTATCAATGGTTTTATAACCACAATATTAATTTTATTACGCTATAATATTTTAAATAGTTTAGAATAATGAGATTTTATCAGGGTACAAAAACCAATAAAACACTTATTATTAAAAAAAACGTTTATTTGTATTTTGAATGTGAATACTAATTTTTTCTATTTGTTTTTCAGCTGATACCGACGGGTCAGACACCGACAGCCACCAAGACATCCTGACCTGCGGAGTGTGTCAAAAACCCTTCGCCCTCTCGGACATAGTCCGTTTCATCCAGCACAAAATCCAAACGTGTAACAAAGAAAACTTCGGTCAGTGTTTTCAAAATTCGGACAGAGAGCGCGATAACGATGACTCCGCATTGCCCCTGTCGACGATTAACAGTAGACGACCGAGCATCTCGGCACCTATTTCCGGTAAGAAGTCTTCCGAAACAGGGTGCACACACCTCCGCCGGCCTCGCCAAGATTGCCAGCACCTGGTGATCTTTGCGTTGACGGAGCGGCGTCTTCCACGCCCAAAAGACGGGCTAGCAGTCCGTTGACCAGCTCCAGTCCCGAGGAGGATATCAAACCAATGATCAAGCAGGAGAGGATGGACACTACTATGTCCCCTGAGGATAACAGTGGCTGCAAAAAAGTCGAGAACGGAAGTTGCCGATGCTGAATCGAACACAACACATAGTGGTAAGTGGTAATTTCAACAATTATTGTTATCTTTATTAGAATGTGCAGGTCTTATCGGACTTGCCGGATTTAAATATGAATAATTTAGATAATAGATAACGTTAAATGGCATGTTTACCTTTGTGTTCTAATTTTACAATTTTTCATGGGAAATTTTCATGGATGTTTTTTGTTTCTCCCACGCTTTTTGGTACAGCAATTTTTGCGTCTGTTAATTGAAAATAATACGATAAACATCGAAAGTGCTTTTGTCAGGTTTTGAACAAGCAGTGTCCAGAGATTAACCCTTTGAGAGGGCATATGTCACCCTAGAATTTTATCTAATGGAAGCAGTGGACCATGTCAAAAATTTTAAAGTTCTTTATTCATATGAGGGTTCATTTGTGCGCTCCAGGAGCTGGAACTTGGGACAATGCTTGTTTGTAACTACGGATCAGATAATCTAAAAAAGTTGTCATGCACATTTAAGTCCCATCACCAGACTGCTGGTCCAATAATTTAATTAGTAAATGCGAAAGGGATTTACCGTTAATGTTAACCGAAATAAAAGGGATTTATAAGCATATTTATTATTGGCAATATTTGATGTGGCGTGATATGACGAAATCCGGACAGATTTACCCTATCCTGTCAAGAAAATCCGGGGATATGTAGATCCATCGATTAATCCAGTGAGATATTTCGAGAGATTATGCCCAAAGAGTTGACGCGTCGTGTGTGCATATGAAGAACTTAATAAACAGACGGCGGACGGTGACGCCGCGTAGTTATGCAAGAGTGACATTTTGTTAATTTAAACGCCACAGGTTTATTTGACACTTGACACCTATTGTAAGGTACACGAAAAAGCGAAAAAATATTATTTACAAAGTTTTGCTTATTGCTTTTTATCGGACTATGGTTTTTCAATTTATTGCAGCAAGATTATTAAATTTTAAATTGGGTGTTCAGTTACATAGGTTCTGATAACGTAATCATCCTGTGATATTTAATATTGCTCGCCTCGTGTACACTTTATTTTACTTTAGTCAACACAGGATTTATTTACCTTTTGATTATGTGAACTCGATAACAAACTTATTATTAGGAAATTCTTCGTCATTAAATTCCCATTTTTCTCCTTGGATTTAAATTTTTGACATTGGGGTGTGCCAAAAGAGTGTCGGGACCTCCGAGACCCATACGTCATACGTTTCAATAGATTATATCCTTTAATACTTAGATAAAGCCGTGAATGACCGCGATATTCAAATTTTTAAGCCCCGGTTTCTTTGTGTGCTGTCCAAAAGCTCTACATCATGCATTCAACTTACGGACACTCATATCTTTCGTACGCTATTCCAAGGAAGCGGTGACAAAAATTTATAACTTGTAAGAATACAAACAATATTTTTCTACATCAAAGAGTAAGTTAAATGTAATCCAGAAATGTACAAACATGGCATATTCAATTTCAATGAAATAAAATGCATCTTGCTAAAGTTGATTTTATGGTATACAATAAAGTGGTGGCATTTGCCGCTACGTTTTTGCGATAAGTTTTTAGTTGCAGTTTGGGGCAAGATGTTTCCACCGCCGCCTTGCCGCCCTGAACCTTTTCGTGATAAATAATAGTCGGTTCGTGGGGCCCTTTGTGCTCAGATCGCGGCCACATTTTAAACATATGCAAATGTTTCCAAAGCCAAAGCCCGGGTTGACCGTGAGCTGAAATTCTAAAGAGTTAGTCCGTCTAATGCCACAAAAAAGGCGGATTAAACGGAAATCCTCACACTTCGCCCGAGCTAATGCGAAAACTTTTATTCTTTTTCTAGTAAAATATAAAACTCTTTGCTCTTTTGATATGCGTCGCCGTCACAAACAACCAATCAGATTTGAAAGCTCATATCGTTTATCAATGGCATTTAATTAAAGATTCAACTATTAAACTTATATCAATATTAGTAATCACGCTATAAAGTGAATAGTTAACAACATTCCCGAGAGGCGATAAGCGAAAGCTTTTCCTTATTCATCCATACATCATTGCCCATATATTCACTTCGAATAAATTTTGATTTTACAACATGGTTAATAAAAGTCATACATCACCGAACCTTGTAACAACTGCTAAAAAACGGTATTTGAAATTCTATACGGCAAATTATCAAACCCTCGATATATCTATAATTCGGTGATAGTTTACCACTCCCTTTATTAAATTTAGAAAAGGGGGATTATACGGGATTATCGTTTCAGCCGCAAAAGTCACAACTGTTGTGTGGATTATTTTTTAAAATAAGAGATTTAATAAAATTTGACGTGTACACAACGATCCATGTAGTTGACTTCTTAAAACAATTTGGTGGGTGACTATCCCATCATGTTGAGGAATCTTGTCTTGTCTAGAAGGTTTAACTTTACTGGAGTCTCGTGCCCACGAAGGCACTAATATGTTAATAAGACCTCACCCAATAAATTACCGAAACTGGTTTGACAGAAATCACGCGCCAACAAGTACAACAAAAACACAACAACCGAACCCGAGTGGCTCGAAGAGAGGAACACGAAGTGATTAATAAAACAGAGAGGGTATTACGATTCGGCCGCCAGGTATTTAGCATTGTTGTAACACGCGCATACCGGTTATCATGTGCTCATCTTAATTATGGACCGTGTGCATCTTTTTTCCGTAGCCCGGCAGCAGCCGGCTTAATGCGTGGACAAGATACCCTAAGGGGAGAATTTGATAATCCCAGCTCGTGCCATTATTCGTATGGCATCCACCGTAAAAAATACATGGATACCCACCTAAAACGTAGTAAAAAAATAAATTGGGCTGAGCGTTGATGCACTTCCATAAGAAACAGAAGGTTATCAATATTGGTGCAGTGTGTAATTTAAGTAAAATCGATTTACGCACTCTGATATGTGCCGGACGTCAGGAAAACGGATATAGGGGCTGTTTCCTGTTTCGAGAATCTCCGGTGCGCCTTGAGCGACCGGCAATATTTTTACTCATCGTCGCGCTATATTTTCATCTCGATGCAAAGAAAATTTTAAATTTAAATTTCAATATATTTTTATTTATTTAATTAAACTATTATCTATGCACGATAGTAATGCAATTTAACAATAAGATGTAATATATTCCAAAAACCTTATTGAAGTAATAAAATTGGATATTTATGTGCAAAGTCTGCGTTGATCGGGTGGTCCCTTTAAAGTTTTTTCGCTCGGGAACAAAAGCAATTTAAATGTACGTATCACCACGCCATTGGCCATTTGCGGTCACATGTTGACAGAACATTACCGCCCGACTCTCGTTCCCTCGCGCGGGCGTTATTACCGAAAATAATAACACAGTGAAAAATCGCCGATGAAAAATTGCCGGCACAGTTGAAACTCAACCGGGCATAGGGTGTGTCTTACGTGACGAGACTTTCAATTTTCTTCTTTAGTTTTCAAAGCAACGACAACAATAAGACGGGGAAGCACGCATAACTGAGCAAATCGCTAGGTCAGAGTTTGTTAAACGGAAGTCGGCCTTAATGAAAATGGGCACGGTCATTTGACACAGCTTCTTTTACACTTAAAAATTAATTAAACAGCCTTCGCACACATCCATTAAGTTTTTTCTTTTTCGTCATCTTCTTCTACCTGTTTGCCTGCCTAACTGCACAACTATTCGCTATAAACGGGTTTTATTTCTATTCTTTAACAATAATATAGCTGCTTGACGCCTGACGTCTTTATAATACTTCTTTTAATAATACAATCTTGTAGCATCATTAGCAGCATATTTTATGCTTACTTTAATTATCCACGACGACTACATATATTCGTTCCTTTGTTTCAGAACCTAGCAACTACGTGTGTTCCACCTGCAAAGCAAGACTCCATTCCGCTTGGCGTTTGGTGCAGCACGTGCAGCATTCGCACGGAGTAAAAATCTACGTGGAAAGTTCGCCGACCAGCAGTAAAGGCAACACGAACAACAACCACAGCTCTTCGAGCACGAGCAGCAGCACTTCCGGTTGTTCATCGGGCAGCCTTCCTTCGGTTCCGACGCCCAACATGAGGCATCACCTGTTGCCTCCGCCAGACATGCACAACCCCTTCGGGGTCGGCGGTTTGTTGAGGTTGCCTCTACCACCTTTGAACCACGGCAGCATTCCTCCAACGCCTTTGTTCTCGAGACCAGAGCACCACTACAGAATCGATCAATTAGTTACCGAGCAGTTCCGTCACCACGGACTGAATCTCGCAGCGGCCGCCGCCTCGTTGGCGGCCGGCGCCGTTCCTCCACCGCACTCGAACTTTCCATCACCTGCGGAACGGGCAAGCAGTCTTCCTTCGCGAGAGAGAAGCACTCCCATCCAAAACCAATCGAGCTTAAACATGGAACCTCAATTGGATTTTTACTCGCAGCGGCTAAGGCAGTTGGCTGGTACAACTAGCCCGGGGGTAGTCGCTACGGTCAGTTCACCCAGTCCCCGGAAACTTTCACCCCCTTTTTCTCCACAACTTACAACCACCACTACCATCCCAAACAACACGAGTACCAGCAGCACGGCAAGCAACAACAACAATAACAACAATAACAACAGCACCGGCAGCAGCCGACCGCCCAGCGTCTCGCCGCAGAACAACAAAGAAGAACAACAGCAGCTGATCAACATCAATACGCCCAGGTCGGCGTCCACTCCACCCGGCAAACCTGGCAGCCCCAGAAACGCATCTTCGCAAGACGCTGTCCACAGCTGCGATTATTGCGGCAAGAAGTTCCGATTCTTGAATAACCTGGAAGTGCACAGGAAGACACACACCGGCGAACTTCCCTACAAATGCACCGTTTGCGATCACGCGTGCGCCCAAAGTTCCAAATTGAAGCGGCACATGAAAATCCACAGAACGTCGGAAGATCGCACCAGTAATGCTGGATCCGTTGAAACAATTGACGGTGATGACAGCGAAGAAGACGAAATGGAAGATGAAGAAGAAGAGGAGGAGGAAGAAGTCGACGGTGAGGAGGAAGAAGCTGAAGATTTGAGCGTACCCACGACGAAAACTTCCAACAATCATTCTGCTTCTTTGGTCGGCGAGCTTATGGATAAGTTTGGCTTGAGCAATATTGCGCAGTATAGTGAAGCTTATAAGCAAGCTTTGCAAGAGTCGAACTCGGCTTTGAAATTCCAACTGGGTAGTAAAGACAGGGATAATAACAACACCACCCTTCAAATGAAATTACGCGAAGATTTCGCCAAAGGATTGCTGCCAGTTCCTACTCCGCAACAATTGCCGCTGTTCCCACCTTTTAACGATTCGTTCGAAGCCACGAAAAGATTAAAAATGGACATGGAAAGAAACGACTGGTGGTTGCCTGGTTTGCCGAGGGAGAGCAAGGGAATAATCCCAGGACCCAGTGCACTGTTGCCGAACCCGTTGATGAAGAAAGAGTCGAGGAGAAACGATACGTGCGAATACTGCGGAAAAGTGTTTAAGAACTGTTCGAATTTGACTGTGCACCGACGATCGCATACCGGCGAGAAACCTTACAAGTGCGAATTATGTTCGTACGCTTGCGCCCAGAGCTCGAAGCTGACGCGCCACATGAAAACGCACGGCAGAATCGGCAAGGACGTGTATCGCTGCCGGTTCTGCGAGATGCCGTTTTCGGTACCGTCTACCTTGGAAAAGCACATGCGCAAATGCGTGGTAAATCAGGGCAAAGGGCACATGTTGGGCGCCATGCCCTCCATGCTTTCCGGCGACGAAGATTCTTCTGCCAGCATCGCTTCGAAGGAAGCGACATGATTTTTTCCCTGGGGTAATTTAAGATTGCCCCCGCCACCGCCGTCAAGTCTAACGTACTAACTAGTCCATAAACATTTAGGAAATTTGTTTGTTTAAATACAGCATAGACAGAGAGTAATACGGTTCTGTGAGTGACGATGACTGTTTACCGTTTTTAAATTATTATTTTATTTTTGGATCGTTCAAAAAAATGTTGTCCTGTATAGTAAAAAATTGCGTATATCACTCGGTGACAATTATAAGAGTAAGAAACAACTTAAAAGACACCGTTCGTTTGTGTTACTAGTTTCTTTTAATTTGTTTTGTTGCTGGCCTTGTAATTATCACTTACTTTTATACTAATTAAGTATTGATGAATTAATAAATCATCCAAGCAGTTTTCTCGATGTTTATTGTCTTTTTGCTTATTTATTTGTACAGTACTATTGAAGATTTTTTATTTATTATAAATATTGTTTATTACCTATTTAAATCTGTGTTATAGTTATATTAGTTAGTTTGTAATTATAAACAATATAGAAAAATAATAGAACGCAAAGTGTTTGATTTACTATTATTATTATTATTATTATAATTTAAGGTAGAGTTGGATCTTCTTAGATCTTAGATTGAAACTGCTGTTCTTGTTGACGTTTGGCAAATTTCGACTGAACTGCTTGGAAGTGTGTTGTATATAAATTTCCTATGTACAAAATTGATCGCGTTACATTTAACAAAACAAATGGGCCAGATCACGTTGTTTACTGCAACCGATACCAAAGCATTTAATTAATTTTAATTATTATTAAGTTTATCACTGTATATTTGTAAATTAGTAACTAGATTTGTTGTTTGAGACTGACAATTTTGAGATTTTTGGGATCGAGGCGACGCGTCGACATCCTGCAAAAATCTTTTAAGTATTGTACATTCCTATCATATCAAGTTTGGCCAGTTCCGCTAAAGTGTAAATATATTTATTGACGTATACTATATCTACTAAACAGGCCCTTTAATTAAATACAACATGTTTCTTCCGTTTCATCGATTTACTTTTTAAGGTGCATACTTAGACCTACTTGTTCTCCCTCAACGACTTTCAATGTTTTTTCCAAATTAATCGGTGTTTAGAAGTCCCTGTAAAATACAGGGTGATCATATAGAGTTAATCCAGGGGCGAATGAATTAAAATTCCTAAAAGAGTATGTGGTTAAGAAAAAATAAATTAGATGGTTTTGTATGCAATATTAGTGATGTAAAAATATATGGACCAGGGTCTAATATCGTAGCACACAAATCTGTAACTTGGTGAATTCAGTAAGTTTGTTCTTATTTTAGAAAAACGATTCGTACTTAATTAATTTTTATAATTTGACTGTTTATTATAATAGTCTATAGACTTTTAAAGTATTAACAAAATGCTGACTTCATCATACTATATTAAATGTAACAGTAATTATTAATGTTAATATGTTATTTCGAATATTTTTATTTATTTAAAATATGGCTGTAGTGCTAAATATATGTACGGATTCGTTCGTATATATTGAAAATCTACTTAAATATAACTGTGTTCCTATGCTGAACTTAATATTTCAGTGTGTATTAAATAAAATCTATTACGAACTGAACTAAACGTTTCATTTTTAACACCCTTTCACTACATTTTAAACAACTCAAATGTTTAATTAGTTTATTAATTTTCATTCATGCAGAGTGTCCCAAAAAAGCGCACCACGGTGTACAGACATACAGACTCCCAAGAATCCCAGAAAATTGTTTAAAAAAATCTACTTCTAGTTGTTAAATGCTATTTAGAATGCAAACAAATGATTTAGGTAATACCTAAGTAAAAAAATAACGGACACCCTAATGTTCAATTTCAATCGGGGTTAATGCTGTTAACACACCTCCTGAAATAAATCATACTTTGTATGTTCAAGGAATAATGAAAATATAATAAAAAAATGGAGTAATATTTTATTGATAAAACAATAAAAACAAAGCCTATGTGAAACTTCAACCAGATGGGGTAGAATTCTCGTACAAAATAATGCTGTCTACTTGTGGTCACCTTGGCAATACTATCATTTTTTTTTAATAAAGTGTCATTTTTTAAATATTTGTATAACATTTAATTAGAAATTACAAATGTTATGAAGTATTTAAAATATTTTGTAGATATAAGAAAAGAGAGAAACATACAATTCAATTGGACCATAATTTCCTATGGTAAAAAAATTATAAAGGGAATTGATAGGTATCATTTCGTTTCAAATTTTAGGAAATGTTTAAATTTAAATTAAGTGTTATAACAACAAGTACCTATACTTAATTTAATATTAAAAGAATATTATATTATTAATAATATTTTGTATATTATACATAATAATTAATTGAATCGGTGAGAATAAGAACAGTACAAGTCCAACCATTTAATTTTGACAAGTCATTTTTTAAAATCAATTCAAAATTCAAGTTCAAAATACATTTTTGTTATAAAAAAAATAATTTATTTTTTAAATGTTTGTTTTTTTAATAAAACAACGGATTTTTATTTATCTTACATTCAATATATGTTGGAAAAAAATCTTGGTCTTTTAGTTTGAAGATTATACATTGCTTTAGAATTTATAGTAGTATCACAACCTAAAAAACACCACTTGATATATTTTGTAAATGTAAAACACCTTGTATAAAATTTAAATAATTTTAAAATTTTAAAAGCCTTAATGGTTGTCCATTTATTCAGTAAATAATTTTTTTAAAACTATACCGTGGATAACAATTTTTTTGATCGCACTAAAAAAACTGAAAAAAACGCCGAGACACAGGTATCATTTTTTAAGCCTATTTTCAAAATCTGAAGAAATTTTTCACGGGAGGAAAAAAAAACTGTACTGTGTTAAATTAGCAAAAAATAACTACATTTTGTAAACTCAATTACTTTTGAGACTTATAACGCTGTTAAATTTCTAATTTAAAATTTAGTAAGTTTAAAATGTTTTTTCTCCCAACTTTAAAACGTAATGGGTGTACATTTTCTTGACGCCTACTTTGACAAAGTTTATAGGTTGCCGATGCCGCAGTTGTAAGAATTTGGAGTAATTTTAAAGGAAATTTTGACAAAAACAGATACCTGAAAACAATTTTGGTTAATTTTTGTATAGAACAAAAATTTTAATTCATTATTAAAAAAATATTAAAATAATTGAACAGATTTTTTTTATTTATTTTATTTTATTGTCAAACAAAACCTAGATATTATTCAACCAATAAATCGATTTTATTAAAACTCAAAGGTATACCTATATTATAATAAAAAATCTTTGTAAGAATATAAAAAACTTTTTTATAAACAATAAACTTTTTTACGTGTTTTGGACTTTTTCAAAATTTAAATAAAATGTCACTTCACAACAAAACTTAAGGAATCTTAATCTCTCGAGAAAAATTTAAAACAGTAATTACTATCGTGTAACTTTTTACTTAATTTTATAAAAATATAAAAAAAATGCATGCCAAATTTGAATGTACTAACTATATTTTTTTCTATTGCCTGTAACAACAAGAAGTTTTCCAGCGAATATAGGATTTTTACTTAATTCAGTGATGATTTAAAAAAAAATATTATAATATTATTATATTATAATATATAATAAAATAGAACCGGTTTTTTTAACATTTCGACAAAAAAATTTATAGATTTTTTTATCGTGCTGATTTACGAATTCCGACCCAATAATGTTCGCCTTAGAATAAGTAGGGTTTATAAACTTTTTAGACACTCATTTTTATTAAACATTCGCTCGCAAGCTTCGTTTATTAAACCTAATACATAATATAAATATAAACATTAGGTATAAATAAAATACAAAAAAAGTATAAAGTTTAACATTTAGGCGGAAAATAAAATATGTGTTAGTTAAAAGGTGATAGATATTGTGATAGCAGACTTTTTTAATTTAAATTTAAAAAGTTTTTTCTTTTAATAAAATTTGTTTGTTATTTGAAAAAGCATAAAATTTAGTTTAAAAAATTAAAAGGATGGTATTATTTTCACTTTTTTATTAAAACAAGGTCCCAAAAGAACTTAATGCTAACTTTTAAAACGTGAAAATCGTAAAAGTTCTCTTTTAACGCGATTATTAAAGGTGCTGCTCATAAGCGCTCCCCCATCAAAACTTGGCAAGCAGGGTGAACTATTGCGTTGGAAGCAGTTAACTGCGAAAATCCACCCAACACTAGATGGCGCTGTAATCGGTGGCAGAGATGAATAAGCCAAATAAGGTGCGAGAATACCCTCAGGGGTGTACATATTTACACATAAGGGCAGTGCAGTTCAATTAAGTTTGTCAAATATATTTGTTACAAAAAAGTAATTATCATTTTTTAATTTTTTAAAAATAAATACAAATATTTAAGAATTATGTATGTTCATAATTTTAAGAAAAGCAGTGCAGTTCATAACTTTTTGTAATAAATTAAAAATTTATAAATAATTAAAACCATTCATTGGCCATAAATCATAAACTACACAGGGAGTTCCAAAAATCGAGGACCCACATGTAAAAGAAGTTATTTTTAGTAATAAAAACTAGTTAGGCTTTTTTTATCATTACCTATGTAAATAAAATAAATATATACATAGAACTAAAAAACCATATTTTTTGTATTAACAAATAAATTTTAAAACCTATAAAAAATGTTTTTAAACAATTAATTAATACTTATTTCACTCTTATTTTATGTGAAATTTGGTGCGGGCCACTTAAATAGGCCCAATATTATTAGACCGGGAAACGTAACAAGGGTTTCAAATTCGGCTTATAATGGCTCAGGTAAAAATAATGCGTATGAACTTATACTTACCTGTGTACGTTCTCAGTAGACTGAGTTGCATAACTCATACAGGTAAATTAAAAACATTATAAAAATAACTACATATGACAAAATTCATCCAAAATTAAAAAAAAATGATGGCTTATATTTTTTCATAGTTTTTTTTAATACAGTCTTTGCAATATCGTTTTTTATTTAATTTTAAATTAAAAAATATTAATATTTCATTTAAGGCCAATTAAGGCCTTTAATTTATATATTTTTATTAGTTTGTCCGTTTTTAAACTACTTTAAACTCAATTATGGATAATTTATTGTACAAGTAAAACTTCTGTGTTAATTGTAGCTGTTTGGGGCCTATAAAAGTTTGGGTTTTGTCAAAAAGATTTCTATTTATAGATATGTATATTAAATAGATTAAACAACTTTTTGGGAAATTGATTAATAAAGCAACATTTCTTATCAAAATTCTTTTAATTTAAGTTTCCAATTTTCTACAAATACTGGGTCTACAAATACCTGGATTAACATAAAATCTGGTTAATATTTTGTTAAAATTAACAAATTTTTTTTTCTGTGTAGATTTAAATTTTTGGTATACTATAATATAATACTATATATAATATATATATTTATTTTAACACAAATCCTAAAATAAGCTAAACATGAAATCCTCGTGATGTAAAGTTGACGCATTTATCAGAGTGGCTTTTGAGTTTGTTTAATGCAAAAACAATAGCAATCGCAGTCAGGCATCGTTGGCAGATGCATCTAGCTCTGGAGCAGCGCATGAGGCTGGGGAGAGACATTAAATAATCAAAATTTCAGTCCCATATGTTAATGAGGCGCCTTAGATTATAGTGGAGTCTATTGTCGAACAACTGGTACACGCGGAAATGGTTGATGTTCGAAACAAAGAGCAGAAACAATCGGAACGAGAGTAGTGGAATCCATCTGGAAGGCTGGCATAATGGCGAGGTGTTTTTCCTTCGCAAGCGACACGTGGAAAATTCGCAATGCTCTTCGCCGTTAGTCTTAACGCGCCTGTAGCCGACAACGTCAGATTGAGTGGCTCTATGCACCGCCCGCTTTTAACACTCGCACTCTCGCCTACACACATACTAAGATCACTCACTCATTTCTTCACGCCTAATCTCGAAGTGAACAGAGGCGTAGCTTATATTAATATTACCTACCATTTATATTAATACATTTCTTAAAACGCTTTATGACTCTTTAAATTACCATTTTACCATTTTTTATTAATTTTTCTTAACTTTGCGCTTGCTCCAAAAGAACCTTAAGTTTAAAACATATTTAGTCAGCACATGTTTAACATTCATGTGTTTTGCTGTGCCCGGAGCAAATTTACTTCTGTTTCTGTTTCTGCTTCTGTTTCTCTTTCTCTTTCTGATTCTCTTTCTGTTTCTCTTTCTCTTTCTCTTTCTCTTTCTCTTTCTCTTTCTCTTTCTCTTTCTCTTTCTCTTTCTCTTTCTCTTTCTCTTTCTCTTTCTCTTTCTCTTTCTCTTTCTCTTTCTCTTTCTCTTTCTCTTTCTCTTTCTTTTTCTCTTTCTCTTTCTCTTTCTCTTTCTCTTTCTGTTCCAGTTTCTGTATGAATTTCCATTTTTTTTATTTTTTTTTATTTATTTATTTTATTTTATTTCTAAGTTTAATAATTTAGTTAAAAATAATAAATTAAAAATTTTTGTTACGCCACTGAACACTAACGCAGAATTTTTACCCAAGACGTCCACGTTTCATGTTTTGTAGGCGCACAAGTAAGTTTAAACGGTGCGAAAATGATTGGGTATACAGAAACGTAACGCTTTTACATAAAATTCATGTTATTGAAAAATATTTACAAAAGAAAATTGGGATAAATATCAACACCTACTTAAATTTCAACAAATGTTTTTGGCAGTAGTAATAGTAAATAATTAGGGATGATGATTTATTATGAAAAATTTAATAAACCAACTGTGTAACTGGTTTTCCACGTCATTTAATACACGAATTTAATTATGCACGAGCGGAGCAAACTTTAAATAAATAAGTGTTTATAAACACAGACTAATGTTTTTACATTTTTTTTTATTTTACATTTTATCTGATAACGGACAGCTGTCAATCACCTCACTTTTTACCGAGGGGTAAACCACTTCAAAATCTTAGAGACCAACGTTCAATGTTAGTGGACGTTGTGTTGTGATTTTTTTCCTTATCAGTCGTTATCAATAAGAAATTTCTCTTAGCGACGCGTTGCGCATGACTACCCTTGTTATTGTTATCCTTAGCCGTTAATTCGTAAGCGATTTTTAATTTAAAAATAGCCTGTATTATCTCTTGTATAATATTATACTATTAATAAAAAAGTTGTAATATACTAAATTCCTAATATATTTAATACTTTTATATTTTTCCACAAAGCCACAACTTTTTAATGTGTACGGTAATGGGCGTTTTAAAGGTGGGAGTAGAAAAAAATTTAAATTTTGTAAAAGTTAGAAGAACGAAGGAAAACTTTAAATCAATAGTAATTTGGAACCCGTTATAATTTAACGTTGCACCTGCTATTGCTTTAAAAGAGAATAATTGATTGTATATTATTATTTTCTATAATGTTTTTAATTACTTTGATTGATTGATTTATCGCCTTTTAAAATGTGAAGGAATAGACCGATTTTGTTGCACCCGCGATAGCACTTTGAACCTCCTGTACAAATTGTTGAGCTCTTTAAAGGATATTTTTATGAATCTTTTTTTTATTTCAATAATAAGAAACTAATGCAATCGCCAACATGTAAATTAGTTTGAAAAAATTATTTTATAGTAAAAAATGGCTTCTCGTTCATTATAATGGTTCAGAAACAGACCACCCCATACAATTGGACATGGTTATTAATGATCAGAATCGCGTTATGGCAAAAGGGGCAAAATAATAAAATTAATAGAAAAGCAGGCAGCAGCAACACAACACTAATCAGAAGTGTTAATGTCTGGCTTCCATTTTCTTTAAGCGTCAATTTGTTGTTGTTGCGTTCGACGGGCTCCCCCTCTCTGCGACGCCCGTCTTCACTTGTTCTAATCTGGTAGGGCGCGGGCGGGAGTCTGCAAGTGAAATTCCGGGCCTCTTGATGGATTAATCTCGGCTTCGCTGTGCGGCCCTAATGAGTGTAAGAGCGATAAGTCTTCGCATGCGAATGCCTTCACAGTCAACGGCAATCGCTAATTAGATGAATGGTTCATAATACACACACCCACAAGACAATCCGACAACGGATCTCTCTGCCACTGATGCTTTCTGGCTCTTGCTCCTTGCCGCCACTTCTTATTCTAACAACAAGAGATTGGGAGAGAACGCACTCATTGTTATTATTGTTCTGCGGTGTTTTTTGCAAATCTGGTTACGAGCGAAGGTGACATAACGGGCTTCCAAATCTTGCTCACTTGATTAAATTATAGAAAGTTTATACTTAAAACCATATAATATATTTTATCCAAGACATGACAATTATGACTGTCATTATTAATGTCATTTTAGACAAGTAAACTATCAAATAACACACTAGTGTGTTCATTGGAACCAGACGCTCCCATATCGACAGCTGCTGAAAGTGCTGGAAGACGCCGACGCATTGGAACCTTGTATTTTTTCTGCAATTTGTATTTTGTTATGCACCGATTCTTCTAGGTATGCTTCTGCTACCGTCAAAGACTTCCATCCTCCGTGACGCTTCAAAGTAGTCATGTTAGCCCCTGCAATGGCCTAAAGAGTCGCCGATGACCTTCTCAGGTAGTGACCGGTGTAGATCGCAGGTTCCTCCAATTTCAAAAACATTTGTTTTACATCGAGATGGCTGGTACTTTAAAAATGGCGAATGCGCCGGGATTAATTGCTAGGAATTAATACTTACAATCAAGTCTAATTAGGAGTTGTATTAGGTATGTATAGAACACAAATTAATGTATGTTATTATTATTTTATTTAAATAAAATAACAACTTTTTAAAATTTAGTTTAAATTTAAAATAACCACGTATGTAGTAGTACTCTAAAAAATGGCGAATGCGCCGGGATAGTACCAGGGGTGTCCAGACTCGTTTTTCACATGGTTAAAAACCCAATTTTTTATTGTTATTAATTAATAGTGTGTTGGGACATTTTTTTTACCGAATATTAAATTATTAAACTATCGTAGATTCCAGAAACAAATTCTGCATTGAATTCTTTCTTATATTTTTTTTAATTTAATGTTTTGAATGGAATGGTAACAATTAAAACCCTAAATATTTATTCTTTTAAAAATTTTAAAAACTCCTTGGCCAAATTTAATAAAACTTTTAAGATTTTTAGTAACAGAGTGCTTAATTTAAAAATAAAATTTGGATACGCCACTGCTTTTTAATTACATTATTATTATTTTTCTCTATCTCGTTTAATAAACAACAAAAAAATTAAATTAGTTTATTAGTCGCCACTTACCAAACGAAATTAAGCCAAATAAATATATGTTTATAGCTAAAATAGTCATCCAGCCCACTGTGCGGCGGAGGTACATGACTTATTTGTATACATACAAATAATAATAAACCCCTCTGTTGCATTTTTTGAAAATTATGTCACAATAATTTTGTTGTTTTCTTAGTTTTTCTATGAATAATAAATATAAACAACTCTACCAACAAACAATCTTTTATTTATAACTAAAAATGTTGCCAAAGTACAAATTTATTTCTAATTAATTTTACCTAATTGTTACACATCGGAATTATTAATTAATTATGTTTTTGAAGTGATTTACGCCTAGGCATTAAAATTAATTAACATTATTTGAAGTAGTTCTGTGTTTCAACTTAACGCACTAATCACTTTATTTTGAACACCGTATTTATTTAAGAAACTGATTAGTTAACTACTTTAATTAATTATTTTCTAATTTTAGCCAATTAACTTAATACAGAATAGAATAATGAAACAACATTACCTTGATAGGGTGCGTAAAGTAACTTTTATTTTATAAAACGAGTATTTACAAAGTAACGGAGTACACTTTACCCATGTACAGTCCACATTTGAAAGGTCATTACCTCCCCTACCTTTCCCCACCACGGCGACAAGACAAAGAAGGGGGAGTGCCCACTACACACTCTCGTCCGTCATTGGTCAGCACTGTCCAGCGGTCACTCGATCAATTCCAAAGCGAAGTAAGAAAACAGAACTCAGAAATATAAGCAATAAGAATGAACATTTCGACGTAATTTACTAATTGTAAAGATTTTTTTTACGTTTATTCCCTTCAGCAGCCAAATTAAAACTGTTTAGGCGGTAAAAATGTTTTCTTTCGTTTTCTCTTCCACGCCTTTTCGCTCTATTAGCATAATTCTCTCTCCCCTTGGAATTTTTCGCAAGATGTTATGACGACTGTAAAAACGATATCAATTAGATACTTACTAACTTACTCGAAATGAGACTGCCAATTACACGAATTTAACTTTAAAATTAATCCGCTCACGGTGTGTAAATTTTTTATTTTTTTAAATAATTTTAAATATACCTACCAAAATATTTACACCTATATTTTTTTGGGGTTTTTGTCATACTTTTCTAGTATTTTTTTAGTAATTTTAAGATTGTAGTTTGACACTCCACATACGTGGAAGACATTTACATATTTTTTGTATTTTTTTTTAGATAGTTTTGTAATTACTTCCTTCCAGACAAGGAATAGTTGCAAACAGCACACGTAAGCTAAATATATGAGTTTGGGAACTCAAATGCGCTCACTCCTAAAATATTAAGGCTGTCCCCATATTACTGGATATTTTGGTAACTATTTCCAAAACAGTTATTTTCGTGTAGATACAAAAAATAGTATTTCCAATATATAAAATAATAATAATAGTAAAATATTCTGATAAACAACAATGGCAATATCCGAAAATATATATAACAGCTCTAAAAGTTTTTCAGGCCAATTTTTTCGATGGAGAGTGAGCGAGCCCGGTTCACAATAGTCTGGCAACATAAACGGTGGACGCATCGAGCGTGAAGGATATATAACTCGAGAAAGTTTGGAAAATAGGCCCGGGAGAGAGAAATATATCCATCGTGTTCAATCCGCTCTGGCTGCTCCGATGTCTGTTCGATGTTTATTTCGAAAAGGATCTTATAATGTAAGGAAGTTAAAACATTCGGGCGGAACTGATTCGATCAAAGTGTATGATCTCGAGCGGACGCAGTTCTATGAAGGGAGCCGGCTCAGTCATTTTCGCCTCGACCGGATTCTTCTTTTTCCCTTTTTTTTTAATCGCAGCGAAACATTCTTTTAAGTCCTTCAGGTGTTTTATGCTCCAAGAGTTTCATTAAAAATATTTTATTTTGCTTTGTGTTTTTGTAAATTTTGTAAAACTTCTTTGCGGTGGGGGTGAAACAAAAGTTGGCGTTACGTGACATCGCACTGTAAAAATATTTCAAATATAACAGGTGTCAAAAATTATAGCTGTCAACATAAAATGCGTCAAAATATCAAAATAAAAAGGCAGGTATACGCTTCACGTTCCATCATGTGCTAATCCCTTCTTTCTTGGTAGCAGTCTTCCATAATTTTAATATCTTGGTGAAATCTTTTACCTTGTGCATCAATCATTTCTCTTAAATTTCCAGGAAAACGATGTTACATCCAAGGGATTTGACACTGTTAAGCAGTTTAACAAAATTTTCAGCTTTAGGTTTTCCCAAAAATTTCCGGCAACTGCAACAAATGAAGTCTTTCGCTCAGCTTCATGAGTTGCCTTTATTCCTGCTTTAAGTTTTTCCCAACTTAACTAAGGCATCTTTCCTTCTACATATATGTGAAAAGCATGATCCTCTCTTATAAAAAGCCTTAACGAACTGCTTCATAAGACCTAGCTTGATATGCAGTGGAGGAAAGATGATTTTCTCTCGTTAATAAGATTCTTTTCTTCAGGGTCTATCTTTTTTCGTTAAGACCACTCTTTTCTTACTTAATGGTGTGTTTTTTCTCTGCTATCTAAAAGTCACAAAAAGCAAGGACATTTGGTGTAGCCACTTTGCTCTCCAAGGAGAAATTTTACCATCCTCCAAGACCAAAGCTATGGTGTTTTGTTTTTTTTAGTATTTTCGTTAAGCAATTGGTATTGTTTTTTTTAGTATTTTCGTTAAGCAATTGGTATTGAACCATATATAAATAGGCGCCAATCATCTTGAACATACTCAGAAAGATCCATGTTTTTCAGGTTTCCTCTAATATCGAGACAAAATACAATATTGTCTTCTTGAGAGAAGAAAGACCCTTTTTTCCTTGTCCTTTTTCTTTTACCTTTAAAATGTAATTTTGGTTCCTTTTTCTAGCGAATTTGTTCTTTTAACCTGGAAGCAAGTAATTCAGAAGCTTTTTTTGATAGGTTGAGATTTCTAGTAAGGTCATTTAACTTATCCTGTTTAAAACGTTGTGAAATTGATGACATTCCCTCATAATCACTGTCATTTTCATGAGTATGAAGAGGGTGATCAGAAAGATAACTTACTCAGAGGAGATGCCACTTTCAATGTTCCACCAGCTACCAGAGGATGAGTATTATCTTTCTGCTCATCCTCTGGTAGCTGGTGGAACATTGAAAGTGGCTGAGTAAGGGGCCAGACGTCTTGCAGAGATTAAATCAGGATAAGTCCACTTGCTACGGTTGTCATCGCAGTCACAGCAGTCATCGAAGTGGTTTTGGAGATCTCTCCAAGCCATGGTACATCGAATTTTAGACTTTTCCTTTTCCCGGTAGTCTATCGTAAATGTTCTGTACAAGTTTTGCAGGTGTCCAGGTTTTAACCTGATCACTAAGCCAAACACCAAACTATCCAAGATAAGCTTTTTTACAAAGTCACTAACTTTTTTTCTGTTTTCTTTTAACGTGTATTCTCCACATATATAGCAAAACACATTAGAACAACTTTTTTAACTTGAATTCATATTTGTTAATTTAAATACAATTGTAAATTACGGTATAGTAATTTAATTATTGTCCAAACAAAATATTATTTAAAGAGATTAATAATTAGTAAAATACCTTGTAGTTTACAAGGTCAGTTTCATAGGATAGCAGCTAAAATACTAAACGTTTAACTTAACTTAAATAATGTCCGTTTAGGGAAGAGAGTCGGCCATAACGCCGGACTTTGTACCACTCGCCCGTCTCCTCTCACCTCTTGTTCCGACGTCCCGTCCCGTCCCGCCGCGTCCCTACTTCCACAACACTTCAGCCTCCGGGGGGTGAAACAAAAGACGCCCGAGAATAATCCATAGGACTGCTGACCAATGGCGTCACGAGAACCCTTTGTTTTGTACGTACGAACGAACAAACCGAGCCACTCTCCGTAATGTGCATTTGCTTAATTGCCGATACACTACAACTCACCGAGAGTTTCATTTCTTTGTTGAAGTATACTTATAAGTATGGAATATCCACTACAATGATTCTTGTGGTATATACACGGCGGAAACATACCAAAGTTTTATCTTAGTAAGTTATTCGCAGCATATTTTTTATAAAACAACAATCAAAACATTGTTTGGGTGGGGAACGATGTCCTCATATTGTAAATACGTATAGATATGTCTTGGTTTGTATGGAATATGAACTTTTCTCCCTAATGGAATGCAACATTTACCTTTATAAGTTATTAAGTTATTAAAGTTATGACGTTTATCATAAACGGTCTATGTACAAGTAGCAAAATCCCAAAATCGCTACATCGAAGCGAGGTCACGGGCGGTCACATGGCACTAAGGGGTTGATCCTCAGAGTACTTTTGTAACATAACGTGACGCTAAATTTTGATCTACACTGTCCGTAAACAAGTTTCACTTTAAAAAGTCTTTCAAATATCAAAATTAGAATTTTTTCTCCTATATCTTTTTCTCCTATACCTATTTTTCCCTTACATGATTTTTTTATTAAATGCATTAAAAAAAAGCTTTTTGGTATATATGTAGATACCCAATTTTTTATTGTAGTGTTACCAAGACAATACTGTGTTTGAGTTGTTATTAATGAGCAAAAGTTAGTTAAAAAAATAATAAAGTCAAACAGTTTTAAAAATATTTTTAAAACAACTCTGAAAATTAAACCAACCTGTCTTTTACTTTTTATTTATCAACCTGTAAACACTTGTATCTGGTTTATCCAGTTTCACTCATCCCTGGACCACAACTGACCTATGCACCGGACCGTATAATTTAAAATGAGATTTTATGGTACAGGTCCAAAAAAACTTGTTAGGGATGCGACCAAAACAGGATTCGAGATGATCCCTAATTCTATAGGCACGCGACACCGTTTAACCTTTGACTGACCATTTC
Source organism: Brassicogethes aeneus (assembly GCA_921294245.1). Lineage (NCBI taxonomy): Eukaryota > Metazoa > Arthropoda > Insecta > Coleoptera > Nitidulidae > Brassicogethes > Brassicogethes aeneus. The sequence goes on along the minus strand of OV121138.1, from coordinate 114,433 downwards.
ATCTCCCATAAGTTATGGATCACAACTTAACATAATATAAAGGTTATGAGATGGGATGAAAATGCTTTATTATTCTTTTGTGTTCTATTTTATTTTGATATACCGAAGTTAGATTCAGAGTGATAAAGATGATGATGATGGGAATATTATTTCAGAACATAAAGTTGGATTGGACGATTTTAATAATAATAATCCGTCTTTGGTTTCAGCTTCTATGGCTAAACAACGTTATTCTCTTTCTGCGTTTTATATTAAATTTTACGACATAAGGTTTTTCCATAAATAATTGATTTTTGGTATATACCATCTGAATCCTATAATTTTTTAACCTTCAATCATCCATTTCTTCTTCGTCTCAAAAAAAATCTTGTTTTTTCTTTTAACTTAAAAAACTCAAATACGATTTTTTAAGAATTTTCCTTTTTTTATCATTGGACAGTATCGCATTATCATTAATTTGTTATTGATTATTTAGTAGTAAAAGCACGATAAAATTAATTTTGAGTTGCAGTGAGTAGTAAGAGCAAGTGAATATTTGAAACGGAGCCATTCATTTGCAGCCCGCCCCTCCGCGCCGCAATGCATGACAAACACAGACAAGTCTTCTCTATAGTTTCTGAGAGGACATTGTTCAACTTATTCTATGGTATGCAGTAGCGCTGGAGAACACTGCTATAAGAAAAATGAACCCTGTACAATGGCAACGGTGCGGGCAATAAGGGGGCGGTGGCGAGGGCGGCGGGGAAAACATGTCATCGGAGCGGTCCACCGGATCGCTCTCGAATTACCTTGATTTTGGTTGTGTTATTTGATTTTGCATGTTCATTATATTACATGGTGTCAACATAATGTATTTATTTAAAATTATCATATATTTTTGTATCCACTTTTACAGTTAAGTTGGTTAAAAAAATTACCAATAAAAAATAAATTTTGGTCGGGTACCTTACAATAACTAAAGTCAAAACCTCATCTGAACTAAATACCAAGTACCAACAGTTTTTAACAAGAATACTTGTATTAATATTTACAATTACACCACCAATATTAAAAAATGTATGGCCTTTATGGCCGTAAATTTATTATTTACTACTTTCGACCAATAAAAATATTCGACTTCTGTCAGATCGATCCAACCTCACTTACTGCTTTTGTACGTTTAATTTATCGTTTATCAAAGAAAATTTAAGCTCAGCACAAAAATACTCACTTGTTGACTTAATGACATAAATAAAATTGAAAAATATAAAAAAAATTATTCTAGATTCTTTGGGATATTTAATTTAAATAATAATACTATTTTATGTAACGACCATTTAATGATGGCTATTAAGAAATGAGCATGAGAATTATGACATGAGCCGCCTTCAGCTCGTGTCATTATAATTAAAGTTGCATACACTTTTTTTCTAATATTAAAGTAGAACATTAACTTTAAAAAACACCTAAGCAATTACTAAATATTATATAATATGTCAGATGTCGTAGTATAGGCAATAGTTGATATTGACCGAATATTGCCGTGTATCGCATTTCTGCATCGTAGGTAATGAAAAATAAAAATGGATCTTATAAGATAATATATTATGGTAGGAAATTTCTAATAAACGAATTAAATGATGGTATTAGAAAAATAATATTTCTTTATAAATTGATAGTTTTCCGCAAATTTCATAAGAAATTTCAACACAAATTATTTTTTAAAATTAATTTTCGTTTAATTTCATCTTTAGCTTTTGTTAATTTTAAGTTTCCATTGACATTTAAATTATTCATTAATCTCAAATTCTAAAACAAACTAATTCAGTAAATGAATGAAAATTTTCAAGGTCAGAATTCGATACTTGTATTCTTACGTCCTCAATATATTATCCTGCTGACTAATCCGCGCGGACGCTGGTCAATTGAGCGTTTGATGAATGAAAATTAAATGTATGGAGTCCTTTATTAATGGTAGCAATGGTTAAAGAAAAAGGCAATGTAAAAAAATTGTAAACATATATTGTACAAAAGTGAAATATAAACGTCGAGGAGGCGAAGTAGGAGGAGGTAGAGGGATAAGAATAAGAAATAAGTAGCGAGGCTTGGCATTTCATCATTTTTCCATCGTAATATCCAGCCAGGCATCCATCCATTTAGGTAAAATTTTGGGCAAAAAAGACAGTCGTCGGCAATATGAAAGGAAACTTGTTGTAAAAACGCGATCATCAAATCAAAAGGGGAAAGTAGCTATCTCAATAATTTAATAACTTGCAAAAGTCGGAATGCGCCCACTTGATATACATTTTAATATTGTATTTTGCTTGGCGGCATTTAAATCACACTCGGCCAGACGAACACTGGATGGCATCGAATTAAAAATAATTGTTCTACGCTTAGAACTTGCATGAGCATTCGCTTTGATATGCTGATACACTCTGCACAGGATGAGGACTTGTATCCCGGCAACTGATTCTTTGTGACGTCACCCAGGTAACACGAGCTTCTGCTTCTTGCTTTCCTCCTGCCTGCTTATGCTTACGCTTGGTCTTGCACTCACTCCTCTTGTCCCGCGATTTTGTCCATACCTGCAACGAAATAAAAATCCATCACACAAAAATATTAAATAGGTACCTTTTTATTTATGAGTTTTTTCTATGATTTTCTTTGATTTCTTTTCTTTTTTTACGATTGTTTTCTATGATTTTGTCACGATTTGATGTTAGAAATTGTTTTTCATGCTGGAGCAATACAAGTTTTGCTTTGAGTTTTCGTGCGAAATCATCAGTTTAAATTTGTTCTATATTTTAGTACCCACTAGGTACAACAAAATTAAATCGCACTACAAGGCACGTTATAATGAGTGTGTATTTACATATAGACCTGGGGGACATCGAAGTAAATAATAATAATGTACTGTGTTTAGAATTATCATTGTTGGCAAATTGCGCCGACCTTAAACCGGTAGTGCCGGGTGGCGGACCGGCTGACCGGGTCATCCGGTTCAAAAGGTCGATGTGGCAGAGGTATGACCGGCGAGGGGTGAGCACGCCACAAAACCTTTATTACTAGTAAGCTGTCAACACATTACCGATATTAATCATAACGGGAATGAAGAAAAAGTAAATAAAAACACGAATATTACAAAATCATTTTAAAAATTTTCAAAAAAATCCTGATACTGCAATTTTCAGTGCTTGTTATACAATTCTGAAAATGCTAATAAGGATTTGGAATGGGATCCTGGCAAATGATTACAAAGGATTCGCTACCTGAAAAGGGACGAATTGATTAAACCCAAATTTAAAATTATACCGTTACTGAAACGGACCGATGCAAATGACCACTGACGCTGGGTAGGTACAGTTAAACAACATTTTGATTTTAACGGTTTTAGTACCAAGGACAATACAAGCCATCAGGTAATAAACTTTTTAAAGCAGTGACCAGGACCAAAATACAAAATGAAACCTATTGCATACACAGTATATGGCGGACTAAGACCGTCGGGAGCCAAGGGCGTCTGTTTAGACTCATTTTCTCTCTAAGAGATTTTTATTATTTAAAAAAGTATTTCAATACCTAATATTGAATTTGTTAGTAGATCTTTGCAACCAGTCCCCAAGATTAAAGACATCAAAATTAATTTCAAGCAAAATTAAGTTATGTATAATTATATTTTAACTTTTTAGTCATTTATTTTTTATAATTATGGGGCCCAATCTTGATTAAAAATTACACGGGTTTACAAAATCTTTTTACAGAAAGCAGACTATATTTTTCTAAGTAGTTTGTAATAAAATTTTGTAGATTTCACAAAATCCTACATCAATATTTTACCATAATTCTCAAATTTTCAAAAAGGAACTTATTTTTCAAACCTTTTTGTAGACCCAGTAAGAAAAGTATTTGTTGTAAATTAGTAACAATACCTTAAGGTTTATATTACTTTATACTTTACTCTAAAGTTAAGGGTAATTACCAAAATCATTAATCAAACACTCTAAATTTTAGCTTTACGATACACACATCCAATCCCTTTCCTGGCAGAGCAAAATGTAGGCCCACTTCACGTATACTCCAGGGGGGGTGGTTGGAGGTGGCCTGCAAAAAGGGGTGTCAGACACACCGTCAGTGACAGCGGCGGTAAGGGGTGGCGCAGGCAGCAGCAGCAAAGGCCAGCTTGATCTCCGATGGCAATTAATTTGACCGAGTCGAGCACTAATTTACATCTGTGGACATCCGAAGGTCTCCGGTTAAGCAGAGGAAGGTTGAGACGTGCACGATACAGCAGGATTTTCGTGTTATGAGCTTCTTTGAATTGATCAATTAAAATTGCAAGGTTTCATCGTATTTTGTTTCTTTGCAATAAAATTATATTTTTCCACAACGTAACGAAGTACTTAGGCAATGATCAAAAGGTTTTGCTTTCTAATTGAAACATAACCCTTATTTAAAAATGATTTTTAATTTCATCCAGACATGAAATCCCGCAGAGCAAATCGCATAGAGGAGGCCGATGCCGTCTGGTCCCCGCCATCGACAAGTAGTATCCACTTTAGTGGAGAGCTGTTGCGACGTGGCCGCAACGTCTGAGCTGCCGGGAGGAGCGGCTGCGGCCCCCGGACCCTCATTAGAGAGAGCCGCCCCCCCAAAGACCCGAGCCTCCCTTTAAGCTACTAGTGCTGACCACATTTAAGGGACCCGCCGACGTCGCCGCCGCCCATCCGTCCGCCGCTCCTCTTGCGTCTCGACGCAACGTTTATTTGCTCGCTTTATGTAACTCGAGCGTTTTTGGTGCCGAGAAAAATCTAATGGAAGACGAGCTCTTTTGGCGAGAGATTAGTTCGTAAACGACACTGCAAATTCGGTTATAACCTAAATTACTCATAACACTTCTTTGCTGTTTTGTTTTTCTTTAGTATACATTGGAGCTTTTTAAAGATTTAAGTTTTTTTATTGGAATATAATGTATAATGTTTAAATCGTGTAGAATCAAGACCGTACATAAGAAGAAAACTCGGCCCAGTTAAACATTAGTTTCTTTGGAAAAATTGTATGAACAATGTCATATACCTATATTCAACTGTTTCGGAAATAATAAAAAATTAACGTTAAAGAACGATAATTATTTGATTACAGAAACTCGCTACAACACACATGATGTGTAGCGAATTTCGATACGGTTTCAGCAAGATGAAGCACTGCCCCATAACCAAATATCCAATATCCGGCAGTACCTCAACCAAATATTTCCAAATCGGTGGATAAGGAGACGAGGTTCGATGTAATGGCCAGCACGATCCCCTGATCTGACGTTATTATACTTTTTCCTTTGGGGATATGTTACAAGTTTTGTATAGAAAACCAAACCCCTTGACTTAGCTGACTTAAAAAGACGATTAACGCTGGCGATTAGATCGGTCACTCCTCAGATGTTGAGTAACGTTAGCGTCAGCTAAAATCATTATAAAGTTAAAAAGGGCATCAAAGTTTTTAAATACTTTTACCATAAATTAATTTATTATATTTTTTCATTCATGAGTTTTAAAGTTATGTACATCCAGTTTTCTGTCAATTTTTTAATTTATTTTAAAATTATTTGTTGTATTTTATATTGACCTTGATAAATCTGTTTAATTTTTTGTTCGAAACAGTTTACAATATTAGTCTGTCGCTCGATAACTGTATTATTATGGCCAACAGTTAACAAAGAGGGGATGGGTGGTGCGGAGGGATGGATGAAGGGGCGAGAGCGAGAGAGGGAGGAAAGGGTTGAAAGAGACGGGTTGAGCAGTGGCCGGCAAAATAATCGCAGAGGAGTTTCGAAATCGTTAATCAAAACCCTCTCCGGCCGGCTCTAGTCCCAGTCACCATCGGCGAGGACTTTAACCGGAGGCCTGTTGTCTTCGCCATCACCGGACCACCGCACAGTGAGAACGTCATTAACAAATGTTATTCATGTCTCTATTACGGCGAATGCTTCAGGCTTTTTTTTTTTTAATTTTTTTGTAATATTTTCAATTTGATGTTTTCAAAACTACCACTAAAAATAAAAGTTAAATTTTGAATTATTAAATTAAAATTTGCAAATATTTTATGCTTAAAAAAGGACAACTTTGGTGATATGTTAAACGATATTATTAGAAATACCAAAACAAAACAAGTGCTTAAAGTACTTTTTGTCAACAATGTTGGCATCTTCAAAAGCCACTATTTTATAAAATTCCGGTCAAAACCAAATTTTTTAGGGAAGCAAAAAAACTGTTCTTGCAATATTAAGTATGTTTCTACATCTTTTTGGTCTTTTTACTACGCCTAAATAAGCCATCGTGATTAAAATACTTTCAGAAATTAAAAGAAATTAAGAATGGACACATTTGTTTATGACCAAATTGCATGTGACATATTTGTTGTTGATCTGATCCTACCAAGAGTTGTTTGTTTTTGATGTTTTTGATTTGGTAACATTAAATTACATTGCATACAAGGTAAATACAGTTGGAAAAAGCTTCAAATTTTGTTAAAAAATCTGTAAAATTATTTGACGTGAAAAATTTATCTCGATTTCAAGTGACCAAATTGAAAGCTGTGGTTGGTTGGTTGGACATTTTTGACTCTGATAAGTTCAGCAGCATGGACGTTTTTTGTTTTGGTCTTATTTTTGGGTCTGATTTAAAATAGGAAATTTGGTCTTAGACCTCCTTAAGGGTGGTTCCTGACGCGAATTATAACCCACTAAAACAACCAGTGCTTACTTGAATTTTTGTCGGGAGTGGACAAATTTTGTTTGATGATAATATAATTAGATTATAATAATAATAATAATAATGCTTTATTGAACTAAAACCAAGTTCAAAGGCTAGATTATAATATTTAAACTAAAATAAATCTATTGATATTTTTAGCAGTAAAATCATGTTTATAAGGAAATGTTAATATTTATGTTATATTGACATCTTACTTTCCCAATTTGTTCAAATTACTGTGAATATTGAAACCAGCCAATCACTTGAATAATAAGTTTGTTATTCCCGTTGTTAGGCGGTTATAATGGTTATGATTATTTAAGAAAAATACTCATATAATATCAAAAATATGCAATAGGAATATAAAAACGACATTTTAATACCGAGGGTAAATATGCACGAGCGTAGCTTGCGTTGCAATTTTTTAATAAACGAGTGATAAAGAAGTGTATAAAACGAATTGAATACCATACTTTATCTAGGACGAACAGAAAGTAATGTTTTTAAAGAATTTAAAGTAAATTTTATTTGATATTTTATCTGACATCTGTCAGACAGTTTTAACTTTCCTTTTTCCGAATTTTAAGTTATAGCTAACTTATTTTTCTAACCCTATTGCCTAATATTAAAAATATTTGGGTTTCTCTGTATATAATGGTAACCATTATAATCGGCCCGCCTGGCCAATTTCCATATTTACTGTGATTTGAACCAATCGGGTTTTAAATTGGGAAAAGGCGACTATAATAACATTTAAAATTGGGAAAAAGTTAGGTTAACCTTTTGACAGATGTCAAATTTTATTTCTTTATTTTTGAAAATCATTTAATTATCTACCTTTTAAAGAAGACACTCGAGATTATGCGTATTATTCACTCGGATAATTTGAATATCTCGTCTGGCGACTTGAGACGCAAACCTCATCCTCGCCTGCATTATCCTTCGTATAATAAAATTACAAATATTTTTAGTTTCAGTCTTCTTGCCTACCATTTTTTTTAAGTTTTTTATGATATTTAAATCAGGGGATTACAATACCATTTTAAACCATTCCTTTATATTGGCATATACAAGTCATTGGGAAAAAGTGAGGTTCGATCTGTATTTTAGCTATTACATAAATATTTTTTTATATTCAAGTCGATATGTTTTAAATAATGAACAATGATTGATTGATTTGTACATACATAAATGTATTTGATAAGAATATAAAATGAAGACTTTTCACTGTGCGTTGGGTGTCCGCGCCATCGCCACCGGACCAACCCCTTTCCCCTTGTTTCGCCCCTCGGGCCGCAATTTATTATTCCGGGCGACTTCCGGCCGTACTGGAATTCTATTATGATAGCGTCGGCTAATAATCGCGATTATACAGGGACTAGGAAACTTGTGCGAAACTTGGCCGTCATTCCATCCTCCCTCGGTAGACCGACCCCAACCCGGCAACCAGCAACATCCACTTTTTACTTCATCGCTTCGGCTAATCACTATCCATCCATCTATCTAAAGGAAACTACATGGATAAGCTTATGCCATTACTATTGCTAATGGCTGTACATATCAATATATTTATACGGTTGTGTTATGTTTTTTAAAGATACCAATATTATATTATTATATCAAGTGGTCCCTAACGATGGGCGGTGTGAATTTGCAAATACTCTTCTAATTTGCAAATACTCTTCTAAACTGGACAATAAAGTATAATTTGTAACAAGTTTGGAATATGCAATTGCAAACATGTTCAAGACTATACTTTTTCTACGCTTGTAAAAAATACCAAAGAAAAATAATTTAATTGGGAAAAAGTGATATGTTTGTGTATGTGAACTATAGTACACTATAGTATACTTTAGGCTTTAGCCAGGTCCTGTGAAAAAAGCAGGTTATAAAGGCTTTTTTTATTAAGAGTGGTATATCTTTGATCAACGATGGCGTTGTAATTTCAAAAAAACATTTTTTATGTATTTTGACCTCGATTGGAGAATATTAATATGAAAACATGTTTTTCCAACTTGCCATACAGCACGTAAAACAATGGACTTGATTGCAGAAACTTCCTGGGTCTATAATTTCAAGTAACGGCGATATCAATTGGCCAGCGAGATCATGTGATATTACTCCTTTGGATTTCTTTTTATGAGGGTATGTGAAGAGTCTGGAGTATGCAAATAAGCCTATAACTATTGAAGCACTCAGAGACAATATCCAGCACGATATTGGCGAAATACAACCGGATCTCTGCCAGAAAGGAATCCAAAATCCAACCCATCGAAGCCGCGGAGGCCATTTGTCAGATGTTATTTTTCATAAATTATGTTCTTTAATCTAAAAGTAAAACAAAGTCGTTACCTTGTTCAATTCCACTTCAAAGATCTATCATTCTTATTGAAAAACCATCTAGTTAGGAGATATTTAGGTCACTATTTAGCATTACATATTCCAGTAAATTGCAGTGTTGCCATTTGGTAGACCAATTTCCTTGCTTTATCAAAACCGTGTGATTGTAAGTCAAGAGAGAGCTCAGCGATTGAGTTATCTTGGCAAATATGAATTCATATATTGGCCTACGGATCAAGTCATACATATGTGATATGATAATTGCTTTGTATTGGATTAAAAGTTAGGAACTAGTCAGCCCAAATGCGGTTCTAACGCCTGTTAGATTGCCTTTTGCAAATTGGTGTACAAATTGCAGTAATAGATGCATATTGGCAATCGAGACTAAGATACATATATCTTTCGTCATACCGACAATTCCACAGGCGCTGAACTAACGGTAACTTGATTTTCCTATGTTAGTTCATCTTCTCTCCACATGCTCAAATCTATTTTCAACCCATAAATTATCGTAAATTGATAAAGTAAGGCAGCAACAATGATCCACAATATTTTTGGATATTATTAATAGAATGAAAAAAAAATATATAAATAAGTTTAAAATCACAGAATAACATTAGATATTATTATTACTGAAAATAAAAACACAGATATTACAGTAAATATATTAAAATACTATTTTATATGGACACATTTTACTTTAATATCATCTAAAAAAAATTATAATCGTATAACTTCTTATTTTTAATAAAAAATTAATTTAGTCTAGAGTGGAATAAATTTAAGGTATCGAGATCATGCCGAAATAAAAGAACTGTAAAATTTCTAAAGAAAATGAGTTTTTGGTATCATTATAATCGTGAAATTCAGTATTTTAGTGTGCTTTAGAATTTGGTTTTTTATATTATAGCGACGCCAAAAAAGAAAATACCATCTAAAATTAAAATCGCCTTTGACAAAAAAACTTAAACCAACACAAATTTTGGAGACGTATTTACATATGTAAGTACCTACATCACAGTTATAAATTTCTGATATCCTTATGTTTCGACAGCATTGTAAACAAATTGTATAAAACAAACGTATAGATAATTAAATTAAAATTATTATAGAACGAATTATGAAAATTAAAACTATACAGACTTAACATGTAAAGCGTAGAACATTTGTTTGAGTACCTTAAATATATCCTTTAAAATCAAACAGAACTAATTGCCCCTTAGGACATGGGCTAGAAACTTGGACCCCACATACTCCACGTAACAAGTTCTTAACTCAATTTTACAAACAGGAAACCTTAGGCCACAGCATATCCTATAGAAGAGTTCTTCGCACTCAATTACGAAAAGATCCTGTGCTATCCAATATTTAATTACAACACATTTAGGTTTGTTAATGTATGTTAATGAATTAGAATTGAATTTTATTTCTGTATTTTAGATATTCCATATACTTTTTAAAGTATTTTTGACTATCCCTTATTTTTATAAAAAGGACAATTTGATTATATACCATATGTAGTTAGAAAATAGTTTTTGCTAATTTTGTCGATAGATGAAAGATTACGTTTAAAACTTAATATTATATAGAGTTACTAAAATAAAAATAAACTAAATATATTCTATAAGCTATGCTTAAGGTAAAAGTCCAAACATGGTAAGAAAGTGTTAATGGGTAAAATCATTTTAATTTTTTACCTATCCGTCACAACACAATAACAGAAACAGTATTGTCAACCTAAGCAAATAGCCTATTGGTAACAGTGACATCACACTGTAAAATTCCAAATTTGAACCAATAAAACTTCACTAATCAATAAATAAACAACAAAAAAGTTTCATCACCACCAAACTATCATTTACAAAGACTATAGTCTCTGATCACTTGTTTCGGTATTTGCAAAATTTGGTAAAGTTGATTAAATTAGTTAAATGAAGAATATTAGATAAATAAATTTTATTGAAACTATGCGTAAACTTAGTAAAAGTTTCGAAAATATGGTAATATTGTGTAAAATCAGTACCTACTTGGTATTATTCGTGGACTTGTTAATTCATTATATAATATATAATTCTAATTCTAATTATATATTTTTTTGTACGTGTAATATTGTGTTTAATGAACTGTTATTTTAATTAAGACGTTTTGCTTTTCCACTGGTATCTTCTCTCTATTACATCTCTGTTCAAGACGGAGTAAAATAATTAAGACGAAGAAACAATTAGAACTTTTAGAGTGTAATATTTCGATCATTAGTAAACATCCAGCATTGCATAAGATAATTTGTTAATGAATAATAATTCTGTGGAGAGTGAAGTGAAGTGGAGCGTCAGGTCCTCGGCGGTTGGCTGGAGCTCGAGAAATGGAAAAGCGGCCTGGAAACATGGCATCATCCCTTACTGGTCTCTGGAGGTCAGAGCGGGGCTAGCGAGTGGCAATTATTCGGAAAGGGTCCGTCACAAGCCAGGGGTCAGAGGGTGAGGGCCGAAAGGGGACGAAATTACAACATCGAGGGTGTAAAGGGTTGCAAATGCCTCTCTTTCCTCCTCGTCGCTCCTCCGCCAACAGAAGCCCGCCAAACTTCACAGCATCTTAACTAACGGATTGTTTCAGTACACGATTCACTTTTGAATTGCTAATTTCAAGTTGTGGCTAAGGGGGACAGGGCAAAGACTCAAAAATCAATGCAGTACACAGTTTATTAGCTGTTTTAAAATGATGGAAACTCAGGTCAAAGCAAATGGAAGAAAGAAATGACATCCTCACTGTTCGAAAAACTGCATACTTATTTTGTGGAATTAACCTAATAAAAACAAAAAAAATCATAAATTTAACTCAAAACATCTATTTCTGTGACAAAATTATAGGCACTAAATACTATTTATACTAAATTTATACTGTGATATATTTGCATTTCATATTTCATAAAATACTTTTTTTGGGTTTCAAATCTGGGGGTTGTGAATGAAGTTATTTACATCTAGGTATACATCCTTCAATACATTTGGTAGTGAAGAACTTTTAGGTTCTTATGGCATGGTCTCAATCCACATAGAATTAGTTCGCGTATTAACATATTATGGACTTTCCAAAAATGACTAATTGTCGTAGCGAAAGCAGCCACTGATAATTCTCGTCAACTGCAATTTGTAACCCGGACATTTAGCAGACAATTTCTATATAAAATTGTCCGCTCAATCCGAAAATGTCGTCAAAAGTTATAAAAGTAGAAGAGTTTTTAAGATATAGTCAATTTTCTATATAATATGGAATTGAATATATTTCAAAAATGCTCTATTTTCATAATTTTTAAGGTTTTTTCGGATTAAGGGCATAATTTAACATAATAATTGATATTTAATAGCCAGGGATACAAATTGCTCTGGACTACACTTATAAGTGACTGCCTATTCACTTTGAAAATAAGTCTTTTTGACTAATTCATTTTAAGAAAGGAGGATGTTTTATAAATTGTATAATATACAATAATATACAATGTATATGCCAATATAAAGGGATGGTTTAAAATATTCCTGTAATCCCCCAATTTAAAACATAGAAAATAGCAACTAACACTGTTTATATTGAGAGCTAAGTTTATTGGTTCAAGTATGAATAAAAAAAAAGGTTTTTATTTTTTTAAATATTTTAAACTCAGCTGCATTTTGTGTTATCAGCTTAATTTCAGGGGGTAATTATAAATAAATAATTGATTTTTTCAGTTCAGTTCAGTTAGCAACTTTTTTTGAGTTATTATAATAAAGTACATAATTATGACTGTCTTCAAAGTACATTTTAGCCCTACTAGTATTTACTTTTTTTTGTTGTTATCTAAAAACAGTTTATCAAAAATAAAAATGTCAAGGGCAAATTTTTAGGAAGTTCAAAAAGTGCTTGAAAGACATTTACATAAAAGTAAAACAATATTGTTCCTGTATCAATATTTATTTAGTACACAGATAATTGGTGGTGGCGATGTGATTTGAATCAGAGAAAGTGCAAGTGTAAGCAGGGGCGATGAGGTGAGGCAACTATTGCTCCTTTCGTAAATTCTATTCATTAGTCGAATTTTCGCGTCGTCATTATTATGGATAATTGATGCCCATGAGAATACCATCCGACCGCCCGCAGTCCGTGGCCGAAAAGTTGGGCAGCCGCCCCTCTGCCCCTTCCTCCCGCCGTCCCTTAACTTTGCAAAAGGGCCGCCGCTGCCGTTGCTTCTGATCCCGACAACTTCACTACAGTGTGGGGACTGTCATTTCCTTAAATTTACTTAAATTAAATTTCAAGTTTAACTACCACACCCAGGAAATGTACATCCACGCATTTCCATTTCCCGGGGCATGGAAAGTGTTTCACGTTTTACACTGACAAATGTTATAGAAAAGGAAATTGTTGTATGCGCTCCAATCGCTACGTCCTGCATGCAGGAGACGCCCTGCTGTTAATTTTTTTACCTTGGCTACTTATGTCAACATGCCAATATGGTAAATTCGGTATTAAGCAGACTGGAATTAAATGAGATTAACACGAAATTTTCTTTGGGAAATTGAAAAGTTATTTTAATTTACAAAATATTCATATCACATAATTTTATTACTAGATATTGAATTATATCTTCAATAAATTTCAATCCTGAACTATTTAAATAATGGAAATAAGTTGATTTTAGGGAAACGATATATCGTCGGTCTTATGACATAAGGCCCTATCTCGATTTTTACAACTTTTCAGGAGAGCAATTTAATCTTATTTTTTGAAATTATGAACAAATCATGCATGATGATGCAAATTAAACTTACATGTAAGTTTTTTGTCAGATACCAAATTTCAACATAATAATTAACATATTGTTGTAATAACGGTTTTTGTGAGATTGGGCCTTTTGTAATAACACTAAACATTTTTATTGGTGTATTTTGGCTGAGATAGGCCTCTTAAAGTAGAGATGAAAAGGCCGTTTATACGTATGTTTTTTAAATAATCCAGGAGGTGAAAATTGAAAATTCGGGTTCGAGATTGGATACTAAGCAGTGGCCTGCTAGGTGGCCAGATCACTGGATTTTTACTGCTGGTGCCACATAAAACAACTTGGTTATGCAGAGTAAATTCACAATGAAGAGCAATTACTGAAGTTATAATAAGTTACATAAGTAATTGTTTTTATTTTTGTGTTAACAACTGTTACAGTGATAGTATTTTGTAAATCTTGATCAAATTATATTTTTGAAAAGTTTGAACCTTGATATCTCCTAACCCCTCAAAAATATCCAGCATTCTTCTTATAAGAAAACCTAAAAAATCAATGGAAATCTTATTAAATTACGAAGGATAACAAACAGCTTGCTTACAATTTGAAAACCTTGACACGCTTAACGTGAAGCAATACGCATTAAAATATAATTCGTTTCCAGGAACAATTTCACATGTGCAGTTGGTTTTTATTGCAAACGGAAAAATATTAATTTAGTGGAAACGGTGGCACGTAATAAGAGAATGGGATGTACAGTCGTTTCGAGCTAGCGGCCAGAAGATAAAAGGGGGGTGGGAAGAGTAAGGAATGCAAATAACAGAAATACCGGGGGGTAATTGTGAATAGTTCCGTTGATGAAGCGTCCAGCAAAGAAGACTTTGCTGGTGGCCCCTTGCTGCTCCTGGCTACCGGCCCTTGTAATAACAATTCTACTAAAATGGTTTCGCTTTTGGGGTACTTTGGGAGTTAAATCTCGGGAAAGGGGAAATAACGACTTCCAATTTAAACACAATGTTTTTTTACTAACTTTCTAAAAATTACATTTTTTAAATAGTTTATGTGTAGCGGAGAAATCGCTGATAATATAATAATATAGAACATGATGATGTGTTGCTGTTGCTATCATATCCGGATGATTTCGGATTTTTAATGTGACAGCTACACTCCGGTACACAAAACTGTTCATGTAGCCCCAGAAGAACTACAACCGATTTTAAATAATTTTGCTTGATATTACGTAATATACTGTGCGCATACTTGTTTATTTTTTTGCTTGGATGCATAATATCATTGTTTTAAGAGGTTAAAACAATGATGATATACAGGATAGGTCAGTAACAATCAGTAGTTCCCTGGTTTTTATTATATATTAATACTCAGTAATAACTGTGTATTTTCATCTTTCCTTCATGTTGTTTGATGTTAGAGATCAAACGAAGTGACCATTGGCCGAAAATCCAATTAAGCACTCCGAAATGATTTCATGCAAGGGGTGGCTTATGAAAGTAGGGAACGAACAAGCAATCCTTTATTAACGGGGGTGTATATGTATAGCGGGGTACGAAAACAGTATCGTGTCATTGTCATACACTGAAAAATGGTGTGAATTTACACAACTTTTACATAATATTATTTCTGATTTTACATTGAATGTTTTATTACCAAACCAGTAGTGGAAAAGTACACATAAATGTAAAAAATACAAAGCATATTTAAAACAACATAATTGTTAATGAATATTTTACATGTAAAATTTACATTGTAAATGTATGATTACACCATATTTAAGGAAATGTTACATTGTGTGTGTGAAAGTACAGTGGCCGACACGGAATTTTGAACGACATAACTTGGTTGTCAATGTATACATCTGTAAATAGCAAAGATACAATACTGAGCATTTTTGCTTTCGCTGTCAAAATTACAATACTAGTGATAACCGAAAGTAAGGTTAGTTGTCCATAAAGAAAGTTTAGATTTTGATGTCAACAGGATGATAGTCGTTCAAAATTCCATGTCGGCCACGGTACAACCAGTGTGTAAATATCAACCAATCAGAGTGCTCTTTCAGAGTCGCGTTACAATTTCTATGCAGGTTAGTTATTATTTTATTATTTCTACAACGTGTTAGCGTCCTTTTGTTTTTCAACAGGCACATTCGCACAATAATTAAAAATGGTGAGGTAAAATTTATAAATAAATTTTTTAAATTTTTATAAAAAGTTTCTATAAATATATTTATATTAAAAATACCTTAACTAATGGGTAACACCATTTTGAACTTAAAGGAACCTACAAATAATAGATTATATCTTTGACATATTATGTATATTGTAAAATAATTTTAAAATCGTAAAAGTCATTTTACTTAAGTAATTCAATTAATTTAATTTATTATTTCTTTAGAAAAGGTCAAAATGTATACTTGCATAAGTCTTTTGGAAGCTTTAAATTATAGATTTGTATAATTTTATGTACATATTATGTACTAACTCAACTTATGCTGGAGACTGCAATTTTTTTAAATTCATGCCATTCTATACCATTTGAGGAACATGCCAACCAAACTAAGGCCTACTAAAACACGGTCATGAATTTTATTAAAAATTGTCATGTCTTTATTTTTTTAAGTTTATATTTTAGTTTTTTAATATATTCTTATTTAAAAATAAATACGTTTTATAAGAGACACTTTAAATTAAAAAAAATTAACCTGATAAATACTATTTATGTTTTATTTTTATACATTATAAACTTACTTGTACTTAAGTATAGTTTATAAATTATTTTACATTTTAAATTATTTTGTTAAAATAATTTATATTAGTTTTAAAGTAAAAAAATGATAATTTACTTCGTGTTTTTATTTATATCATTTTTTTGATATACTGCAGTATGGTAACCATGGTTTTGGGTGTACTAGTGTGTTAATTTTTTTATAGATGTGTATTCCTTTTTCTGATCACTGATCATGGAATCCATAATAAGGATCAACATTTTATCCAAACAGTTTTTAGTTTGCTCTAATATACAAAAAGATTAACTTTTTTATTGCTTAGTGTATCGAGTAAACATCAATTTTGATTGCCATGACTAAATTATTATGGTGGTAATCAAAATTGATCTAAAGATGTTTAAATTCTTCGATATATGTATAGTTATAAGTACATAAGACATTAAAATACAATCTAAATGTATTTTGTGGACCTTTTGTAAATTTATGCTGTCACAAAAATTTACTTTTTACCGATGTAAAATGTGGATCGTTTTAACACCAATAGTTTTATTTTAATGAATTATTAAATAATCACTGTTATAACGCTAAAAAATATTGACCACAGCATTTTAGCTTAAAATCAACAAAATCAATAAAAAACGCACGTAGAGAGCGAAGCCCTTCGTTGCAACGGGGGTAAGTAGAAACGTGGCTTTTTCATCAGGAATTTAATTGTTATAAATTTATTTATGTAACTTAATTTACTTATTTATTTATGTAACTTAATTTACCTTAACCTACGTCATGGCAACGCGTCGCGACGCAAGAAATAAATCTGTACACGCCTTATTTTGGTCAGGAAACGTACAAATTTTGGTTGTTTGGTTGTTTTAAACCTATTTAAAACTCAGGTTTTCAAAACCAAGTGGACTATTTTATTTTCTTTAGATTACAGCAGTGGTAAAAAATAAATCATTTGAGACTGTAAGTCTGAAAATGTTTGAAACCCAGTCAAAATTAAGCTCATGGTTTGCTTGTAACGGATTGTGCTTAAATTTGGAAAAGACAAAGACCTTCTACTTTTCTCTGCGTCAGCTTCCGTGCCCCAACGAAATAGATTCAGTTGTTTTTCTGGGTCTAAGGCTTGATTCGGGGCTGACTTGGCCTGCACACGTAGATGATGTGTCAAGGTCTTTGTCTTCATGTGTATATTTGCTGAGGCGCCTAAGCTTGATGGTCTCAGAAAATGTCCTAAAATGTGCCTACTTTGCTTTGTTTCATTCAAAAATGAGCTACGGAATTCTGGTTTGGGGACATTCCTCTCATAGCCAACGTATATTTGGACTCCAAAGAAAAGTTGTACGTATTCTAAAAAGGATAAACTATAGACATGATTGCAAAGCTGCCTTTCAGGAGTTAGGAATTTTAACATTACCCTGTACATATGTATTAAATTGTTTGTTATATGTTAGAAGTAATTTGCATTTGTTTAATACCCGAAGGCAAGAAAGTAGTGTCAATATGCGAAACTCTGGTGATATTCATTTAAATTTTCATAGACTTAACAGAAGCCGAAATGGCATAAATTATTATGGTCCAATGTTTTTTAATAAACTTCCACAGTCCGTAAGAGATTTAAGTTTTAAACAATTCAAAGTGGTATTAAAATCATTTCTTTTAAAGCATAGTTTTTATTCCACGTCTGATTATCTTAATTATAATTTTAATTTATTTTATGATTGATTGGGCACCGATTGTTTTAACTTGTTTTGTTATTTTAATTATGTATTTTAATTAGGTATACTTGTAAATGTTTTATTTATATTTTATTTTTCACTGCTTTTTAAAATATGTTAAAACTTGTATATAATTTTGTTTGTACAACTGTTGTTACACGTAGTCAACTTTTATTTCTTAAATACTTATGTACCTTTTTATGACTGCCTAAACATGTATTTATATGTATGATGCTAATAAACTATTATTATTATTATTATTACGCTTCAATTAAAAAGTAAGCCTGAAAAAAATATAGTTTTTGTGTAAATTTGCTAAAAATTAAGCTACATTGGAAATAACTTTTTTAGCTAGTGAATTTATAATCGGATGGCAAAACTTAAATATAATAGTAATTTATTTCCCTTTAATTTCTTATGAAAAAAATGGCAATCCGTCAATTAGTTTCGAAGATATTTTTAAATAAGTTAAACCAATTTTAAAATAAAATATATGGAAAATAGAATATAATATAAGGACCCTAGAAGCCAAAGGGTACATTTTGTTAACTTTTGATATAATTATGTTTAAAGTAAAAAAAACTTTTGTAATTTGGAGTCAAAATTGTTTTTTGTTCTATGACTTTGTTTTTCAAAATGTCTAAGCTTAGAATTCAGTTATATTCCTTGGATACCAAGTAAAATGTACCATTAACTATCTTTTTCTGTACATAACTACTTTTTTTTTTTAAATGTCACTTGTGGCCCGTGGCTTCTAGGGTCCTAGTATTATATATCTCAAAAACGGTTCTACTTTCAGCGGTTAATTTTGCATAGAAATTTACTTTTTAAGGTTGGGAAAACGACTGTATTTTTGATTTGTTGAATAAGTAGTGTTATTTAAGTTTCTTTCATATTGTTTGCTGTTATAACTCGAAGGAAGTGACCATTGGTCGCAAAATCCAATTAGGCAATCCGATATGATCTCGTGCGAGCTTGGGGTGGTGGGTTAGTTAAAAGCAGGCATGCAGCAACCCCTTTGCCGACGGGGGTGTAGATAATGTGTAACGCGGTGCGAAAACTGTCGTGCCATTGGCGTGAATGGATGAGGGACACTCGCCCAGCTCATTCGCCTTCCAGATATATCAACCATTAAAGGCAGTTGTAACCCTTTAAATTCTGATGTATGCGCGAGATAGTGATTGTTAACAGCACTATTATCGTTGAAAATGCATGATGATTTAATTTCTTATGGCCGAGTTAATGAGCAGACCGTAAACATTAAATACCTATTTGCTTAATTGGAAGGACTTTATGGAAATAGTACTACTACTGCAAAAGGGCCAGAAACGTCAAGATTTAGATTTCAATAAATTATATAATCAAGTATTTATTATTATTTATTTATGAACTTTTAAATTCATTTACAAGGTGTACTGAAAATGGTTATATTTATCTGTACAAAAATGTGTGTTCAGAATTAAAATTACACTCACCGACAAAAGAACTGGACAGCAAAAATTGGCAACAATCCTATATTTTCTGAATATTTATTTTCATTATTATCTTTGTTATTAAAGAAAATACCTACATTGTTTTAAAGCCAATTCCTCGGAAAGTGTGACTCTTCAGTAACGATGCTATGACATTTTTATCTAGATTTTAATTCTAGCATAAACTGGGTGCAAAAGTATACTTATATCTTATAAGAAGAATTTTTGTGACAAAAAATAATCAGAAAAGATAGAACTACATGATTCTAATTGACATCCGCTTTTTGCTACTTCATCTCAGAGGTATATCATATACTTTATATGCTCAGATAAGCAGTCCGCGAGGAAATCAACATTAAAATTGTGGCTGTTTTTTTGCCAGTGAGTGTTTAATAACTTGGATATGGAACAAATTTCCAAGAGTTATCGCTTTTTTAAAGAGGAATTCGGTTGGTTATGAGCCTAAAAAGTCTAAGAGAATAGATCGATCAATCTTTGGCTACGGCTAGTGATGAAACTTATTTACTTAGTAAGGTTAGTTCGCGGTGATGAATTTAAAATATGTAGATGGTTTCTTATTTCATTTTATTTGATTTTTAGGTTGCTCTTGTCATTGGCCTTTGTGAAGCATGTAGAAGAGAAGAATTGCACTCTCTACGAGTGCAAGACATCATAGAAAAAGACAACTGCCTTTTAGTTACTCTTGCTGATACAAAGACTAATATCAAAAGAGTATTTCCGGTGGTGGGCGAAGGGAACGTTGTCAATCCAGTTGAGTTGTATAGAAAATATGCTTGTCTTCGGCCAAAAAAATTACCACATGATTATGTCTTCATCTGTTATCGTAAAAACGCCTAAAATCGCTGAAACGCCTAGGATTTTGGAGGAAAAAAATATTAATATTTTGCGATCTTGTTCTAAACAACAATAATTATTTAGGTCGTCCACAGTGGCGAAAGGTTACATAGAAGAATCCGTTGGGAAAAAGAATAAAGTTTGCAAACTGCTAATGGGGGAAAAGAAAATCGTGACCACTTCCACGGATGTATCACCAAGTACATCGTTCGCATTTGCTCCACCTCATCAGAAAGTAAATTTACCTGCCAATGGAAAAGATGTCATTTCGTTTACAGATAGCAGTTTTCAAAATGCACAACATTGTTCATTTCATTTTCATTTTTCCAAATTCTGGGGAATTTTGGAATAGTCTGTAAGGTTGCCATGACGACTTTTAGGGACTAGGCCGAAAAAGAAGCATTTTACGGACTTAAATGAGTCCGTTTTAATATTCACATTCCATATAAACTAATAGGGCCACTTTTATTCTTTTTAATTGTACTTTTAATAAAATTATAATACAAAATCCATTTATAAGTACTTTTACTCTAAAATAATAGACTTAACAAAAAATTAGGAAATAATTTTATTAAATCAATGCTTGCTCTTAAGCAATTGCTTAAGCCTTAAGAGTCTCGCTAAGAACCGATAATTAAATAATATCGGACCAAGATAGGCTTTGGCGGCGACAAGGAAAGTTTAGACAAACTCCCGAAGGCTTGGAGCCATCTCTCCCCAATACACTGGCAGGCGGGCAGGCAGGCAGAGGCTAGAACTTTACCTAAATATACATAGTGCGCCAAGTCACACTGTAAGCACTTTAGAGGAATTAGTTTTGCCGGTTAAGTTTGTTTTACAGAAATATGTATAGTTTCATTTGCATTGTCGAGTAATGCCTTAACATCAATATTTCCCTTTACCTACCTACCTACCCAACGTACATACTCTGTTATAAAATTTGTTAACATGAGTTAATAGTTTGTTCATTTTATTTTGTAAAATTTTAACATAATTTTTTGAAGAAAACCAGGGTTTGTAATTATTTTAACAAAGGATATGTTATCAAAAGCTTTGTAAAGGTTATATAATATGCTATTTGTTAGTTTCAAATTTTACAGATTATTTTATTAATGTTTAACACATTATTTCGTTGAAAAAGTATACGTGCTTTCAGGCAGTCAATCAAAACATTTTTCACTGACAATACCGAAGACAATACGCATCAACAAGTTTAACTGATGTCTCTGTTTTTTTATTATTATTTTAAATGCTTAAAAACTCCTGTTGTATTGTATTTTTATACTCCCCCTATCGTGTGACATTTTCGGGACACCCTGTTTTTCGTATATTTTTAAAAAATAATTAATAAAGTTTGCAAAAAATTCATTTTTTTTACTATTTGTTTTATAAAATATAATAAAATATCAATTACTAATTGACAATTGACAATTAGTTATTTATTTCTTTTCTTTTCTTAATTTAATTCGCAAAGTTTGTTTTGTAGTGAATAAAATCAATTCAAAAGGAAACAGCAGTGGTGAATCGACGAAGTAAGTTTGGTTTGGTTTGGCTTTCCTTCCCTTCCTTTTATGGGGAAATGCCTTGTGGACATATGACCACAGCCACTGTAATGCATGACCCTCTTTTGTGCAAACTTTCCAAGCAGAAATTGGAGCTGTTTCTTTTTCAAAATAGATTGACTAAGTTTTCCATGTCGAAAGTTCGCCAAAACTTGTTTGCACTTATGAGTTTTCTTACATCTATTGATGTTATGATAAATATCTCAGTGTGTTCTCTATTTATTATGGCATCGCATTAATAAAAAAATAAACTATTTGAAAGTTAAATTAGAGATTTCTAATAATTATTGTATTTATAAAATTGGTTTAAGACACTAAAAATAAATTTTAATATTTTTTTCTATGAGCTTAATTACAATAATTTTTTTGTTTTTTTGATAAATTGTGATTTTAAAATTGTCTAATATACTTATATGTTTGTCATATTAGACAGGATGTTTAAAAAAAACATGCGCAATTGCTTAAATAACTTATTTTTGGATAAAAAATCCCCAGATTATTTTTTAAAATACCCTGTATAATCAATATTTTATAAACAGACTTATATCTTACTTTGTTTTATTTAATGTAGCAATTATATGTAGGTCTAATAATTTTTGTTCTATCCAAATTTTTTTAATGTTGTAAAAAATATTAAATTTGAAACTATAATTTTCATTCAAGTATTTTTGGATTTTTATTATTTAATTTCTTTTGATTATTATTTTTGACGTGCTTACATACCCTTTTTATGGTATTAGAACACATCCCTTTCCATTTACCATTTACAGTTTCAACCCTCACAACTGCACCACCTTAGTTTTGCTATTATAACACAGATGTCGCCGCAGACGGGTGCAAAATTAAGGGTTTCAAACCAGTGCAATATCTGGTTGATGTCACCGACCGGTTTCAGGTAAGCAGTCGACCAACTGTGCGGTGCACATCAAGTTTTACAGAGGGGTAAAACATGTTTATACAGGGTGCAAACGATAGAAACCAACGGTTTTTTTTATTTTAAAAGCAAAATATATTTTTATTATATAATTTAAATTTACAAACAAAAACTTTGTCTAAAAAGTTTTTAATTAAATTTTAGTAAATAGTTTATATTTAAAGCACAATAAAATCGGTAATACTAAAATAATAGTATAATATGCATTAAACGTCATTTGATACATGTATCGTGCACGATTTTAATTATGTGCGAGTGGATCTTACGGGGCGAGTTTTTGATGAATAAGTGATCTAAGTCTTTAAAGGTCATTCCCCTAAAAACGGTACGTTTTTAGATTAAAGAAGAAGAGTGATATTAAGAAATTTATAAAACAAATTACATATTATACTTTATCTACGACCAACAAAAAATATTGTTTTTTTCAATTAATTTTACTACATCTGTCAAGCAGTTTTAACCTCAATTTTTACCAAAGTGACATCTACCAGACGGGTTTAACCTCATTTTTTTTTTAATATGACAGATGTCAAACGATTTTAACCTTACTTTTTTCCAATTTATTTTGGTAATATACTGTAGTGCATTAAATGTCTCCACAGTATGTTAAGTGTCATTTTTAACAATATCATAACCCTCTTTTAATTAAACTGTATTATTTTTACCAATATGTTACCATTAAATTTTAAATATTAAACATATCCATTACTAAAGTTTTAAACCATATGGTATTTATTACCATTCGTATTTAGTAGCCTTGCATCTCGAATAGAATAAAAGCATAAAGCTTTTAATGAATCAGGGTGGCTATGTAGGGTGAGTGTCAGTTGTTTCCAAGTGCTAGGTGGTGATTGGTGCAGGGCCCACTGGACTCAACATCCCATGCGCTCCCCATGGTCCTTTTGTTCGGACAAAAACTACCTGGAATTACAAAATGGACGAAATTTTTAAAAATGTTTAAGTTTATTTTTATATTTTATTTCAATTAAAAGTTTTTTTACAATTTTTTTTACTAATTATTTTCAAGTTTTTTTTATCATTTTATTATTAATTTGTATTGTACTTTAATTTTGCTTTAAGTTAATTTAAGAATAGTTTTTAATTTTTATATTTAAAAGAAACAAACCATCCTTATGTGATGTGTCACTTAATCCTTTATTAAAATTATTTAAGGGATGATCACACTTAATCATTTACGTTATAAAATTTTAAAAGGAATATTATTACAAAAACCATGTTCTTAAATTTTGTAAAAATACTGAAACACAATAATTGGGATTATCTTTTATATATTTTTTTCTATAAATACTTTAAAAAACTTAAATAAAATAAAATAAATTAATTTTGTAATTACACCAGAAAATTTAGTAGTCGTAAAACTCTTTTAGGTATGTTTTAAAGCTTCGTTTTCGGGATACAGCGTGGTAAAAATTTTATAAACTTCTTGGACAAATTTAATAAAACATTTTAGATTTTTGGCATAGGATAAAGGGCCTAGTTTCATGTAATTAAATTTAATTTACTTAATCCAGAGGTGGAGCTATATATATATCTATAGATATATAAAAATAAAATTAGGTACTCTCCTGATTTTTAAGTTTAATATTATTTTTATAACTTTTCGTTTCCTGCATTTTTTATCTATTTTGTTTTATTTAAGTAGTTTTTTTAATTGATTACTCTAATTATATTATTAATATCACTCTATAAAAAGCAGTGTCGTTGCCATACTTTTTTATTAGCTTTAACACCCTGTATCTAAAAAAGATTTAAAACATACAATTTTATATTTCTTCTTATTTTTGCAAGTTTTATTGACTATTACATTTTCCCAAATAAAATCTGAGATTATCTGTATATAAAAAAGAATTTTATTAAATGGTACAAATGATTTTTTTTTCAGTGAAATTTTTTTACCAATTATAATACCTTTTTAGTTTATGATAAAAAAGTAAAATCTTAAAATTACTTATAAAATTGAGTCCTTTTCAATTGCGAATCCTATTTTATCATCCTTGTAGCAAAAAAAGTAAATTCATTTTTCAATTGGTTGCAAATAAGCTTTCAACTAACAACTGTACACATTGAAAAAATCTTTATAGAGTAAATTTATAAATGTCAGGATCCCCCTTTGGTTGGCAGCCTTATCTGGGGCCCGAACGTCCTGGACAATGGTCCGGCGGGGCTGCTGCCTCGATTTCCGTCGGGAAAAGGACCGCAAAAACTTATCGGGGGCGGTGGACGATGGCGCGCAGTCCCTGCATTAATCATTCTTTATCCTGTCGAGGTCCTTTCTTGAAAGACGTTGCTTGCTTTAACTGCCCGCAAATAAATACGATTTATTTTGTTGTAAATTTTAGTTCAATTTATTCATTTTTCGTGTAATATATTTATATTTTCATACACCCCATTAATTGGGAAACAGTTCCGGTGATCTCTGTGGTCAGCACCTTCATCACAAAATTCGATTATTTGATATTGGTCAACCTCAAAACATTCTTGGTATTTACATAAAAAATATTTGTGTTTTTTTTTAAATTTTCAATTAAGTCTCATTGAAAATTGTATGGATGGTAACTTTAGAGTTCCTCAACCATTAAACAAACGATTATCTCTTGCATTTCAGCATCAGGATTTAAATGTTTATAAAGATTATAAGTTGGTGGCATTTAGAAACGAAAATAGAAATTGTGATCGGTCTGCATGTCCAACAGAAAATACAGTTTATAAAACAACCATCATGATTGGATGATCCAATATACATTAGCGGAAAAATTAGCATGCAAAAATGCACATGCATTAAATTAAAGGTCGATTTATTAGTATCAGTTATCTGTGTCGACTACGTGAACTATACAAACTCTGTATTTAAGGGTAATAAATAATTCCTTAATGAAGGATAGGAGGATTAAAATTAAAAAATCTGGAGCTACCTCTTAAGGGTTCTAGATGGTTCCTGAAATGTGTTAAGCTAACATATGTATATATATATATATATATATATAGGCCCTTGTCATTTTCAATTAAAACATAATTTCAATTTAAGGAAATTTAATTAAATGTAGGTACCTACTTAAACTATGTCTACTAATATAACTTATATGTTTTACTACCAGCATACCAAATTTGATATAAATGATTATAAAGTACATTAGATAGTGGATTTTATAAATAAAAATAGACGGCCATGGGGTTAATTCAAAATTTTAAAAGTTGTTTAAATTTAATGATACTTTTAGGAATTTAGAACATCAAATTTCTGTAATTTTAAAATATGTTAATGTAATTATAATTGACGTTTATATTTTAAATTTGAAACTTAAAGGCCAATAACTGAAAATAATAGAAATAAAAAAATTAAAGCCTATTTTATAATAAGCGTCAACTTAATTACTTCTGATACAATTCCAGCTGTATCTACTTTTATATAAAATGCTATACGAGCCCTAACCACATAATGTTCGGACACTTCATAATTTATACAGAAATTTTTTTCGTGAATACTATCTCAAAATTATTAGAAGTTATGAAAAATTCAGCTTATTTTGGCATATACCCCTCGAAGCGATTTTTATTTTTAAAAAGTTTACCTTTTATTTTTAGCTTTTAAAAAAAGGCTAACTTTTTAACTTTTTTTTGTATGAGTAAAAAAAGTTATAAATGGGCCCATTAAAAAGAACATAAAATATTATACAAACCCTGAAAATTTGGTAAAAAATAAATAAGTTATAAAAAAGTATAAGTAATTTAAAAATGCTATTTTTAAAGAGTTTTTGCAATTTTCTTAGGAAACGGGAGATTTTGCAGATATATATATCGCTATAACTTTCTTATTATTTATACAATTTTTACCAAATTTTCAGGGTTTGTATAATATTTTATGTTCTTTTTAATGGGCCCATTTATAACTTTTTTTACTCATGCAAAAAAAAGTTAAAAAGTTAGCCTTTTTTTAAAAGCTAAAAATAAAAGGTAAACTTTTTAAAAATAAAAATCGCTTCGAGGGGTATATGCCAAAATAAGCTGAATTTTTCATAACTTCTAATAATTTTGAGATAGTATTCACGAAAAAAATTTCTGTATAAATTATGAAGTGTCCGAACCACAGACCTGCAGGTGGTCCGAACATTATGTGGTTAGGGCTCGTAGTAGTATGCTTTACGAAATTTGATGCACTTACATTGACAAAGTTTTTATTTATTTATTTGTTCTACGAGTGTTTGGAATTTAAAATAATGGGGCCACAATTATATATTGTTCACATTAGTGATCTTTGTGTCAAGGTAATTTTCCATTTTTAAAATACTGCAAAAGTGAATATTATGTCTTTACTTAACACTGCTTTTTGATGAAAAAAAAAGTGTTCAAGCAAAATAGTGGCTTTATTTCACCATTAAGGTTTGCCGAAATAGCAAATAGTCTTATTGTTGTTGGTTAATTTGGTGTAGAAGGTAGAAAAACGTATACCTTTACGTGTATTATAATATATTTGAAAATCTAACTTTAACCCTCTTCAAGAAGAAGCATTTCCGTACGAGAGCATACCTCGTGTGAAAAAATTCCGGAATAATTGCGATAGTTGTCAGGGCACGATAATACATACGGGTTTGAAATGATGAACGAATGTCTCGTGTCCGCCCTAAAAGTCCAAGCAGCACACGCCGCGTTATAAATAAAGATTAGAGGGACCCTTCGATGTCTCGGGCCCATACATTCTTTTTAACTTATTTATTTTAAAATATATTGACGACGGTGGATGTGACCGTACGGCTACGATACGGTCCACTTATTTTAATTTTATGCCAGTTTTTATGCCAAGGGGTGAAATTGAAAATTGCCGCCGCCGACGCCGGCCGAACCTATCTGTTTCGAAATATATCGACTGTCGATGTTTTATGTTCGGTTTTAAGGAAATTTAATTTATGACCGGAATTTTCAGTCCTTGCAGGCTTTTAGCGAAATGTTACGTTACTTATTTAATGCTGAAATTGTAGTGACAGTTTTTTCTCCGCTGGCAGATGGCAGGATTTTTTAAATTTGTTAAAAGTCAATGTTTTCAAGTCATTTAGTTTTAAGTTTTTTAATGGATGAAACTCAACTAACCTAACATGGATATTTTAGGGGAAATAAATAGGACCAAGTGATTTATTTTTCTTATGACGGTTGTATTACTACACTACACTGTTATAAAAATCAGATTTCTTTACATGAGTTTGTAGTTTGTTAATTTTATTTCTTTTAAATTGTAACATAATTTTTGTAGGAAATCAGGGTTTGAAATTATTTTAAGGAAGGAAAATATTTTACCGACAGCATTTTGTTAGTTTTAAAGGTTACATGATTTTGTTAATGTTTAACAAATTATTTCCTTAAAAAAGTACACGTGATTTCAGGGAGTCAATCAAAACATTTCTCACTGACAATACGCATCAACAAGTTCAACTGACTTCAGCGTCTGCAATTTATGTTTTGGCTTACTTTATTTTATTTCGTAAAGTGTTCGTAACAACTGTCAACAGAGTGTTTATATTGTCTTAACAGAAATCTGTTATTATTGTTATACCTATTTAACTAGTGTGCGAAGTATACGAAAAAAGATGCAGGATACAGTAAAGTGGGTTAGAGGTACGAAATACATCAGTAAGGGTTGTAGTAGTACCTACTGATAATTATATTGTACCAAATTTCTTTATAATTTAATGTTTTCAGAATGATATGTTATTTAAAATTTCCAACAAATACTTTTATTACTGGATTTACAAAAATGTTTTTTAGAATTACAAACTAGGTACTTATTCAATTAGTTAACAGATTACAGTTGGTTGTAAACCTAGCATAAAGTTATGTGGACCTGAATTAACATAAAATCTGGTGAATATTTAGTTGAAAATAACAAATAATTTTTTACTGTGCAACCAGTGCAGTGCCTGTGTTATTTGTTTCTTTTAATTAGGTGTACAGTAAAACTATATTTGCAGACACTATTTGCGATGATAGTGATTGTTTGAACGTAGTATCCGGAAGTAATTGAATGCATTTATCAATTTCAATGGCTTAACAAGGAAAACGAGCTAGAAGACGTATTAAGCAATTAAATATTTACCGGACTATTTATCTTGCCTTCCCACATCACTAATCCTCCTAACCATTGGCTAGTTTCTTGTAGCGGCGTTGGCGGCGCAAGAGTCCGGGGGCGGCGATCCAGCACTATATTAGCCGATTTAGCGGATTGCCGGTTCTGACCCCCTTGGACCACAATAAGCAAGATTACACTTCGCTGTCACATTTAATCTGGGCCGTTCAAACAGTCCTGTTTAATTAAGGGATATATTCCGGACCGTAACTTAAACACAAGTGGCCGCCATCTCCGTTGCCTGCCTGCCCCCGCACTTTGCAGACCCAGCTTAAGAGGACTTAAGGAACTCCTTTTATTATTAATGGGTCATTTCGACTAATGGAACCTTTGTTTTTAATTTAATTTGGGGGTGATACCCTTATTGTTCCATTCTTATTTATACATAAGCTTAAGAAGCAGGTGCACTTAAATTAGATAAAAGAAGACGTATATTTTCTTCATTAAAAATTTTGTTTAGTTTTTGGTGCCAATAATAGGTGGTTTATAGTATTTTTATCAAAATTTGTATTATCCTTTAAAATGAATTTTACCTAATGCTTTTTGATGCGGCTGAAGTACAAAATACGTTTTAAAGTATCTAAATAGACTGATAATGTAAAAACCTCTTTAAAACCGTCATAAAATCAATTCTGTTATGGTGGACATTATAATGAGATTTAACAATTACAAGTGCTGTGTTCCATTTACGAAACCATCCTGTATATACGAGTACATGTAAACATCATAATAATTTTTCCTCTTACTACCTTTAATAACATTAAAATTTTATTGTTTATTTAAAACTATACCTTTTCAACTTCAAATTGGAACTAATCAATTTCAATTTGGAATGTAACAGTTTCAAATTGGGATTAATCAACTTTTAATTGGTAACTAACACGTTCAAAATGGAAATAAACAAAGTCAAATTGGAAACAAACAAATTCAATTTGGTACTAATCAACTTCAAATTAGAATTTTCACTGAAATTGTAATTGAAATTGTCATATGTTTTGCAAGTCGAACGGCAGTCACGTTTAAACTTTATATTAAATTAATTAAAATGCATTAAGCGCAGGGCTGGATGCTACCGTGTACGAGTTTTGGTTCGTGCCGCGCAATGACGTCACTTGATGAGTAGTTGCCGTGCGAATATATGAATAATAGTAATATTATCAAAGAAAATACTCTCTAAAAATGAATTATTCAAAAATGACTAATTTAATAGTTATAAGTGGCTGCTTTTTCACTTGTACCATGGAAAACCATGGTATGCCAAAATTTAACAGCCAATTCTTATGTAAAATTGACCCCTAAATCCGAAAATACCATCAAAAGTTAAAAAAGTAGAACAGTTTTTGAGATATGGTCAATTTTTCATTTAATATGGAATTGACTATATCTCAAAAACTGCTCTACTTTCATAATTTTTCACGGTATTTCCGGATTCAGGGGACAATTTTTCCATAAGAATTGGCTGTTAAATTGTTAAATTTTGGGATACCATGGCATTCCAACCAAGTGAAAACGTAGCCACTAATAACTATTAAATTAGTCATTTTTGACTAATTCATTTTTAGAGAGTAGATAAATATATGGACATGCGTTTTTATTAAACTTAATATTGAAGAAAGTATTATAATATGGATAATAGATGCTTTCAGTCCTTGATAACATTTAGGGCTGTAGTTTAAGCGTTGGTGTTTTAAATTAAACTTATTGTCACTGTCCAGAAAATGTTTATAGGAAACAGAAGCGGTCTTAACGTTAATATTGCCTATTCTTTTTGTGGCATTTAACCAGTGTTTGCACAAATCAAAGTTTTTCGGGAATCGATGAAATTTAGTGCTTTTATTTAAAGGGTTTTTCTTGGACTGGTTGTCCGCGTTGCATTTCATTTTCATTCGTTACAATTTCAGTAAAAATTCCAATTTGAAGTTGATTAGTACCAAATTGAATTTGTTTGTTTCCAATTTGACTTTGTTTATTTCCATTTTGAACGTGTAAGTTAATAATTAAAAGTTGATTAATCCCAATTTGAAATTGTTTCATTCCAAATTGAAATTGATTAGTTCCAATTTGAAGTTGAAAAGGTATAGAAACGTCGGAATATATGGTATTCGCCTGCATAAATATTTGTAAAAGTGCCCGCAATAAAAATACATAAATGTAGATGAGATGGCCTTCGAGTTTCGAGTTAAAAGTAAGGGTCGCCGTAGTTTTGCGTCTAACGGTGTCCCAGAAGCGTCCCGACGACCATCCAGGGACGCGTCCCTCGGACACTTTCGAATTTTCAACGGCTCCCCGGGGATTCTTTTAAATTTTTGACACATACTAAAGAAAGGAACGTGGTCATCCAACGCAGAAACCTGATACGCCCTCTCAGACCCCTCGCCAAGACGAACGACATTCCTAAATTATTCACTTTTAGCCGGAAAAAAAGGGGTTTTTAATGCATATTTTAGAAAAAGTATCCAGTTTCATAGGCTAATATCCATATAATGCTAAAAAATATGTGTTGGTAGCTTAAATGTATGTATGAGTATTATAAATATTATGTATGAATTATTACACAGTACGACAAAATTTGAATTTTTTGCCTCCTATGAAAAATTTCTATAGATTTTCAAAATAGACTTAAAAAAATGATACCTTTGTCTCGGCGTTTTTTAGATCATTTTTACTTTAGAGCGATTAATTAATTTTATTTTAAAATTATTTAAATTTTATACAGGGTTTTGCACATTTACGAAGTATATCAAGTGGTATTTTTTAGGTTTTTTAATTTCTGTTTATGTTAAAATAATAAGAATGACTCTATTAAAAATTAAATGACGTGATTTCGTGAGACACGGGTACGTTTTTTTGAAAATTTGTTAAATTTTTCATGAGAGGGAAATCGTGTTGAATCGTGTTAAATTATGTATGTAATCTTACAAAATTAAAAACATACTTATTAGGATGAATAAAAAAAGTTATTTTAAAAATGAACCCGCACTGGTCAAATCATTGCATCGAAACTAAAAAATTTCAAATTCGGAGAATATTCAGAGGTCGCTATAAAGGGTGTCCCAAAAATAGTGGGCAATACTCTACAAGCGCTTTTTAGTCCCAAAAATTGTAAGAAAACTTTACATAAACATAAATGAGCTTATTATTTCCGAAATGGTTTATACCAATACCAAAACTTGCACACAATATTTTAGTCAACTACTACAAGGAATTTAAAGCCAATTATGTTTAATATTTTATCTGACATCTGACAGCTGTCATGCATTTTTAACCTTACTTTTTTTACAATTTTTACTTAAGGCCAACTTATTATTTTTATTTAAATAATACCTAAAATAATATTATATACATATAGTACAAACTTAACTGCTTTATACCTTTTTAAGACGTACATTAAATAATTCTAAATTGGCCATTTTGTGCCATAAATTAGTTTCAACAAATAATACAAGACCAAATAATACATACAATAATATTTTAAGACCAAATAATTATAAAATCATTATACCCCTATGACAAAAATTTATTTCAATTTAAAATTTCCCATGCTCGAATGTATGAAACGAGCGTAACGGTTTAAAATTTCACAAAAAAACTTGACGCAATCAGACACAATTAAATGATTAATAGTGGCTGTGGACATAAATTCTAAAATGCAGTTAATTCGGAATTGTAGTAGTGTAAAGTTAACCAAAACACTATGGGATTACGTTTGTAAGTCAAAAGAGACACCGAGTAGGGGACCAATTTTTTTCTATTTAAACTTTTAAAATCGTCATCGAGTACACAATGCACTTTTTCGGGATTATATTCATAAAAAAACCTTTAGCTACCCCTAATGCGTCGATAGCAGGTAAAAAAAGGGTGCAAAAAGGTTTTTTGCGCTCTGATTTTTTTTGGCTGGCAGTGTGTCAATATAAATATAATACTCATCGAACAAATCGGCTGTCTCACAAGTGTTTGGAATGGGGTTGCAATTTAATGTTTTCGGGGTTTACTTTCTCACGTTTTAAGTATCAGGACAGAACGGGTGATTTGTTTGAAATAGACAGATTTCGGATAAACAAGTCATACACAACACAAAAGGAACAATCCGTTTTTATGATTTCTATAAAATTAATAGTGATGCCACAATCGTATACGACTATTGAATGTAGAATTGTAAATGTTGCCGTAATCGTATAGTAATTATCGTTTCATGAATAAAAAAGTTTAAAACAACAACAAACTTTTAAATTTCCAGGAATAACGACGTTATAACGATTTTTGAAATTGACAGGTTTTTAGTTTTATTCAAATTATTTTCCAATTTTTAAATACCATTTTAATAGACTTGTCCAACCGACCTTGTAGCTTTTCAAATAAAAAATATATATTTCGGATTCAGGGGACAATTTTACATGGTATCCCATGGTTAACCATGGTACAAGTGAAAAAGCAGCCACTAATAACTATTAAATTAGTCATTTTTGACCAATTCATTTTTAGAGAGTAGGATTTAGTTTAAACTACACCAGTGTAGTGCAGTACAAAATATTACATTTTTAGAAACACTGTATCAACCTGAAAAACTGGATTTTTAGCGTACGTTTCTCGCGTGTCAAACAAGTTTTTGATAAAACCCGTGCCCGACCAAGCACCCAACAAAATTAATCAAACATCCTAATGTAGTGTCCCCTTTAATCCACCAAGAAAAGTCATTCAATCCGATGTATTTGGTCTGTTCGTGTTAGCATAGAGATACTGGTGGCCAATTCAAAGATCCTTTCATGAAAGTGGCCGTCTAGCGGACGGGTCAACGCGTTTAAGATCTGATAATGTGACAAACCGAGGCGAATCGAGCATTGTGGACCGTTTGCAGACCCTTGTCTGTCTCGCAGGGTCCACTATCGACAAACGTTATTATAGCTTTTGCCTCTAACCACACACTAAAGATCATTGATACACAACCCGAAAGGCAGACGGTATTGTGGAAACTTTACTGCCCATTTTGGACGCTGGCTACCACTGATAGAGAATTAATTGAGGAAAGCCCAATTTAATTAGTTAGAAATAACTTTTAAGTATCACATTGAAAAAAAACTACAACATCAAATGTGCTTATATGAAAGTTAGAGTAAAAGTTCTTGTAAACAGTAGCAATAGCTATTTTATCATATTGGTAAGTCAAAAATTAGTTTGTTAGTTTGTCAAATTGCAAAATACTGCCAAATTATTCTTCTTCTTCTACTACTTCTATCTACTTTATATCTTTATTAATATAATTATATCAATATTTTAAAATCATTTAGGACCGCTTCATCAGATAAATATTAGAGTTAAGTTTCACTTATACTAAAAAGATTAAAATTGTGTTGAAGTTTTTCATGTGTATTGATCTTCATGCATAATATTTTTAATAAAAATAAAGCCATTTTTGCAAATATTTTTTGTTGTTTTTTATTAGCGTTAACTTATATTGAAAAAATTAGAGGCTTTCGAAATATACTTAATACATGTATATGTCTAGAGGTTTTCGAAATATATATATATATATATATATATATATATATATATATATATATATGTATATGTCCCAAAATCAACGGACCAAACAAAAGGGATCGATTCAAAAATCTAAGACGAAATTTTCTTTACCATTTCTTTAAAATTTGCAAAATGCAGGAATTATTTTATATTTAAAGGCACCAATTAGAAAGCCAGGTTTTTTGTTTGCAAAAGACGCTGATATTTTATCATAGATAAAAAGTATACAAATACAAATTCGGTGTGTGTTAATTAAATAACTCCTACAATTTTTTAAATTAAAAAAAAATGGTAAAGGAAAACTTGTCTTTTATTTTTAAAAGGATTTAACCTTTGGGGCGCCAATTTTGTGATGCTACCAATTTTGGTGTGGTTATTTGCGGCATTCAAAATTAAATAACTTCTGTAATTTTGCGAACTCAAAAAAATGGTAAAGGAATCGACACCTTTTATTTGATTCGGTGATTTTGGGACATCCTGTATATCTGTGGCTTGGTCGAAAATGTAAAAAACAGTTTTGAAATTATTTCAATTTAAACTGGTTTTAAATAATTGTGATTTAATGATTCAAACGCATACTCCAAACTTCAACAGTTTACGACAAAAATTAATTGCATCACAATCCTTAGAAAAATACATTTTAAATTGGAATTTAACTGATTTAGAAATCCCTACCCGCATGCAAAAACAAAAAGAACTCTTAACCACTGAAGGCAAGGTCCAGGGGAAGAGGTTAATCGGCAGGCGTCTGAACTCCTATAGCTTTAGCTAAAGAACATAGGATAATGGTTCGGTTAGAGCCGGTTTTTGCATGGCTGTACCATTGTCTTTAGAGGTTTAGAGGTACCTCTAAAAACAATGTCTGTATACAGGTATACCTAGAAGAAGAGAAAGCTAAATGATAACTTAATGCTTAAACTTAATTTCAGCTATTTTTATTAAAAAGGTTAACGCGATATATATCGAGTTCCTCTCTTGACCTAAAAACACTTTTTCTTCCATTAACCGTTAAGAGCGATCCTTCAATCCATTATAAAGGATTCACGTTACTTTCAAACAAATAATATTTATAGATAGAACCCTATTGTATTACAATATATGAGAAATTTATTGCAACCCTTTTATTTTTGTTAAAAGGGTAACATATGCATCATATGGCCAATTATACCTGCACATGCAGGTAAAAAAGGTTTTTTGCAACGGTAAAAAGGGTTACGTGTGAAAAAAAATTGGGCAACATACGAGAAATGAGAATTTCCGCTACACATATTAGCAAATTCAATGAATGTCCAAATGGTTTATGTCCTGGAAAATATCTGATTAATAATAAAGTCGATGTTCACCACATGTTAGATTTTTATTTTAGTATTTCACTATTGCAAGGACCAAATTACAGTTTATACATTTATGTTTTGCTGTTCTTTCTTTTCGCAGGGGTTTTATTAATGGCAAACCACAAAACAAAAAGGTCCAAAAGTTGAATTTTCTTACTACTCGAGAATCGTTTATGATGTGGCATCTTGGACACACCATTTTGGCTGTTCTAATTTTTTCATTATCCTTGTAATTGGAAGGGCCTACGTTTCTGCCCTGTGGTGCTACAAGCATTATTCTGGAATTTTGATTACTTTTGACATTTAAAACGAAAATAGGTTACTTTTAATTTGATTGAACTAAGACAATGTGTCAAAATTGTATTCATATTTTCAACTTCAGAGGTTAAGTATTTTGAAATTTTAAAATTATGAAATAGTATTATATTCGAGATAATGCCCATTATTCACTCGTGAATAATAGCCTGCATTATATCTCGTAAAATAATATAATACCAAAATATTTCAATTTTAAGACTCAAAAATTTTGTAATTTTTTGTACTTAAACTGAATTTTATAATATAAAAATAAAACATTATGTGTTTTGTATTTTTTCTTAAACCGATGGGCCCTAATACCGCCATTTACACTGTAAAGGGCTGTATGGGCTAGTTATTAATTTCTGAGATAATAATTAAAAACATGTCATTTTGGTGCACAGAAAGATTGTGATCACTTTAAATTTATTTTGGTATCATTTTAAAGTTGTAACGTTGTGCTTGGGCGAGTATTGATTAAATCTTTTATAATCAGGGGTGGAAAAACGCCATTTACCGTCCCTCCGGTAGTGACCAACAGAAAGGACGGCCCCTTCTTAATCAAAGTTTGGCGCATGCCTGTCGCTTTTTTCTAGCTGGGGTGCTTTCCAAAGTTGACCACTGAGGGGTGGTCAGTCAACCAGACCGCACCCTCTACATATCCGAAAATATGATTTTTTCCATTGGCACGCGTCTTCAACTATACTCGACTGGCAAGTTAACAAGCATAAGGAATTTCAATTCTTCTCGAGGGGTGTCGAAAGGAAGTGTAAGAATTGTGTTGGTATATCTGCCTACTTGACCTTAAATTTGCATAACATTTTCTCAGCCGTATTTTGGGTTTGGGTTTTTTTTTAAATTATGGTAATGCATTTGTCTTAATTTCCAGTTATTTAACCAATCATTTTGCAACTTCGGGAAAATTTATATTAAATTTATTGAATAATTATTTTTGTATCAAATTATTTTAATTTTATCCCAATAAATACAAAGTAGGTATTACGCTATGATTCATTTGCTCCGATTTAAAAATCTTATAGTATATGTTAACACAGCAAGGTCTATTTTCAGAAATTTAAAATATGTATGCTATTAATATATTGTGTATCAAGTTTGATAAACGACATTTTAGTCACGAGCGAGTGCTTAATTAAATTTAAACCTTATAAACGAGAACTTTTCTACGACAAATACTTAATATTATCTATACTAAATATTTATATAAAGCGACATCTTTACGAAAATACAGTAACCATCACAATAAACATTTTTGAGGTAATTTTCACCATTAACATTGCCCGTTATTATTTTAATTAAACTTACCAATTATTCATACTTTAAAATATTAAAATGTATACCTTGAAAATAGAGTAACAATCGATATGTAAGCAGTTCTTCACAGTAAAAGAGAAGAGAATGTACGCAAAATTTTAACGCTTTATCACTTAAATCTAGTTAACTGCACTACTACTAACTATTTAATACTTTTGTATTTTTGTATTGAGATACTAATTTTTTTTTACATTTAGTATTATTTTACAAGAAAGGCACTTGATTTTTAATTTTGCCATTTAAATTAAGTACTTGAAAATATCGTTTTTGTTGGCCTACAAATTATTCTCTTATGTCGGAAAATTCCGATATATTGTAATGTTTTTTCAGCTTGTACAACAGGAATTTATGTCGTTTAAAGTGGAGAAATCGTGTAGGCAAGGGAGGGCATGCTGGGACGAGCAGTTGGAGGGAGTCAGGGGCAAAGGAGAGATACTTGGACGAGGTCCGTCTCCAGAATCTTTGCTTACTTTGCAATCTTCTTATTATTGATCAGATGTCCAGCTGCAGCGCGCGCACCCTGTCCAGCTTTTAAGACATTATCAAGGGCCATTCGGTCTGCCGTAAAGGTAGCTAAGATGGGGGAAATCTCCCGTTCTTGTTTAATGAATGCGGGAACGAAGTTAGAAGTTTATTACGATCGAGGTATTTTTAAGAAATATTATATTCCTTTTAAAAACATTCATCCTAATTAGGTTGGATTGTTATTTTAATGCAAATAAAGAATGTATTTTAAGAAGACGTAAATAGAGATATGTATGGTGATGAGCTTGAAGGCATATACATATGAATTATATTAAATAAGTAGAAGAAAAATTGAGTTAGGAAAATTTTACTACAACTATCTAAATAATAAGTTTAAAGTACTGATTGGACATAAAATCACAATATACTTATTAACAATATTTTAATAGTATATTATGTATCAAGTTTTATAAACGCCATTTTAGTTAAAAATTATATTAGGCACGAGTGAAGCTTGCAAACCAGTGTTTAATAAAAACGAGTGTATTGAGAAGTTTATAAAACGAGTTGCATACTATACTTAATCTACGACGAACAGAATTACGAATTAAAAAAAAAATTAATTCATTTATTTGATATCTATACTATTGTATTGAGATAATAAAATAATGTTTACATTTAGTATTATTTTACAATAAAGGCACTTTATACTAATGATTGTATGACATTTGACTAAAGCATCAAATTGTCAATGTGTATTAAAAAGGTCACTTAGTGTCATGGAAACATGTACGATAATGGGCGTTTTAAGGGTGGAAGTAGAAAAAAATACCTACAAAATTGAATTTTAGTTTTCCTATTTTATTGTTTTGAAACTTTTACTACTTATTTATTTATATAAGAAAAGAAAACTAACAATTTAAAATTTTGTTAATAGGGTGAGTTTTAAAATGTTACAAGAATACATTACAAGAAAATATTTAATTTTAAGTCATACAGTTTTTTGTTTATTACTTTTCCATTGGTGCTACTGTGATAAAGTTGAAATTGAATTTACCTAATTTAATTACAAAAAATAATAAAAAACCTTATCAAAATTATTTTTGTGCTCCTTACTTTTTTTTAGAACAAAATATTTAAATTGTAAAAATAAATTATTGTAACGAAATCATAAAAACTGCAAATCCCACTTCTTTAATATTGACCATATTGTTTAGATGAATATAAAGAGTGTAATTTAAGAATATAATGGAAAGAAAAGAAACTAACAAAATCTTCGCCCTAAATCAGTAGTCCGTGTGTTTTAGGCCGAGGCTGCATTAGAAATATTTACTTAAGGAACAAAAGGATCTTTAAGGGGGGGCGAGGTGGGGATGGCTGGGGGCAGTGCGGCGACCGCCACCGACTTGAGGAAGTTTGAAGGGAGAATGAATAATGCCGAACGAGATGATTAGTTAAATGTACAGGCAGACAGACCTAAATAGTCCTAACTTGAGCCCTTCACTAATATTGATTTAAATTTTACTTATTGTTTCCTTGGTCCAAACATTATAATAGGTCCCGTACCGGCATTAGCATCAATTTTGGGTCTGGATAGACCCTTAGCCAGGATTGTTGTTTACCTGGCCTACGTCTTCTGCAAATTACAGATCGGTTCGTCGGCTTTCCAAACTTGAATATTAATTAAGAGATGTTCATTAGAAGATTTTGAATGCAATACGGTAATTAAAACTAAACTCTAATACCTACCTACTTATTGTTCCCAGTTTAATTGTCAAGATTATATTTCCACATACAAGTCTACCACGAAATAAGTTTGTATTTAACTTTATATTAAGTTATATTTACTAATTTTCAAATATTAAGGGGTTTTATTAAGAACTTTGGGGGTGTTTTAGGTACATAATACTTCTTACTAAAGTACACATAAATTTAAGGAATATGAAAAAATTTTCGTTATTTTTTTTAAATATTATATTTAACTCTCACCAAAAGCAAAAAACATATTATATTATATGTTAAAAAAAATTGAGGCATGAAATTAAATAAATAAATAATATTATTATTTAATTGTTTATACTTCGATTTATTAAACTAATTTTCCTGAAAACCCTCCTGTTCCAACGAGGCCGTGAACTCATACGAATTGTTTCTGCCCGCGCCTTTCCACTATGCGTTGTCTGCGGCGCAGTCTGTGCATATTGTTCTGTGCTCTGCGCCGCATACTGAGTCTGCTTTGCTTGTTATTATCATAGGTTATATTAATAGTAAATTATAAATAATTATTAGCGTAACAATTATTTCAAATGGCTTTTAAAATAGAAACCTTTTAAAAGATATTGTAAAAAAGATATTGTAAAAAAAATTTAGACCAATCATGTGAAGTTTTTTACATCCTAGTCTGTAAAAAACTAGCTAATACCAATATAAAAATTCGATATTATACTTTTAATAATTGGTATTATAACACTGTGGCATAAGATAAAATTTTGTATTCCGTTCGGCTGAGCTCGGTACGAAAAGACTCACTTCAGTGTATTAAAGTATTACTTGCATTTTTTTCGCGTCAATTAAATATTGGTTTGTAATAAATTTTGACTTTATTCAGGAATACAAAATTTAACATGTTATTAAGGACAAACAAATATTTTCAGAAAATACGAAAAAATTAACGTTAAACTCTCAGATAGGTGACCTTAGTTATTTGTATTTAATTTTTGACTTTTAAATTCAATTCAATAAAAAATAAACTTTATTTGTTATTAATTAAAACTAATAAAAACTTGAAAACATTTTTCTTTTATAACCATTATACCTGTTTTCTTTGATGAAAACATGTTTACATCCTTTGGATTGCCTTTGAATCGTTGGCAGACATTTTTATGTGTTAGTATTGATGGTCGTGGACCCACCCCCTATGACTAATTATTGTGTGCAAGAGGGTGGCTGACTGATGCTGAATGCGTGCTCGACCCCAACCTGTACTACGTATGAACACATTTGTTCGTCTGGGTTATTTTTTTAATCGAAAACAAAACAAAATGAATTTTGAATACGTCGTGCCATTGCCATGCCATGTTTTCCGAGATTTGAAGATGATATATGTTAATTTTTTCGTTAGAAACTTAGGTAATCATCTACAAGGTTTCGCATTTGTCTGTTGAAATATCAAATTTGAAAGGGTTTCAAACCGGATCATTTATTATCCTTTGTCAACGTTTGTCAGATCGATTTGGAACGAGAAGGAGGTTTATTTTTACAATTTCTTATAATTTTTTTAAAAAAGAATCATCAATCTAAATGCAAAATGTACCAGTCATTCCTTCATTTTTTTAGTTTCAGTGGTCGCTGCGTCTGACTCAGCAACTTGCTACCCTATAATTTTTTTACGCTACATAAGTCGAGCCCCTGCTCACACATGATACCACCCACTTTTTTATCGAGGCGCTTTTTTACGCTGGCCTCTTTCAATACCAAAGACGGCTTGGATATCCCTGCCAGAATTACTTCAGCGGCAGACTTATTTTGCCCATCTCGCATGAAGGTTAAAAATGATCCTTTTAACTGTGGATGATACACTCTCATGCGGCAACAAATGCGCGTATTATCATGGAAAATTTGAAAAATCATAAAAAGCGAATGTAACCATTTAATTACCTATGTTTTTACTAAAAATCCTTTCAAAAACATTTGAAAACCTTGGTAAACAATACTCAGTGGCGGATTTAACGTGCCCTCCCAACAGAAAGGTTTTAGGCCCCCAGCTAGCCCCATAACTAAAATACCTGGTCAAACTTGACGAGCGTGAATCTATAAAAAAAGTATACCTATCCACTTGTATCTTACTTAAAAAGTTATATTATTTACCTTACTTTTTTGTTTGTAAAAATTACTATTTTACTTGGAAAGGCAAATTTGCTGAACATAATAAAAAAAACAAATAAAAGCTAATGATAAAGTCTCAACCAAAAAGCTAAATATTCTAAAAAATTTCCAATTCTAAAAAACATGCAGTCCTGTGTAAGGACATTGATCAGTGTACGAACAGGCATGTGAAACAGATCAAGTCCTGTATAGCAGCAATTTGTCAAGCAGTCAGCAGTAGAAGGGACAGCAGGACCTTTCTTTGCATTAAGTTGCAGGAAAGTGCCGTCATAAATTATCCGGAAGAAACTGGCCATTAGTTTGTTCGAATCGGTTTGACTGACTCGATGCTGCTGCCCTGCCCGCTCGCCCTACTCAATAGCCATTTGTCCTTTTTACAATGGAAACTGGAATAAAACCGAATCGGGAGACGCACTGGCTTTATTAGCGACATCAATGTGGGGCCGCTTTCACAGCCAGTTACGACCTTATTTAGCTAATAACCCAAAATCGCAAAAAGGAATCTTTATTAGTCCAATAATGGAACACAACTTACGTTCTAATAAGAAATCTAAGATATCTAAAATATTTATGTCACTAAGTAAACTTTTAAATACACATTGACAAGTTGTGGCTTTCTTGGCTTTTTGTCACGGGCTGAAGTTAGCAACAGATTTTTAATCACAGACTGAAGTTAGTTTTAAGTTAGCTGACAGTTGTCAAATGTCATACAATCGTTAAAATAAAGTGCCCTTGTAAAATAATACTAAATGTAAAAAATTATTTTATTATCTGAATACAAAAGTATTAAATAGTTTCTCACCACCAATAATTGAAAAGTTTATATAAAGTGAACTAGATTTTACTTAATTTTGGGATGAGACTTCACCGTGGAGTGCAAAAACATTTTCTTTACTTTCACTGTAAAAAACTGCTTCTATATCGGATTAAACGGTTAATTTTCAAGGGATAAATTTCGATTTACACATTAAAATTCGATATTTAACATAATACAGATTCCCAGGTTGGTTACTCTATTGTTTTATAGATGTCGCTCTATAAAAATATTTCATTTAAATCATTTTTGGATAATAATAAGTTTTGTCGTAGAAAAAGAATAGTATGCAAGTTGCATAATGCAACTCGTTTATAAACTTTTCTAGACACTCTAAAATGGCGTTTATAAAACTTGATACATAATGTACTATTATTAAATATCCTTTTATTTTATATTTAATTTTAATTGAAACAAGGTTTAGCTACTATAGTCTATGTATGTACCTTACATTTTACTTGGCACCAAGGGATATAAATAACTAAATTCTATGCTTGTAAAAGTTGAAAAACAAAACTTTGTCATAAAACAACGAACAATTTTACTCCAAATTACCATAGAGTTTTAACTTTAAAGATGATTTTTTTCTTGTACCCCTTGGCTTCTAGGGGCCTCATATGTTATCAACCCCCAATGGAGACATTAATTTTACCAGAATTTAAAACTATTAAAAATAGGCCATTTTTTTTAATGTTTTACAAAAAAGTTTTGTACTCTTATTAATTAACAAAAAAATTCTTTATTGGTTTGATGCACGCAGAATTTTGCCCTACGCGACGTTTAAATAACAAAATATAAATTGAATGAGTATAAATAAATAGTTAGTGTTAGTGTACCAAGGCCAAAAAGTATTTTTTTTAATTATGAAAATTTTAGAGGATGCCGAGAAAGGAATGCAATAAGCAGTGTCCTGTCGTGTCGTTAGATACCTGATAATGTGAATCATGCTTAATACAACATACATATAAATATAAAGTATCGAAATTAATTAATAATATATTTAAGTTCTTTTATTACATTTTTACCACTTTTTTGCCACTTGCTTTCGATCTATTGTCGCTCAATATATTTTATTATTAACCAAAAGGGCGAGAACAAAAACATTAAAACGGTTTCTGATTCTTATTCTACACATGAAATTTAAAGTACTGGGAAGTCTAAACGCTTAAGCGCACAAATATTAAAACGGTTTTTGATTCTTAATTATAATTACTATAGTACTATAAAAAAAATCTTCAAATTCCATGTGTAGAACAGGGCAAAATCGGCATTTGTTCATTATAAATAAAATAAATTTGCACAATGAATAGCATGATAATGAGAACGTTATTGCTAGTTGCATTCATTTCTCAACCTTCCCTAAAATGTTCATCAATTTTGTATAAATAGTTTCCGAGATAATCAAAAGTTGCAGAAATGTTCAATGGCTCATTGTTAATAGGTTAGATAATTAGGTTTTAATTTATCTCTTAAAATTATAGGCTCATTTGGAAAATTTAGACATATCTCATTATAGAATAAACATGTATGACAGCATATTCTTGACTTTTTTTAATAAAAAAAATTACTGAAAAAGTATTAGCATAATAAACACCATATCTTTTGCTGATATAAAACAAACTGTCTTTTGAAAGCAAATAAAATACAATTTACATTTATAAATATTATTAAACTAATGAAACTATCTAATTGACTTACATTTTGATTAAAATCTCACCGCTACATCACCCACTTAACTCTATCAAAAAACCCATCCACCTCACATACAAATCACCGATATCCATCAAAAACTCTTGACTCGCTCTCTT
Source organism: Brassicogethes aeneus (assembly GCA_921294245.1). Lineage (NCBI taxonomy): Eukaryota > Metazoa > Arthropoda > Insecta > Coleoptera > Nitidulidae > Brassicogethes > Brassicogethes aeneus. The sequence continues at coordinate 69,749 of OV121138.1, read as the reverse complement.
AACAGAAGCCTGAACTTAATCAAGATATGAATGTGTGAACATCTAAAGGCAAACTAAATAATTTTAATTCACGCCAGGTTAAAAAACTACCTGCCTTAGGCCCTCCGTCTTCCTTCCGGGTTACATAATATAACGGGCAAAAGGGTTGCATTATTTAATGGCACACAAAAGAAAGTTTACCTGTACACATATGCCGTGTTTTTATGGTAATGGGTGACGAAACGAATTTCCGTTAGTTAATTTAATAATTTCATTTTTGGACGCGATGGGAGGCCTGAGTTCCTATTAAAAATTTAAAGAGTTGAGTTGAGGATTTAAAGAGTTTTCAATGTGGATTAATGGGTTTTGGATAAAAATTATATAAGAAATTAAAAAAAGTCACCATATTGTGTTTTATTACACTAATATTAAATTGTTATCAAGTAAAGTAAAATATATTTTAATTTAAAAAAATGCTTTAAATCCGCGTCTATTATAATATCTATAGATATGCACCCTTTCGGAAAAACTAGATAAATATATTTTTGCCAAAGAAGACTAAAAATTGCTGAAAAAAAATATTATAAAAACTATATTTAGGTAACGCAAGTTGTGCAATATTTAATAGAAAATTTGAACATAATTTTCATTTTTTTGTTAGGAAGCTGTTGACTTAAAAAAATATTATATAACATTGCTGTATGTTATAAAATTTCGTTTAGTATAGTTATTTATAAAATATGGAGTAGGCCTTATTACATAGTCCTTAGTCCTACGGGAAAGTCATAAGAAACATTAAATTTCCTTGAAAAATATTTAAAACTTTACTATTTTTTAATAGTCCTAACTTCAAAAATTGTGATCTTTCCATTTCCTTTTATAACCTTTTGTTGACTGGATTAAATTGCTTTATTTGCAAATACCATGGTAATGCTCTGAACTAAAAAAAGCCAACTTTAGCTAGAATTTGAACTAAAGCTAGATATCATTGTCTTAAGAATGTCAACTTAAGCCCTGCTTAACTGTCTTAAAAATTTTAATTTAACCTAAATAAAAACAACATAATGAAGAGGGTATACATTAATTTAAGGTTGTGTTACCATCATACATGAAGAATTTTTATAAATAAAAAGAAAAGCTTGTATTTTTCTGGCCCTTCTCCCTTCTAGTAATTGTTTTGGCACCAAAATTGTTCAAATTATTACCAAAATGCTAAAATATTCCTGAATTCTTCATTTTTGTACAGCTGAAACTCTTCACACTGGTTTAGTCTATGATAGATTTGGATTTCGCTATGTACATATTTATTAATATTTGATGCGTACACTCAGAGAAATTTTTGCTATCACAACCAAAAATATGTATAATGTAGCAATATAATATGGTTGATATAGGCACAACCATACATATAGTTAAATGTACTATAAAAATATTGTTAATTGATATTGTTCTATTACAAATATTATTGTTTTTTTAACTATATTATATTGCTTATCCTACCAAAGCTGCATGCTTCCAGTAACAATCTTATAAGTATTAAATATATATACAGGGTGTCCGGGAAAAGGAGGTCAATCCGTTAACCATATATTCCTTGAGTTAAAACAATAAGACTTTCATAATACCATTTTTCAATTTACAGCTTCATGTTCGATATACAGGGCGACAAAGTTTGAAATTTAAACTGATTTTTTTTAATAATTCGAGTAATTGATAAGATATCAAGTTTAAATTCGGTACACTACTTCAACATAAATAGTTACATTTTTTGAGACCAACAAAACAAAAAACAATTGTCAAATAATTAAAATAGGGGGGTCCAGTACTCACTGACTCCCCCTATTTTTTAGTACGTGCGCCAATGACTTCCAAACGGTATTTTTTCAGGTAATCAATTATTGTTAAAAAAAATTTGTCTCTTATAAAATTTTGATAAAATGATTTGTTTTAGAGATAATTTGTAAAGTATGGGTCAGTCCATATCAAATCAACCAAAGGTTCTTCCCCCACCATCTCCGATTTTGATCATTTTTGGTAAATTTGTTTACCTCACTAAAAAACTCAAAAATCCCATATATGAATTTTTTTCGATAGGTGGTTTTTGTTTTATTGATTTTTGAAAATCAAAAAATTTCGATAAATTTGGGTCTAGCAAGTACTTACAAAAATAGCGATATCTCGTAAACTATTAAAAGTAGAAAGGTGAGTGATGGCTTATTTTAAAGGCCTATTAGAGAACTTTTTTATGATATATCACATGACCTACATTTTTTCAAAAAAAAAATAAATTTTGAAAATTTGATATGGACTGACCCATACTTTACAAATTATCCCTAAAACAAATCATTATATCAAAATTTTATAAGAGACAAAACATTTTCAACAATAAATGATTACCTGAAAAAATTCCGTTTGGAAGTCATTGGCGCACGTACTAAAAAATAGGGGGAGTCAGTGAGTACTGGACCCCCCTATTTTGATTATTTTACAATTGTTTTTTTGTTTTGTTGGTCTCAAAAAATGTAACTATTTATGTTGAAGTAGTGTACCGAATTTAAACTTAGTATCTTATCAATTACTCGAATTATTTAAAAAAATCAGTTTTTAATTTCAAACTTTGTCGCCCTGTATATCGAACATGAAGCTCTAAATTGAAAAATGGTATTATGAAAGTCTTATTGTTTTAACTCAAGGAATATATGGTTAACGGATTGACCTCCTTTTCCCGGACACCCTGTATATTTGAATATAAATTGCTCTTCCAACAATGTGTATTGTTAGAATTACCTTAGGTAATTTACCTATGCATTTTAAATACCAACAGGGGATCAACAAAAACAATTTTAAAATATTTAAAAAGTTTATTTTTCAAATAAATACAAAAGAAATAGGAACCTAGTTTTTTAAACTTAAAAAAATGGGTGAAAAACTTTGTCTTGAGAAATAAGACAGGTAGGTAAGTTTAAAAATAATACTAAAAACTTAAAGAATTCAATTATCCTAGAGTATACCTAATACTTGTGCATCTAATGAACATATGTAGGTACTTACCTTGAAACTTTTCTAGCAAAAGATTGAGGTTAAACTTACTTAAACAATCGCTTACAAATGCATTTTTACATGTATAACTTCCCATTTTAACACTTACATTGTTTATAATAACTTTACAGTTCACGACGTTTACGCTTATAGAAAAATATAACATATAGAATAGGAATAATTCCGAATTAAACTGGTAAATAGCAAGAAACTTCAAGAGATACCTCACTTTGCGGCCATTTCGCATGCTAATTGTTGCTTCTTGCGTGGGTGTCGCGTCGGTCGAAGTACGCGTCTTCGTTTTCATACCCGCGATTTAATTCGATTAATCGAACGGATTGTTGCGGCAACATGAAATTAGGCTAGTTTTACAGAGTGCACGATTATAAACGGTAATGATATCGCTAAAGTAATTGATCGATATCGGTATGAGAGAGAAAAGGATAAATTTATCCCACTTATACTGTATTGTTCCTGTGGCTAGATGTTATACAGTTCAACCAAAAATACCCTATTGTTGCCATCACAATATAATGTTTTCAGCAATTCTCTATATTTGTTTTGACTATATATTTTTTCAACAATATATATTTAGTTAGCGCAGCAATGACATATTTGTAATTCAAAAATACTAATGTCAACAATAACTTTATTGTTATTCTACCAACTTAATATATTTTTTATTAATCCGCATTACCATATATTTAGTTATTGCGACAATAATATATATAACTAAATATAATTGTTGTCGTTACCAAAGTTATTTCTTTGAGTGTATATTTTACTAATAAACTTTTTCGATTATGTTCAAAGGATTAAATAGGCAGATGTGATATTCGATTCATCGGTGGATATTCAAAATAAACCGTTAAATCAACCAAATACCACGTGCTCGAATTAACAATCGTTAACCTCAATTCCTATATTCAAATGTCACAAATTCCAATCACCAAAGCAATTCGTCTGCGCGCTATAATAGAAAAACCAACAACAAACAATCTGCTTTATAAGGATATAAGGCACTAGGATACTTAATCCTTTTTCCTCTCGATGGGTTCGCCGCTTGCGTAACCTTTTTTCAGGTAGCTAGAATTTTTTAAGCATACATTTGGGTACATTATAATATTCTGCATATGCCGAAGTGGAAGGGTCCCGTTATAGCCTGGACGTGTTAGATAGCTGCAGATGTTACTAATCGCAAATTTTAAATCAATTCAATTTAGAATATCGATCGCTAGATTAATGCCGACGATTGGCCACGCTGAAGATTATTCAAATAAAAGAATTTATAATTTAAATAATCAAAGGGGAAAAGTTCTTTTGGTTGTTACCTACATTTTTAACGAATTAAAACTTATTAGGTTTATAATGGATATTTTTGTTCACCAACTAAAAAAATATAATTGTTAAAGGTAAACTTTATTAACTTCAAAGTACAATTTAACTAACTTTGCTGAAGAATATACTATATTTATCATAGTTTGGCAAAATTTCATATTACAGGACTAAAAGAAATAATTTTATGATTAGCACGACATGTTATAGTCAATCTGTCCAAGAAAAGGCTGTTTTCGAAAAAAGATGAACATAGTAAATTTTTTGCATAAATCGTTTGGGGCTTATTAGAAAAGCTTAACCCCAACTTTATATGATCCTTCTTACCGATTGAGGTAAAAACTCATTTTTTATGCTTTATAGTACGAAAAATTAAAAAAAGTAGGTGGTCTTAAAATACCCAAAATAGCATTTTATCTTTTTAACCCCGATACATTTTTTTTTAACGCACCACTAAAAAACCTACAAAATTCATCATGATCATGATCAAGATTCTACGATGGACTGTTTAGGAGCTAAATCTTTAGGAATTTCGTATACTGTATTAAGATTAAAGAAAGCATAAGTAAGATGAATTAGTTAAAATTGAAGTTATACTGAATAATATTTAGTGAAATTCTACCGAATATATTCGAATATATATATTAGATTTAAATTTAAAAAATGTTGATCCATCCTGGTTTGAACTCGAGTCAGTAGCTTGTCAAGCGGATGTCTAACTGACTGCAACTTTTATAAAAATTAGTTATATCTGTCTATAAATATTGTTAATAATATTTTAAAGTTGGATATATTTTTTGTGTTGCTGTTTTGAGCTAAACTTTTACATCTTTGTTTGTTTTTATGGGTCATTTAACCATGTTGCCTACATGCTAACTTTTAACTCTTAGAAGCAGTCAAAGATGCTGACTAATCTTAAATAAGTCAAACTTCAAGTATTACTAGGTAGTAAAAAATAACTATTTAAAAGTGAAAACGACTATGCTGGTACTAACTCAAATAGTAGAATTTTGACTATTTCATTTTAAGAGAGTATGTGCTATAACTCCAAAACAGTCCGAAAAAAAGTTAATATGAATTTTGTAGGATTTTTTAAGATAAACCCTTTCTCTGTTAAAAAAAGTTTTAAAAAATCAGGGTACCGCAGGAGGTAGGGTCTTCCAAAGTTGGGGTTAAGCTTTTGTTATATGCCAGAAAAGATTTATTCCAAAACATTCTTAAATTGCAAACAGTAAAAAACCTATGAATTCTTTATTGTAATATTTCTACTTTTTTATGTGTAAATCGAAATGCATCCCTTAAAAATGTATTTAAATTCGATATATATATAGAAGCAATTTTTTACAGTTAAGTAAAGAACATGGGCAATCCACGGTGGAGTCTCTACCTCTAATCCAACCTTTAATTTAGTTTACTACCGGCAAAATTAAAAGGTCAGCACAATGTTCATATAAACTTTTTAAATATTGGTGTAAAAAAACTATTTTTATTTTTGTATTGAGATAACAAAATAATTTTCACATTTAGTTTTATTTCACAAGAAAGGCACTTTATTTTAACGATTGTAAAAACGTGTTTTTAGTATTTTTAATTTTTATTTCATATTATATTATAATCTTCAATGTTAAAATTTATTTGAGCTCTGCAAGCTTTGTCTGTCTGTAATTAAAAGCATCCTTTTCAGGCGATTTAGTGATAATATTTTCTTTAATTTCGCTTTAAGAGGCACAAGGTGAGCACAAAGCGGCGGCTGTGGCGGCGGTGGAACGTTCCGCAGAAAGACGAGTCGGGAAACGAGAAATGAGTTTTCTTTGAGAAGCTTGTCTCGAGTGAATGGCAACCGGTAAGAAAATATATATCGAGGACATGGGATTAGGTGTAGCCAATCTGTCGCTAGTCTTTGATATACTTAAGCCCCGTAATGTAAAGTACGTTCAGGCCGGGCTTCTTCTTCTGTCAGGTTTCTCCGTGGCTCATTCTTTTACCTTTACCACCGCGAATATATTTTCAGGACATTCAGCCCATTAGCTCGCTAAATATTTCAGCGATTTTTGTTGCTCGTATTAAATCCAACGTTTGCGCAGTTTAAACATTCATGTTTTATGTAAATATTATATGTATTCAGCTTTTAATATTTTATTAAATTTTGTTTTCAAGCATTAAACATAATGGCCCATATAGCCTATTTAGAACAGGTATAATGATTTAAAAAAATATAACTAGATTTATCAAAAGCGTCAGATTTATAAAAATCCACTAATATTTTGATTGATTTAAAGTCAAGGATGGTGGCTTAACTTAAATTAGTCAAACTATAGTTTGAAATATATTTAAAATATTTATTTAAATAGTCAAAAATAAGTATTTAAAACTAAAAACGACTATTTTATCAGTAAACAATGCTGGTACTAATTCAAATAGTAGAATTTTGACTATTTCATTTTAAGAGAGTCGTATTCTAAATTGTAGGAGTGGACAGGTTTTTACATTGTTTATAAAAAAATGTTTTTTTATATAGAAATACTTTTTCTGTTTGATTAAAAAACTGTTTTTTTATTCCGACCACATTGCATTAAAAAAATGAATGAAATATATAATATATGAAAATGAAATATTCAATCGTTTTATGTCCCTTGTCGAAAAATATTTATTTTTTAAAAGACTACAAAAAAGTTTGTTTTTTAAAAAGACTATTAAATTTATTACATGCTATATTTTAATTGAAAAAGATTTTATTGAAAAGGACATAAATTTCGATTAGTTTTAAAGGAAGTAGCTGAAGAAGCATTGGGGTGTAAAAACATCGTTGGTCCTAAGTAACGGCAGAGCAGAGAGGCTGGTGTGGCGGCAGTAAATAAAAGTGCTGCAACATCAGTCCTGTGACCGCTGGTCCATTGCATTTAATATACGGCCCTCACGTTTGATATGGCGACTCGGGGCCATAAATTCAAAATTGAACTTGGCTCCTATAAGCCTGCGATCGCAGATAGAAGCAGGACCCACTTTTATAGATAGATATATTCCGAGCGACCGGGGATGGATGTGTGTGTGTCCCTACTGCCTCCTGCTTGCTTATCCTGCTTGCCGTTGCCGCCTGGCCGGTCTGCAAACGACGCAACGGGAATAAATTAAAATACGGTTTCCTTTGGGGACGGTCTAATGTATTAAAAAATCCATGGAATCAATACAATAAAGGTGCACATCGACACGTTTATTGCAGACTAACATGATCTGATTCAGGGGAGTCCCTGTATTCAATTTTATAAAGGAATTGTTTAGAAAAATTAAATATAAATTTTAAACAAGTAAATAGATTTACGAAATTCATAAATTTCATAAATATTAAAATAATTTTATATAATAAAGAAAACAATAGTAAATCTAACAAAATAATAACAGGTTGTAGTTATATGTTCATTTAAAAAATATCAATTAATATACAGGTTTAATTAATATATTAATGTAAAAAATTCAAAATACCAAATTTTTATTGAATATTTTTGTTCACTTAAACTTAATATATAATCGTTGGTGCGTCTGTTAGTGATCGTGTAACTTCTGAACGACTTGACCATTGTCCACACAAAAAAAATTGCGACACCGATTTTAATTTAGTTTCGTACAATCAGTGGCCGTGAACCGACGTAAAAATAAAATATTATTTGTAGGTAATAAAATGAATTCTTAAAAAAAATTGTTCTCAAAAACTGACATATTAGGCCTTGTATTTTGTAAAAATATGGTGTTTTTTGCTCCAAAAATACAGTTTATCAAGATCTGCACTTTAAAACAAACCCGGTTGAAATCGCACAATAAATAAATATTTTACACCGTATAATACGTAATTATATACGTATAATACGTAATTATAGGATATTCTTAGCATCACACATTAATTCAAGGACATATACGTTAATTTATCAAAAATATATCTCAATTAGTAAGGGCTCTAGATAGTTCAAAAGATAAGCAATCTACCCACATAACAGACATACTGTTAAATATAACTAAAAAGGACTCTCGAAAACGCATCAATTAAAGCGATTTAGGTCGATAAGACCTCAAACATCGTTCAACATAAATAAAGTCAATTGTAACGGTGTATTATTATATCGAATTCCCCTAAATAAAACATCAATCGTCCCTTTTTTATATTTTGAGTAAACAGTCCGCCTGGCAAATTTACTAAAATAGTGTTTTTTCAACAAAAAGCAAATATGACAATGGGGATGAAATCGACCTTTTTGGGGTAAAAAGTATCATAATAAGGGTTTAACATTACAAACGACAAATGAATTGCTGTGTGTGAAATTCACAACAGGTTCACAATTGGGATTTTATGGGGATTTATGTCAAAAATTGTCACAGATTACAAGATTAATTCTGATTATTTTATCAAGTACTTACGGTGGAGCAGCACTTTAACACTTACATGTTCTTCTCAAAACTGATTTAGAAATGATATGATACGAAATTGAAGTAAGTAGTAGAAGGTTGGTTTAAATATCCCTACATGCTAATTTTTTGATCAGGTAAAAAGGTAAAGCATTGTTATATTACGTATTTTATTACATATGACCATGAAAAGGTATATATACCTCTTGATGACCCCTTTTTAATTAAACAAAGTACTTATGGGTCAAAATTACAGAGGTAGTCCATTTCAGGATTTTGTACTTTTGTATATAAGGCCGTATTATACAATATCGGTCGTATGATGTTCTATACTTTTCATAATAACTTTAAGTAAGTCCTTCAAGAATGGAAAACTAAAATTTAAAATTGCCAACCTCTTTGATTTTGACATTGATGAAGAAATAATCACTTTGATGAATAAATGTGAATAAAAAGTACCTATTAATACAAATAAAAGGGTGCCTTTTTGTTGTCATTTTTAAGAAACTTTTAGCAAGGACTAAATAGCATTTTTTTAACCCTTAAAATTTTATTTTTCCGCATGATAAACCAGCAACTACCGAAAATTTATTGAAAATAATATCAAAATTGGCGTAAAATATTGTTACAGGCCATCCCTCATTCTCACAACGGATCCAGAAAGGGGGAACTATTTACGATAGAAGCAAGCAAATTTTTACAGCAGGTATAAAACTAAGGTTGCAACATATTCATTTATACTTATAGGTATATGTGAAATATTAACTTACAAGGGGTAATGTGCTTTAGTTTTTTTCAGGTAAAAAGGTAAGCTGTACCGTGAGAATTATTGGAAATGTGTCAATGAGATTTAAAGGGTTCGCAACAGTTAAAATAATGATAAAATTTTGATATTTTTTATGACATTTTTCAAATTTATTATTTATTTTGTTTTATACGGTATTGGTAGGTTTAATGCCGGTAAATCGCTTATTAGACCGTATTAGTGAGGAAGCGTTGAAAATTTGCAAAAAATAACATATATAACTTTATTTTGTGCTGTTTAATGTTTGTCATAATATACTATTTTACATGACTTTTTTAGGTACCTATACTATACATAACTATATAAAAAATATTTTACATGCTATTTGAGGACTGTAGTTTTTTTCGTAAACGGTTTTCGATCTTCTATGCATTTGGCTTCCAATTCTATTAAAATAATATTTTGACCGTCCAATGTGAATATTATGGGAACATAAACGTCACATCGGGAACATAACGCAGTGCCGTAAAGCAGTTTAATACGGCTAAGAAGATGAAAAAGTGGCGGGTACGGTCGGGGTCCGCTATAAACCTGCAGCATCAGTGTAAGAACACAGTGGGCCGATTTTAAATTTTAAACTTTTTGTTAAAAATATCTAAATAAAATATTAAGGAACATCAGATCCTTATTAACTTACTATTACTTAAAAGTACGCCCCACGTTTTTGGCATAGTCATTTAACAAGAAGTTTGCACATATATATATGTGCTATTAACAAACTTAATATATTTTAAGTAAATTACATTATTTGAAATTTTTTTAAGTTTTCATTTATTTTTTAGTATTAAAATTTAGTTAGACTAATCTGTTGTAGTTGCATCTGCCATATTCTACTCGAGAAACCCTTTAATTTAATACCAATGTTAAGGAAGTTGTGAAGAAATAGTTAATCCGTCATCTTGGGTTGGCCACCATATTGACGTTACTTACTTTATCGTTTTTCACTCGCCAAACTCTTTTAATTGATACCCATGTTAAGTTTACTTACAACCTGTAGGTTGTAAAGAAATAGGTAATTCGCCATATTTTTCAAGAAAACTTTACGCTCAGAGCGTAACGCTCTACAAAAAAGGTCAAATCAAAGATTTACTTTAGTCAAGCCGTTTCAATGATATCAAGGCTCAAACATTGACCTGTTTAAAACCATTCTAATATAACACAAAAAAAAAATTAAGTTTTGGGGGCGGCACGAACAAAATTCTATAATAAGAATTGGACAAAACCTAACCCGATCAATAATTGAATACAAATAACATACCAATCGGTCTATGACCTAGGCACTTCAAAATTGTCAACCAAAAAATTTGACATCTGTCAGATCTATCTAACCCCAATCCTACTTTTAATAATTGTATGATCCAAACCCAAAATTCTCACCTTGATATTTGAATACAAATAATTAATATCATCTATCTGTCAATTTAACGCTAATTTTGTCTTATTTTTAAAAAATATTACATTATATGTATTTTTTGTGTTCTAAATTTAGACTTTTATACAGAAAACATACATAAATTCTATAATTTTCAGAACCAAAAAAATGTCAAAGTGGGAATAGAACGTTAAACGTTCTAAAAAAACGTTAAACGTTCTAAAAAAACGTTAAACGTTCTAAAATAAAACTTTTATGTATATAAAATTGTGGCTTGAAAATAAAATGTTGTATGCCATTCGGTCAAGAAGTGTCTATTTGTGCTAATAAAATAATAAAATAAAAAATACTCACTTATTGATGATACGAAATGTTTGTTCTTCCTATATCAAAATAATGTTTAAGTATGTACTTACGGTGAAGCAGCACTATAACACTCAACTCTAAACTGATTAAATTGAATTAAAGTGGGGTAAAATTTACCTACATGCTTATTTTTAAAAAGGTATTGCATTGTTAAATTAAGGATTTTATTACATGACATAAAAATGTATATATACCCTTTTTAATATAATATATACAAATTATACTTATATATTGCAGGATTCACGTAAATTAGTTTAATAAAATAAAAAAAAGATGAAACACTAGGAAGATTGATTTTTTAACAAAATTTTCCATTTATGTGTTTTTTAAATTCATTTACTATTTCAAAAATTATAAAGCATTCATAATCTTTTTGTGCCAAAATTAAAATTATATTTTGAAATGTTTTGTATTTGGAAATTGCTTGTCTGTCTCACAGTGAAGAAGAGAGATCCAAAGCCATTACTGGGGCAGCATATCGGCTAGTCCCGGGTCGGCGCAAGTAATACCTTGCAGGACTGGCCGCCAGCTGATAACAGAGGGTTTTCGTCCTACGCTTTCTTGCTTGTCCGCCGCCGCCGCCACCGCCGCCGCCATCCTTTCTCTTCCCCCAGCTTTCGGAGGGAAGGGGGGCAAAATTGTTTCGACCCTTCGACGCGAACCAGCATCCTTGCGGAGTTTTATTTTCTCGCAGTGTTTGCGGTTTGGGATTCTAATGTGGATACGTGTTTATTTTTTTAAGAAATTGAAAAATCGATAACGTGTTAAAGACCTTTAGTACTGCCTAGTAAATTTAACACCCTGTATGTTTTTACATAATTAAATAGGAAATTAAAAAACATTTTGATTGATGTTACTATTTCCTAGATATTCAGAGAAATTTAACAATTTCTAATAATAAACCCAGAATAGTCAAGAAGAGCAACGTCTAATGTAGAAGTAAGAATTAAGAAATGCTTGAAAGTAAATGGAGGACACTTTGAACATTAGCTGGCCATACACAGACGTTATTGCGCGCGGTTTATCGTGTTATCTGCAAAAACATATGGAAAATCATGTACGTGAGTGAGTATCGCCGCGCGCAATGATAGAACGGGAAGGGATTTCAGACGTGCTTTCCTCTGGAGTGTGGAGTGTCCACACGCCACATTCCGCGTCACGGTTTACCTTTGGTTGGCAAAATTTCACGTTGAAAATTTGTACATGAGCACATGCAGTTTCAAACAACTCGATAAATGACACTTTTTGCCCACTCACATACGATTTTTCCTTAGAAACTGATATACTACGGGCAATCACTTGCTAAATCATTTGAATACTTTATCAAGTGTATGGAACATGACGCTTTTTTTGCCATGCCGTTCTTTCGTGCATACTAACCGCTACATCCCAACACGCCACGATAGACCGCGCGAAATATCGCCTGTGTATGGCCAGCTATTTAGTAATAAATTAATTAATTAAAATATTGTCGGTTTATTAAATTGTTATAGTTACGCATTCTATTTGTTATTAAAATATTTTATTGGCATTGGCAAGTTGTCAATGTTTATTATAAGTCACTGATTGCTACATTTTTTACCAATAATTTTGTATACATAACACTTAATTAGTCAACAAATTGTTTACTACCTAAAAAATAGGCGCAATTAAATTTTAAACAATGACAGATAACGTGATAACCATACCATCAACTCACCTGTCACAGGTTGCTTGATATACATAGGACATGTTATAGTAATTTTACTCAGAATTTGTAGTAGAATTTAAAAATGTAAAACTATATGGAGTGTTTTATTTGAAAAAACAAAGTCGATGTCACTTCCGGTTAAACTGGAAGGGGAATTTTATTTAAAATATTTTAGAAAAATACACTTAAATGGATTATAAACGCTTTTAAAATTTCAAATCGAAATATTTTTGCGTTCCCCATAAACTTTTAATGGACCACAAATGTGAAACACCCTGTATATCTTTATTAAAACCATACTTGTATGTATATTAAAATTACCCCATTATACATAAAAATATATTTGTAATAGAATTATTACAATTTGGTATTCTAACAAAGGAAGTGCAGCTTAGATATTGAAAGGTCATAAATTTAAAATTTTAAACTAAAAAAAGTTCCCTAATTGCTTTTGCTACGTGACATCTGCAGTGTGATGCGATCCCGTCCGTAGTTTTTTAACCCTTTTTGAAAGGCCGTTGTGTTCTTGTAAATAAAACCCAACACTCTATACGGCCACAAAAAGCTTTTCAAATATCCGATTATTTTTTCCATGGCCCTCATGTGGGGTGGTTCGTTTACAAAAAAAATCACACGAAATTCTTCAACTCATTATCGTGGTGAATAGGCTAAGTAAAGGAGGATGAGTCAGGGATTTTAAAAAACTTACACATAGGGTAGTTAAATATGGGTTGGTTAACATTAAATTGGAATTAACGGAGTTCGAACGCATATGGGCACTTTTTTCGTAATTATCTTTTGTAACAATGCTTTTCATCTTCAATCGGTTTATGGCCTAGGCAATTAAGTAGTAATTTTTGTAACAAGTCCCTAAAATCATGTTTTTATTTAGGGACGAGTTTAATATAAATAACTTATGTAAATTATTATTATGACTATTTTCGTATTTTTCTATTATAATTGCAAAAAGTAAAATCATCTATAGATAAAGTATACTTTCTGATCAAAATATTCGAGGATAAAGCTGTCTTGTCTGCCAAAGAAAATATAGAAATAAACAAATTTGCCAGTCATTGCATTTTGCTTTATTTACCAAAATGATCCCCCATGACAAAGTCCGGAAAAAATTCTACTTTTGCCAGACTTTTAATAATTGTTCGTTTTATGTTCAATAAATAAAATTATTCTTGAACATAAAATGTCTTTTTCTGCTTTGCTCAATTTAAGGGTCTAATATCAAACCCAGCAAAGTCCATTTAAATAAAATTTTCAGATATTAAAAAATACGCTAAAAAGAATTTTCTAAAAAACCTAGTAATATGAGCAATAATATACGTAAGGTATGATATTTTTACTTCATTTCAACTGGACTCATTTTGTACTTTACTGTTTTTTTAAAAACTTTTTTAAATTGTAGGCCTCCACTACGTGCCATTCTTCTAACTTTGAAAAAATATTTTACATTTTGTTACAATTGTTCTTTATTATCAACTTTTCATTCGATATTGTCAAAAATGGAAATGGAATTATTATTTATGCAACATTTAATGTTTAAATTTGAAAATGTAATTTTATTTCGAAGCACATAGAAGCCGTGGTGCTTTTGGTAAATGAGAAGTGAGTTTTGCGAACGAAGCGAAACATTATATAAAAATGGACTTTGGTTGCACGTTTCCACGTCAGCTTCAATCATTTGTTTCCGGACCCTCCAGGATTTAAATAAGTCCGGACCGGTTTCCGGGGGGAGAATGGGATTTTGCTTTTTGTCGCCGAACCCGGAGTTTATATGTCACTGTCGGCCGCAACTGAGTAATTTAAGGCGATGTATACGTTATACTTTGTATACAAAACGTCAAACCGAATCCGGGAAAAATCTGATTCATTTTTTCCATAAGCCCTGAAAAATCGCAAACGATCAAAACTGAATCAAACGCAGATTATGGACAATGATGGCTGTCATTTGTTATGTGTACGCTTTTTTAGATTTAAAATAAAACTTGCCATTTTTTAAAAGTGGGTGGTTTAAACATCAAACAAAACTAGAGGGGGCTTATATCTTATTCGTGCATGCAACAAAATAGTTCATTATAGACCAAGTAGAAAAAGCTCAAATTATATCTAAGCATACATTTCATATATTGTGTGCAAAGAAATTAATAGGGTTTTTTAAGCATTTGATTTATATCAAATTTAAACTATAGTTTTAAGTAACATGATGACATTTGAAGGGATAAGAAAAAAAGGGTAGAATTGCATTTTATCATGAAAATAAGTTAAGTGCAGAATTGGGTACTTTAGAGTCAATTTTTTTTTTAAATTTTGTCATAACGTGTAAGTTGTACGAGTTCGGCATGTTGATTAATGCAAACATTGAAACAAGTATCCATATTTTTGTATACAGCATAAACTTTAGTTAATAACTCCACTTATCTTGTTTGCACTTGTACCCTTTTGCTTCCTACCCCTTCATTTTAGCTTCATTTTTGTACTGCAAATTCGCAAGATTTGAAATTTAGGGGAAGGGAATCTTGAGATTGATCCAATATTTTCGCATTTCGCATCTATATGAAACCTTAACTTAACTTTCCCACACTTTTATTTTTTAAAAAGTGGGCCAATGTAAAATATGGTGGCACCTTTATATTAAAAAAATTAATTATTGCAATAGATTAACAAAAACATTGACATTTTTATATAATCCTAACGAACAAACTTAGTAAAGATAGGCAGTCTGGCAACAATGTGTACAGCTTGACGAGTTTCGAATTAGCGGGAATTTTTAATCAAACAGAAATGGAGATGATTGTAAAATGGATATTTACTTTTTCGACCAATCCTGTAACGCGAGATGACCGTAGGAGGCACGTTTTCCGGATTCCAGAAAGAGGCTTATTATGTCCCAAACGGATTTAGTTCCCCCTACTTCCCCCGCTCGCTTATATCGACCCCCCTAGTCTGCTTATTTGGGGTTAGTCGTCTATAAAATACCGATAGTAATTCCTGCCTTAAGTTGTCTGGATGGTTTTTTCTCAATTATCCGCGCTTTGTCAATAAAAATTTAAAAAACGAGCTCTAACAAGGTAGGTATTAAGGAAACGTTTGCCAGCTACGAATGTAAGGATTAATTAACGTCATACAAAATTCATTGTTTTATTAACATTTTTTTTTTTTTAGTTTTTTACTTAATATCTTGTGACAATGGATTCTAGACAAAAAATATGTTATACAGAGTGTCTCGGTAGAGCAGAAACACTGGATTTAAAAACGAAATAACTCCTGCTATTTTGCTAATTTTAAAAAAATGGTAAAGAAAATTTCGTCTTACATTTCGGATTTTGGGACACACTGGTTATCAGATATATTATAAAATATATAGGTATTATTACTAATGTTCAAGAAAAAAGGATGTTCTAAAACTAGTCCAGCAATCTAACAAATATAATAAACTGTATTTTGTAAAAAGTTTAATTTTCAACCCAGTTATTATAAAGATTGACAAGATGATATTTCCATACTCAAGTAACACATTAGGTTTTATTATTGCTGTAACAGCACCGGGATTTTTTTTAAATTACACCTTTAAGCTATTTGTACTTTAAGGCCTTTATTTGTAGCGATAATAAAACCTAAAGGTTTTATTATAATTGCTTTAATGAGGTTGTCACAGTTTTCATAAATCCTCCTCTGACACCTCCATAAAGCTAAATAAATGGTAGTTAAGTGTTGTTCTCATGTATCTCAATTCATATAATTTTTTTTAATTAATTTTAATTAATATAAGCTATTTTTTAGAATTATTTTAGCAAAGGATTTTTAAGTACCCAAATATGGATGATGGAAAAAATGGTTGTCATGCGCCTTTAAGATCTACTGCATTAGGAATTAAAAAATTATTAAAACCAAAAAAGTATGTCATTAAACGAATAGGCAGTTATTAAGGTAATCACTAGAGTGTTTATTTTAATTTAAAGCAACATTAATTTTCTGAAAACACAGTGGTTTTATGAGGAAAGTAGTGCCGGTACCTTATAATAATGTAGGATAACCTATAATTTATTTTCTTATTCGGTCTCCCGCGTACTTTATTTCATAGTGTTTTAAATGAAGTATTATTACGATTACGACGCTTGAATCAGTTTGCTGAGACGCCTTTTTTACTTTTCTATAAAAGTGGCCACTGCTTCTTATTTTAACCCCTTGTTGAATAATGATGACATCTTGCATGTGCAAATTAGATTAACCTGGATACCAGTGGCGTAATAAGCACCCCCGCAGACCCCGCACCGCGGGGGGCCCAGACGGTCAGGGGGCCCAAGGCTCACCTCACTCTTTTAAAAGTTTAAACCAATAATTTAAACAAATATTTAATTTTTTAAATATTTCATCTTAAAAAAAATAAAAATCCTAAAAAACTAAACGTATAAGTATTTTTTGTTTAAAATATTTATTTAATTCGTTGATTTTGAACATGCGCACGAAATAAAATGCGGTTGTAGCGCCATCTATTAAACGCTTTTCCAAAAGTTAATATTTGCTAAATTAACAATGATATTTGTTATATTTTAATTCTATGTTTATTTGGTTTGAAATTTATGAAAACATTATTTGTTAAAAATAGTTAAAATTTTAAAAAATTAAATTAAATGCAATACGACAAAATATTAACTTTATAGAATTACCATGGTGGATAAAGGGGCAACCAAAATTAATTATATATTTTCTGTTTTACTACCAAAAATTGCAGATTGCAATTTTTGGTAGTGAAACAGAAAATATTTAATTAATTTTAGTTTAAAAAATCTTATTCTATATACCTTTTTATTTGCAGGATCATTTTAAAAGAATCCTAATGAGATATATATTATAGAATTACGAATTCGTAATTCTATAATATATATCTCATTAGGATTCTTAAAAAAAAATTTTTAAATAATAATTACCCAAATATTTTCTGTTTATATATAATTATAATTCCGTTAACAAACGATAACTACACATGAACTTAAAGTTTTTACGCATGTGCGAATTTGCAAAGAAGCATATTCTCGATAAACAGTTTTTATTAAAAACACAGCCATTTTTCTTACCTAATCCTTTTGTATTTGCTTATCTTATGTGACATAAGTTATGCCTGTCTATCGTATACACTCTTTATCTACCTGTCAAAAATTTTAACTAAAAATATTATGTATTTAATGTGGGTTTAAAAGTACTATTATAAACTAATTTAAAAATTACCTAAAGGTAATAATAAACTTTTTACTCATTGTAAAGGGGGCCCATTAAAATCGTTTGCGGGGGAGCCCACTCAGAATTTGTTACGCCACTGCTGGATACGACACTACCTTAAATATAAAATGCCTTTTAATGTATTCCCATCGAGACAAACTGCTCTAGAGAAGTTAGCACACAGGAATATAATAAAGCAGATTAAAGTATTAGCTGTAAAAAGTACTTACAGCACAAGCAAATAGTCTTAGGAGAGTTTCATCCAGAAATTTGGTTTTAACTGCTTCCATAAAACATACTTTTTAAAAACCCTTAAAACCAATATACTGCCATAAAGCTAAATAGGCCTTGAGGGTATATTAAGTAAATATGGTTTTATAAGGGTATAAATAACATCCTATAATAAAGCAGAAGTTAGGCGTTATGGTTTTAAAAGGAGGTTTTGTTGTGTTTAATAAAGCTTTAATAAAGTAATATGGTTCTAAGAACAATTAACCTTTGTGATAACTCCCATAAACCCAACCATCTTTTTAAAGAGTGTGATAAAGCTTTGATATAATATTAAGGTAAAAGCCAAGAGTCACATATGTTACTATAGTAAAATACAAAAATTGAGTCACCATGAAAAGTCAAAGAAGAAAGATAATCATAAATAAACGCAATAAATTGCAAAGGCATAGATCCCTGTCAATAATTTACCATATCGAATCCCCGAAATGGAGCCAATATGGTGTTTGTATCCGTATTTCCATTTTTGACTGGTTTGATCCCCCGTTATAAATGTCCCGCTTTGTGTTTCGGGGGAGTGAATAACACAGGAAACAGTCTCTGGACTGGACCCGGGTCCGGGGAGTGGCTATTTTAACATAAAATCGACCCTCATGCCTAAGGCACTAACTCTGCTGTCCTGCAAAAATACTGTGGAGAAAAAAACAAAAAATGTGCTTTTTAACTAATCATTGGTGTTAAATTTTGTAGATTGGTCTATTGTTTTTAATTAAATACGGGCGTATGATGAAAATATATTGATAGCGAGATAGGTGTAAATTAAGGAAAAAACAACGACTATTCACTTTAACAATTTATCCACGGCTGTTATCTACAAGCGCACGAATAATAATGAATTTATTCTGCGATTGCCAGCGGTTATCCAATACTATCATATTGCTCATCAAAACAACTAACTTACATAACAATGACTAAGTCTAATGAACGCAATATTTATAAAATAATAATTACGAATTGCCATTAAATTAGTCATCCGCTAACAATATATATATATATATATATATATATATATATATAAATTTTATAATGTTTCATTATATACAGGTCATATCTGTAAGCTCTTTAAATGTGCTGAGCCGCTAAGGGAGCTGCGAGACGAGAGAGCACGGTGAAATGAACTACTTACGTATGTTTTGGTTTTTTTTTAAATAGAAAAAGTAAAAACTCATTTTTTAATCTCATTTACTAAGTGGATAACAGACAACATGATGTTTAAATCGTGCATTTAACAAGAAGTCAAAATAAGTTAGCTTTGCCACTTTATAGGCCCTCTGTATGTCAAACTTTTATTTATACCTATGGATATTCTGCCGTACTAAGCGCAGAAGCGGTAATTAACATAATGGCTGTCATGAGATATTGGTACTTTTATGTTAATAGCTCTGCCAAATCAGTTTGGTAACAGATACCGCTAAAAATAACTTGATATTTCAATCATTTACTGACAAAATACCGATTTAATACCTTATTAAAGTAGAGATTTTTAACCCTAGTTTCATATTACGGGAAAATGTCAATTTCCTTTAAATGTGCAGTTACCGCTTCTGCGCTTAGTACGGCAGTATTGTTCCAAGATGTTAAAAACAAGTTGCAGACTCTGTTTTTATAGGTTTTATTCTGTGGAATAGTTTCTTAACGATAATTATTAAGATATTTTTCCTTTATTAAATTAAAATGGATAAATTGGAAAAAAATATCACAAGAGATGAAGAATCAATTAAAAATTATTTGGCAGATTTTTGAAAACCTGCTGCTGGAGCCAGCACGAGGGTCCGAAGGAGAAAATTTCTATAATCATGTTGTGATTGGCTAACACACACACATGACTGAAATTAAACGTTTCTATAGAAAACAATATATTGTTTTTAGAAACGTCAAAATATATTTACTTAAATTCATAATAACCATTCTATAACAAAAAACTACATACAAGTATATCAGTTTGATGAAAAATTAGATACATGCTAGCATTAAAAATGCCCACCTATCAATGTGTGAATCATTGATATGTATACTTATCTATAGATATTTTAATGCATGTAAGTATCTTATTTTTCATTAAAACGAATTTAAGGCGTTTCGATATCAGAGGATTTATATAGTAGATTATATTTGTGATTTTTTCCAACGTTGCAGCGGTCTGCGCTCACCCCATTTTTATATCTGAATTTTCCATGGTATTTTTTATGTTTATGCGCGAATTTATACGAACGACGAACATCGATGGTAGCAACTGTTTTATTCGGTTTATAAGCAGAATATTGATGGCGATATTAGTTCAATGCTTCAACTTATACGGGTTTTATGACGCAATAAAATAAATACACCGTACGTAATCTATGTATGTCCAATAAATATGTATGTAGTATTATTTGATGATGTTGAAACCCAAAATGTAACGTAGATTGGTTAGTTATTTAAAAAACACCCTTCCGTTCGTTTGATGTTATTTCATTCTGGTATTTTGATTTTTTTTAATTTATTTCCAAAATAATATATGTATACGCTAAAGAAGTTTACGGGTGATACGGGTTCCTGATATACACGTTATCCTATCAATGAACTTACAATTTTTACACCATTCGACGTGGAATATTATTCTCCATGGATATATTGTAGCATACCCTATAACTAAAATGAATATTTACAGATTATTTTTTAAGAACTGAAGGCATTCATAAAAAATGCCGCCCTAATAAAGTAAATTTGTTGTTCAATTTCCAAGTGACATTTCCATTTAATGTGACACTTGCATGCTTATATCGCGTGGACACTTTTTATTGACAACCCGGAGCCGACACTTTCCACTTTATTCCGGGTTTTATCAGAGACATATTTCAATTCCATATGTGTTTATCAAATGAAAATCTCGAACAATTTTGCATACAACAAGCTGGACAGAAGATATGAAAAAGTTGAAATGTTTCGGAATTGCTTTTACAAACAAATTATAATAACTTTGGCCCCGGCCGAGATCCTTATTTGATACCGACCCCGTTTGTTTCTGTTTAAATTCACTTTTTGTTTGGATAATGGGTCCTTTTTCTTTAGCCAGCGGCGCACGGGCTCTCATAATATTGTTTTAGTCCCAAGTTAAATATACTCCCGGTTATGAATTGTTAATAGTCCTGATTTATTGTCCCAACTTTATCTAGATTTTAAACTACCCATCTAGTTTTTTTTTAATTTTAAATATATATATATAGCTAAAAAATTAAAATCAAATAAAAATTGAGACATATTTTAATAGAATAAGAACACAAAATGTATCAAAAAAGTTTTTTTCCACTCCACGTTCCACTAGTATACAAAGGTGTGGTTGTTAGTTTGTTAAGATATTCAATAGGTCTGATTCTCCTTCTTTTGTGCTTTGGACCCTTTCCTCGTCATTTGCACCAAATTACTAGGTAGACTTACCTTTTTTAAATCTTCTTTTAAAGTTATGCGGCAAATGTTATCAAAAGCTTGTTTGAAGTCTATAAATAATATATCAAGGCTTATTTTACTTCCGTGTTCTTTCTATTTATAATAATAATTATAATAATATTATAATATAATCGGTCTATTTTTCACAGAAGGAAATTTAACTGGACAAAAATATTTAGAGCTTATAAAAACGAAATTGTACCAGCTTTGGTAAACCTAAACCGAAATCTTGATAATATTTTTTTAGAGACAATATTTCACCAAAGAATATTGACGAGAGATCTCCTATTAAACGTATAGCCTTTTTGTTTTAATAATTCACATATATATTTTGCTTTTTTATGGGACACCCTCTTTTTATCGTAAAAACATACAACAGACAAAAGTAAGAATCACGCCCGGGCCATTTCGAGCGTAATTTTATCATGCAATAAAAGTGGATGCTTCCATATCATTGGTAATGTCGTTAGCATCGGAATTAGGGTATCAGTATAAGTCGTAACCCTGTATACATACAAGCAAGTAAATAAATAAATAAATAAATAAGCTAGGTATTTGGAGAAGAGAAGCTCTGAAGCAGTTTCCGCTGCACAATATGGACACCGTCGGTCAGGTCCCGAGGGAATTGAAAACTCATTACAGTCGTCTTTGACCCGCGCAAGACCAAGTCCGGCCCCAGAGACCGGATCAAACTCGAAAGAACGACGGCACGGAACCGACGGGGGACCGACGACGACACCAGACAAAACTCGAATCCCCCAGACGGCCCGAGAATTACATTCTTCCTTCGATAGTTTCTCTCCTTATCCTCCTCTCCCTGCACCTTGAACCACCGACCCCCACAAATAAAAATATATATCAGGTGAAACTTTACTGAACTGCAAAATTCAGGAAAGGTAGCAACAAATGATGTGGAAATAAAAACAAGCTTAAAATGTCACACAGTTAAAAAAATTATACAATAGTACAATAGTCATTTCCGTAACGCGCCAGAACGTTTAATTTTTACGTTGATAATAATGATAATAATAAAAAACGAAATGTACTGCACTGAGTATTATTCTAATTAACATGCGCACAGGGTGTCACAAATTTTAAGAACAATACTTCCTACTTTTACACCCTGTATATGTTCAAATAAAAATTGGGGTATTTTTTTGGTGGGTGTATAAAATATTATTTATGCTATTTTGCGTTTCAGTTATGTTATGTTATATTTATTTAATTTTAAATAGTTCTAACCATTAATATCTACATTTTATGGACTTATTTTGACAATATATATATGTATATTTAAATTTAAAATGGCCAAGAAGTAATCTTTATTTTGGATTGTACAGTTTGGCTCTAAAAGGACGATTTTGCATAAAACCCAAACGCAATTGTGAATTATTAAAACAAAGAGGCTTTGAGTTAAATACGAAATCTCCTCGTATAAATTCTGACAATATCTTTGGTTGTCGATAATAGTCACTCGTTCCATCTAAGTAGGTCTTTGTTAAACTGAGTATTTTCCATTGCTCCACATGAAAATATCATTTCGTTTGGAAGGATTTTTACGAATGTAAACAGCTAGGAAATCCGCGGATGAGAAATCCCATTGTCCGAGCCATCTGTCCATTTAGAAACGTATTGTGCACGGAGACGCAGAAAGCATCGCTGAAAATTTATATGCATATCAAAACTCTTTGAACATGTAATTTATCATACATACTCCTTTTTTATTAAACATCATGTCTACAATATTTATTTTAATCCGCCATTCAATTTTGCACTTTATCGATGGTCTTTTCCTTTTATGAGTCCCATTCAGCTGACCTTCTTGCAGACACGAAAATGGGAAACCATTGCCATGAATTATGCAACACCTATTTTCTTTTTTGCCGCGGCAAAATGTTATCATCACTTTTCATATGCTTCAACTTTAGTCCGGACTTGATAACCATAAAAATTTAGAGACTATTTGATTCTCTATGAAGATGACCACATTTAAAATAGATCATAAAATGCATAAAGTAGAAAACTATGACAAGCACGTGTTGTTCAACCGTCTTTATTAGTTTAAACTTTAAAGACCAAATACCCTTTTTTAAATAAAACTTCGGTAAGGCTAAATCATTTCAAGCTACCACCATCATGGCCGTGAGCAGTGATGCTTTATCGCAAATTTGCTAGTTTAGGAAATAATGTGCGCCTAGTTTTTAAAAATGTAAACCGTGATTAGGACTAAAAAAAGAAATTGCTCAATTCTTAAAATTTTATCTTTGGGCAATTTTTCGAATAAAAACTTTACTTTAAATGTACCTTCGGATTTCAGATACCTTTAGGGCATAGTTTTATTTGTTAAACGATACATAAAACGTACAATTATAATAACAGTTATTAAAATTATAAAGTGAGGTTAGAAAGTTCAGCACTGTCAACAGTTATCGAATTTTTTTATTGGTCCTGGCGGGATTTTTAAAAGATGTCAATAACTTCACCTGTATAGTCTAAATTATTTTTACAGCCTAGGAGCTAATCGAATACTTTAGTTATTGTTTCGTACATGGAGAGTGAATTTGACAAAACTACCGAATAATAATAAATTTAAATTAAATATTCAATCTATGATGTATACTTCAACAAATTTAACCAATTTTCTAACCCCTTTCCTGATATAATTATCAATATGCGGAGAAGTTTTACCTTGATAAGATACTAAAACATTTGCTTGTATATAGGTTTCTAGATTTTCTGCCATGCTAACTTTCTGGCTCTTCCTCTACAAGGATTCCGACAATTTAAAGTAGACAGAATACTTGTTAAATTTTATTGGTTAGGATTCTTGAGTAAAGTAATTCCTGGTTGACGTACATGTACATGTCTCTGCTTAAGTCCATGTTCATGTCCTTGAATTCAGCTTGGGATTATCATGTTCCTGTTGTAGCCATGACTTAAAGCCACCAAAGTAACGAAAGCCACGAAGCACTTCATTGTAGTTGAATTAGCTGAAACACAAAAAACTTAATGTTTTTAAAGAATTTTTATCGCTTTGTTATACTGGTAATAATGTTTTTAAAAATGTCCAATCTCCAATTTAATATATCAGCCCATGGATTTAAACATTTAAAAACAAACATAAATATGCAGTTTCGTAATATAACCCAAATAGATATATTTAACTTATTTATTTAATATTAATTGGTTATTTGTTTTTAAAATAAAATAAATATATTTTAACTGGATGATAAATTAAAAAATAACTGTATTTGGATTACCGGTACCATTGCAATAATTTATGAAAAAGTATGCTTACTAAAGCGTCAACATTAACAAATAATTTTTTTTGTTTACAGTAAAATTATTAAATTAATTTTAGTTATGACCTAATTAACAAGAATATAAAAAAAAATTAGGTTTCACAGAAAGTCCAAAAATCACCTTTTAGAACAGCACCGTGAACTATAAAATGATTTGAAAAAGATAAAACATAAAATTGGCAATTTGCTTTACTATCTATGAACTCTTATATATATATATAAGAGTTCATAGTTATATATAACTATAGTTGAACTTTGTGGTGTTAATATTAATGTTTAATTTAAATTTTGAAAGGAAGCCTGTCCATCCATTTTGGTTGGTTGGACATATAAAGGATTAAGTCTCCAGTCTTGTGGATCCTTAAAGGACGCATTGTCCAGAGAAGATTAGAACCGCATATTAATATCGTTGTGCCGTTACACTTTAAAGGCATCATCAGATTTTCACAGACAGTTACTTGCTTTACAACCTAATGAACCAGCCTGTAATATTTAGCGAGTATAAAATTTGCTACAATATTGCGATTTTTTACATGTTCTATCTTCTTTTTTTGTATTAGGAGCCTGTTATTTTAATTTATTAAAAAACATATATATGTGTATTGTGTTGCGCATATATTATACTCTTATTACTGCAAGTTGTGAGAAGTTTAGTAAATGAAAATTAATAATTACCCACATGCGGGCTATCCCAGAACTCGCGCCACCGAGAAAAAGGGAAAGTTATGCGAAACACATACTTAAAAATTAAAATTATCTAACGCAAAGGATAAGCGAGATAATAATAAAAAACTATAGCCAATCTCAATACATGGCCATGGGGAATTCTTTAAACTGCATGTATACTTAAGATGCATTGTTGATAATTTTAATTTTAATATTATTATATATAGCATATGGGAAGGCGAATTTCCCGTTCATAGTTTAACGGCCATTATACATGACAGGGGAGGAGATATCTGAAATATATTTTGTTTAGCCGTTAATTTAAATTAAATAATATTTTATTTTTAGGTGAATATTTTTATTAAAACTATAGAATTTAAAAATATGATATTTAAATTTTAAATCGCTTAATGATTTACATCAGAAGTGGGATAGTGATGTCCAGGTTCATTATTTAAATTAATTAATGTTCAACAAAAGACAAAAAATGCAACAAGATGGCAGATGAGCTATTTAGAAGTAAAAATTCAAGAGTTAATAATGACATCATCATTTTTCATTCATGTAAAAAATCAGAGCTAGATTTTGAAAGAAAAAACATGATTTTTTGTTTAATTGCCCTAGACATGTTAAAACACTAAAAGTACTAAAAATTGTTATTGGGCTACCAAGGCATTTTGCATAGGTCTCCGGTCTCTAATATTACATTTATAATTATCTTAAAAACCCCGTTTACTCTACAAATGTAATCTTTAAAAAGTCAAGAAAAGATTTTTACAACTTGCATATATTTTATTGTGAAAGGTGTATTACGGGGGCATTATGCAAATAAACAAAGTTAGGGGTGTTGTTAAAACGTAAAATGCTTTTTTCGTATGGCCAATTACACTGTGTTTATTATTCGTAGTCCGTAAAAATTTTATTATCCTTGCATGCCTTGGGGGCGAACTCCATATCCTTTGTGTAATGTCGGAATAAAAATTCAGCACGACAGAAGTGAACTGTAGTGATGTGAAGAAAGTAATGTTAATATTGGTCGTGTCCATGTATTTTTGTATGCATTGTAGTTGAAGACGTGAGCAAAGCATAAATAGGTGTATGTGCAGCTATCAATGTGAAACCGGTAAGTCCCTTTCGGTGAGGAGTCTATCCTGCAGGATTACCTTGCCGGCATTCATTGGTCCGGCCGCCTTTGGCTTACCGGTTTTATTTTCCTTCTAGACCGGGAATCGGAATCCCGCTGTCCCATAAAAATCCTGACAATGCGCGGATTTGTATCCGCACATATTCTTTTCGCATTATGTTCCCGTTTTTCTTTTTACTTTTCCCAGAGGGCCGCAGCCCGAATAATGGATTACATTATCGGTAAATAAATAATTCACATCATGCCATTTCCTTAATACATAAACAAATAATTATTTGTACTGAACTAAATAAGACGCATTTATTTCGAATATAATGTTATTTAAAAAAAAGTTATGAGTTGAGTTAACTTAGTTACACTGTTATAAAAATCGGATTTGTTAACATGACTTTGTAGTTTGTTATTATTTAACAAAGAAAAATATTTTAACAAAAGTTTTGTAAACGTAATATCAAAACATTTCCCACTGACAATACGCATCGCTTACTAATAATAATTTTACTAAAGAATTTGGTACAATTTTTGTAACACAGATTCGATAACAAATGTCGGTGTTAATTAATTTTTAAGAAAATAATGAACCACCGTACAGTCGTTATAGTAATGATTAATACTACCGTGGAAAAAATGGAAATCTCGTCGTCTCATTGGACAGTAACCGTGGAGAAAGAGATCAATTTTCTTCGCAGTTTAAGACTAAGTAATTTTTTTAATTAAAAACGTTTAGGAAATGTACAAATTGTTATTGTTTTATACATTCTCGAATACTTCAAAAACGCTCTGTTTACTAGTCTTATTTAACAACTTATTTTCTTTGGGTATCCTTGTTTAAAGATATAACATTCCGTGCACGGGCCCATTAAGTTTGTCATTGGACATTGGAATCAAGTTATACACCAAAAATACGATTATAGCAGGTCCATTTCGAGTTTTACAAAGGGGGAAACGAGAAAAAGAAAAAGAACGAAATACGGATTGTTCATTTAAAAACATACATCGGCAACTTTCAAATCGAACTTTGCCAAAGTTTTATCGGCCTCTGCTGGAACCGCACTCAACGTATAAATCAGAGCCGGATCGTAAGGTCCACCAGCATAACAAATGTCCCAAACTTTCCAAACTACACTTAGGCTATCATGAAATAACATCAGGACTGGAACAAAAAATATTAAAATTGCCATTAACAGCAGTTACAAGTTTAAATTACCGTTCAACTTGGGCAAATACTTTAGAAAGGGATTTAAGGAAAGTATGTTGAATTTGTGGAAACACCTTTGTAGAAATTAAAAAGAAATAAGTACCCATATTTTTTTTGTTTTAAAGGCATAATCAATAAATTAAATGCAAAAAAAATATATTTATTTTTGTTTACCAAAAATTAGTGGGTTAAAGTTACGAAATACATCAGTAAGTGTTGTAGTGGTACTGATAAATATATTGTACCAAATTTCTTTATAATTTGATGATTTCAGAATAGTGTGTTATTTAATTGTGTGGATGTTATTTTTGTGTTCATTTATGTAGGTATGACACATTGTGTTAATTTTCTTGTTTAGGAAATTGATTAATAAAGCAACATTTCCTATAAAAATTATTTTGATTTAAGTTCCCAATGTCCAACAAAAACTTTAGCATAGCATATCGTTTTTCTTGATAACCTTACATTGACTTTATTTAGCAAGTTTCGAAAATGCCTTCTCTTGAGTACGATTTGATGCAATTTCTCTTAAAGACAAACCACAATCCGATTATTTGACCCTCTTCACGTTCCCTTAATTGATGAAAATCGACCCACTAAGGACCTCCTTTGAAACTGAATATTGGACATTCGTAAATTACTTAAAATCTACCATTCAGCTGACGCTACTCAGCTACTAACTTTTGCAGAAGGTCTCCCGGCTCAATCTAAATTTGAAATTAGTTAATTTTGAATAGGGAATTGATTGCATTTATCTTCGTTCCTTATTAGATTTTTTGATTTTTTTAATAACAATAGTTGATTGCTTTAAAGTTGATAAATTTACCACCTTTAAAATAAAATTTAAAATACATACTATTAAGGTGATTCGTTTTAAAAGAACATGTATTTTTTGTCACTCCTTGGGCAAAATATTGATGTACATCGAGAAAAAAATTCCCCTAAAGTTTCGGCCCTTAATCCTATTTTCAATTTTTTATTTTTCTAATTTGGATTTTAAAGTTCTTCCATTGAAATAACATAGGAAATTAAGGAAAATAAAATAATTGTAAATGTATTTCTTCGCATTTTTAGTACATTATGTAACATAGTAAAAAAATATTTGTTAATTTTAAGAAAATATTAACCAGGCTTAATGTTAATCAAGGTCCAAATAACTTGATGTTACAACCAACTCTAATCTGTTAACTAATTTAATAAGTAGTTTGTAATTTTACAAACGGTCATTTATACATATATTTTTTTCGTAAAAACCTTTTTATAATTCAAATATGGTATTATTTTCTAATATTTAAGTCCATGGGCCCATTGCACTTAAACTAGTCAACGAATTGGTAAATAGTAAACGTTGCATTCTTATTTTTGTTATAAAAAAGGATTTTTTTCAATTTTTCCCCCCTTTGCACATAAACTAGTCAACAAATTGGGCATTAAGAGAGTTGTTGCTCAATTATGTTTAGTTTGACTTTGCAACCAGGTTGGCCATTTTTAACTCGAGATATGACCCAAATTGTAAAGCTCTTTGAAATTGTGGAATTGTAAAAATAGTGTCACTGAATGTACATTTCTTTTTATTCATTTTTAACCAGTGTATTATACAGGTCTAATAAAAAACAAACAATTGTAACATCTTGAAATAAAAAATAATTAATAAAACCTATAATTTTAAATTGTTATACAGGATAGATTTGCCACAAAGGATTAAAAAAACTTGTTTTGTAGTGCACATATTTTATGGTACATTAAATTTGATGAATAATGAATATTCAGAAATCATTCGGTGTAAATGGTTGTAGAATTAGACAATTGAAGCTCGTTGTCAGGCAATCTGGTGGTCATGCGATCTCTAAGACGTTTTGTTGCCCAGTAATAAACGAGCTTGGTATTTCGGGGTCGAATCCTATGCAAATTTAACTAATTTGGATCTTATCTGTCAGGCTGGCGTGACACAGGACAGCCGGGCATACTAAACACCATCGCACGCTTTATTTTACTGCTATACCCATGCTAAATATCCTCCCAATCGCTTTCCATAACAGGAATATATTTAACTACACCCTGTATAATGTTGTTTATACTATTTTTTAAACTTACCTTAGGACCGTTTGCACCGACAAAAAATTAAGTCAAGAACCATTTTAATTAATAAAATAGAGGCACTTTAAACTGGGTTATTAAAATAAAATAAAACTTGGCGCTAAGTAATGGTCATGTGAAATTAAATTCAGGTAACATTTAATTAATATTTAAATAGTGCAACACTAGTTTATAATGTAACACTAGTTTATAGTGATATAGGGATCACAGTGGGATTTTACAATTAAAATGTGAATAAAACAATCTTAAAAAAACATTAATTTTATAACGTGTATACCTACCCTAAAAATGTTGTACAAATCAAACGAACAGTATCGAAGATACAGCGCTTCAAAGTCGGTAAAAATCACCCCTTTTTCATTATTTTGCTTAAAAGTGGTCATTTTATACGACTTTGAAGCGCTGTATTTTCGTTAATGTTGGTTTGATTTGTAAAATATTTTCAGGGTATACTAATAAAAATACTTAAAAAAAATATTCCTAAAAGTTTTTTTCGAGCGTTTTTTATTATTAAATAAAATGGCTTTAAGGATATTTTCTCGAAAAACCCTTGAACACGTAAACTGAGATATAAGTTAAAGTATTTTTATCCAAAATTTTATAAAGATTGGTAAAGGCGTTGGATTTTTTTTACTTATTATGCGTTAACTTTGACGCGCAGTGTAGTTTTAGAACTAAGTAATTGACTGCATTTTATAAAAAGTATTGCTGTGGGAATTCCCTGAGAAATCGTATTTTTTGTAATAAAGTATCTATCATGCCACTCAATTTAAGAATGCCTAAACTACTTTTGCGTGTTTTTTATCATAGAAGAAATTTGGGACAAAAATTGTGTATTTAACAAATGTTACAAACATTCCAAAAAAGGTAAACAAAACCACTATTAAAAAAAAATTTATCGCCTGGTATGGCGTTAGTGCACCATTTTCTGTTGCTATAGACGAATGGACAAATTATAAAATAAAATAATATGTAAATTTCCCTTATTTATGTAAATTGGTACCATAAATTCCAAGGGTCAATAAAACACAATGCAACTTAAAAATGTTATTGTTTGGGTCAAAGTTTAACTGGATACACGCGCAAGGGATGCTGGTCCTCAATAACAGGTTGCACATAGTCCACTTTAACACGCAGGTGGGGTAAAGATCAAATTTGGGTCACTTTTTGTAGCATCACCATTGTGATAAAATTCGAACAATAACAAACCTGTAACACACAGGCTCTATGAGGACTTGTTGGGATAAACCAGTTTTAAGGATGTCATCAAGCTTTTGAATCTTTTTGATAGGAAAGTTAAAAATATTTATTTAATTCCTTGCCCATTTATCCAGTCCAAAAATATGCTTTATTACTTTTCCGCGAAAGATCAATTTTATCGATGACCGTTTTTATTAAATGTATTACTGTTTTCGAAACAACCACTATTTTTCTGAAAATTAAAGAAACAATTGTAAAATGTTGGCGATAGTCCCGAAGGATTTTTCTTGTCAGGGGTAAGAAAGTAATTTATTATTTTTCATATATGTAGCAGTGAAAATGTAGACGTCGACTTGTCAAAGTTAAAAGGGTGTCGATTCCTGTTTCTGAAATAAATAAATAGCGGTGAGTCCCCGTGTCCCTGTTCAATTTTTCGCGGTCTCCTGGCTACAAGTAAAGGCCCATTCAATTACACCCCTGTCTGACTCGATCTTTCTTTTCGATTTTGCCGGTTATTGTTTATGTTTTCATGTTCCGAATTTTATTTAAGCCCGAAATGAATAATGCATGAGCCTACAAAGAAATAATTAATTTTTTCTACTTCTTCAGAATTTTTATGTAGGTAACACACCGGTACAGAATTTTTTGATAAAAAATAAATCCTTAAATGTTATTTTATTAGGTACTAATATTATTTAATAATAATGATATTTATTAACGATTTGTTCCAATCCCCGATAGGAAACTCGAGATCAATAAAGAAGATTTTGGAGCTCACGTCCTAAATTTTGCTAGTTAATTATAATATTTGTACTTAAATAATCATTTTAAAACTAATACCATGTAAGGAAAACTTAGTCTCGATTATAATAATAAAAAACTATATAGTTACTGGACATAAAATAGCTTGATTTTTTGTGATATATTAAATTCACAAAATCAAATATAGAATGACATTCATGGATATAAAATTAATCAATTAATAAAATTTTATTTATGTGTAGTATATCCTAAGGATATTATATATATTATAAGTGGGATTACCTATTATGCTAAACTTTTTATAGATTGAAAAGCAAACAAGTATTATATGGGCAGTTTGTTTGGTAAAAACAATAATAGGGATCGAATTACCTTAGGTTCTCAAAGTGCATTATGCCGCATAAAAGACATTTGACAAGTTGTTCGTCAAGCCTTTTATTTTCTTTTATACGCAGGGGTCCACATTCTTAGGTTAAACATATCAAAGCTATTGAAAACCTTGAATTATAAAAAAATCTATTAAAATAGTTTTTAGGTAGTGCATTTAGTAAGCAAACGTTTTTTAATTCTGTTTCAGTACCTACTGTTGTTAGAAAATTTTATTTGGAATAAATTAAAGATTTTTATTAAGTGAATTGAACGTAAGCAAACTTTTTAGCAGTTATAATGTTATAAAACCATTAATAGCATACCATTTAATACTTTTGTATTTTTGTATTGAGATATTAAAATAATTTTTATATTTAGTGTTATTTTATAAGAAAGCACCTTTTTTAACGATTGTTAGACATTTGACAACAGTCAACTAACTTAAAATTATCTTCAGCCAGTGACTAAAAACCTGTTGCTAACTTCAGCGCGTGACTAAAACGCCATAAAGCCACAACTTGCCAATGTGGTGTGTGCCACTTGGTGTCCTGGAAACATGTACGATAATGGGCATTTTAAAGATGGGAGTAGAATAGTACATTCTGTAACAAGTTTGGAATACAGCATATTCCGCTCGAGGAAAAATTTGACACACGAGCCGAAGGCGAGTGTGACGGTTTTACGAGAGTGGAATATGCTATTCCAAACGTGTTTCAGACATTATTTTCTCTACGACTACGTAATAATAGTAACGCTTATATAATTTTAAACAGAGAAAAGAAACCAAGCAGTTTTTGACATTTAAGTTTTTTGTCTTGTCAAACCATTTTGTGCCGTCACAATTTTATAATGTAAATTATAATAAATTTAAACAAATGGTATGCCTAAATCTTTATTATAATTAAAAATAGTTATTTACACTAACTAATAAAAAAAATAACATTGTAACAAATACAAAACTAATTTTACAAGTAATTGTATGATTAGAGGTGTCCCTCTATAAACTGTATGTTTCTAGGGATGAAAATAAAGTATTTTATTTTATTTATTTATTTATCTATGTCAACATCTATTCTTTTTCTACATTTTAAAGGTCTTTTTTTAAACTTTTTGAATCTGTCAAAACTTCAAAGCCGGTATAGTAGGTAACTGGTTTATCATTTTAATATCAAATTTATTATAATTTTGATTTGTATATTTGAAAAACAATAAATATAACCAATTTTTTGTGCCTAAACCTTAATTATACAACTGCTATTATTTTTTAATTAATAAATAATACAGTAATATTTAAATATTTTTAATTTTTTTACGTTTACTAAACAGTCAGGAGATGTCGTTACTTGTGACCATTCTTAACCAAGAGTAGGAATATTCTCGCACAGTATTGCAGAAAAACATCCTTTCTATGATCAAAAATTACACTAGAATGTTACTATTCTTAAGTAGTCGTAGAGAAAAAACTATTAACAGCGTGTTTTAGTATAAAGTTAATATTATTTTTAAAATTTAAAATTTGCACCTAGAATGTAATTTACCTTGATTTTCAAACGATTATTAAACATAACCTAGAAACCATGCTAGATGCTAGAAGAAACATATGCAATTCGTAATTCTATACACATCTGTTATAACATCGTGACGTCACGCCCTCTATTCAAGGTCATCTAAGCGTGTTGAATCTTGGGTTTTTCAGAACGATATAGCGTACTTTAAAATTGTTTAAGATATGTGCGTAAAAACGTTCACCTTAACAATTTTGAAATTTGTATTATTTTTGGCAAGAAGAATTGAAAAACCGTGTAAATTATAAAAATTTCTGACACTAATGAAAAAATAAAGCCAAAAAATATACATATATCTTATATATCTTAAAGGCCGATTCTCACATAGCGACACGACGCCACGCTACGCCTCGCGACGCTGATGAAAGATTTCCATGCATTTAAATGAGGCAATTCCCACATAGCGACGCGACGCGCCAGCAACGCGACTCGACAAAATTTTGTCGCTTCCTGGAGCGACAATAGGGCGCGATTTTGAAGCATCGCGTCGCGTCGCTATGTGAGAATCGGCCTTAATACTAGTTAATAAGAAATTGGTAAAAAATGGAGGCGAAAAAACAATTAGTTTTTTGTAATTTAATAATAATAACATTACTTACAATGGCACCAAAATAACGAATACTTAAAAATTTCATGATTTCAACAAAAAATCTCAAATTATCCTTAATATTATATAAAAAAATTGGACACTGTTAAAACCGACAAACGTTCTGTTTGAAAGTGTTTTGCCGAATAAAAAAAACAAAAACGATCGTGAAGCGGGAGAAGGGTTGTCAGTGGCCATTTACAAGGGTGGGATTCGGGATTTGCGTGTCGGGCGAGCGCGGGACGGGACGGGACGCGGAGCAAGCTGTCCCTGCTTGCCGAGGGGCTACAACTTAGGACAGCGGTCGAGCCGGACATGAATAATGCATACCGCAGATGTGGAATACGTGTTAGGCCCCGGAAGGTCGACCCTTGTGTCCCGCTCCCCCCCCCCCCTTCGCCAACCCCCGCTCGATGGACAACTTTGCAACGAACTTGCTTGAGTGACGGGGGTATTAGGTTCAAGCATCAAAATGGCTGGACTGGGGATTATTATTAGGCTTTAGTCGTAATTAATTTAGTTTTGAGGTAAGAGGTAAGTATAAGTCGATTCCGATTCAATCCCAATCTTAACTGGAAGTTCACGAAACGGGATAAATCAAAGAGGTAGGTCGTATAACAATCTTGGTATTTTACATTTTACAGTTAAGTACAGTAAAATATATTATAAATGTTATAAAAAATTATCTTATTTTTGAAAGTCTAAAAATAAAATAAATAATTATAATTATTTATCATGCAAATTTTGAGAAAAAAATCAAATATGGTATTTTATTTTATGGAAGTTATTTAAATACTAAAAAAGGTTTTCATTATACAAAAGGCGGTATTGAGACTAATACTAAAAAAACTTTAAAGAATCCTTTAGGAAAAGCTTTATTGTAACTGTCTAGTCTGTTTAATATTTACATTTAAAAATAAACACGAGTTTAGTGAACAAAATTACATTAATATCATATAAATTAACAATTTTACGAATAAAAAAGAGATCTATTTTGTAAAGCATTTTCCTACAAAAACATGTCTCATATATTTTTGCATATCTATTTATTAGTGAGTTATGAATTTTTTATTATGTTATTAAAATGCCATTTTATCAGGGACATGAAAAAAAATATTTTTTTTTAATTGGTTTAAGAATGTAAACCAATAATTAAGATGATAGCCAAGTAGAAAAAATCAACCTGGGAAATAC
Source organism: Brassicogethes aeneus (assembly GCA_921294245.1). Taxonomy (NCBI): domain Eukaryota; kingdom Metazoa; phylum Arthropoda; class Insecta; order Coleoptera; family Nitidulidae; genus Brassicogethes; species Brassicogethes aeneus. The sequence continues at coordinate 33,742 of OV121138.1, read as the reverse complement.
CGGACATCTTAGCCTGTATATAGTTAACTAATAACTGTTTACCTGCTGCTTCGTCGTGTTCTTAGAAAAAAAAATAAAATATTTGTCTTGTTCCCGTCCCTTTCCGTTCCTGTCCCATTTTCGTCCCGTTCCAATGCAGTTTCATACCAAATTTCATTATAATCCATTCAACCGTAAAATTCCTTTAAAAAAATGGCGAATGCGCCGGGATTAATTATAAATTAATTTTGAAGTGTCACTCCTTGGAATGGAATTTTTAATAAATATTTCTTAGCGGTTACCCATGTCATTATAAGAATGTACTGTCAAAATTTTAGCCCTTTAGGTCAAGTGGTTTGGTCTGTGCGTTGATGAATCAGTCAGGACTTGTGATTATATGTATGTAATACATAATATAGGAAAGTAATTTTTTCTATAAACTGTTGGGCAATAAAGATTATATTATTATTATTATTATTAATATTATTATCTATCTTATCACAAACCAATTTTACCAATTTTAAAAATTGTCTATCCAAAGATATCATTTTAAAAGGAGAATCAAAAATAACTTTTTAAGTAGCTAATAAAATTACTGAGAAAAAAATAATTTCCAAATAATGAAAAATCCCGTGTTAAAAAGAGGGAAAAGTAAAGTAATTTTAAAACCGTTTAAACCAATCGAATTTAAAAAGAGAAATAACATTTACGTAGCACATTTTAACTACAAGGTGTTAAAAATGTCCATAATAGATTTTCCTAACTTTTAAACACCCTGTAGTTAAAATACCAAATTTTGCTACGTAAGTGTTATTTTTTGGTAGGTAATCAAGAATGACTCTTCTTGGATAAAGATAAATCAAAAATATAAATAAACTCGATCCTCAAAAAAAAATTGTATTGTGACTTCGTTTCTAATTACAAACAACTTTTTCTCATACAAATTAAAATCCCAATTTTTTTATCTCAATGTTATTTTTTCGGCTATCAAGAAGTCATTTTTAAAATAAACAAAAATTAAATTTTAGGTAGAAAGCAAGTAGTAAAAAATACATAAATTTAAAAATAATTTTTGAAAACATTTATATTTTTAATATTATAATTATATATATAGTATAGTATATTGTGTATCAAGTTTGATAAACGCCATTTTAGTCACGAATTTTAACTAGGAACGAGCAAGCTTGCGAGCGAGTGTTTAATTAAATGAGTGTAAAGAAAACAAATTGCATACTACGACAAATACTTATTATTATCTAAAAATGATTAAATTTAAAACAATAGAGTAACCATTCTTGGGACACTGTATTTCCAGTGCGCAAATCTATCCTCTAAAATAAACTAAAACCAGTTTTTTTACACTGAAAGTAAAGAAAATGTTTTATAGGCACTCCACGGTGGAGTCTTCACTCCAAATTAAGTTGAAACTAGTTTACTGCCGGCGAAATTAAAAGGTCAGTACAATGTTTATATACACTATTTATATAATAAAATAATTTTTACATTTAGAATTTTTTTACAAGAAGGGTATTTCATTTAAACGATTGTAAGACATTTGACATTCAACTAACTTAAAGCTAACTTCAGTCGGTGACTAAACAGCCATAAAGCCAGAACTTGTCAATGTTTATTTAAAAGTTCACTTAGTGTCATGGAAACATGTACATACGATAATGGGCGTTTTAAGGTTGGAGTTAAAAAAATAATTAATTTCCATAATTATTTTTTGAATATCATTACTTTTTAAAATGTTTAAAATAGCCTGTAAGAATAAATTGAACGCGTGTAAGTAGGTACCCAAAGGGTTTTAAATCATTTCGGGAAGATGGCAACAATAATCTTAAGTAGGACATTAAAATTTTTGCCGTGGCGCAACAAATTAATATTAAGATGCCCTTAAGGGATATGAAAGCCTTAAATTGAAAGTTATTCGCAGCAATAATGAGTACATATAAAGGGGGAAAGTGTTAAACTTTTGAAATTATTTATATAAATGGTTTGAAGCAGGTGCAGTAAAAGTTGTACGGTCCCTCGTCCCCTTCGTCCCGAAAAGTAAGTATAAACGGGGTTTTTGGACCTCTGCAGGTCCCGGGGGACTCGTACGGCCTCCGTGGCGTCGCCATTCGCAAACATATTCCTTCACTCTCCTTTCTGCGCCTCTCCCGTTACCCGTTACCTTCCTCCAACATGTGACAACAGCTGTACTGATGTATTTTTCACGCGGTGGGACCTGACCAACCTTTTATTTTTTTCCAACCCGACATCTCATATCCACCGGAATATAATAAATTTTTGCTCTAGCGTCATGTTTTATTTAAATTATGCCCACACTCTGTTTACTTTGCTTTTATGTTGACACCTTCAACATTTTTATAATGATACGTATTACTCACTTGCCTCCCTTAAAATATGAACTGTTTTTAACTTCAAAATTCTAAGCCTGCTAGATCAATATAAGATTTAATTTAGATAAAATCACAAACCTAAATTTTTCACGTTTTTATTTTATTTATAATTAATAATAGTTATTATAGCCGAATGACATACAATATTTTATCTTTAGGGCACAGTTTAATTTGTTAAAAAATACAAAAAACGTACATTATTATAATAACATTTATTAAAAGTATAAAGTGAGGTTAGATATGTAGCTGTCAGCTTTGTATTGGTCCCAACGGGTTTTTAACAGTCTAGGATGCAAAAACCTTCACCTAATTGGTCGATATTATTTTTACAACCTAGGAGATAATCGAATACTTTGTCATTGAGCGTTGCCAATAATAAAGCTTGAATTATAGAACGCTTGAAGATAGCAGTAAATTAATATACGAGATAATGCGCATAATCTCGAGTGTAATACTAAACTTTATTACTGAATAAATGGACAACCATTAAAGCTACATTTTAAAATAATTTTAATTATATACAGGGTGTTGCACATTTACGAAATACAGGGTGTTTCAAGTTCGCGGTCCATTGAAAGTTTCTGGAGAACGGAAAAGATATCGGTTTAAAGTTTTTAAAGCGTTTATAATCCAATTAAGCCTATTTTTCTAAAATATTTTGAACAAAATGTCACTTCCGGTTTGACCGGGTTTTCTTGGGTAATTTATTGAAAAAGGTTAAAGAATTGACATAGAATATTTTAAACAATGTATTAAGATTCCATAAATTACACCTCCATATCCGCAAACCTAATTTTTTGATTGACGCGCATTTGTCAAATTTTAAAGAAATTAATAAATCGAAAACTATAGTTATAGTTAAATAGTAGGTATACTCACTTTAGGTATAGGACATAGTAATTTTACTCAGAATTTTATGTAGAATTTAAAAATGTAAAAATATATGGGGTGTTCTATTTGAAATAACAAAGTTGAGTGGTGTTTTTTTAGGTTTTGATACCACTATAGATTCTAAGGCAATGTACAATGTATAATCGTCAAACTAAAAGACTAAGATTTGTTTTCAACATGTATTGAATATAAATAAGATCAATGCAAATCTGTTGTCTTATTAAAAAAAATTTACAGAAATTATTTTCTTTAACTTTTTTAACTAAAAAATTAAAATTATTATTTTATTTAATTATAATTTTTGTATTATGACATTTGTATTTAAAGAAGAAAAAATGATTTATAAAAAAATAGAGAATTAAAAATCTGTATAGGTGAAATTGAATTGAAGGTGAAACAAAAAATGTTTTATGGGCACTCATGGAAGCTCCTGCCGGCGACATTTTTAACGAAATTTTAACTATTGTATGACATTTGACAACTGTCAACTAACTTAAAACTAACTTCAGCCCGTGACTAAAAACCTGTTGCTAACTTCAGCCTGTGACTTAAGTGCCATAAAGCCAATGTGTATTTAAAAGGTCACTTAGTGTCATGGAAACATGTACGATATTGGACGTTTAAATGTTTAGTAGGTATTTATTATTACCTAATAATCTGATGTTTTATAGTATTTTTTAAATTGATCCTATATATTTGTATTGGGCCGAACGACTAACTTTGAGTAGGTTTTACGTTTAATTAATTTATATTATACTTCCCTTGAACCTGTTTTATCTCGTTTAACAGTAAAACAAGTTCTATTCACGACCACCAATTGATATTGATAGTATTCCATGTTAAGCATCATCCCCTTGGTTGAACCCAGACCCGGCGTCTGCGACCTTTGCATTCAAACATGATCCAGTTTTGATCTTTTGATCTGAATGACCTGTCCAAATTACAGTACATACAGCATTCAATCTGGACTGGATCTATTCAATTCGGATTTCGAGATCAAGTGCCGGTAAATATTTAAACTAGTTTGGGTATTATGAAGGTCCTAAATGAGAATGTTTTGTATGGAAATTAGTAATGCTTTTTTGTAATATATTGTTTGAACTTTTAAATATGATATTTAATTAAAATATAATAAAAATACTTTATTTTAGAAAAAACTGTTTTAGTAATTTTGATGTGAAACTTTTTTACGTATAATAGGGCAAAATGATTTCATGCGACTTGCTCTGTGATGTGACGAATCGCTGCAACGTTCGCCGAGTCGTGACCTTGTATAAACTTACGTTAACAATAAGTTATATAAAGGTAGTCAAAGTAAATAAAAGTTTAAGGTTTTATAAAATCGCCATGTAGTTAATATGGACATATAAGGTTACTGTAACCTGTAGTTACATAATAAGCTTATATAAATGTTTTCACAAACATTTTATATGATCTATAGTTTGTATAATATTTCCTAATTAATTATAATAATAATTATTCATGTGCTTAGTAAAAACAATCTAAACTAATTAAAAAAATAAGCATAGTGTCAAATTTCGACGCAACGCTTTTCTATAATTTAAATAAAAAATTAGTTGACAAGAATAGTATATTACTCTACAAGGGCAGAAAGTGTGAGATTCCTGCACTGCGCGCCATGATGTCCGAGGCGAAGCCGAGGGCATCATGGCGCGCAGTTCAGGGCTCTCACACTTTCTGCCCGTGTAGTGTATACTATTTTTCTTACTACCTCGGCCGAAAATACAACCCGGCCGAAAATACGGGAAAAAATTAAATGTGTATTTATGTACCTATCTCCATTTGAAGAGCTTGATAAATAAATATCAGTAGGCCGTGAATTCAGCGGTGCCAATACAGTAAAAATAAAACGTTGTATTTTAATTAACAAATTACTACTTTATAACAAATAAAAGTACCATTAAACACTTAAAACAACATAAAAAGTAAAAAAGTAAAAACATAAATTGTTTATTTGTTGTTATAATTGCAAAATTGTGGTTTAAAACTGTCATATTTTTGTGTTTCTCATGTTGGCAGTACGAAATTTGAATGTTAAGCACACGACTAAAAAATTTTTACTCCCGCTATTAGAGTGTGCGCGTATAGCTTGACCAATGCATAAAACGTTAACTTTCTGCCGTGGAATCAGGGACGAAACAACGTATTTTGAGTCGAGGTAGTAAGAAAAAATATTTAGTGTCTTGTGGAAGAAATTGATTGCATTGCGTGGGAACCATTAAAACAGAATATCTACGACAAAAATAGCGAACCTGGCAACACTAGTGTAGTACCAGTTTTAAGTGGTTAGATGGTTGCCTATTAAATGTTTTATAACTTGTAGCATTGTCTAAAAACAATGCTTGTAATAACTACAATTAGTAGAATGTATATAAGAATATAAAAAATATTCAGTAAAATTAATAATAAATTAAGTTAAATAAAATTACCATAAGCAATATAAGAGGGCTTAAATAAAATAAATGTAAATTAAATTGTATTACAAAAACAACCTGACTTTGGTTTTAAAATAAAATACTTTGTTTAATGTAATCATAAGAAGTATATCCAACTGATGTATAAATATATATACAACATTGTTGGCGGATACTTCCATACGTTTTTTAAATATACCACAAAATGCGATATGAAAATAGGCGTGCACCAGGTCTCGTAACTTTTGAGTGCGATTTAAATGTCAAATTAAAGACAATTTTATGCAAAAATTGGGCGATATATTGGGCGACTTCCATGCGTTCCTAGATATTTAACAAGATGTGACTAACCTTAAAGACAACTTTGACCTCTTCGGCGAGGTCGATTCTAGCGCCGGAATTGGCCGAAATGTATTTTGAGGTCGCGCTCCATCTCCGACGACAATCCGAACATTTTGTCCTCCCTGGGTCCAAAGAAACCGATGAAGTAGGTGACGTCGTTGGCGGTCCCTGCCCTCCGGGTATTCCGGAGTGAACAACCTCAAGCGCCGGGCCTCCGGTCGAGGCACATTACTCAGTTTGTCCGGATTTTGGACGTTTTCTGCGAGTTAAATAATTAAAATTACAATTCAAAACCTGCGGTGGAGTTTTAGGATTCATTTCAAACAAAAGCAAACTTTCTAAATCAATTAGTTTAGAAGATATTAAAACCTTAAACGTCACATTTTGCCGGTGGTGTTCTTACCGTTTTCTTACCGTTGGTACTACGAAAAATACAACATCGACAGGCTTTAAAGTTATTCAAGAAAACAATACAAGTATGTCAACAAATAAAACAATTTTTAATCTTTAATAACTTTTTGGTTTATCGAGCGATTTCTAAATGTAATACGTGAAAATAAACTCTATTTTATCTAAATTATAAAAAATAAAACATTGTTAAAATCCGATGAAAGACTTTAAAGTTATTAAACAAAACGTCTACAACTTACAGTTCGGGGTCTAGTTCTTCAGTGTACATGTACTACATGTTGATGTCCGGTATCGTTGGCCAGGCACAACCTGATGGTGGAAATCTCGGCGTTCGGCGATGGTCGAATTATCATCTTGATTTCCGCCTGAAGAACTCTTAGTTTCCACAATCTTGGACCGTAACGCTAACCATGTTTGTTACCTTAAAAAAAATTGTTACAGTTTGAGGTGGTGTAATTTTTAAAAAAAATTATACAACAAATTAAAATTAAACTTCCAACTCACTGCCTCCTCGATTTTGGCGGGATCCATGATAACCGTGGGCATGAAATTGAGGAAAATGTGGTTGCAATCCGTTCTTTTGCTTGTCCAACAGAACGCGTTCGCCCTCGTTCTGCAAATGTTCCAAGGAGGCCTCCTTGCTGATGGGTCCAAGTGCCTGATGAAGAAACAGAATGCTTAATTAATGTAGCTTAAAAAATATACTCCCATGGCTTTCTAGATATTTAGGAAAGTTTTAATAAATTATACATCAAATTAAAGGGAATTTTGAATAGTTTTAGAAAATATATAGGTACATGTTAATAGGCGACTTCCATGCCTTTCTAGATAATCATAAAAATATGTCAAAACTTTTTTTTTTAAATTTTACATGCAACATTATTTTAAAGTTTTTCTTGAAAAATTCTGAGGATTTTGGTGAAATTTTTGAAAAAATATAATTTGATACTAATTCCTATAAAATTATGCAAAAAGTGTTTCATTATGAACTAAAATAATTAAGTCATAGCAGTTTAAAAAAAAAAATTATATGCAAAATTATTTTTTTTTAATTAAAAAAGTTATAGGTAGAGTTTTTAGAGTCTCACTTAAAAAATTCTTTGAATTTTGGTAACATTTTTGAAAATATATAATTTAGATCCGTATTCCTGTAAAATAATCCAAACTTTGTTTTATTATGACCTAAACTAATTAAGTCATGGCAGTTTAAAAAAAATTACATTCAAAATTATTTTTTGAAATTAAAAAATCATGGGTAGGTATAGTTTTTAGAGTTGGGGTTTTTAGCTGCCAAATTCAAGTTTTCAATTTGCACCTTTGAATGTCACAAGTGAGGAGCCTACATAAAAAATTGAAAAAACCTGCCCATTAAAATTGGGTCTTGTTTTTTTTACCATTGTTGATGAGTACTGACATGATTTATTTTGGTAGCATTTGAGTACAAATCAAACAATCAACAGAACACTAGCGCCCTCTTATCTTAGGAAGATTTTGGTATACATGAAGCTTGGTCTCCTTGTGTAGGCTTCATGGTCACAAGTGATCAACAAAAAATGACAGTTGACACATGTCAAAAATTACATTTTAAATATCACAAATAACCTAAAATGTACCTTTCAATGTTGTGTGCTTCATCCAGTATGACAACATTGTTGCTCAAAACAATGCCGAGACTTTTTCTGACCGTGGGGTCCAACAGATAGTTGTAGGGCATGAAGATGATATCTGCCTCAGAAGGCAATCCAAAAGGACTTTTGGATTTCCCAAGCCATGTAATACAGACAGAATTTGTGTAGATTGCCCAGTTTTACCAGGTCTTCTATGTCCATCACCGGACTCTCTGAGATGGCAGGGTCTTTTTTTATACATTCCAAGTGGTTGTGAAAATGGCAACTGCGCGTTTTCACTTTCAAACGGCACATATGGGTCTACAAAAAAATATTTAATTTGAATTTTGAATAATTTACTGTTAAATAAATATTTACTCTGTTCCTTCATCACTTCTGGATGTATGCACAAGCCTTCATGTGCTTGTATGCACTTCGCTTAAGTTCATTAATTGCCTGTGATAACTGAGTATGTGTTCTTGAGGCATATATGATGGTCGGTAAGCCCATGAAGGCCCGTCCGCTGTTATCTGCGTTATTTACCGTCCCTTTATCCACTTTTCCAGTCAGTTCTTTCAGCAGATTCCCCATAAAACCCTGCTTCTCCTCTTCCACAATGCCGTTTATTCTCTGCGCCTGAATTTGCGCTTTCTTCACCTGCAACCAGCCCAAAGTCGAGCACAGCAACGACAGGGTCTTGCCGGTCCCAGTGGGCGACTCCATAACGCCATTTGTTTCGTTTTGCAGGCATTCAATCACCTTGTCCATGTATTCTCTCTGTAACTCGTACGGTTCGAAGGGGAATTCCACGGCAACACCCCGTATATTTATCGTGCTCATCCCGAAAATTCTCTTTTGTTCACTAAGAAAAATTCTTTCGCTTTATCCGCCAAAAAACTGTTTTATTATAGTACTCCTACAACAAAAATCTGTTTGTTTTTCTTTGAGGTTATGTTTTTCTACCGCGCAAGCTATAAAATTTTGACCTGTATCTTAGGCAATCAAATACCGTTGCCGTAACAGTAGTTGCATACCTCCCAGGATTGTGCTAGCTTTTATTGTATTTTATGACAATTTAAAGGGATAAACTCGTAATCTACAAAAATTGCTATAGCTATCTATAGATAGGCTCACATTTTTTTAACGTATCTATTAGCGAAATTTCCATTACCCTAAAAAATATTGCAAATTTCTTTGAATATATGATATAAAATCCCTCAAATGGACTTTTTACTTTTTTTATTATATTTTTTTTACCAATATGTTATAGCCTTAACTTAAGGCCCTTAAGGATAACATAATAAGATCTAACCAGAACGCAGAAATGCATTTTTAAGAAAGAATTCATCTTCACATATGTATATGTATTTATAAAGCGCAATCCGCAATTTGGGCGATTTAAAAAAAAAAATTGCTCTTTTGGAAATTCTTCGAAGTAAACTTTACTTAAAATATATCTTCAGATTGCATGCAGCTGCCTGTATTTAATACTTATAGATATTAACAGCGATCACCACAAATAATAATCATAGATGGCATTAAAGTAGTGTAACCACATACTTACTGGGTAAGTGTATATGTGTAAAAAAATGTAATTTTATAATTAGAGGCGAGTGCGGTCAAAATTTGAATTCAAGTAAAAGAAATTGAAATTAAAATATGAGTTCTGTTTGGACAGCTAACTTTTTCCCCCTTTCCGTTACTGGGCTGTTGTGCAGCCGGCTTAACAATAATATTATTAGTAATAAATATAGCCTACCAGCATTCACAATAATAATGAATAGGAACAGTTTCTATTCCTTATTATTTTGAATGCTAGTAGGCCATATCTAAATTTATTTATTTTTAAAAATAAATTTATTTTTTTATTTATTTTTAATAATATTAAACATTAATTTTTGTATATTTCATAAATAATAATAAAATGGTTTACTATCAAGAAAAATGTCTTTATCTATAAAAATATTAAAATAGCGTGTTTAAATATTTTAATGCATTTTGCGAATTCGTTACAAGAATTTAATTTTAATTTTACCAACCTAACGTTGGCGCTAATTGCAATTTTGTTGGCGCTTTTAGGCGATAACTCACTCGAAAATTGGCGCCTCGACTTTAAAATATCTGGCAACACTGGGTCTGATTGAACGCCCGGTACCTTCATCAAAAGGTTTATTATGGTTTACTAATAAGGTTAGAAATACATGTTTTAAATTAACAAAAATTGTAAAAAAAATAGTTAAAATGGAGTAAAATCACTTTTCAAATGTTTTTTCAAAAGTTTTGACGAATTTGTTTATTCTTCATTGAAAATATGCAAACTTATTGCTAGAAAATGCAGAAACTTTTTGTATGTTGTACCTTTAATTTGGTTATCCATTAAACATAAATATTTTCAACTTCTTTTGAGTAGCTATTTTCCTTTATTTTAATAATAATAAAAATCGGGAAAGTTTTGTTATTCATACCAAATGAGCAACATTTTATCAGTTTTTCTTCATATTATTAGGTTAATTGTAAAATATATATCGTTCTTAATATTTACTTTAGGTATATGGAATAGTTATATTAATGAAAAGGTATTATAATTTCATTTTAAATTATTTAAAAATATACAGGGCGTTCCATTGAGAATAAAAAAGTTATTGCTGTTTTAAGTTAGCTACATTCACATTGTTTTTTATCAAGTATATTTTTTAGAAATATTACAATAATTTACATGGAATATTTAAAACAGTGCTTTAAGATTTAAATAAATCCAACCGAATATCAGCAAACCTTATATTAAAAAAGTTTAGAAAAAACTATGAGGTTTAGGTATAGGACATGATATAGCCATTTTATAAGGAATGATGGTAAGAATTTAAAATTGTAAAAAAAATTGTGGTGATCCATTTACAATAACAAAGTTGATACCGCTTCCGTTAAAACCGGAAAAGTAATTTTGTTTAATTTAATTTAGAAAAATAGTTTAAATGATATTATAATTGCTATAAAAATTTCAATTCGATATCTTTTGCCGTTCTCCATAAACGTCTAACCTACCATACACCCTGTATATATAAATATTTATATTATTTCGTTAAACACAAAAGCCTTATTTGATATTTATATTAAATTTTTATAAACGTTTGTTTTCTTTGTGTTCAATAAATACATTAAAAAAACACAAAAAGTGTTAGGCATTACGCAACCGATGCAAATGATTCAAAACATGTATTTATTTATCAGTAATAATCCCGCTGTCGGTGTGTTTATACGCTGTTTTGATTATAAATATTGTTTCTTAATTTGGTAGTAGGTTCAAGTCTAACTTTGTCTTAGGTTCAAGTAGTGTTTGAATAAAAGTGTTAATCCTGATAAAGTGACTTTTATTCATATGAAATAACATTATAACGTATAATCCTGTCATCTTTGTCGTTTTTGTCACTTTGTCAGCCATAATTGCAAAACGATCGATAGTTTGACAAGCTTGGCGTCGTTTTGATAAAAATGCGAATATTATTCCAGTTTTTGTGTTTCGGTTTGATATTTTAGTGCGTGAGTGACCTTTTTTTTTGTGCCAGACAATGCAATATCAACGATGCATCGCGATGGTGACAGGGAAAGGGCTTTAAAGGTAAAAATTGTGATTTTGCTTGTTTAAGTTGTTTTTTAATGTTTTTTTCTTTGTTGCAGGTAGGTTCAGTACGGGACTGATTAACTAGGCAATCGGCAACAAAGTAGTAAGTGATTTTTAATTATTTTAAGTAATGAGCATTTTTAAGTGATTTTATGTTTTAACTATGGTTTTGCGTAAAAAACGAACAAATTTGTTTGCAAGTGATGCCAGAATTGAATATATTTTTTAACCTTGTTTCTACATTTAAATGGTGCATTTTTTTCAACAAAAAATGTCTTCCCTTGAGCACGGTGGTTTTCAGGCCTTAAGTCACTACTGTGTTAAAAATAGATAAATTTCGATATTTTGTGATAACATTTTTATTTAAAAACATATTGATTTAAAATTTAGATAAATTTTTTTTTATTTTAACATACAGGGAGCGCTGGGGACAATTTAATTTAAAATTTTACCATTTACCAGGGTTAAAAAGTCGAAGAAACAACGTTGTTTTATAATTTTGAGTATATCACGTTAAAGTACTGATAATTAACAATTATTTGATTTATAAACTTCTACATGCAAATTATGTTTATACGAGAGACATACATCATTTTTAAGTTAGGCCTTCAAGGGGCATAATACTAACGTGTTTTACAAAGTATATATTCTTTTATCAGGTTTTATAAGATAACGTATATTACATATTATACATTATATACATAGGTATTACATATAATATATTACCTATATGAGGAGGTGCATTCCAAAACTCGGCTTATCCATATTATGATTGAGCAAAATGTCAAAAACCTTAAAGGTGAGTACTAACGCATATCAGGCGAACAGAATACTTTAAATGAAATAAATGATTAAAAAGGTATACCTCCAAGTTGAAATAATTTAAAATAACATTACATTATTTAAGTATAAGCCAGGTCTGACATGATATAACCTATAGATAAGGAACGATAGTCAATTTGTAAATGAATTTTAAATGAAATAAGATGAGTTTTAGAATATTATGATCTTTTCAGGGTATATGGGGCTACATGTTAAATGTACAACTCATTTTTATTAAAAAGTGGATAAGCTGAGTTTTGGAATGGACCTCCTCATATATAACATACAATTCTTACATATTTATTTAAAAAAATAGATGGAGCTAAATTTACTTTTATTTATAAATTTAAAATTTTTTCAAGTTTACTAATTGTAATCATAGTAGGCATCATAGACTTTTCTCTATGGTAACCTACCATTGGAAGCATAAAAGATAATTTGACAGTTCAGTTTATAAGTTGCAAATAACTGATTTCGTTTTAATTTATTAGTTTACCATAAACTCAAAACATTAATTTATTAAAATGAATAAACTAAATATTAATTATAGACAGTCTCAGCAAGTAAAAAATTATAACCTACATTAATTTTATTTTTTTCTTCACAACCAAGCTTCAATTTATTTTTTCTCGATAAGCAAGCTTCAATTTTAATTCCAATCTGAGGAAAGTAATATTTATCTAATAAATAAATTAGATTATTTCCCTCAATATAATATGAACCAATCAGAAGCCTTGAATTTTCGAATAAATTTCGTTTAAATAAGCGATTAAATCACTAGAACTTTTTAACAGCGATTAAATTTTAGCCTCCATATTGGATTTATGTTTACGATTTTATGGTGTTATTTACAAGTTTTAACAAACATTTAAAATATCAATTATTACTTATTAATAATAATAATAAATGTTCTTTATTGAAAAAAATACATTTTTCAAAAGGCCATTGACTTTCGTCCTTCAGCCGTATTACTTTTTAAATAATTAAATAATTAAAAATAAAACCCCTCGACCGCTACGCGGTCTCGTGATTTTATTAAATTATTTTGCATTCAACATTTTCCAACAAAAACCAAACAAAAAACTACTGAGCCTAGTTTACCCGATTAAATTCATAGTTCTCGTGATATAATATATGAATAAAGACTTTATTTTTTATGTTGTGATCGGCTATTTAGATATATGGATATTTTTTATTCAGTGGTTTTTCGCTTTTTTGTAATTAGTTATTTTGCATTTTTTATATTTGGAGAAATGCAAACGATATGGATTTGAAATTTTAATAGCATATACAATTTGATTTAGACTTTACCTTAAGTCAATAACTTTTTTCGTTTAAATTTTGCCAAATGCACTTTAATCAAAAATAGCCTCTAATTTTTTTTGTTATTATGTTTGCTGATATGGGGTTGGAGTTTTTGGAATGTTTAAATAATTTAATTTTTCAAAGGTTTTTTAACAAATACGTTGACAAAAACCACTTGAACTTAGGCAAACTTCAAACAATAATAACGTTTTTATTGTAAAACCCTATATGTTTTAACATAATCAAATAGAAAATTAAAGAATCTTTCGATTGGTATTATAATAACTGTTTCCTAAAGTTAAAATTTCAGAGACATTTAACAATTTCTAATATTTTCAATACTATTTTGTATCAACAAACCTGTGGAATTTTACATGTGGGTTAATGTGACAGTATCCATGGTTATCCAATCTGTAATTGTTTAAAATTAATAATTAATTATTAAAATATTGGATTGAAAAATTAATAACTCGAAAATGGCTACATAAAATTCTGAGCAAAAATTTAAAAATATATGAGGTGTCCTGTTTAAAATAACAAAGTTAAAGACATTTCCGGTAAAATAGGAAGTATTATTTTGTTCAAAATAATTTAGGAAAAAATTCTAAATCGAATAATTTACGCTATTAAAATTGTAAATCGATGTCTTTCGCGATTCCCTAGAAACTTCCAACGGACTACGTACGTGAAACACCCTGTATATTAAAAGTCATTATGTGTTATGCTATACTTAATTATTAATAAAAGATACAACAATATTTGTATAATTATTACAAAACGTACTAAACTAAACATTTATGAATACTTCTACTGCTAATTCAAAACTGATCCTGGCCACGGAAACATCATTTGCATAAAAAAGTTAATATATCACATAATAGCCAAATATCAATACGTTAACGTGTTATACTCAAATTTATAAAACAAAGTGGCTTCTTCGATTATTTACCCTTTAAAAATTGTTAAATTTTAAATTAAATTATCACCAGCGCGTTAAAATCTGAAAAAAAAATTCATTTTTAACACAGTGAAGAAAAAAATAAAAACAAAGTTGTCAATGGACGAGCTTTTTTTGAAAAAAGTACCTACTGCATTTAGATGTAGAAATAAGGTAAAAAAGTTTCAATCGATTTCTTGAACCCTTGCAAATCGACCGTTCGAACCTTTCGCGAAACCGTAGTTAATACTTAGATACCCAGGCAACACGCATTGGTATATTAAACGTTTTTTTACGTTACCGTTAATATTTTACTACAAGTAAACGTTCGAATGTCCGCGAGATAAACGTATATAACCTGTTAAAATTAAACGCGTATTTCTAATATAGGTACACTCAGATAAAGAAAATCTTAATTTAAGTATTTACAGATTGTCAACATAAAAATATTTGTTTTAAATATTTAAATGCTTAAACAAAAACAACATAATATTTAAATAAACATTTTAAATTGCCTTAAATTAGATATTTAAATTAATAGTTTAAACTAAAAACAAAGTGTAAAATAGTATTTTTTTGACATTTCTAATAGGTATCTGATTAAAATTTTTCTTACTAATAAACAAAAATCTTCAAATAAAAATGTAAACTGTTTAATAAAACATTTCAATTCTTGGAACAAACGCTTGTTAAAGATTGTAGTAACCAACGGTTTATTTTTAAAATGCTTTTCAGTCAGGTGATTGCAAAATGTTGCCCATATAAATTAATTATGTTTTTTTTTAAATAAGGTATTGGTAAATTTTTCAAAATAAATTTAAAAATTTAAAATAATACTGTATTATTATAATTATCTACCTTAACATTTAAATTATTAACAAAGATAAAAAACAGTAAATATTAAGAAATTAAAGACTTATTTCTAAATAAATTCACTGGCGTTACGGAAATATTTACCTTATTGGAGAGTCGGCGTGCTGCGCAATAAACCCAAAGAACCGTTGGTGTGGAATTTCATTTTATACGCGCTGCCCCTGGATGGTCGATTATTGTGAATATATTTTCATATTTCAAATTGGTTTTAGCATATTATGTTTTTCATTATAATACAAAACATTATGTTTGTTATTTTAAAAATTTGATTTATTAAATTTTATATTTCAAAAAATCAATTCAAAAATTTAGCTTTGTTGAATTAACTTTTTTAATAATGAAAATTAAAAGAATTAGGTACTTAAATTATGTTATTTAAGTCTTAAAGCAAGTGTATATAATTCATATTTATTTTAAGTCAAAAAAAACATTAAATGTATTTAAGTAGAGAAAACATTTAATTTGACACAAAAAATGTTGAATTAAAACTTTATTTCTCTGAGTGTACCTCTATTTCGCAATTTTTTTGACAGAATTTAAGAACTCTATTCACATACCATGTTAAAATATCATAATTACTTTATTTACGTTATAATATACTTTGTATTAATTAGGTACTGTCAAAGGGTTTGTTGTTATTGTTGTTTCACGTGAGGTTCGGGTATTTATAGATTGATATGATTGGGAAAGGAAAAGATTAAATAAAACCAAAGAATACTTACTTAGTGGTCGCTTTCTTTACTTATTAATAATCAAGATGATGGCACTACTAATTTAAGCGTTTTCATAGAAATAATTTAACCGCATGTTTACTTTTTACAACAAATAAAAGCACACGCCACATGCTGGTGTCGAAAAAAGCGTCAGCTTTTTTGCGCATCCTAGTGGCATTCATTGTAATTGGATTAAAATTCAAATTTAAAAGTGACTTGGGGCATTCTATGACAGTACTTAATTTTTTATGAAGCTAATTAATTTATTATAAATGTATATTATATTATAATTAATAATTACCATTTTTTATTACCACCAAATTTAATAGCTTCGTAAAAATTTGAGTAGGTAGGTACCTAATTAATACATAATGCACCAAACATCAAAGTCCCACCACGTGAAAAATTTTCTTTTTAAAGTGACGACAGATTTTTCGTAAAATATTTTTTTTATAAATTAAACCCGGCGCATCCGCCATTTTTTTTGCAAAAACAACAATTTTGAAAATTTTGGCATACATTTCTTACTTTTTTTAAGGTACTCCCAAGGTTTCAGATTTTTAAATTAATTTTTAACATGAGCCCCGACCTCATTAAAAAAAATTATAAAAATTTTTTTTTGCAGAAAACGATAGCCTCGGGTTTTGTCTACCACTCAGATTTGTAAATTTGTAGCACATCACAAACTTCATTTTTGCGGTATTTTTTATGTGAAAAATTAAAAATAACTTTTTTAAATACCCATATTTTTCATAATTTTGCTTTAATCCTAATAAAATTTTCAGGGTATACTTTTAAAACACGAATATTTAATTAATTTAATTGGTATGCTAAAAAATTTAAAAATGTTTTTTGGAAGAATGTAAAATCCTCGAAACATTTAAAAAAGTATTTTACGAAAAATCTTTTAACGTCACTTTAAAAAGAGCATTTTTCTTGATATATCCCTTAAAATTTATAAAACTCTCATTAAAATTGTGGGTGATACAATTTTTTATGTAGAAAATTAAAAATTAATTTTTTAAAAACATACATTTTTTAAAATTTTGCTTTAATCTCAATGAAATTTTCAGGGAATACTATAAATATGTATTTAATTGGTATGTTAAAAATGAAAAAAATGGCGGATGCGCCGGGATTTATTTATAAAAACCTCGTTACCTTTTAAAAAAGATTTTACGAAAAATCTTTTAAACTCACTTAAAAAAGAGCAGCTTTCTTGATATATCCTGCAACTTTTATAAAACTGTCATTAAAATTGTGGATGATACAATTAATTTTTTGTTTTTCTAAATTAATCCCGGAGCATCCGTCATTTTTACGAAAACAACATTTTTGAAAATTTTAACATACCAATTAAATTAAATAGATATTCGTATTTGAAAAGTAGGTATACCCTGAAAATTTTATTAAGATTAAAGCAAAATTGTGTAAAATATAGGTATTTAAAAATATTTATTTGTTTTACAAGTGTTGAAAAGCGACTTTTTCATGCAAGTGCATTAACACGAGCTTAAAATACAAAACAGAATAACCTAAAAACGTGTTTGACAGCTGTTAAAATTACTTTCATCTTATTCTTTTAATTTTTAAGGTATAAGTTCCTTAAAATCAATAAACTTACCTTCTTAATTTAAAGTAAGGCACTAAAAATTAGAATTTAGTATACAAACACAATTAACTGTGTTATAAATGATATTTAGACAAACAAATACAATACAAATTTTGAAACGATTGTCAAACGATGCTGTCAATTTCTTTTTACACAGACCTGTCACTTTTCACACAGAAATGTCACTTTTCATTTGTGTTTGCCTTGCCAATGAAAAGATTAATTTTCTAAGCAACAATGCCATTACAAAATGAAACTTTTACATAGTTGTCGTAGAAATAGTAGATTATGTCATAAGGAGTAGAAGTGACTCTTTTTGTGGTGAGTACAGAGATTGACGGCCGAAGCGTAGCTGAGGCAGGCAACTGTACAAAGCACAAAAAGAGCTTCTACTCCAAATAACATATACAATTTTTTTTTCAAGGGCGTAATATAAATAGAATAAGCAATAACATTATTTTTTTACTCATAACTCATGTGGGATAAAACTTTAGCTAAAAGCATTAGAAATTATTGATAAAAACTAAAAAAACTAAATAACCCTTACTTACAATGCCAATAAATATCCTAAACCATAGAAAAAGGATAAACTAAATATAAACACTGCTCTGTCAAAATGGTGCGCTTGAATTAATTTTGACGTAAGTACTGACATTTGTTTGGAGTTCCGACATTGGCGACTCGTCTATCATCATAATATTATACTTGTTTACGCCACAGGTTAGTTTGAGTATGTAGATTTTTTGATTTGTTTGCAAGTCTATTTGTTAATATAAATTTAGTCGGCTATGGTTGCTATATACATATATATAAAAAAAATAATAATAAAAAAGTCATAAAAAATATTTACATCGAAAATAATAACATAAAAAATATAATAAAATATACCTAATATTAATAATATATTATATTTATAAAATTCATTATAATTTTAATAATAAATTATATATACATATTATATAAAATAAAACTAAACATAAATAATAAAGTTAAAGAAGCATAAGAAATAAAGAGATAAGGAATAGATAACAAGAAGACACGAAATAAAAGAAAATAAAGAAATTAGAAAAGGAGCAAAATAAAGAAGTTAGAAAAGGAGCAAAATTAAGATATTAGAAAAAGAAACAGAAGAAGGAAATTAGAAGCAAGAAATAATAAATTATAACTGATAATTATTATAATATATAAATATTGACAAATAAAACGATTTGTAAGTATAATCTTTTGAATCTATTTATTATAACTAACCTGTGGTGTAAATACACACCATATTTTGGTCCTTCGAGCCGGATTTGAATTTAACTTTATACAGTCCACTAAATTTAATTTATTTAAAATTTCATTAAACTTCATTTAATTTAAAATGTCATTAAAATTCATAAATGCCAAAAAAGAGGCTATATTTAATTTAATTCTCAATTTGAATGAAAATGCAAAAAAGGTTTCAAAGGCTGACACTAGAAAAACTCAGGAATTTTTGACAAACACAATAAATTTGGAAAATTTATATGAACAATACAATAAATTAAATGATGAAGCAAATAATTTAGAAATTAAAAATAATAAAGATTATAAACCTGAATTTGATGAATGGATCACCTTTGAAAACATGTTTTGTCAAATTAAAGATATTAGGGAAACTGTGTTGGAAAATCGAAAAGTTTTACCACAAGCATCACCAAATAAGGATTTAAGTGGTTTAATAAAATTACCTCCAATTGAAATGCCGAATTTTGATGGTAAACCTGAAAATTGGCCATTATTTTTTGAAGCATTTAAAACAAATATACACTTTAATACAAATTTAAATAACTCGCAAAAAATTCAATATTTAGTAGGAAAATTAAGTGGTAAGGCACTCACTATTTTATCAGGAATTCTTCCTAATGAAGAAAATTATGTAACAATCTGGGATTCGTTAGTAAAAAAGTATCAAGATAAGAGAGCGCTAGGAACATTTTATTTAAATAATATATTTGAAATTAAGATTGCGTCTAATAATGCCAATCAACTTAATAATTTTATAGAACGCTTTTCTTCCTCTTTAAGTGCATTAAAACAATTAAATATTACTGACCTTTCGGATTTCATATTTCTTCATTTGGCACTAAACAAATTAGATCCACAAATTATACAATTGTTTGAAAATTCAGTAAGTAATTCAGAAATTCCATCATGTAAAGATTTAATTGAGTATATTCGTCAACAGGTCAAAATTTTAGAACTTACAAATTCACATTCAAGTCTAAAACATAATACACTCACTAATTCTTCCTTAAAAAATAAACACTCAATTGTACAATCCCATTCTTTTTCAATAACAGATGTCAAGCCATTAAATTGTATAATTTGTAATAAAAATGATCATTCAAATATTTACGAATGTCAAGTATTTAAAAATATGTCACCTAAGGTTAGATTTGATAAGGTTAAAGAATTAAGATATTGTATTAACTGTTTACGGTCAAATCATACTAGCAGTACATGTAAATCAAATTTATATTGTAAAATATGCAAGAAACGTCATCATTCATTATTACACTTTGAAACACATAAAACTGAATCTCCTACTATGCAAAATAATATAGCTTCATCTTCTTCTTTTAAACCTTTAACTCAATCTATTACTATGCATTCAAAAGCTTCTTTAAATACAAACACTACTGTATTATTATCAACAGCGCAAGTATACGCGTTAGGTGATAATGGGAATAAAACCATAATTAGATGTCTTATTGATAGTGCATCACAAAATAATTTAATTTCCATTTCTTGTTGTAAGAAACTTAAATTGAACATTATTCCCATAAGTAATTCGTATATTAATACAGTAGGTTCTATTAAAACTCCAATGAAAGGATATGTTTCTTTAACTATTCAATCACGAATATCATTTGATAAATACAATATAACTTTAATTGTAGTGGATAATATAACTGAAAAATTACCAACAACTAATATAAATACATTATCATTAAATTACCTAAATAATGTTTCTTTAGCAGACGAATCTTGGAATATACCTGGTGATATTGACGTCATTTTAGGAGCTCAATTATTTCCAAACTTATTACTAACAGGTCGTATTACTCCCCCTTCTAATTTAATTGCACCACAAGCGCTTGAAACTACACTTGCAGGGCCGAGCCTAGGGTATCTGCCGCCCGGGTGCCAGAATTAAAATTGCCGCCCCCATTAATGTAAAAAATTAGGTTGTCGATACAACAGGAGTTCATAATTTATCATTCTCAATAAACATATAACAAATTTTATAGTAAAATAACAAAGTATTTATTAACAAATACATAAAAGAATAAAATAAAAATACATTCAGGAAAAAAAAACAAAAATAATTGGGTGATTCTCCAGAACGGAGCAAATATGCTGAAACTCTTAAATAAAATATACTAATGAAAGTAGTTAGCATTTAAATAACACTACAATAGACAGTTTTTATATATTTTATCTTGGTTTGTTAGGATTAATTGCCTATTTTGTATCATTTTAGTGAGCAGTTGTTTAGAACCATTTTCTTAGTTTTTTCGTTTATTTATTTTGTACATAACTTAGCTAATCAAAAAAATAAAGAATCAATTAATATATTTTACTTAAACCTTTTATATAAAAAAAATTCGTAATTAAAAAATAGAATTTGGAAAATGGTTAATAGTTGGATCCAGTCACATGCCAATGACTAGGATAAGCGTCAATTACTGCATTTTATCTTTTGCCAAACACTGGGACTTGATGCCAATAATACGTTAAGTTATAATGCCAATGACTAGAGATATCTGCCAATGACTGGAAAAGTTACATAAAATAAAAAAAATATTTTTTTTTACTTATAAAACTTATTTTTGAGTTATGTTTTGTTTGAAAACTATAAAAGAATCTTTAAAGACTTTCCATTTAAAGGGATAATTAGGTTGCTTTACTTTTAGTTACAAAAAAACTACAAATATTCTGATAAGCTGCTTAAGGTGCCAATAACTGGGTGTTTTACCCTACAACGTTTTATAAAATTTAAAAATGAGTTACCACGATTGACTGAGTTAAAGATTCCAAGACATTTAGGTATTGTTGATGGGTGTAATGTAAATATTTTAGCTTTTGGAGATGCTAGTATTAAAGCTTATGGCTGTTGTATTTACATGCATGTAACACATTCAAATTTGAATATTTCGGTAAATTTAATTTGTGCAAAATCTAAAATTGCACCTTTAAAAACTCTTTCTTTAGCTCGTTTAGAATTATGTGCAGCCTTGTTATTATCTAAATTGGTACGTCATATATTGGATACTTATAGTAATCGATATAAAATTAATAAAATTTTTGCCTTTTCTGACTCAACTATTGCATTATCATGGATACATTCCTCCCCTCATCGTTGGCAAACATTTGTAGCCAATCGTGTTGGAAAAATTCAGGAGAATTTAGCACCTGCAAATTTTTATCATATTAATGGAATTGAAAATCCAAGTGATTGTGTTTCACGAGGTCTATTACCTTCACAATTGATAAATCATTCATTATGGTGGAATGGCCCTTTATGGGCTAAATTTCCAATATCAGATTGGCCAATTAAGCCATTTGATATTAAAAAATATAAATTGGAGATTCCTGAAATAAAAAAGGAATTTATTACACTTATTAATACATCGTATGAAACTTCAATTATTTATAATCTTTCATTAAGAGTTTCATCATGGACTAAATTATTAAATATAGTTGTGTATATTTTGAGGTTTATGAAAATAATACAATCAACAAATTTAATTAAGGTGTCTGATTTGGAAATTGCTGAAATAATTATTTTAAAAGAATTACAAAAAATATATTTTAAAAATGAATTTAATAATATTAATAATAAAAATTCCCTTAGTCCCACGTTTAGAAAATTGGATATTTTTCTTGATGATAAAGGGTTAATAAGAGTTGGAGGTCGTTTATCAAATGCAAATATTCCTTTTGAAAATCGTCATCCCATTTTACTTTTAGGCAGAAATCATATTGTAAATTTGTTGATTGATCATTTTCATTGTTTAAACTGTCATGCTGGTCCATATTTGTTGATGTCACTATTAAGGCAAAGATATTGGATTATTTCGGCTAGGAATATAATACGCCAACGAGTACGTTTGTGTAATTTTTGTTTTAGAACATTACCAAAATGTTTAACTCCAAAAATGGCTAATTTACCCCCTGCTCGTGTTCAAGAAGCAAAAGCATTTACACATACTGGTGTAGATTATGCTGGTCCAATAAATATTACTATGACTAGAAGACGAGGTATTAAAAGTCAAAAGGCTTATATCTGTTTATTTATTTGTTTTTCAACTAAAGCAATACATATCGAATTAGCTTCAGATCTTAGTTCTAATATATTTTTAGAAGCTTTTAAACGATTTATTGCAAGAAGGGGTCCTGTTTCATGTTTATATTCAGATAATGCGACAAATTTTATAGGAGCTAAGAGACGTTTGAATGAAATTTATAATTTTTTATATGCAAATGAAACTAAACAATCCTTTCAAAAAGAATTTAATATTAGAAAAATAGAGTGGAAAATGATTCCTCCTTCGGCACCTCATTTTGGAGGTATTTGGGAGGCAAATTTAAAGAGTGTTAAAACGCATTTATATAGAGTTATTGGTAAACAGTTATTATCTTATGAAGAGTTAAATACAATATTAATTCAGATAGAATGTTTATTAAATTCTAGACCACTTTGTTTATTATCTGAGGAACCTCATCCAGAGATTCTTACACCTGCGCATTTTTTAATGTCAACGCCCCTTCAGTTTTTACCATTTTTGTCAAATTCTGATCAAACCTTAAAAGGGAGGAAAAAGTTATTAGATAATTTAATTAGATCTTATTGGAAAAAATGGCATTTGGAATATTTACATACGTTACAATTAAGACAAAAATGGAATACATCTAATAATCCCATAAATATAGGAACAATTGTTTTGATAAAACAGGATGATGTGCCTCCACTTTATTGGCCATTGGGAGTTATAGAACAAGTTTATCCTGGAAAAGATGGGGTTATTAGGGTAGCATTAGTACGTTCCCAAAATGGGATTTTTAAGCGACCGGTGGTGAAGCTTTGCCCTATTCCAACACAGTGATTCTTGCATATTTAATTTTAACATTAAATTTTATTATATTTATTTTATTCAAATATTAATTTAAAATATTTTGAAATTTACATTTCAAAGCCGGGGAGCATGTTTACGCCACAGGTTAGTTTGAGTATGTAGATTTTTTGATTTGTTTGCAAGTCTATTTGTTAATATAAATTTAGTCGGCTATGGTTGCTATATACATATATATAAAAAAAATAATAATAAAAAAGTCATAAAAAATATTTACATCGAAAATAATAACATAAAAAATATAATAAAATATACCTAATATTAATAATATATTATATTTATAAAATTCATTATAATTTTAATAATAAATTATATATACATATTATATAAAATAAAACTAAACATAAATAATAAAGTTAAAGAAGCATAAGAAATAAAGAGATAAGGAATAGATAACAAGAAGACACGAAATAAAAGAAAATAAAGAAATTAGAAAAGGAGCAAAATAAAGAAGTTAGAAAAGGAGCAAAATTAAGATATTAGAAAAAGAAACAGAAGAAGGAAATTAGAAGCAAGAAATAATAAATTATAACTGATAATTATTATAATATATAAATATTGACAAATAAAACGATTTGTAAGTATAATCTTTTGAATCTATTTATTATAACTAACCTGTGGTGTAAATACACACCAATACTAACAAACTGGTTGTTCTTTATTTCGTTCAATTAAAATTGAATAAATAATCACTTAATATTCCATGCGATTATAATTAATATAATTAATACATCGTGATTGCTTTGTATGAAATGCTAAATTAATTTTATTATTTGACGTCTATTGAGTCGCCTATGGATTTACTTCTATCCCTAAGCTTTTTTGCTTTTTTTGTCTGCCGCTAATGAAAAAGACGCACTTCAACTATCTCTATACATGCATATAAGGTTGCATATCATGGCCGCTTGAAAAAAAAAGTTATTTTTAATTTTTCATATTAAAAAAACCCGCAAAAATCAAGTTTGTGATAAAACAACTATATTCACATAGCATGTTGCAAAACACCTCTGTATGCAGATGACACCTTACTTGTTATCTCAAACAAAAGTCGAAATACTCTTGAACAGATGTGTTAATGAATTTAGATGAACTCTTACACTGGTTCAGTGACAACTTAGTGACAATTATATTCAGATTTGTAGCACATCACAAACTTGATTTTTGCGGTAACTTTTTTAAGTACCTTTTACTTTTTTACAATTTTGCTTTAATCTTAATGAAATCAAAATACAGATATGTATTTAATTGGTACATATGTTAAAATTTTAAAAAATGTTGTTTTCGCAAAAAACGGCGAATGCACCGGGATTAATTTAGAAAAAGCAAAAATTAATTTTTAATTTTTTACATAAAAAAATTGTATCATCCACAATTTAATGAGAGTTTTATAAAAGTTGTGGGATTATCAAGAAAAATGGTCTTTTTAAAGTGACGTTGACAGATTTTATGTAAAATAATTTTTTTTAAGTTATGGGGTTTTTATAAATTAATCCCGGCACATCCTCCATTTCTTGTAGAAAACAACATTTTTGAAAATTTTGGTAAACATTTCTGAAGGTACTCCTAAAGTTTCCAACCCAACCCAACCCAACCCTTTCTTTTTTTGGAGGGGAAATCCGTCATGGACCCCCGACGCCTGGTTTTCTATCACGTCAGGTAGTGTCGGACTTGTACCGACTAAAACCCCTCCTCTTTTCCCCGGAACTGCCATTAGCATTTCTTCAGGGATATTCTCTCGGGGACCCTACTGTGGGTACCTTCTTTTTTCCTCAGCCTCCTTAATTTTCATTATTTTTTCAAGCATCGCCGCCACAATGTTATTGTTTTCCTCGCTTTCCAACCATACTTCCGCAATGTTTTGTTTCGTTATCTCGCTCCCACACCTGTCCGCTGTCTGTCTTCTTATGTCCATAAACCTAGGGCATATGAAGATGGTATGGTCTGGGTCGTCCCGGTCTCCGAAGAACCAACAGTCCTCGCTGTCCAGTTTTTTTATTTCCTTTAGATAGCTGCTGAAGACGCCATGTCCCGTCATAGCCTGGGTAATGTGGAAGTTTACTTTACCCCACCTCCTGTTTGTCCATAACTTGACGTCTTTTATGAAAGTCTTTGCCCATCCATTGTATTGGTTCCACAGAGTCTGCCACTCCGTGAGCTGCTATGCAGCGGTTTAAGTTAATCTGCAGTATTTTAAGTTCCTTGATTGATTTCCCTTACAATGGCTAGTTCGCCACTCACTCTGGTACCAGAGTCTCTTTGCCTTCCCGCTTGCGATATAGAACGGCGGAAAATTGGGCATTTTCCGCTTTTTTTCCGTGTGGTCATATGCCCAACACTTCCTGCATCTAGGCATATTTATTCTGGCTTCTAGTCGACAATTCACCAACCCGATCTTAATGGTACTCTTCTTTAGCAGTTTTGCTGCCTTAGATTTGTCTATTGTGATAGTAATGGCCTGTCAGTGTCGGCTGGTGGATTTTGGGTATACCAATATTTCAGTTATTAGACGTGAGACCCACACCAAATTTATAATAGTTTATAATGACATTAAATAGACAAGTTTGGCGCAAACAGAATTTAAATTGAAGTTTGCGAAAAAAAGTTAGTTTTTCCTGGTGCCTCACCCGTGTCCACGCCCTCCTATTTAAGATTATTCAAATTAAAGTGGTGCAATTTATTATCTACTATAATTTATCGACAAATTTAAAATTTTATTTAAAAAATTCAAATATTACAGATTTTATTCGATTTTAAATTTTATTATTTATTTTATTAAAATAAAAAAAATATTTAAAATGGTATAAAACCTGTAATATTTGGATTTTTTTAATAAATTTAATAAATTTGTCGATAGATTATAGTAGATAATAAATGGAACCACTTTAATTTGAATAATCTTAAATAGGGGGGCCTGAAGGCAGGTGAGGCACCAGGAAAAACTAACTTTTTTTTCGCAAACTTCAATTTAAATTCTGTTTGCGCCAAACTTATTTATTTAATGTCATTATAAACTATTATAAATTTGGTGTGGGTCCCATGTCTAATAACTGAGATATTGGTATACATAAAATCCACCAGCCACTGTGGCCTGTGTAGGTTTGCGGCGGGTCTTATATCGCTGAGTTTAGTGCCTTTTAAGGCTGATTCTTCTATATGTTCTTTAAGGCTTTCCAGTACCTTTTCTTTGGTGGTGTCTGCGTCCACGCCCCTAATATATATTGCTTCGGTGTCCTCCTTTTTTCCGATCTTAATTATTTTCCCTTCCTCGAACATATTTCCTTCTTGAATAGTTTTATGTATGCTGTCTAACACGCTTTGGTCCTTATCGGTTGTGATTAGGAGTATCCCATCCTTAGTGCTTCTAATGTTTTGGATGCCCTCTTGTGATTTATCTTTCAAGGATTTTACTTTCTTTAGGGTGTCTTCGTAAGATTTCTCTTTGTCCTCTACCACTATTGCGTAAGTGCGTCTTTCCTTTGGTCTCTTTTCCGCGGCTATATTTTTAAGGTGTAAATGGATAACGCTTATCGAAAAGGAACCAAGCGCCAAAAACTTTTTCTAGGCTTGGTAAAATTATTTGTAAAATAACTTATTTTTAATAATGCTCAAAAGGTTGATCATCATTTGAAACTTTTCTAAAAAAGATTGAGAGGGTTCCCAAATCATTATTAATTTTTTAAGCAGTATTAAAAATCAGTTATTTTGCAAATAATTTTGTTTACCCCAGAAAAAGTTTTTGGCGATTGGTTACTTTTCGATAAACATTATCCAAATAGCTGCCAAGGTATTTGCCCCGTGGCAGATCGTTTCCAACATCTTCTGTAATCTCCCCGTGTCAACATCTTTTATTTGATAGAAAGCAATGTTCTCGTCCTCCCTGGTTTCCCTTTTTATTTCTAGACTGGATCAGAAGGTCCGACCAATATCACCTTCACCGTGCTGTCCTTGGCTTTACTTGGGTTTCCTGTTATTATGGTTGTATTTGTATACTCTTTTTTGTTCCATCTATTGTCTGCTTGATTTAACCACTCTGCATTACTGTTTGCCTGTTGGGCTTCAGTGTGCTTCTCAAGGTCTATATCTTCTGCTCTTCTTTTGCGGTTTCCTCGTTCCACGCCATGTTGAACATTTCTTCGTTCGTTTTTGTAGAGGTTGTGCTGACTGGTGTTATATCTTTTTTTGGTTTTTGATTTTTTATGTGTTCTTTTATGGGAATAGTGCCCTCCCCAGATCCATAGGGTAGCCTGCTTGCGCAGGGAGGGATTCCCGGAGATTTTGTTTATTATCCTCCATATTTCATAGACGGTTTTTTAAAAAGGGTTTACCTTCCATTGCTTTTTATACCTACAGCCAGGTGTGTGGAGTCAGCGAACGCTCCGTTATAGACGCTACTACGACTTTTGTTATGGTCAGCCAAGATGCTGCTATCTTAGCTCGGGTACCCCGGGTTCGCTAATTTCCCGTACACACCATATGGGTGTGCCCCTGAGGGAAACCCAACCCAACCCAACCCAACCCAACCTATTTCCCAACCCAACCCAACCTATTTCCCAACCCAACCCAACCCAACCCAACTCGAATCCAACTCGAACCCAACTCGAACCCAACTCGAACCCAACTCGAACCCAACTCGAACCCAACTCGAACCCAACTCGAACCCAACTCGAACCCAACTTGAACCCAACTTGAACCCAACTCTAACCCAACTCTAACCCAACTCTAACCCAACTCTAACCCAACTCAAACACAACTCGAACCCAACTCGAACCCAACCCGAACCCAACTCGAACCCAACTCGACCAACTCGAACCCAACTCGAACCCAACTCGAACTCAACTCGAACCCAACCCGAACCCAACTCAAACCCAACCCGAAGCCAACTCAAACCCAACTCGAACCCAACTCGAACCCAACTTGAACCCAACTCGAACCCAACTCGAACCCAACTCGAACCCAACCCTAACCCAACTCGAACCCAACTCGAACCCAACCCAAACCCAACTCGAACCCAACTCTAACCCAACCCAACCCAACTCAAACCCAACTCGAACCTAACTCGAACCCAACTCGACCAACTCGAACCCAACTCGAACCCAACTCGAACTCAACTCGAACCCAACCCAACCCAACTTGAACCCAACTCTAACCCAACTCTAGCCCAACTCTAACCCAACTCTAACTTAACTCTAACCCAACTCAAACCCAACTTGAACCCAACTCGAACCCAACCCGAACCCAACTCAAACCCAACTCGACCAACTCGAACCCAACTCGAACCCAACTCGAACTCAACTCGAACCCAACCCGAACCCAACTCAAACCCAACCCGAAGCCAACTCAAACCCAACTCGAACCCAACTCGAACCCAACTCGAACCCAACTCGAACCCAACCCTAACCCAACTCGAACCCAACTCGAACCCAACCCGAACCCAACTCGAACCCAATTCGAACCCAACTGGAACCCAACTCGAACCCAACCCGAACCCAACTTGAACCCAACTCGAACCCAACTCAAACCCAACTCGAACAACTCGAACCCAACTCGAACCCAACCCAAACCCAACTCGAACCCAACTCTAACCCAACCCAACCCAACTCAAACCCAACTGGAACCTAACTCGAACCCAACTCGAACCCAACTCGAACCCAACTCAAATCCAACCCAACCCAACTCGAACCCAACTTGAACCCAACTCGAACCCAACTCTAACCCAACCCAACTCGAACCCAACTCGAACCCAACTCAAACCCAACTCCAACTCCAACCCAACCCGAACCCAACTCGAACCCAACTCGAACCCATCTCGAACCCAACCCGAACCCAACTCGAACCTAACCTGAACCCAACTTGAACCCAACGCGAACCCAACTACTATTATTTATAAATGAACGTAAACGCAGACTTAACAGAAACGGAACGTAAGAGTTGGTCAACTTTTATCTTTTCCGTTCCGTTTCTTGCGTCCGACCAATCAAAAGAGATAATTATATGTGCACAGTGGGTTGTCTTACTATGCTGTCACTTGTTCGGTATTATTCAAAAAGAAAGGATTAGTACAAGGAACTAATCTTATAAGGCGTTTCCCCTCACTCGTCCTCGAGCATGCCCAAAAATCCCGTTCCGTCGATTTATAAATTAAATACTCTTTACGTTACGTCTACGTCCAACTATAAATCAAGCTTAATTTCTAATTCATACTTTCAAATCCTCGAGCGAAAAAAATTACGTATAATTTGTAGGTTACCCAACGCACAACTACGCATGCCCAAAAATCCCGTTCCGTCGGTTTATAAATTGAATACTTTTTTACGTTACGTCTACGTCCAACTATAAATCCACGGAACCCGTCGGTTTATAAATTGAATACTTTTTTACGTTACGTCTACGTCCAACTATAAATCCAGCTTAATTTCTGATTCATATTTTCAAATCCTCGAGCGAAAAAAATTACGTATAATTTGTAGGTTATCCAACGCACAACTACGTATGCCCAAAAATCCCGTTCCGTTGGTTTATAAATTGAATACGTTACGCCTACGTCCAACTATAAATCCAGCTTAATTTCTGATTGATATTTTCAAATCCTCGAGCGAAAAAAATTACGTATAATTTGTATGTTATCCAACGCACAACTACGCATACCCAAAAATTCCGTTCCGTCGGTTTATAAATTGAATACGTTACGTCTACTTCCAACTATAAATCCAGCTTTACGTCTACGTCCAACTATAAATCCAGCTTAATTTCTTATTCATATTTTCAAATACTAACAAATTGAATTATTGTTTGCAGTATTCCTCTACTTGTATTTTTTCTTCAGACTTAAGACTGAAAAGGAATTTGGCAACGTCGCAACCAATTAAATGACGAAAGTTGGAACGAGCCTATAATTGAGTTTGGTAACAAACTAACAACTATGAATCAAAACTAGGGATTTTATTTCTTGCTCCAGGCGTACCACTATATGTGTTTTACAATGCATCAAGTAATGTAAAAATTAAGTTCGAGATTATATTATTTTTAAACATGAACACTGAAATAATTTTTACTTGCATTAAATGAACCGATAAATTAAAGCATTGTATATTGTATTTATTTTATTTACAAAAGTGCAATATTACTTGTACAATGTAATAATTGTGGTACGCCTGTTGCAAGAAATAAAATACCTAGTTTTGATTCATAGTTGTTGCTTTGTTACCAAACTCAATTATAGGCAATAAAAATAAAAAAAAGTCTTCCGTTACGTTTCCGTTAAGTCTACGTTTACGTTCATTTATAAATAAGAGTACATAAATTCTATATTTGATCTTTTTGCAGTGCGTCAATGTTACGTCTACGTCTAACTATAAATCCAGCTTGATGACCGTTCAGAACGGTTCTTGGCGACGTTGGAACAAACCTTATGACAATCAGATTTTTTACCAACCAACGTCATGCAAAACAAAAATCACCAACGGTCAGATCTATAAATCACTATCTAGGGATTTTATTTCTCGCAACTCTCGCCTACCACAATTATTAAGCCTGAATTATAGATTGCCTTCCTTCCTCCCGCAGTCGTGCCCGTACGATTTGTGCATCTTGTAAAAAGTCAATTTATAGATTTCCGTGTAAAATTCCGTAACCGTGCGCGATGACACCTAAAATGGTAAAATATTTAATAAACTGAACACCTATTTTAAATAATACTAAACAATCATGTAACATTTCCCGTGTAAGAATTTTTAATACTTTGTGATAATATTTTGCAATTATAGTAATAAAAAAATCATAGAATAAAATATTTTCTTAACAAAATCATATTTCCCGCTACATCTGACAACTATAAATTGTTTCGTAAATATTCAATGCCGAACTCGGCTACCGCTACCGCTACCGTTACCTTTAAAACTATAAATCAAGCTTAAGAGCGCAAGATTTGAATTTCGCCTTTAGTTTGGCAACCATGATGTCACATGATTAATACCATGACCAGAGTTGCCAGATTGGGCTATTTATAGCCAATTGGGCTATCCCTACGTCTTCTTTGGCTCTCAAAAATTCCAGACGGCTACAGGCTACTACTTTGGGCTACATTTTTAGCAAAGGGGCTATAATTGGGCTACAATTGGTTAAAAGAATATAAATAGACCTTTCCCAATTGATCATGCGCAAAATTTTATAGAGATTTTGATATTAACTTTACGCAACGAAAGAAGAAGAATAAAGTTATTTAGTATTATTTTTATTTATTTAACAATTGTTCGCAATTTGTTTTTGTTTTCAAACGTTATTAAAGTTAGGGGGAATTGACAGAACCTGCCTACTAGATCGCACCAATTATGTGTTATTTTTTCACCACTAGCGGCGCTAAGTTCCATTTTTTACTGAGGTATGTTTTACCCTTACAATGTTTCAGTACAAACCAAACAACAAACAAAACACCAGCGCCCTCCTATTTTGGGAAATCATTTATATACAGGAAGTTCAGACTCCTTGTGTAGGCTTCATGATCTAGGATGCAAATCAAGGTGCCAATTAAGGTCCGACCGAGATCTCGATCTTGGTCATTCTCAGCCATAAATCTGTTTGAGATCTATTTCTCGATCTCTGCGAAAAAGGCCGAAATTATGGGCCATGGCCGAAACTTCGCAGAACTCGGACATTCAAAGCGCTAAGCATGCGCGACCAAAACCATTACCTTTTTGCTAAGAACGTATTTAAATAGTTAAGTCATTTTAAATGTTAATCTCATCTATCGAGCAGAGCAATATTTGTTATGTTATTTCAATTAGACAAAATAATTGTCATTGACATCTGTCTCGGTCTCGCCCGAGACCCTAGAGAGCATTAACAATTGTTTCTCTATGGCCGAGACTACAAAATCAGGTTCGATCGGACCTTAGTGCCAACCCAAGTAACATTTTTAGTTTTATTATGGTCTTCAAAGTTTTAATATGGTCTTCAAGAACGCTTTAAAACAAAATTTTGTTTTAAAGTGTTCTTGAAGACCATAATAAAACTAAAAATGTTACTTGGGAATGCGGCTACTTTTGGGCTATTTTTATTTATAAGGTTGGCTCTTACTGTCAAAAATATCTGGCAACCCTGACCATGACAGATTGATAGGAGGCAGATGGGAGTTAATAAATATGGAGCATTACACGATAGAACAACCCGTCCCGATTGTTAAACACTATTATCAAAATGATGAAAGTTTGATTGCCATGATTCCTAAAGGGCTGTGAAAAGAATAATCAAAAAAATCGAAAGCACTGCTTCGGTTAGTGATGTGAAACTTACGACACGAGCTCGTAGAGGTCGTTCAGAACAAAATATCGCAGCAGTTCGCGAGAGTGTGGCCGAGAGTCCAGAGATGTCGATTCGCCATCGTGCACAAGAAATGGACATTACAAAATCCACTCTTCAGCGAATTCTTACTAAAGATTTGCATCTTCATGCCTATAAAGTCCAATTGACTCAACAACTCCAGCCAAAAGACCATGAACAGCGAAGAGAGTTCACCAATTGGATCCTTAAGTAGCAAGAAGTGAATGCTGATTTTGCGGACAAAATCATTTTCAGTGATGAGGCCCATTTTTACCACTATTTAACACCCTTGGACTTTTGGCTGTGAGGTTATTT